>CM070616.1:29071880-29755908 GCA_036346395.1 Hsuehochloa calcarea
AGTAAGTATACAAAGGACCTTCTTGGCGCTTCAATATGGGAAGCGATAGGCCAATATCTACTCCCATTGCTACAACCACCGTCTTTGGACCACGATGAGGATGGAGAGTCCGTGGACGGAAGGAGTACCGCGATATGATTGGCTCCCTCGCTATCTTACAACGTCGGAGGACATACAATTCGCCGTATGTCCGTGCACTCGCTTTCGAGCTTCCACTCGTGCTTCTCATCGTCAAGCGACGTCGCATATTCGGTACCTTCAAGATACGCTTGACTTTGGACTCGGTATTCTTCTTCTTGGCTCTCTCAATTCGAGCATTTTTCGATGCCGACTTTATGGGTGTAGAGTGGATAGGAAGAGTACTTACGGCACTTGTCATTTCTTGGGCACATCTCTTGTTTCTTGGTCTTCTAGAAAGCAGTCTTACATTACGATCTGGTGAGGCCGAGTATGTAGCCGCGCTGGTCGCTCTCGAGTTCTCTGGATTTTATCCACGCTGCGGGACTATGGGTTATCTTTGGGAAGTGTTCCTCTTTTACGTGACAACACTTCGCAATTAATATTGCCAAAAACCCGATTGCAACATTCGGGACTAAACACATTGATATTCGATTTCATTTTCTAAGAGACCATGTTGAGAAAGGTGATGTTGTGCTTCACTTTGTAGAGTCTGAGCAACAGCTTGCTGTGGATATCGTGAGGATATGTGCACGATCCCAGGATGATGAGTCAATTGGCAATGGCGTTATTGGTTTGCAAAATCTCGCGTTTTGGGTTTGCTCAAGGTCATCGAGCCCTTTGGCGGTCGGCCGGTTGTGCAGGCGATCGGACCGCCCGTGGAGCGATCCGACCGCCATGGTGACCGGTCCGACCGCTCCCTTGAAAGTTGTGTTTTTGGAGCTGGGCCAAAAATAGGTTGTGTAGGCAAGTGAGGGGAGTCTCCTGGATGTGGTCCCATCATTTTTGGAGCTCCCAGTCAAAAGTTCTATTCGATTGAAATTTCCGAAGGTTTGAATTTCTCGCTTGAATTTTGGCTAAGTCCTTTGGACCGGTCCGACCGCCGTTGTGGGAGCGGTCCGACCGGCATGAAATCGGTCGGACCGGCCCTGTGGGGCGGTCAGACCGGCAGTCACTTGGAGGAAAGCCAAGTGTTGCATTGAGTTGATTTTGAGTGTGTGATTCTCACGAACTTCAATGCTTTATTGATGTATATCGCATTCGGAAGGCGGCGTGGGTCAAGTTGTGAAGAACTTGTTCGGAAGCGGTTTGTTTGTCTATTATTGTGCGGTGGCTTGCGAGTCAACGGCGTCAGCGGTGAGTGGATCGGGACTACGCTTGGAGAGCCGAGGTCCGTAACGATCGGGGATACCGGTGAGGTCGTGTGACTCAAGCATGGTGCGAGAATGGACAAGATGGATCGAAGCGGGTGGTTGATGCATACCGTTGGATCGGCGGTGTGGATATCGGTGCGAGTCTGGGAGGTTCCGATGGGATTCGGACAAGAGAGGCTTGGCGTCGATGAGAACCGCTGATCAACCTACACGTGGTGAAGCAGGCGATTGCTTCAATAGTTATTTGTGTGTGGGTCCCATGTGTAAGAGACCCAAAAAGGGAAACCCTAGCTCTCTAGTATAAATAGGAAGGGGTGAGGTGGAAAACCAAGCAAGCATTCATTTAGCCCCCTTCTTCCTTTTTCTAGGGTTTGGAGGAGAGGAGAGGAAAACTAGGGTTTGGAGTGTGCTCCTTGTTGAGCTCTTGCCCTCCTTGGTGGAGAGGTTTTGTAAGCATCTATTGTGGATGAACAATCTTGTGATGCTTAATTGAAAGATCAATTGCTCCTTTGTGTTCTTCTCTCTTTGGATGTTTTTGGTGCTTCCTTGATTCAAAGGTTCATGCTTGGTCTCTTGGCCTACTTTACCTTGCTTTGATGTGTGGGATTACTACTAGAGTCATCTAGATCATCAAACCCCACAAGCAAGTCTTGAATCAAGATTTCCTCATTTCTAGGGTTTGTGCACCTCTTTGGTAAAATCTCAAGAGATCGTTTTTGCGAAGTGGATCGACCGATCGTCGCTAGAAATAGGTCTCCAATATCTTTAGGAAGGTGTGCTAGAAATTTGGTCAAGTTTTATTGGTTGAATCAAAAGTTGGATCAAATTTCGTTTTGGATTTGGGTGGAGTTTTTGATCTTGGACTCTACCGGTCCGACAAGCCCTTCAACAGCGGTTCGACCGCGTGTTTTCGCATCACCGGTTTTGCGGGTCGAACCATTGTCCACCGGTCCGACCATTTGGATAGTTGCTTGGGTCGACCGCTCCTTGGCCGTCGGTCCGACCGCCCGTGGTAGCCGGTCGGACCGCTGTGTCGATGAAGAACATTGAGTTCTTTTCTCCTTTTGTGTGTCGGTGCTTGAGGATTATCAAATTCAACACAAGGCTTCCGTTGTGTGCTCACTAAACTTCTTAGCTTTCATAGCTAAAGGAGTAAAGTACGTGTTGGTTTTGATTTAGGTGAGAATGTTTTGAAAGCGCCTATTCACCCCCCCTAGTCGCCTTTCCGGTCCTACACTTGCAGATATTTTCACTAAAGCTCTTGATTCTTCTCGTTTTGCTGCTTTGTGGGGAGAGTTAGGGGTTATTAGTCCTATTGGGCTGTTTTGAGGGGGAAGTCGTTCTTTCTGCATTCATTGTATCATAATGCATGTTTCAATTCATTTGTCTTGCATTGTTTAATAAAAATAGTGGAGCTTTGATCTTTATCCTTGTATGACTTGATTTTATATTCTATACCTTGTCATATCAAGTGTTAGTCTGCTAGACTTCTTTTATGGCTCTTCTTGTTCAGCTTAGCTTTTGCCTTGCTAGCTTTGTATCTGTGAGCAATTCGAATCAAATCATGTCTTGTTGGATCTTGTGACTAGTTTTGCTCTAGTGATCCTCTTATGATTCTTGCCATGTCAAATAGGTTGAATTGAGTCTTGAACTTATTTTGAGATGAAAATGAGCTTTTATCTTCTTAAGTCAAGCAAATGAAAATGAGATTTTAAATGTGCGAAAAATCGATCTCACCAATCCTTTCTCATGAGACGGCTTGCCATTGCACTAGGCATGAACTCCGGGAGTTTTGGATGACCTAGATCATTCTTTTAAGCTTATCGCTTGAGATGGTCGCGGCAAGGCTTGAGATCTAGCACGATAAAAAAATCCTTTTAGGAAAATGCTCAAAAAGGCTAAGTGCTTGAGTTTTGCTTCAAAAGTGTGCTCTTAATGCTCAAAATGCCTCAGTTCTTGTTTTGAGACTCTTTTTACTTATAGACATGGCTTGACTCATTTTTGGTTGCCTTGAGTGAACTATGATATTGAGCAACCTTTCATGGTTTTAATTCTGTTAATCTCAGCTAACTGCTATCTTGGTTTTGGCTTTGCAGCACATGATTTGCCATGATTGAATATAGCGTCTACTCTTTTTATGGCTTGGTATAATACTTGTACTGTCTACATGTATAATGGTTATGGCTCCTTTTTACTAAAGTTCAAAAATAAAGTCATTCCTGCATGCTCTTTCTTTTCCCTTGCATCTTGATGAATTCATTGTCAAAGGGGGAGAAAGATTGTGAAGAAAATGCTTTTGGAGCTTTTGGTTTCGTACTTAAGGTTTAATATAAAAGAACTTCATAAAATAAAAAATTGAACCTTTTGAAAATTTGTGATCATAGTGAGTTAAGTCTTTTGGTTCTATTGCCTTTTCCTGATTTCATTTGCAATTGAAGAAGACTCACAATGATCAAAGGTCAAATAGAACAATTGTCTTTCATTTGGACCTAAGTGAGATTTTTGGCTACTTTCTGGAAATTGAATCCGTTTGTGCGTTCATTGCTTTATCTCACTTGCTTATACTATTCTGAAGCCAGCTTGGTCGGTTCCTAGGCTTTTTCTTGCTTATGGACCAAGTTGTGCCTTTATGCGAAAACGGCGAAGTTTTTACTTTTCATTTCGAAAAACCACATTTTCTTGATAATTGCCAATGTGTTCATCAAGGGGGAGATTGTGGATATCGTGAGGATATGTGCACGATCTCAGGATGATGAGTCAATTGGCAATGGCGTTGTTGGTTTGCAAAATCTCGCATTTTCGGATTTGCTCCCGTGTGTCGGACACAAAGTGGTCGGCCAGGTCGTGTCGGCGATCGACCGCCCGTGGAGGAGTCCGACCGGCCATGGTGGCCGGTCCGACCGCCATATTGAAAGTTGGTTTTTGGAGCTGAGCCAAAAATAGGTTGTGTAGGCAAGTGAGGGGAGTCTCCTGGATGTGGTCCCATCATTTTTGGAGCTCCCAGTCAAAAGTTCTATTGAGTTGAAAATTCCAGAAGGTTTCGGAATTTCACGCTTGAATTTTGGCTAAGTCCTTTTGACCGGTCTGACCGCCGTTGTGGGAGCGGTCCGACCGGCCTGAAATCGGTCGGACCGGCCTTGTGGGGCGGTCAGACCGGCATTGACTTGGAGTTGAGCCAAGTTGGCTTTGATGTGATTTGAATGTGTTTTATGTATGAACTTCAATGCTTTATTGTTGTATATTGCATTGCGGAGCTAACGTGGGTCAAGTTGTGAAGAACTTGTTCCCGGAAACGGTTTGTTTGTCTATTGCTGTGCAGGTGGCTTGCAGGTCAACGACGTCAACGGTGAGTGGATCGGGACTACGCTTGGAGAGCTGAGGTCCAGAACGATCATGGATACCGGGTGAGGTCGTGTGATTCAAGCATGGTGCAGGATGGGCAAGATGGATCGAACGGGTGGTTCGGTGCAGCTGGTTGGATCAGGTGGTGCGGATATCAGTGCGAGTCTCTGGGAGGTTCCGATGGGATTCGGACAAGAGAGGCTTGGCGACGTGATGAGGACCACTGATCAACCTACACGTGGTGAAGCAGGCGATTGCTTCAGTAGTTATGTGTGTGTGGGTCCCATGTGTTTTTGGGTCCCAAAAGTGAAACCCTAGGTCTCTAGTATAAATAGAGAGGGGGGAGATGGAAAACCCTTTGAAGCACTCATTTGGCATTCTTCCTCATTTTCTAGGGTTTGGAGGAGAGGAGAGGAGAGGAGGATTTGGAGAGTTTGGAGTGTGCTCCTTGTGTGAGCTCTTGCCCTCCTTGTTGGAGAGGCTTTGTAAGCATCTAGTGTGATCAAACAATCTTGTGATGCTTAATTGAAAGATCATTTGCTCCCTTTGTGTTCTTCTCCCTTTTTGGATGATTTTGGTGCTTCCTTGATTCAAAGGTTTATGCTTGGTCCCTTGGACTATTTTATCTTGCTTTGATGTGTGGGGATACTCCTAGAGTCATCTAGATCATCAACCCCCACGAGCAAGTCTTGAATCAAGATTTTCATAATTCTAGGGTTTGTGCACTTCTTTGTTAAATCCTTGAGAGATCGATTCTGCGAAGTGGATCTGAAGGATCGTCGCTAGAAATAGGTCTCTAATATCATTTAGGAGGTGTGCTCAAAATTTGGTCAAGTTTCATTGGTTGAATCAAAAGTTGGATCAAATTTTGTTTTGGATTTGGGTTGAGTTTTTCAGTTCTGGACTGAACCGGTCAGACCGGTGTTGTAACGGCGGTCCGACCGCCCGTGTATTCGGACCGCTGTACTGCCGGGTCGAACCGCTGTCCACCGGTGCGACCGCCAGTTAGTTGCCGGTCCGACCGCTGGTTGACCGTCGGTCCGACCGCTGCGTGGTAGCGGTCGACCGCGATACCGCCTGT
Organism: Hsuehochloa calcarea; assembly: GCA_036346395.1. Classification (NCBI taxonomy): domain Eukaryota; kingdom Viridiplantae; phylum Streptophyta; class Magnoliopsida; order Poales; family Poaceae; genus Hsuehochloa; species Hsuehochloa calcarea. Next base: position 29,077,635 of record CM070616.1, read on the forward strand.
AGCGATGAAGTTCTTTTCTCCATTTGTGTCGTGTGGTTGAGGGGTTTATCAAATCCAACACAAGGCTTCCACTGTGCGCTTACTGATCTTCTTAGCTTTCATAGCTAAAGAAGTAAAGTTCGTGTTGTATTTGATTTAGGCGAGAAAGTTTAGAAAGCGCCTATTCACCCCCCCCTTAGTCGCCTTTACGGTCCTACAAACTCTGATTTAGAACTTGTTATAGACTCTGTAATGTCAGCTTTGACAGGATTAGCTCCAACATTGTATGGCAACAAAGCAAACAAAAATTTCCTCTCATCTCCGCCTCTCCTGCAACTATTTTTGAGATAGGTAGACATGTGGAAATTAAAAGAGCAAGGCTGTTTTCGTTCTTTCTTTTGTCTGATCGATCTCTCTACATCCCCTTTTCTTTTTCTTTAGAGTACCAGTACAACTCTTGCATCACCACATCAATCCATACCCTCTGTTCCGACTTGTGGAGATAATTATGATGATTAGCAATTGCCATAGCTCAAATTTGAATTTACAAAAAATTGCATGAATTTTATGGCATTTCAAAAAAAATTATTGCATTTGGTGAATTTCCAAAATCTTGGATTGCATTTCAAAAAGTTAAATAAGTTTTCCTTGCTCCAAATTTAAGTATTAAAAATATTCAAGTTAAATGGTGTGCCAAAACCCTCTGAATTTGAATAATTCAAATTCATTTCTAAAATTTCAGACCAAAATCAAACTCATTTCCTTCCCTCTCTCTTCCCCTCAGTCTGCATCCAACCCACCAGATGTCAGCTTGCCCCTTCAGCTGAAAGGCCACAAATCGCGCCTTTTGCGCGGACGTCAGCTCTAATGCTCCAAACTGTCGCTGCATATATCTCAACCAGTCCGCAGCATGGACCGGTGCGCCAGCTCCATCAAAAGTGTCCAAACGAAGCGACATCCACTCACGGAGGCTCATCCTAGCCCGTGTGAAACGATCGCGAGAATGTGTTCCGCCATCGGCGCAGTGGCCGCAGGAATTGCCGCCTGCAGCTTTTGACGAAGTTGCTGATTCTCTCTCATAAGGTTCTGAATGAGTTCTGCCGACGCGATCGGAGGTTCTGCGACTGGAGGTGCGGCAGAGGCAATCTCCTCCGTGGCAGCCTCAGCAGCCTCCTTAGACGTCGCGGAAGACACAGCCGGACCGCGCCCCCGACCCCGACCACGGACCGGTGGACGACCACGGCCACGGCCTCTTGCCATCTAAAACATCACCACAATGGAATCAAGTATTAGACTTAACTTATAGATAAGTACGAAACAATTCATTATCGGAAGCATAAGGAGAAAAAAATGACTTGTTTGGAAATGCGGAAGTAAAATACTACCCAACCCTTTCCTACTGTGCACAGTGTGTCAAGTTTAACATATTTCAATAGAACCACGGACCTACGGTCCGCTCTGATACCAACTGTGCTAGAAGGCACAGGCATGGGTGTGCATCGACGGATACACACTCCGTAATACCGGTATATGCAAAAGAGAGAAAGAAAAGTGCATTTGAACAGTTGCATCGCATAAGCATGAGCCATGTTTATTATGGATAGTTGTGGATGGATGCCAATAGTTATAGTTGCAATTGCCATTGTCTTACTGACTGTACTTTGCTGAGTCTTGGACTCACTCTTGCTGTTGTTATGTTTTAGGTACTTCGTTTGCCGACGGCATGCATGGGAGTGAGTAGGATTGCTTTGGTTGCACTCACTACCACTCATTCGTTAAATGAATATTATCATTTAGATCATACCTTAATAACAAGCATTTGTTTAAGGTCTAAGTTTTGGCTATGCTTGAATGCATTGAATTATTTGTAATAATGAGAGTGGTAAATTTTATTTATGCTTGATTATGCCTTAACCGAGTACATTATCTATGAATGCTTCGATGAACTTTGGTTGTTGAAATATTGTTAATCTTATGCTTCTATTGGAACCTCCGGTATACTTAGTTATACAAAGGAGATTCTGTCGAAATTTATTGTAATGTCATAGGGTTTTATTTGTTATCTCGTTATTTTAGTAGCATACCAGGCTCATGTTGGGCTGGGGTGTTACATTAATGCTCCCATATATATATCATTTATTAAGAATAGGGCCAGATATGTTAGTATCATTTATTGAGAATAGATTGCTATTGTTTCCTAGTGTCCGTGTCAGTATATAAGATACTCCTGAATCGTGGCATCCATCGTTGCGTCGCGTTGGACTAGCCGTTGGTACAACGTCTTCCAACGTTTGATGTTCAACACAATATTTTCGCATATCCTCGGCGTCAACAGGGGTTTTTTGTCTTATTTACACTGTTTAACATCATAATAGCAAAACTAAACCTCTTCTGTGCGAAATTACAAAAATGACCCCACGAACATGCCGACAGGCGACATGTGTTGCCTACCACGTGCCTGCCGGCCAAAACCTCCCTGTCGCACTACAAGCACCCGGACCCCGCATTAGTTTCAATTTCGCCACCGATTTAACTATTTAGAGGTCGTATTAGTGGAGAAAGTTCAACATCAAGTAAAGATATTCTAGAAGAGGTAATTTTTCTAACATGTGTTATATTTATTACTTGTGTAATTTGTGTGAAAATAACTTTTTCCAACATGTCAATTTAGTAGTGAAAACTATTAAGGATTACGACGGGTTGTTAAGTAGACAATGATTATGCAACATAATTAGTCGTAATTAATTTGTCCTAATTAATTTAGTCCTAATTAATTAGTTAGAATTATTTAGTCATAATTAATTTAGTTGTAACAAATCAATCATAATTAATTTAGTCGTAATTATTTAGTCCAAGTTAATTAGTCGTAGCTAATTAGAACTAATTAATTAGTCGTAATGAACCATTCATAGTTAATTAGTCATAGTTAAATAGTCGTAACTATTTAGTCATAATTATTTTTTCATAATTAATTAGTCATAATTAATTTAGTCAAAATTAATTAGTTGCAGTTAATTAGTCATAAGGATTAGTAGTTTTTGCATAAATTTAGTAGTTTTTTATTATGCACTAATTAGATTAAATTTGTATATAAAGTGTAATACCCCGAAGGTGATTCGGCTTATTAGAAAAAGTTTCGGAAGAGGGAGCTAATCGAAAAACCAGAATCATCTTTTCACCGGGGGGGTTTTCTGTGATTTCACGGCAACTGGCACAGGCCACGGCCCAGGAGGGGCCCATGTGGTGGCTGGCCATAAGAGGGGGGGTTCCCACCCCCCAAACCCTAAACTCCACATTTCTCTCCCCCTTCCCCCCTTTGGAGCCGCCGCCCCCCTTCACCCTTGCTGTGCACCGCCTTGTACGTCGATTTTGGGTAAGATGCGTTCGTTTTCTGTCATGTCCATCTCTTAGAAAGTTGTAGGTATTGTTCTTAGCTTTCCATAGCCACTGAGATCACGTGATTCCGCCTTACGGTTTAGGAGATATGATTTTTTTAGTGCGCGCTGTTCTGTCTGTCTGACGAGAAAGATCTGTCTGCTTGATCCTAGGTTTTGATTTAGTTAGAGGTATTTCCAGAACCTCCACCCAAATAAGTTATTGTAGCCCTTCAAATTATCTTTCAAAGCTGATAAAGATCATCTCCATTGGCCTGTATAATGAACGTTATGATATTTTCTTTACCACTGTTCTGAATTTTGGGCAGATAATTGTTAGTGTACTCATATATTGTTTAGACTACTGTAGAGGCCGAATCTGGGGTTTTGCCCTTCTAGAGTGTTATTCCTGGGAACGTTAGCTTTCTTTTGGCACCAAGATCAGGAAAATCCGATCTGTCGTTTGGGAGATATGAATTTTTTATTACGAACTGTCCGTTCTGTCTGAAAACTGAGGTCAGTAGGTTTGTCCCTCGGTTTTGTTCAAATTAGGGGCCGAATCAGAACCTTCACCCAACTAAGTTATTTTAGCCCTTAAAATTATATTTCTAAGCTGATAAGAATCATTCTCATTGGATCAATAGGTTGAAAGTTACGCCATTTTCTTTATCTCTGATCTGTATTCTGGACAAACGTAGATGGGTTGTGTTTAGCTGTTAATTAGCCCTCTGTTTTTTCCGAATCAGGGGATTCCGCCAACTAATGTTTTGTAGCCTGATCTGTTAAGATTCAGTGAGCTCTAGTTTCAGGTCTTTTGGAGTTACAGATAATTAATGGTGATTTTTCTAGTATCGCTGCCAGTTTAGCGGTAATCGGGCTGTTGGGTAAACTTGGTAAAATTGATCCCGTTGTTTGGGTGGGAGAGATAGAGGGGATGGAAGGGCTCTTGTAGCAATGTCATACCTTGTTATTCTCATTTCGATTATACATTTGTGTAGGCGGTGAGGCGGTGAGTGGAGGGTCATCTTCGTGTCCTCCTATTACGTCACATCGCGGAAGGCAAGTACCCTATGCTGTTTGGTGATGTTTCCATTTGTTTGCTTGATGTTGGGATAAATTATGAATGCCTTTTTCTATCCATCCTGATGTTTATTTCATTTCAAGAAGATGATTCTTGTGATTAAAGAATTAGCATTCATTTCAGTTGTTGCATTCCATTACATGCAACTAACTTGTGTGGCATCCTTGATATATTATGTTGTGTGGGAATGCATACTCATACTTGTTTACACATGTTGTTGAATGCCATGTGTCTTTTCCACTAATGTGTGTTATTCATTCATACCATGAGAAATCATCATATTCATTCATAAAATTCATTATGACCACGGAGTGGATTCTTTTAGTAAGTCCCATCAATTCCAAGTATGGGCATTTGAAAGACCCATCAATTCCAAAGATGGGCATTTGAAAACCCACCATTCCAATGTGGGTAGTGTTGACCACCATTCCAATGTGGCAACTTGGACACCGTATGAAACGTTCTTCATACGGTGATTGGGTTCCGTGCTTTGTGAAGTACGGGCTTAAGTGAACACCGACGGTGTATCACTCGCTATACCCAGATAAGTTGTGATTAGTCCATTCCTTCAATGCATTCTTTCATTCCATCCATTCATGTATTCATTCCATTCAATCATATATGTGTTCCAAGATTTGTTCGTAATTCAATGGATTGTGTTGTCCACTCTATGTTTGATTATTCTTGTATGTACTTGCTTTGAGTCTTCGACTCACCCTTGCTTTGTATGTCTTAATTAGGTAATTGAGGAGAAGACAAGGTGATTTGGTGGGGTAGTTCGGCACACTGCACTTCACTTTTATCCAATCAGAATAATTATTATTACCTTTCAGTCAAGCCAACTTGTTAAATAAATTTCAGATTTGTAATAATCCAACTTTGGTATTGCTTGATTTGTTCGTGGTATTATATCTGTTTATCCATTCTTTTCTATGAATCGGTGATCGTTTATTGTCATTCTTTAGAAATTATTGTTGATTGAATCTGTATAATCCAGTTTTAATGCTATTCTTAGTAGTTTGATAGTTTTGCGTGACATCTTGGCTTCCGAATAGCTAGGGTGTTACAGTTGGTATCAGAGTGGGCTTTAGGTCCGTGGTTCATTCAAACATATTAAATTGACACACTGTGCACATTAGGAGGGTTGGGTAAGCTGTTACTTCGCATTTCAATTGTGGTGACTCGAGTATTGAGTCGTTGTTAAATTGTGTTATGCTATGATGTGTTAATCCATGATATGATGGGATAACCTCTATCTATGAAATTATTATATGATCGTCATGAGATGATCCGATATAAATATATATATTCATAATTGATTGCATTAGTTATGTGTTTCGCTAGCGGCGTTGATCGATTGAGTTCGTGGTTGATGTCACGGGTTTTGCGGGCTACACCTTGCTTGTAGTATGATATTAGAGAACTTCTTACCTCTGTTCCATAAGCTCTGTATTGAGCATGATCTCATTGATGAACTTGTTGCCTTTCTCGAACTGATATCTGGTTTCCTGGTTGTGGTTCCTGGCAGTTCGTGAATTCTTTTGAAATTGGGGTTTTAATGAAGAAGGCAAGCTCCAGCAGTTCTCTGATTCGTTCTTTGAAACAAATATTGCCCTTTCGACTATTGTGATATTTCTCGCCCACGTGAGCATAGTTCAAATGCAAGATTCCTCTTTTCACAAAAGACTTGTTTTACCTGTGGGGAAATTTAACTCATTCGCTCGCTTGGAATCTCGGTATTGGAAGACTTCTTTGCAAGTTCTTTATCAAGTGTGTATTGATCTTGCATATTTCTCTTGGTTTGCTTTAGTACGTCGTTCTCTTCCTTGATTTTCGAATTTGACAAATTCTTGTCCGTGGCGATTGATGAATTTCTCTTGGGTTCATGATGTTGGTAGACGAGTTTAAATAGGCCTTTAATGGTACTCCGAAAATATTATTGTTTTTCGATTGTCGAATTGTTTTTACTACGAATGATCTTTGTAAATTGGCAACATTGATATTTTCATAGTTGTTCTTTCTTTCTCATTGGAAAAGAGCGACTCATTTACTCGCTTGATGGTTTGCCTAATGAGAATTCTTGTTGCAAGATCGTTAACACGTGAAAGCATTGGCTCAATGTATTCCTTTGGAACCCTCTCGCTTGTTGAAATTTGATGCATCTCTTTTCAAGAAAAGCGTTAAAACCCTTTTGGAGTGCTTGGTTATGCTTAAGTCGGGGTTGCACCCAAACAAAGATTGTGGGCTACGGGTTTCTATTAGACCCTATTTGTTTTTCAAAATAGTTTCTTGCCTTTACGTTGCGGAGCTCTCATTCTCTGTTTGTGAACGTTATTCTTGACAAGATCGTTCTCTTTATGTTAGCCCTATCTCTTGTTGATAAGGGTAGCTCGGTTATCCGCTTGATTCTGAGAATGAAAATTTCCTTTCACAAAGTTCATTGAAGAAAATTTCGACTATGTTCATTTCTTTGGAATATTTGGAGTGTTGGAGTTTAGAACCTCCTTTGGAAAGAAAAGTGTCGAAATCCCTTTCTCTAGAGTTTTGTAGTCTTTGGGTGTGACGTTTGTTCAACTTTGTGGTTTTCGTGCGAATTCTTTTCTAGAATAAGTTGTTATTACAATTCCATTTGATTTGAAAATTTTATGACCCGATTTGTCACGTTCCCTTTAGAAGGTTTATTGACACGATCAGTAATGTGAGAGTAAGGTTGATTCTGTTATAGAGAAAGAAGTTTGACCACCTTTCTTGTTATTTCTAAAATGATCCAATTTCAAGTTTTGTGTTCATGACCTTTTGGGGTTCAAGTTTATTTTGGTAAGCGAAGTGCGCCGTAGAAACAATTTGTTGTAAAGTTATAATAGTTCTTCAGTGATGCGAGCGCTTTGATATTGAATGCTCGGTGTTCTTATCTGCTAAGGTCAGACATTCTCTTCTTGTGAGGCTCATGTTTTCAATTGTGAACTCCACCTAGGTTCAATGAGTTCATTGCCTAAATTTTTCTGCCCTTTTCACTCAAAAGATTTCGAGTTTCAATCGTAATGCCGTTTTCTTATCGGTTGTTATTTGCTATTATCTTCTGAGGAATGTGTTCCCTCAACTGTGAACTCAATTTCCGTTTTCTAAAGTCACCTTTTATCAGAATATTTCTTATGGTTTCTTGCTCGCCGTGATTAACAACGTTTTTCTGTGTGACGAAGCTTGTCCTTATTCGCCTCTTTCTTTTGAGAAAGACCCAAAAGTTTTGTTGCAGGGTTTTACAAAGCGTTTATTGTCAACTGTTTGGTGGTGGTTAAGTTTTGGTAGTGGTGATATTTTGCTACCAAGTTATTGAAGGAGTAGAAGAATGTGAAATTGATTTGATCTGTATCTCTTGAGGAAAAAAAATATTGATTCACATGGAATGTTTGGCTTCGAAGTAAGTCTGAAAAGTGTTACGGCTGATTAACACCTGGTATAGTGAAATTCCAGAACTTCAATTCAGGATTGAAAGGTTGGTGATTATCGGAGGTATGGAAACCTTGATTGAATTTATAGAGTAACGCAATTGGATAGCATTGTGAGATGGTGTGGGTGATTTCTGATGATGTCAATGAGTGAGTATGTTAGAATGGTGGTAATGTTGGAGATTTAATTCGATGATTTCACTATCAGTTATAAGAGCAATCTGTTGTAGAGGTTTTGGAAGTTAAATCTGGGCCTTGCATTTGTTTATGCTAGGACCCTTTTGAAGCAAATACATTAGCATGCGTCTTGTGATTTCGAGTTGTTCTTGAAAATTTGAGGTAATGTGATTGTGTGGTATCTATCCTGTGGCGCTTTGGGTGCCTTTAATCAAATTAAGGTTGAATAGTAGAACGAGATGTCTAGAGCAATAAAAAAAAATTCAATGGAGTCTCTCCACCATGGTGTGGATGATGTATTTCAGTTTGAGCATAATTTGATAATGTTCAATTAAGAGGTTTAATTTCTTGAGGTATGCGATGAATTGAATTCCAATATTGAGAGAAGTTTTACTCCTCAAGAGAGAAGCGGAAGAAAGGATGTTTCCTCGGAAAATGATCGTTTCCTTGCTTCTCGTTTGGGTTTTGTCTTTGTTGATAAGTGTTTTCGCACTTTGAGTTGGGGCCGTGTTGGCATGGTGAATCTTTCCAGTTTAGTCGAGTAAAAGAAATATTTGATTTGAGTATTCAAGCAAATTTCTCTTTTAGTTTTCGTGGTGTTCTTTCCGAAATTTGATTCATTGGAAGTGGAATTGCTTTACTGATGAATAGTCACATTTGGGATTTAACCTTTTGGTGAAGAGTTAACATTGCGTGGTTGCGATGAGAACTCTCTATTTTTCATTGGATTCTCTTCATTTCCGTGATAGAATAAATTAGGAAGTCGGCTTATCGCTTTGACCGTCACGGTACATACGCCAAGCACGCAACGCGTAAGGTGCGTCTTTGGTCCGAGAGAGCAGCAGGACCATTCAAAGTTTGAGATTAAGTTAAACACGTTGACCATCGAGTAAGGTCATACCTTCGATCCTCTTTTGATGAGTGTACCTAGAAAGTTCAAATTGATTGTTAGGTCAGACGTCGCTTCACATCTTTGCTTTGTGGTTTCTCTATTCCGAGAGAGAGGCTACTTGGGAGATAGAGTCTCGCATGCACGAGAGATCGGACCGTTTGTTTCGGTACATGTTAAATCCGTTGAATTCAACTCCTTGGAAATTCGCTCGTATTAGTTGCGGTTAGAATTCGAGGTCGAATTCGTTAAGGGGTAGAATGTAATACCCCAAGGTGATTGACTTATTAGAAAAAGTTTGGAAGAGGAGCTAATCGAAAAACCGAATCATCTTTTCACCGGGGTTTTCACGTGATTTCACGGCAACTGGGCACAGGCCACGGCCAGAGGGGCCCATGTGGTGGCTGGCCATAAGAGGGGTTCCCACCCCCAAACCCTAAACTCCATATTTCTCTCCCCTCCCCCTTTGGAGCCGCCGCCCCTTCCCCATTCTTTGTAGATCACGCCGGTTTAGCGTGTAATCGGGCCGTTGGGTAAACTTGGTAAAATTGATCCCGTTGTTTGGGTGGGAGAGATAGAGGGGATGGAAGGGCTCTTGTAGCAATGTCATACCTTGTTATCCTTATTTCGATTATACATTTGTGTAGGCGGTGAGGCGGTGAGTGGAGGGTTATCTTCGTGTCCTCCTATTACGTCACATCGCGGAAGGCAAGTACCCTATGTTGTTTGGTGATGTTTCCAATTATTTGCTTGATGTTGGGATAAATTGTGAATGCCTTTTTCTATCCATCCTGATGTTTATTTCATTTCAAGAAGATGATTCTTGTGATTAAAGAATTAGCATTCATTTCAGTTGTTGCATTCCATTACATGCAACTAACTTGTGTGGCATCCTTGATATATTATGTTGTGTGGGAATGCATACTCATACTTGTTTACACATGTTGTTGAATGCCATGTGCCTTTTCCACTAATGTCTGTTATTCATTCATACCATGAGAAATCATCATATTCATTCATAAAATTCATTATGACCACGGGAGTGGATTCTTTTGGTAAGTCCCATCAATTCCAAGATGGGCATTTGAAAGACCCATCAATTCCAAAGATGGGCATTTGAAAACCCACCATTCCAATGTGGGTAGTGTTGACCACCATTCCAATGTGGCAACTTGGACACCGTATGAAACGTTCTTCATACGGTGATTGGGTCCCCGTACTTTGTGAAGTACGGGCTTAAGTGAACACCGACGGGTGTATCACTCGCTATACCGGTATAAGCTGTGATTAGTCCATTCCTTCAATGCATTCTTTCATTCCTTCAATGCATTCTTTCATTCCATCCATTCATGTATTCATTCCATTCAATCATATATGTGTTCCAAGATTTGTTCGTAATTCAACTGGATTGTGTTGTCCACTCTATGTTTGATTATTCTTGTATGTACTTGCTGAGTCTTCGACTCACCCTTACTTTGTATGTTTTAATTAGGTAATTGAGGAGAAGACAAGGTGATTTGGTGGGGTAGTTCGGCACACTGCACTTCACTTTTATCCAATCAGAATAATTATTATTACCTTTCAGTCAAGCCAACTTGTTAAATAAATTTCCAGATTTGTAATAATCCAACTTTGGTATTGCTTGACTGTTCGTGGTATTATATCTGTTTATCCATTCTTTTCCATGAATCTGGTGATCGTTTATTGTCATTCTTTAGAAATTATTGTTGATTGAATCTGTATAATCCAGTTTTAATGCTATTCTTAGTAGTTTGATAGTTTTGCGTGACATCTTGGCTTCCGAATAGCCAGGGTGTTACATAAAGATTACCGAAATGTAGTTATTTTAGGGAGGTAGGGAAATGTAGACTAAACAGCAGTTTAAAATACCTTACAGACATCTGTCCAGACAATCAGAACAGCAGCGAAGAATATAACAAAACGTTTACTCTATGGGTCTAATTTGAGTGTTCTTTATCAATCTGAAAAGATAATCAAATTATCTACAGAAAACTTTTTGGGTGACAAGTCTGAATATGCCCCTAAACAATTCATATTGCATCAAACATCTAAACTGACAATACTCGTCAGGTTTCTTAAGATAGCAATAATGAATCTATCATAACTTTTGAACCACAGATCGGATTCTGGTGATCTTGGTGGCTATGGAAAGCTCAGAACCATGGCTACTATTCTCTAAGAGAGTAAAACCTCCTGATTGGCCTCTAAGAGGTGGAAACTGGCTGCGCAATAGACTGGACGGATTCTGGAAATTTAACAGCAGCAGATCGATCCAGTCCTACTAATCGATTTTGCATCCAATAAACATCAAACCATGAAACAAACTCGTCGTTACCCTTGAAGACTCGCAGGGCAACGAAGAACAAGCCGTGGAGACGATGATCCCCCTTCTCCTCACCCTCTCCTTCCCTCTTTGGCCGACTGCAATGCTGCCCTCCTCTTCCTTTCCTCGCGACGGCCCTCGGGGAGCTCGGTTGGTGAGATGGGGAGGCACCACATCAGGGAGGGGCGACAGCAGGAGGTAGGGGCGGCGCCTAGGAGGGGAGAGGTGGAGGTGGACGTGGTGGAGACGGGAAGGGAAGTGGTGGCTCAAGGAGGGAGAGAGGAGGAGGGGGTGGCAGCTAGGGTTTGGGTGGAAGGCACCCCCCTTGGCCGGCCCCCTTGGGCCACTTGAGCCGTGGCCCAAAGCCCAGGTTGCTGTGAAAACACGGAAAACCCCCTGATGAAAAGATAAATTCTAAATTTCCGATTAGCTCCCTCTTCCAAAACTTCTTCTAATAAGCCAATTTACTTTCGGAGTATTACAGCTACTCGAGTAGATTAAACCCTGTAGGGATGTAAAACTTTATCCACATGTCAAACCGCTCCTTTTGCAAAGCTATTTAGCATACTTCCTCATTATTGATGGCGGAGCTAAGTTCTACGAGATGTATTCCAATATAATGTATTAACTACGAGTCGCCGCATGGGTGAAACCCTCCGTGAACCGCCCTTGTGTGTGTAGACGGGGCCCCTATGGAGGACCCACATGTTATGTCAGAGACATCAATATAATTTTATCAAAAGTAATAGGAGCAATATGTTCAAAGGGGGTTGCTTCCCTTGATGGAGATAATCAACTTGCTACAGAGGATCACACGCGTATATAATAGAATCGTTGAAACCTAGCAAAAGAATTGAGAAGAACCAATAAGAACAAATAATGCCGAATAAACTCAAAAATCATAAAATTTGCACAGAAGGTAGAACATCATTTTAAATGAATTTATAAAGAAAAATCATTTGATTAGGATGTTTTGACTGTAATACCCCGAATATCGATTAGAGAGAATATTAATCGGTGAGGGAATTAATTGAATTTAAGGTTTTTTTGGAGAATTTTGGAACTTGGTCCTCCGACCCAGGCAATGTCGGCCATGTGTGGGCCAAGAAGGGGGGAGGCGCCCCAAGACCCAAGCCCAAGCCGCCACTGCCCCCCTAACACTAGGCCAAAAACCACTCTCCCTGCCCAAAGCCGCCACTTTCCTCCCACAAGCCGCCACCCCTCCTGCCCTGGGCGCCGCCCTTGCTGCTCCTGGCACCTCCCCCTGCCATTGGTGTCACCCGCTGCCATTGGTGCCGTCCCTCCCTGCCCTTGGTGTTGCATCCCCGCTGCCGGCCTTCGCAAAGGAGAGGTGAAGAGAGACGAGGGAAGAAAGGAGTAGAAGAAGGTTCTTCTTCGTGGGGGATTGATCATCGTCTTCCCGCGAGTCTTCAATGGTAACGAGGTTCTTTCCCCACTATCTGATGATGATTAGATGCGAAATCGATTAGTTGGAATGGATTGAATTGATGCTGTTAGAATTTCAGATCTGTCCAGATTATTGCGTGGCCGATTCGGATCCTTAGAGGCCGAATTGGACATTTTCATCTCCTAGAGATATTTAGATCTTGTTCTTAGCTTTTTGTAGCCGCCAAGAACACCTGATTCTAATGTATGAATCAAAAGTTATGGCTTGATCTTTTCATACTGTCCAGAAGGGCTGACGAGAATTAGTAGTTAACTTGTCTGGCCAATATGATTTAATTATTTACCGAATCAGAAAATTCATCCAACACGAATCTTCTAGGAAATCTAGTAATATTTTTAGATTGGTAAAGAACATGATTTTTAGTTGTGTCAATCAAAAGTTATGGATTTTATACTATCGATGCATTTCTGACTGACAGATTGAAGTAACAGAAACTTCACCTGATCATTAGATTTATTATAATATCGAATAAGAGGAGCTTGCCAACTAGGCTATCATAGAAGGTTTTGTCTTGTTTCCAGAGAGTCCAGGATCACTCCATTCTAAGTTTCGTAGTAAAAGATATGATGATTTTAGTACTGTTGTCCTGAATTCTTGACGAGAATGAACTGTCAAGTTGTCTTTTAAAATATGATTAAGATAATGGTAGATTCAGGGTTTCTACCTAGCTAGGTTATTGTGTAAATTTTTATAACCTTTTCAGAATGATAAAGAACACCCTAATCGGAGTTGTAGATTAAAAGTTGTAATATATTCTTTACTACTGTTTTTTCGTCTATACAGAATCTGTCTTATACTTTCATCTACCTGTTAGCATATTCTTTTTTTTTTGAATTGGTAGATCTCGCCAACTATACTTTTGTAGATATGTTCATTATCTTTCCATAGGATCTGAGAGTACTCTATTTCGAGTCTCAGATCATTAGTTATGATTTATTTTGTACTTACTGTCCAGATTGTAGTCCTGTTAGAATATTGGTTTATGTGAGTAGATCGACTTTGTGATCCTTGGGTTAGGATGTTGCGATTAGATGGTTCGAGTGAGGTCCTGTTGATGTGTTTTCTCATTCAAATATATTTAATTGGTGTATGAGGTGGAAATTCGAGTGTAGCAGCTTCCGTCTTACCTCATAACGCTTCGCAGAGCGGAAGGCAAGTACATTGAAATTCTTTATGCTGATGAATGATGAGTGCTTGTATTCATACTGTTATTTCTATGATCCATGATTACATTCAGTGCTTCATGTTCCTTTCATATCCGTTAATCCATGTTAAAAGAGATGATGTCTTTCATTATTCATGTTTCATTTCATTCATTCATTTGTTCATGTTCCTTCCACGGGAGTGGAAATTAAAGACCCGTCAATTTCAGCATGGGCACGTAAAACCCACCATTCCAATGTGGGTAGATATGGGTCCCCATATGAAATGTTCTTCATACGGGCCTTGGATCCATGTATTTTGTTAAATGTAGGCCTAAGTGAACACCGACGGGTGTGTCACTAGCTATACCGGTAAAAGTAGAAGTGTAGTTCATTCATTCCATTCATTCATATGTTCCTGTCAGTTCTATGTTCATATTCTTAATGATATTGTATTATTCATATTCATAGTAGTTCAAATTATTATCTGTACTTGCTGAGTCTCGGACTCATTCTTGCCTTTGTTGTTTATTTTAGGTGATCGTTGTTGATGGCATTTGGGAGGGAGTAGATATGCACTATTCATTCACTTCACCATATTCAAGTTTCAATAATATGATTTGGTTCTTGTCTTTCATTCGTTAATTGATGAACTGTAATAGGTAAAGTTAGATGTGGTTGATATCTCTCTCCAAGTTATGGTTGCTTAAGTACTGCTTGTGGTCCTTGATCACCCCTTTGATATAATTATTTGGATTCAGTCTTTATTCCTACCATTGTACTATTAAAGTTGATCTCTTTATGTTCTTAGATGAGTTATGGTTTAAATTCTTCCGCTTGATGGTTTTATATTAGCTTATTTAGGTGACATCTTGGCTTCCGAATAGCCAGGGTGTTACATTAACTATTCATACTAAGTGTTAAGGTAAATTTTAATCTATAACTAAAATCAGATTTTAAATTTATAGTTTTATAGTGGATAACCTCCATATGAAATATGGTGATAGATACCCTTCTATCACATGACTAACCACCCAATTTTATCACAAGGATTCACCATCCTAAAATTATTTACTAAAAATATTTTAAAACAAAAAACAAAGTCTAACTTAGAGCATCTTTGCTCAGCATGTCCATGACCGTGGACGCGGCTATTCGAATAGTTTTACACCCTGTAGAGGGGGTACAACTTTACCCACACGAGATAATTTGCTCTTTATGTCCGCCAATACACACTTCCTTAGGCGTGTGACTAAGCAAATATGACCAGACTTTTCCAATGCTCTACCTCAAGGCTAACACGCCCGCTAAGATTTCGCTTTCTTTGGGTTAACCACCTACCGGAAGCCCCCTCTTGCGCCAAGTAGGAATACTGTTTAACCAACACCCACTCAACCAAAGGGCGCATAAAACAATGAGGTATTACAAATTAATAAGTCTAGTCCGACACATACATAACATGTGGTAGTATGGTGTAGCTTTGCAAGATGCGGCTCAAAAGTCGGTCCTTAACTGACTTGGCCTTTTCAAAATGACCCATGGGCCTCAACCCTACCGGGGTTGAGCCCGTGCAGAAACCTGCACCCACCAGCTGTCCATTTCTCCCAAGTACAAACCAATTTTTCCATCTTGTTTTTCACAGACATTTGCAAAATTCTTCCATGACAAAACAATGTCACAAGCTTTTGAACAATAGTTAGTCATTTGGCTAAATTTCTCAAATCAAATATTTTTTATCTAAGTAATATATAAGCATATATTTATTTTCAAATTTTTATTTGACTAAGGTGACAAGGAGATGATGATTCAATGAACAACAATGGTTATACAAAGGAATTGGAATAATTGGGAATTTAAAACAGGAATTTAAATTAACTGAATAAAAATTGTGCATGCAATAATAATTCAAAAACATAATTAAATAAATTTAAAATACTAGGATCAATATGATCAATGGTATAACTTGCCTTGCTCGAAGTCCAGATAATCTAACTCTTCAGATGGATCGAGCTTTCCAGAGTTGTCAAAATCTATACGCGAAAATAAGCTAAATTTAAATAATACACAAATAAATTCCAATGAACATTCAAATTAACTCCAAATGAAATAATTTTAATTTATTTAGCTAGATCTTGAATTTATACAAATTTAAAATTTTGATTCACCTAAATCGGAGTCTGTATGAAGAAATACGAGCTCCTAGAAGTTTCAAATCTAAATAAAACCCTAATTTCAGATTTTATTGATTTTATGAATTATTTTTATAAAGGAAATTCGAATTATTGCGTGTACTGATGTCAGCGTACGGAAATTCTAAATTTCGCCCGATTTATTTTTCTAAAGGAAAAGCTTTGAGTCACTCACATGTGGGCCCCACAATCAAAGACCGGGTCCACAAAAGGTCACGAGTCCACAGTGGACTCGACTCGGCAGCCACGCAGGCGCTGACAAGGATCCTAGGGTACATGTGACGCTGAGGTGGGGTTGACGTGGCTGAGCCACGTCTGCCCGACGAGCGGCGGCGCTCCGGCGACACCCTCGTCGACGCTACGCCCCACGGTGAGGCTCACGGGTGTGCGCAAAAGAGAGAGGGGGCGACGCTAAATCTGGTGCTTAACACAGGTGCGGAAGGGCGAGGCGGAATGGTCGTTGGCGACGAGGTTTGGCGGCGGCGGTTTTGGGTCAACGTGGAGATGGAGTTCCTCGGGTTCTCCGGCGAAGCTATTACACGCACGGGGTCAGTGAAATTGCGGTGATGCCGAAGAGGTGGTTGGCGTCGACGGAGGACCATGGACAGCACTGGAATCGAGGAAGAATCGAGCTTCGGTCGGCGGTGAAGAACTTCAAAATTCAGGCGTGTGAGAGGGATTGGAGCGAGGAGAGTTGGGGCGTTGGGATGAGTGGAGAAAGGCGCACCCGGGGCGTCCTTTTATGGGCTAAGGGGAGCCCGGGAGAAGAGATCGTGTGCATGAGGTTCTCGACGGCGACGACGCTATCCGGCGTAAATGCATGCGATTAAGGGGGAAAGCAAAACGAGCGAGGCGGCGATCGGGGAAGTTAATGCGCGTGATTGCACGAGAAATGGGGGAGGGAATCGCGGGATTGAGGAGCTCCGAGCAGGTGCTAATGGCGGCGAAGCGCGTGGACGCGGGAGGAAGAAGGAGAAGGAGACCACGACCCTGTAGTGCGGGCCCCACCTGCCGGCGCCAGCAAGGAAGGGAGATGAGCGAATGGTGTTTAGGCCGTTCGATTTAGATCGGACAGTCCATACTGATTTGAACGATCAGCTGTCCGGATGCGCCATCAAGATCGGGTCGTTCAATTTAGATCGGACGGCCCCTGATGATTGCGCGGGAGGAGCGGGCGAGAGAGAGGGAGAGGTTGACGAGGCGGCCCCACATGGCTGTGAGAGTGGAGGGGAGAGGGTGTGCGCGGGGCGGACTAAAGTGGGCCGTGGCGCTGGGCCGCGCGTGGAGAAATAGTGACGGGCTGGATTGAATTCGGCCCGAACACTGTTCGGGCAATTTAAAATTTATTTTCTAATTAAAATAATTCTAGTAATTCAAAAAGGCTTTAGAAAATAGCAAATAAAATCCAAAAATTATAAGAAAATTCACAGAAATTCCCTGATGCATTTTGGATTTAAATAAAATATTTCCAACTTAAAGTTGGTAATAGATTTTGTAAATAAATTATTTTGGCTTTGAAATAATTAAGAAAAAGCTTTTAAAAAATCTAAAAATTCCACAAAATTAATTAAATTTTATTTTCAACTGAAATTTGAAATTTGGGCTGTTACAATTATGGGAGACACAACCTGCTTATCTTCTTTTATCCCAGATCTTTGTATCTGTTTCTCAAGTTAAATTTTGTTCTTTTAAAAGAGTTTTTGGTCTGAACAAGTGGTTGCTAATGATGGTGCCTTTGTGCACGAGATTAGGTATGCGGTTGTCTTGTCCGGACCAACAAGGACGGAACTTTGGTGACGTCGTTGATTCAAGTAAAACTCGTGCTATCACACGCTGGATATGGGTACTGCTTGGTCAAGTAGGAGGGAAGTTTTATTGGTTTGGACCGCGGGTGGTGTGAGGACATAGCGACCATGAAATCCTATGTTCCTTAGGAACCCAGTGTGATATATACTGTGCAGGTGAGCATGATTTTTTTGCGTTGGAGGAAAAACCAACATACTAACTACCTTACACTGGCCCCTCCGACGCAACGTTTGTGCCCGCTTAGCGTTTGATATATGCTTATGTACTAAGTTGGGGTTCATCTCGCATTGGTGGTCTAACTCATTAAGGTTTTCTTGCCGAAAAATACCGAATCTCGATTTCCCCGGCCGACACACCAATGGAAGTGTGTTAATTCCGAAGGCTTACCGGCTAGTTGAGTCGTGTGGGTAAAGTAGTACACCTCTGCAGAGATAAATCTATTCGAATATCCGTGTCCATGGTTATGGACAATCGCTTGAGTTCGGGAGTCACTATTGTTAGATTTTGAATTAAAATTAATGGTTACAACTTGGTATTCGTCATAAACGGGTGTTCATGTATTTTAGTTTATCAAAGTGGGCTTCCACTTTGGTGTTTGTTGTTCAATTGTTTACAAATGTATCACTTTATCATATGCTTTACTTCTACTTCAAATCTGATTTTTTAAATGGCAATTGAAAAACTAGTATGTGTAGGTTGAAAATTGTTACGTTTTTCGCAAAACTAGAGTCGCTAATGCTATCCTTTGATTACCCAATATGTATAACTAATTTTCCTTTGTATAAGACTTGCGAGTACCTTTGTACTTAGCCAGTTTGTCTACTGGTTTCAGGTGAGGAGGATTGTTCACTCGATGAGTTCGTTAGCGCTGATTTAGGCGACGCTAACAAATAGTGCTATTATTTGACTCCCAGTCGGTTGCCTTGGGCTATGGACACACCATGATGGACCTTTTGGTTTATTTACCTTGCTTCTGCGGCTACTTAGTACTTTTATTTGAATTTGGCTGGTCGGCCGTCATGTAATAATTGTAGAGTTAACTATTGTTGTTTGTCTTTTGGATTATCGATGTATGAATGTTGTATGTCTGTGATCAATGTTGAATGAGAGTATGAGCGTGTTGGTCGCTGATCCTGGGAGTCAACACAGTCTCATACTCGCTATTGTGAATCCCCTTCTAACTTGTCTAAGTGGGGACTTGGAACGTTTGGAGGACCGATCATCATGCAATGCTCGCAGAGGAGCGGTGCACATGATTACCGGGCCACTAGTTTCTGTCAGGCCCTCACTTGGATGGAGTTAGGATGTGATTCATTCACTTGAGGCCCTTAGTTATTTCCATAAGACTAGGAAGGCCTCGGTCTTACGGAAATAACCCGAGGGTCCTCACAGCGTTGGTATCAGAGCCATACTGACTGTAGATTAGAAATACCACTGGCGTTAGTTTAGGAAAACCTCTTAGGTTAAAATATTTTAACTTATCAAAGTCATTTCCTAAAAGCTAAGTTAAGAATATTGTTTATTCCTCATCCATCTTAGTTTTATTTCTCACCTTATTCTCATCTTGATTTGCAAAACTTAACTTACCTTGTCCATTCTTGTCCTTAGATGAGTCGTCAATATCTGGTAAGAAAGACTCAAGCTAAAGATGTGGATGGAAACCCGGCGCAACTTAAGGATAAGATGTGGAGGGTGAACTTCACATACCAACCAACCTACTTCATCTACCGTAGAGATCGAGGACCAGGAATGGAAGACTATCGGGCTGTAATCCACCTCATTGCAAGACAAGTTACGGGAAGCATTCCGAACCGTTTCCAGGCTCGTGGCACTTCTGAGGCCATGGCATTGCAAGAAGTGGCTCATATGGCCATGAGTCATCTTCGTTATGACTTAACGGAGTTGTCTCAGCCACCATACGACCACTTTCCTATGCAAACACATGGCGCGGAGGTGAACACCTTCGCTGAGATTCAGTACAGGGAGGATCCCCATGTTCGGCAACTAGCAAGGTTGGTTCGCATCATGGACCAAATGTGTTGCTGCGCCATACACAAGCTTTGGGAGACGCAGTGTCGTCTCATCGTGGCTCAGGAGCATCTGCAACCCATATGCAACATGGGACTTGTAGACTGGCAGGTGCTTTATGGGGAGAACGAGATCTCCCCATATGCTTCTGCACAACCGGAGTTCCGTCTTCCCAAAATGAGAGGGCAAGTCCCCAATCATGGACCGAGACATCAGGCCCGCATATCAGTGGGATTCCCTCGTGCTCAAAGGCAAGAACCTATAGGAGGACTCATCATAAGATCCCCTCTACACCTCACCAATCCTTATGATCCCGACGATACGGGATCCCCTAGATATCACCTTCTAGATGAATTCCCGGTGAATTTCGATTGGGAAAATAGATAGAGTGTTAGAGTAGTACGCTCACTGTCCGGACATGAGTCCAGCGAGCATGTATGTTTAGATTCATGTAATCGGTTAGTAGTTGTTGATCTCGTGATGTTTCCTTTGCAAAAACTTTTGTTTCGAGTAGTTACCATTCGCCTACGGGGCTATATGGATGTAATTGTACCGGAAAACTACGATTTGAGTTAATGGATCTTGTACTGGCCTTAGTGCCTTTGTACCCCCATTTGGTGTTAAGGTTTTGCTCATCTTATACCATTATGCATGATTAATTAAGTAGGATATGCTTGCTGTCCAGATTTTCGTTCACTCTCTTTGAGCGTGTCTTTCATCAGTAGCTAACCATCCTTGTGGCAACAGGATGGCAGGAGCTACAACCCGAGCACGAGCACAACAAGGGGAAGGGTCTCCACCCCCGCGACCCCCTCCCGATGTAGGCCTTGAGCCCGACGCTCGAGGCGATCGGATGGAGCAGGCAGACCGCCACTACCATCAAGGCGGTTGCCTTGAGGAAGTGCTTCCTCTACCGCCCACAATGGCAGAGGTTTTTGCCCAAATTGAGAGAAACAGGATGCACCAGACAAGGATATTGGAGGCCATCGCGCGTAATACGTCTTCGGTGCCCGGACCATTTGGGGCCACCTTGAGCGCATGGGGGGCTCGCTGACTTTCATCGAACCAATCCCCTGATGTTCTCCAGCACAGAGGACCCTATGGAGGCGGAGGACTGGCTCCGCACCATAGAGAAGAAGTTAGTGATCACTCAGTGCACCAGCATTGAGAGGGTCCTATTCGCTAGCTACCAGCTGGAGGGCGCCGCAAGCGCGTGGTGGGAGAACTTTTTCGCCATGCAACCCAACGGAGATGTTCCAACTTGGAATGAGTTCCAAGCGGCCTTCCGCGAGGCTCACATCCCTGAGGGGTGTTAATGATCAAGCAACAACAGTTCCTTGCCCTGAAACAAGGGAGGAAGAGCGTCATGGAGTATTTGCATGAGTTTAACTTCTTGGCTCATTATGCTCCGGATGACGTCTCAACCGATGCGCGCCGCCAGAGCCGGTTCATTAATGGATTAACTGAGGAGATGCAGCTAGCTCTTGCTGTGCACGACTTCAGGAACTTCCAGCACATGGTCAATAAGGTCATAGTGGTGGAACATAAGAGTATAGCCCTAGATGAGTCGAGAAAGAGGAAGAAAGCCGCCCAAGTTTTAGCAAGCGGTACCATCCCTCGACCGCGCACCGGACCGCCCCCAAGTGCCCCGTTTCCAAGCTCCGGTACCACCAAGGCCTACAACAACAATTCCAATACCTTCTCCACCAGTGGCACAGTGGCTTAATGGGCGCAAAAATCCCCAAAACAGCAGCGCATTAAAGCCCGGCATCACTTGCTTCCATTGTGGCCGTCCTGGCCACTATGCGGACCAATGCCTCGCGAGGCAACGAGGGAGGCCTCGGACGTATCAAGCTACACCACCACCACCACCAGCTCTGGCAAGACCCTCACCACCCCCGAGAGCAGTGTCTACACCTCCCCAAATCCCAGCACGTGGTCAAATCAACCACGTCATTGTCGAGGAAGCAACAAACGCACAGCACGTCATTTTGGGTACTCTCTTTGTCAATTCCAGTCCAGCTACCATCTTATTTGATTTGAAGCATCTCATTCATTCATTAAGAAGTCATATGCTGCACATCATCAATTTGAAATGCATACAATTCAGCCATCCTATCGCATTCAGTCTCCGGGATCGGTTTTCCAAACCGATCAAGTCTGTAGGGACGTAAAAGTGTAGATTCAAAGGGTTAACTTTTTGGCAAACCTAATAGTAATAACTTTAGTGGGTGTTGATGTGATATTAGGGATGGATTGGCTGTCCAAAAACCAGGGGCAAATTAATCGTGCACAATGGTCTATTTCTGTCACAAGCGAAAACGAAAATCAAGTCGTGTTTGCACCTTTAGTGGGCAGTTCTCATCTCTATGCCATGGAAGCTAGTACCTCTCTTGAATTAGGGAAAGTACCAGTGGTATGTGAATACCCAGATGCATTCCCCAAAGAACTCCCAGGCATGTCCCCTGATCGTGAAGTTGAGTTCGTCATCGAGCTTGCACCCGGTATTGTGCTAATTTCAAAACGGCCGTATCGGATGCCTCCTAATGAGTTGGTAGAATTGAAGGAGTAACTTAAGGAACTTCCTTTATCACATGCTTTACTTCTACTTCAATTCTGATTTTGAAATGGTAATTAAAAAACTAGTATGCGTAGGTTGAAAATTGTTGTGTCTTTCGCAAAACTAAAGGCACTAATGCTATTCTTTGATTGACCATTATGCATAACTAATTTTACCTTTGTGTAAGACTTGCGAGTATGTTTTGTACTCACCCGCTTGCTGCAATTACAGGTGAAGATGAGCTTCCGATCAATGAGTTCGTTAGCGTCGTCTATGGCGACGCTAACAAATAGTGCTATTATTTGACTCCCAGTCGGTTGCCTTGGGCTATGGGCACACCATGTGGATATTTTGGTTTATTTACCTTCCTTATGCTGCTACTTAGTACTCTTAATTGAATTAGGTCGGTCGGCCGTCATGTAATAGTTGTAGATTTAACTATTATGTTGTATGTCTTATGGATTATCAATGTATGTTGTTGTATGATTGTGATTGACGTTGATGAGGGTGTGTGCATGTTTGTCACTGATCTTGAGAACCAACATGAGACACATACCCACTGTTGTGAATTCCATTCTAACTCATTTGAGAGTGTACTTGAACCGTTTGGAGAACCGGTCATCATGTAGTGCTTGCAGAGGAGCAGTACGCGTGATCACTGGATATCTAGTATTGGTTGGGCCTTCTCACTTAGATGGATTTAATGTGGACTTAATTCACTTGAGGCCCAGAGTTATTTCCATAATACCGGGAAGGCATTGGTCTTATGGAAATAACCTAGGGGTCCTCACATAGTAGGTCGTAGACACTGCCACGAATAGATCGGCTCCAGTGGTTGATTTAACAACCATGATTGAGCAGATCCTTCGAGTACATTAGGAAGATAATTTGCCATGACGTGCTCTCCTCCTCCTGCCGCCGAACAACGGTCGTATAGATCTAGAGAAATTCGATGGGATTCTGTGACCATCAAACTTCTCCATGTTCACTGGTCAAAACCATGGCAGCCAGCAAACTGCTCGGAGATCAGGTGAGAACGCCCAACATTCGGTAATAACATAATGATGCCTTATTTGCGATATAGAAGGGTTGATGTCACCAGATGATCGTACACGACGATACCAAGTTGTAGGTGGATCTGACCTATGATAGGTCATAGTCCTACTATAGTACTACTCCTCGTATTTCATCTGTTGTTGCAGATTTTGGGGTAGGAGTGGTGAACGATCACCTCCCCTAAGAGCTTGTCGATCATCAGATGTTTGAAGAACCCTTCTCCTACTGGAGTTATGGTTAGGGGAGCGATGCAACCTGTTGTCACGCCGATCTCCATGAGGCGAGTTATTCGAACGACTGGTGTTCAATGGAGTCGTCTCGGTACGACTTCTAGAATGGTGTTGGTGAGGTTGCTCAAGTTTGGCCATTGCACTCTAAGCCTTTCTACTATTTCTTCAACGAAGAGGTTGTAGCCTAGCGCTCGTCCAAGTTCTTGAGTTGGGTTCCCGAGCAAGTCCTTTATATATTGGAGGTCTTGAGCTTCATCTGATCGATATTGAATACACCCAGGTGAGGATCTCTGGGTTGCAATTCTTCCCCTTAGGATAGTCTCAGGAACATCCACATCTGAGGTTGCTTGAGTTCGCCTCAATGGAGAGCAATTATTTCTAGGATTTCTCCCACGCTCATGAGGGTACTAATTCTGTTCATCACTGGAGGCATCCTCGCCATCCCCACAAGAGCTGGCAATGTGTGACCGATGCGGAACATCCTCAGTCCTACCTCTAGGAGAGTGATTAGGATCTGAGCGGAGGGCGAAGACCTCCGGCTATAATTTCCACTTGTGCTTGAGGCCTCCTGGCTATAATTTCCACTTGCGCTATAGAGCTGGAACTGTACTGGCATCCTTGCGAATTGGTGTTGGTGCCTCGGGACTAGTGCAACAGGAACATATGTCCTGGTGCAGGCACAGCTAGCTCCTCCGGCTCTGCGGCCTCTGCTGGTTCCTCGACTTCTTCTGGGTCTTCTTCTTCGTGATCCTCCTTGCCTTGATCCTCCTTGTGCTCGTGCTGACTATAGAGAATCTCCTCCATAATGGTGATCCTTTCTTCTACCCTCTGTAAGGTCTCATAGACACACTCTAACTCTGTGGCGGCCAACTCCAGTGACTCCTCCTGAGTAGCGGCGAACTGGGAAAGATGCACCACGGTGGTGTTGCTCTCTCTACCTGTAAACGGGTAACATGCAGGAAGATCCACTGCAGAGGTACGAGGGTGCCAGCGGAAGACCGTATCTTGAAGCTCGCGAGCGTAGATGTTGCAGATCCCTAGGATAGTAAGGCGTGAAGACTCTTGAATTGCTTCGATCCAAACCATCCTTCACGCTGAGATGTTCAGGGGTTGACTTGCTTTGGTGTTACTCCTGGCGTAGATAGTCAAACGACAGATCACTCCACGGTCTCGGCCGTCCACTACCCAGTTGCTACCACGGTACATCGGACGATCGAATCCTTCAAGCACTTGCAACAGCTTCCAAAGCTCAGTGGCAAATCCTTCCTTGCGCTCACCATAGTTCTAAAGACGATGCATCTGACAAGACAGACAAGAGAGTAAGAACAACTTAAAAAAAGTGGGGAGGGGGAAATTCCATCAATAGTTGAGTCAAGAGAGACTTGAGAGGAGTTCAGCAGTTCAATTAATCTTGCAAGTTAATGTTGCTTTAGAAAATAGTTTGGACACTCTAAGACGGCTGATCTAACTAAGGTCAATACCTACAGTTAGTATGGCTCTGATACAACCTCTGTCGGGATCCAAAAATACAATTCTAGACCCTCTATGTATAATGCACTAGTCAAGGATCACGCTAGTGTATACAGTATCAACATAGATGAATATCGATCCACACAAGATGACTAATAGAATAAACGACTAATTTGAATAGCAAATAATGATTTTGACCTTATGGTCGAGCTTACATTTATTAACCCTCGTAGGGCTGGCGATAAATAAAATAGCACCAGCGGAACAAATTTAAACTCCAATGGAATCCCATCAATTCACCAAAGGCAACTGACTAGGATCAAGACCCTAACGATCAGTACCTTTGTAGAACTCCTCCTCAAATGCAGGCGATGACTTATCCACTTATGTTGATTGTTTGAAGCAAGCATGAGTACACAACCGTACTCGCAAGTTATACCACAGAATGCAATTTATAGATGATGGCTTATTCCAAAGAAATGGCTTTTGTGGTTCTTTTGCATAAATGCAACATTTGCACTTAGATCACAAAGCATAATTTAAAACAAATAAACAGTAATAGTTTAACATTTGTTTTCACAAAGGACACACAGTCTAAATAAGTTATTCACACAGCCATATGACTTAGATCACACAGCTCCCTTCCCAAATGTTTTATGAAAATCTACCCCTCGTGTGAATCCACGAGCATGTCCATGACCACAGACGCGGCTATTCGAATAGATTGATTAATACTCTGCAAAGGTTGTACACTTTACCCACACAATATAATTAGTATAGCTAGCACTAATCATAACAAAACCTTTCAGAAACTTCATCTCAAGCATTGACACCCTCGATGTGTTTTATCGCCGTCTAATCGATACACACAGCGCTTGGCATGAAACACACCATTAGACAGGGAAGCGGCGAACCGTCCCCCGATGTGAGAATCATACCTCCAGCTCGGCACACAGCCTAACCTATTAGCCTGAGTAATCAATGTCAAGACTCCATAACCTACTAAGTTAGGCCCGTCCCATACTAGGCATATGGTCATAAAGTAAGGCTCGGTTCAATGGCACATAAAGTTAAGTCCTTAATTGACCAAGGCAAGACTTCTGATTTCTAACTAATGTCACACATACCAATATTCCTATGCACACAGCTTTCACCATATCACACAATATCCACCACTTGCCTCAGTATAAATCTTTTCCCACCCTGTTGGCTAAGTACAACACATGCCATCAACGAGTAATAGCACACAGTTTTATCACACAGTTACATAATCACTTAGTCAAGTTTATATTTGCAACTCACATGAAATTGTGACTCGTAGCATGGCTAAGTAATCTACTCGTATCTAACCAACCCACATTGGTGCTACGATAATACCAACTAGTATTGAATCAACCTAGGGTGACAAAAGATCACGGCATAACAATAGACAAGGTGAATGTAACAAATTGGATTAATAACTAAACCCAAAAGTATTTAAATAAATATTTAAAAATAAAATACAATAATTAGAATCAAAGTATTTTGAAAAATAGGAGAAATATTATCAAAGGTATAACTTGCCTTGGAATAGATCTAGGTACTGGTCGTGATCTTGGTGCACTCCTTCTTCTTCAAAAGTCTTCGAAGAATTAACGTCTACTCGCAAACGAAAAATTAAAAATAACAGATATAAAACAAACTCCAAAAATTAAATAAAAATATTAGATAAATAGATATCGAATTTAGATGAATTTAGGAATTTGAATGGGCTCAATCAGATTTTGAATGAAGAAGATATGGCCTATGGAAGTTTGAATCTAAAGAAAATACCCTAAATTGAAATTTCTGGAATTTCTAAATTATTTTCTATTGAAAAATCCGGATTATGACACAAGCATGATGTCAGTCCTGAGATTTTTGAAATTAAAAGAAATTAGAGAAATTCTAACATGTGGGACCCACATATCAGCAGGTCGGCTCACGGTGAACCAAGTTCACGGAGCGATTGGATCTAGGGTTCGGTGAACCAACCACGCATGCACACACGTGGCGCTGACGCAGCGACACACGAGACAACACGCAGGCGTGTGCACTGAGGTGGCGGCTGACATGGACGACGTCGAGGCTGCGGTGCTCGGGTCCCAATGGTCTCTGGAGAACGGCGACGTCTCGTCGGCAGTGAGTGGTACCAATGGATAGTCAAGGCTATTGTGAACCCGATGGTGTACTTACTGGCGGCTGAGGTCAACAGTGATGGCCGGCGGTGAGGTCAGAGCGGCGAGGAAGGTGCGGCTATTGTCGGGCGCGGGCTCCGGCGACGCTCTTGCACCGGGGAAGGGCGCACGAGGTAGCCCAGGCGGCGACGGACTCGGGGTTGCAGTCGACGTCAATGAGACGGAAATAATGGTGGCGCAATTCGTGAAATACGAAGTCTCAGCCAAAACCCTATAACTTCGAATCGCAGCGGCGCTAGGGTTCTTGGGGCAAAATTGATCTGGGGTTCGAGGTGCGGACGGAGAGGCGATCCTATGGGGCTATTTATAGGGGCTCGAGAGTGCCGGGATAAGGAATCCCCAATTCGAGTCCAAGATGAACACGAAATTGAATTTAGAAATCCAGGAGATATAAACCGATTGGAGATTTAATTCAGACATATTTGGATGCAGGGAGATAAGAGATAAGATTTGATGTGGAAATCGAGGGCGATTTAGTTGGGATTTCTCCATTGTCATTACAAGCTCGAGCTCAATAATGGCGGAGGGACGCGTTGGCTGCGCGGGGAAGACAGCGACACAGGGACGAAGGCGGACTGACAAACGGGGTCCACCTGCCAGCGAGATGAAGCGGTGCGCATGAGACAAATGGAGAGGCTGACATGCGGGGCTCGCATGTTAGTCGGAGGCGGGGCGGGCGTGCGGGCGAGCTGGGCCGCACAGTGTTGGGCCGGGGCAGAATAGGGCTGGGTTTTGGCCCAAACACTGTTCTGAGATTTTAAATTAGTTTTTTTTTCTTTTTAGAAAATACCATAAAATCCAAATAGTAGTAAGAAAATAGCAAATGAGCTCGGAAAAATTCTCAAAAATATATCCAAGCACATAGAATCCAAATAAAATAGTTTTGAAAATTGTTGATATTGGGATTAATCATATTAAATTATTTTGATGCTAAAAGTCTATATTAAGCTTTAATTAAAAATTCAAATAAAATCCAAATGTTGAATTTTTCAACTACTAACTAATAAAAGATTTTTAAAAACTCAAAAAATTAGGGTGTTACATTGTCCCATCTCCTCCAAAGCTAGGTTAGCCACACTTGGCTCTCAGCGGCAACCTGAGAGCCAATTCTGGTTGACTTGAACAAGACTGGAGATGTTGAATCACAAACATTCTGCACAAATTTGGTAAGCGAAATTTCCTGGTGGTCGTGCAATCCGGCGACCGACATCATGCTTTTGATGTTGGTGTAAGTGCAACAATTCAGCATGGGCTTCAAATTTTTTATTTGCTTGAGGGCGTTGTGCTTTAGAGTCTATTGTGAGTTGTGGCTGGCTTGTTGTTATTGTCTCATGTGTTGTGTTGTCTGTCTTCCTCTATTTACTATTGTTGTTGTATTCTATCCGGTGTCACTTGGTATAGTTCGCTACATCTGCACCTTGTTTTATCTATCCCTTCCCACTTGTCATCGGGACCAAACAACTCATTAACAAGGCCTGTCGAGCCGAGTCGTGTAAGGTCATTTGTAGCAAAACGTTTTGAATAATTAATTATTTTTCAGGTCTAAATGTAGAGAATGAACAGTCTGGTGCATTAGGAGCATCTCTCAACCGTCCGATCGAAATCCAATTACTCATATCAATTGCTATAGAGCAAGGCAACAGCAAAAGAACCACCCAACACAAGGCCGAGTACTGCTGCTACAATGATGTGCATTAGATGTTGTAGCAGACTCATATCATCGGAAGTCATGTGCTTTATGTTAGAGGCGCCACCACCTCAGCCGTGGAACTTGAAGAAAAACATTTGAGGGAGCTAGGATGATAAAAAAAAACACTCAATTTAGTAGTTTTGTTAGTATTCAAGTTGTAAAAAATATTGTTTTCTTGAGAAATTTGAGGACAAAGGAAGGGCCATGGCCACCACCATGCTTATACCGACCAAGAAGTTGTGTCTATGCGTTCAACCTGTATGGCCGACGAACGACGAACAATGGACTGAAGAAAATGATTACCAACTGTCGTACGTACTCACCTATGTTTCACTCTTAACTAAATGGCACGTATATGTGTCGGTGAAACTTTGTCCTGCTACTTTAGGTCAATGTTCGAGTCCACTACATAGCTGAAGAGCGCTCTAAGTCTAATCTAGTCAAGCGAAGTTATACCTAATATCATCAAACGCAATAATTTTGCCAAACAAAAAAGAACGTCCACATATCCCAAATGGGAATTACTAAGGAGTACTCGAGTATTTCTTATCCTTGGGAGTACTCAAATTTTGATCCATCAGATTTTGCCTCTCGATTTGTGCTCCGTGTGGCTGCAACGATGGGTGACGAGACTCCAGCGAAATTGGGGTTAAGGTTGGGTTCACTAGAGCCCAGGGTGTAGAGAGAGGTAGTGGGAGGCAGGGCGGCGAGGCGATGGTGGTGCCATGTATCATCCCAAACTTTGGATTGTTTTTAAGCTTTTAAAATTAAAAATAACCATTTGAATTTTCTTGTTTAAGTAAAAGCTTATTGTGAATTTTCATAAATCAAAACAATTTAATGTGAATAATCTAAACTTAAATTAAATTAAAAGTTGTTTTATATGGGTTCCTTGAGTTCCATAGTATTTTATCGAATTTTCTATGATTTTTTGGAATTTATTTGCTATTTCTTTGTGCTCCATTCTCTTTAATCTAATTTTGAAATTCAAAAATCATTTTTAATTCCAGATTCCTTCCTTAGGCTCAAAATCCTTCCTTGGCATTTTTCTTTTTCCTGCCGGCCCATTCTCCTTTTCTCCTGAGCCCAGCCTTGGCCCGCTTCTCTTTTCTTTCCCACGCGCCTAGGCCTAGCTAGCCAGCAGCCCATCTCCTTGCGCACGTGTCAGCGCTTTGCCTCATGTAACATCCCAATTTTCAGAGCCTTTTTAAAGTTTTAAAAATAAAAGGAATCATAAGCTTAATTTGAAATTTTAGAAAATGGAAAACAATTTAAATTATTAAAATAAACTTCAAATAAATCCAAAATTATTTTTTCAATATTTTCAGGTTGTAAGGATTTTTGTAGAATTTCCTGAATTTATTTTATTTTTGGATTTTCTTTTATTTTTCTCCTTTTTCTTTTCTTTCTTTTGTCTTTCCTCCTTTTCTTTACTCTTCCTTAGCTTCTGCCTGTGCCTTTGCTCCATGTTTCATTTCTTCCCGAGCCGCCCCTGGTGCCACCCTTGTCGTCGACGCTACCTTGCCGCACTCCACCTCGCTACCTTGACCCCGGCCACCTGCGCCGCCATCACCGCCGCCCCTCCACTTGCCCCTGCGCCCACCCGCTTGCCACCGAGAGCCGCCTGAGCCCAAGCCGCCATGACTGCCACCACCTCCATCTCCCTCATTTCTTCGCACTTCCGTCATCAATTACATTTCCGTTTGAAGCATTATGACCCCACTAACCTCAACCACATCATGCCTCTATCAATTGCATGTTTCCTCCATCAACCACAATCAATTTTGTCATTTTCGCCTCGCCATTCAATTGCAACCTGAAACTGCCCATTTATTCCCATGGCGTTCCCCATCGATTTGAGCATCGCCTTCGCATTATAAAGTGGGCACCGTGTTTTCCCATCTGATCCCCTTTTCGATTCGCCCCTTGCCGTCGCCACCTATGGAATCACCACCTCCATGGAGTTCCATTTTTGGGGGCGCTCCGGTTACCCCACCGCCTACCTCGCTGACGGCGCCACCATGCCCGAGCCGCCCAGGACGTCCTCTACTTTTGCTTTGTGAAATTGCTCTCTATTGATTGTTGTTGATTGTTCCTTGTGTCTATATTTTCTTTCATTCTTCTCTCTCACTAGCAAGTGGACCCTTGAAGACAGACTCTCAATGCTTTTGCTCTACACTGTTAAACATCAAAACTGTAAACTCCAGAATACTCAATTTCAGATTTTCTATCATTTCATGTGAAGATCAAACTTCCGGATGTTCGTTCTCCTTCATATGAACTCTGAATCCATCAATTCTTATAAATTCATTATCTTCCTTCCAGTATTTATTTTGTAATTTTTGGATTTTATTTATTTATTGTTATTTATTTTGGTTTGATTCGCGTGTGCAAAGTCCGATGCCGCTGACACCAGTTTGGACCAACCGGAAGTGTTAGCCTCCAACATCAACGAATACGAGTCTCCTTTGAACATTTTGTATCTATGATTTCTAAAATATTTTTTTCAGTTTTAATGTATTACGCATTGTTATTTCACTTAAAATGATGAGTTTAAAGTGTAGTTTGTTAGTTAAACCTAAAATTTGCTAATGTCTTCCTTGATAATTGTACCCCCTTTCTAACCCCAGCATAGTAATTCTCCAATATTGAATACAACATTGTGGACTAGTTAAATGCGATAGAATTGCTTAGATATGCTTTTCGGCCTTGATCAACTTTTGAGGGGAAAACCATTATTACCCTTATGCTTTATTTGGAAAATGTATGACATTAGGTAATGTTGGTATTTAGATAATAAAATAAAATGATGAAAATCTATTTCAACTTGGGCGGATGGTAAGATAAGGTGGGTGCAGCTAAAGCACGAGAACTTGTACTGTGGTAAGTTCCGCCCAAGCCATATTAAGGATCGACGCTTGTGATTATCCAAACTGAGCAATGCTATGCAACCACATGTCCTAAATGGGAAGGATCTAGCTGAATAATTTACTATGTTCTAGAATTACAAGTGCGGGCGGTAAATGGTAGGAGTTAGCTGGGTAGTGCAGACGATGGTAATTGATGTCCATGTGGACTTGTGTCGAGCGATGGTAATTAACATTCATGTCCGAGCAGGTTACCCCCCACAACGGTGAGCTCTGGGTCGATGGTAAATGACATCCATGACCTGGGGTAAGCTCATCGGGCGGGCTAATATCAAGATAAAGTATTGTAAAAGCCATGTGATAATCGCTTAGTCACACGTCTAAGGAAGTGTGTCATGACCGACATTATAAGTCAATTATCTCGTGTGGGTCAAGCTGTACAACCTCTGCAGAGTATAAAACTATTCGAATAGTCGTGCCTACTGTTTTCACATGCTATATTTTGGTTTTGATTTCCCAAGAGTAAACTCTGGGAACCCGGGAGTAGTTGGGACTCTCGATTCTTCATAAAATTATCCACATTTTCTTAGATTACAAAGACTTCTAATTAAATCATCTAACCCTCCGCTTAGCCCGTCGGTTCGCGCGAGTAGAGCTAGTTTGGAAGCTAGAGCCCTATTCTTGAAACCTTGGCGGCTAGAGCCTTCATACTAGTGACTGGTAGCTAGAACCTCCACTAGTGATATAATCAGTTTAATTATTGAAACTACTTTTTGGTTAAATGTGCTTTATGAAAACTGTTGAAAATTAAAATATTGCTAAGAAGTCAGACCTTTGATGCTAAGGAGGTGGATGGCATCGATCCATCTCCCCACTTTTCCCTCCTTCGGGAGGATCGCTACCGAGGGTTCTCAACCACCACCCGACCGGAGAAGCAGAAGCTATCTTCCTTGCTGAGCGTCATGTGGAACCAGTACTTCTTCCATGATGACCATGAGGACATGGAATACATATGAATGTACTCCTCTGTGTTCCCATCGTGAGGCGCAAAGCGCACTCCCCGGGCGATGTCGTCGATTTCCCCGACATCATCATCTTCTAGAAGTATCTATGGATCGCTAGATCTGGCAGAATCCCCAGATATGTTTCACAAAGGTAGATGAAGATACTAAGATTGGTGATCAAATTGGGAGGGAGATTTACAAACTCAACTCCATAATATTCTAGAACTTGGGAGAGGAACGTGTGCGCTGGTAACCTACACCCGCACTCGACATATGCGAGAAAAACATGGATTTCTCCCTCGTTGCCGCTGGGACAGTGCTCCCCGACCGTCGATCTCTAAGAGATCAAGGCCTTGTCTGGAAGCATCCCGCTCTTCTTCATAACCTTAAGCTTCTTATCGGTCAACTCATAAACCAGCCAGTTGGAGATAGGGTCTGACATTGTTGGTTTTGTGGCAAGAAGATGGAAGAAAATTGAAAGTGATTATGAGAGCGTAAAACCCTAAGGCGGAGCACTGCAGGCATTTTATAAGGGCTTCCCTTTAACTGCAAAAAGGGAGTTGCCCAAGCCCAACAGACACAAATTCCTTCGGTTTCCCAGGCAGTTCCTCAACTTTAAAGTAAATACAAACCACTTCATTACTCTTGCCATTAAACAAAGGATTTCCTAATATAGATCCCATCGGAGGAAGTTCACATTACAAATCCACTTAAAAGTTTGGGGCTAGCTGATAAGGAGTAAACTCCTAAATATTGCTTTACCATTTAATTAAAGACCACATGGGCCTCATGGTCGTAACCCATGTAGTTAAGGACCCCTGTGGTCATGAGAATCCCAAAGATTGTTCTACGAGTACCCGGGTCGGAGAGGCACTGTACCTTTTATCTGACTAGATAACTGCTCAAATAATCTTTAAACTAGTACTTGGACCCGATTCCAAGTATATTCCTTCCATGTGATGAATGAAATACGTGTCTTATCTGACCCAAACTACAAGATACTTTTCAGCCCTATGTCACTGACAACAGCTGCTTCCCTGACTAGACGCGTCGTTTCCATAAGGTGTCTTCTCCAGAAATAACTTGTGCCTCTTCGCTGGCATTTAAGGGTAGAAGACAACTAAAGCACAACAAACAAGACGAAGGAGAGGACAAGTGATTCAATATCACTATAGACAACTCAATTTCTCCGAGCAATATACTCAGTGTAATTAGGGCTAGTCTGTCACCTTGCCAAAGGCATCCATGTAAAAACCAGTTCATTGCAATAAAAAGCAACCCTATTCTCCTCCAAGAATTCTCACTATTTTCCTTATTATATTGGTAAGATCGGCTACTTGATTGTCGATACTCACCAACAAAACTAGACAAACTAAAGATGTGGTTTTGAACAATCTTCTCTTCTTGTTGTTGATTGATGGGATTGGTGTGTACAATAAAAGTTATACTGGGAGAGGAGATCCCCTTTCATTATACAACAAGTAATATGAGACTAAACTACGCTAATGGGCCTCCTTAGGCCGCAACCCCTAATTTTCTCTTGACACTCCCCTTTAGACACTTTGTTAATGCCATCCTTATCCTCATTAAACCCAGTGGGAAAAACAATAAGAAAAAAAGAGTACATATCTCGCGTTCTTATGGTTGCGCATGTTGCCTCATTAAAAACTTCAATTGAGAAAACTCACCGAGACAAAAACTACTTTTTGTGACTAATTTATTTCTTAACATTGTGATCAATAAAATTGCAACATGTATACTAGGTATATTAAACATCAAGATCACTAAACCATATACTCCTATCTCATATACATGCACAAATATGCAGGGGCTAAGGCAAGCTGGTTTTTTACTGGGTATAGTGTGTATATGTATACATACATGGCCACATACATCATATTTGCACTCCCAATTAACATTTCAGCCCACAATTTGTAATTTGAGTTATGTGACTCGTTAGTGTGTAGCTTGAAATATCTATCAAACAATATTTTATTAACTTCGCACCTTCTCCCAAAAATCCTGGCTCCGCCACTTCAAACATGGCAAAGCCTAGATTAAGAACAATAACTAGCAACCATAAGCAACATCATAGCATGAAGAATTGCTAGCAGATAAGACTTAGCCAAATAAAAGAAATATCAGTAGGACTCATAGATGATCGCTCGGCTACGGCTGTGGTAGAGTGTGATGTGAAACAATTAAAAAAGAAAGTCGTGAGCAATCACACAAACGTTTCCTAAAAACCTTATTCGCCCCTTCTGTGCACGACCAAAATAGTTAAGGACAAGTGTTAGAAAAATCAGTCTTTTCTTAGCTTATTATCACTTGCATATTGTGTAGTGTGAAATGGACCAGTAATCCCTTCCGAAAAAATGAATCAGTAAGTAATGATCAGTAAACGGTGGCGGTGTTTACGATGGGCACAACGATTGAAGACACAGGATCTTGCTTTCACTGCGTTGTAGCTTTTCTGCATCTGTAAGTAAATCGATGATGCATTGCATGTTTCTGTTTGGCACCTGTCTCACCGCCGTGCAACATGGGCTACCTGTCCATGGGAACACAAGGGGAGGTGGAGGCTTGATAGTCTCTACTGTTGTTGAGGATGGCCCTCTTTTGATCCTCGGTACATGGTCGCTCTTTACCAATCACCACTTGGTGGGGAGAAATGATCCTACACACTAGGAGGAGATCAACTCCCACCACCAATGTGATGCAATGATGAAAGCAACGATTCAGTATCTTATACATATAGACAGTGGGAAACTAGACCAATCTATTCTCAATAAATGATACTAACATATCTGGCCCTATTCTCAATAAATGATACTAACTTATATGACCCTATCCTCAATAAATGATACTAACTTATATGACCCTATCCTCAATAAATGATAGTAACATATCCGACCCTATTCTCAATAAATCATCCTCCTCGCCCGGCCATGGAATGGGGGTTCAACCGATTACCAAAACCTGGAAATCTATCGTAGGATTAAAAGCAAGTTTTGGATCGGGTCTCTCTTCAATCCATAATTTTCAAACCCGTTAGGCTCGGATAGCCGCACGAATCTCTCATCAAATATTAAACGGTGGATGGAGAGGAGTAACTACACCTGGGAGTAGATAGTATTTTTCCTATTTTCAGACCCGTTAGGCTCGAATAGCCGCACGAATCTCATCAAATATTAAACGGTGGATGGAGAGGGAGTAACTACATCTGGAAGTAGATAGTATTTTTCCTATATATATGTATATATGTATATAGGATTAATACTTTCTACTCCCGGGTGTAGTTACTCCCACTTTGATATACCACCTAAAAGAACTTGACATACTCCTTTATCACTTTGGGTATACTCATATACTAATTATAAGATAATCCAATGCTAACCACACGAAAAAATTATAAGAGAGTCCATAGTTTTTAGCATATTTTGTAAATACATTCATATTCGTACTAAAAGGAGTATGTCTAAAATTATATACCACCCTAAAAGGTGTGAATACCACCTAGGTGGTCTTATATACTCGTATACTACACATACATACTCTCGGTTGCAAAATACTCCTACGTTGTGAGACGAAATAGGGAGTAACTACTCCGGGAGTAGGAAAAGGCTTCCTATGTATATATATATATATGTATATATATATATATGTAGCCTTTTTCCTACTCCCAGGAGTAGTTACTCCCTATTAAGACCACCTAGGTGGTATTAACACCTTTTCAGGGGTGGTATGTATAATTTTTTAGATATACCCCTTTTTAGTGCGAATATGAAGGTATTTACAAAATATGCTAAAAACTATGGACTCTCTTACAAATTTTTCGTGTGGTTCGCATTGAAGTATCTTATAATTAGTATATAAGTATACCCGAATTGCTAAAGGAGTGTGTCAAGTTCTTTTAGGTGGTATATCAGAGGTGGGAGTAACTACACCCGGGAGTAGATAGTATATATATATATATATATAGGAATTCGGGTATATATATATAGGAAGCCTATTCGCTACTCACAGGTGTAGTTACTCCCATTGTATCCACCGTCTATTTATCTCGGATACTACATACTATTGTATTATTGGATCTGTATACCACTCCATATCGGTTGCTACAACCCGCTAACAAAATTTATTACCATGCAATAGAAAATCAATCAAGTCATGGATACTACGTACATGCAATTTATACATTTTCCTTCAGTGCTTTGATGTTGGCGTAATGGTCGGATATCTCAAAGGTATTGCAGATTTAATCACCGTTGATTAGAATTAAAAAATTTGGCATGTCCGCTAATGTCTCTAAACAACCGATTCTGTTGCCTTTAATATGGCAATCCATGTACACGTGTTCCTCGAGTCCAACTTTGGCCTGTAATTTGTTGCTTTCTTCTTTGCTGCCTTCTTCTTGAGCACTACAAGTCCAAGTCGTCGTCCTCACTTGAGAAGAAAAAACGACATTCTATTGTCTCTTCTCCCGGCCTAGGAGAAATGGAGAAATGTCCTGCCGTGCAATAAGAAAATGTGCAGGATCAAGATACCTATGCCAATGGAATTCCCCTGGAGAGGTGGTATTTGAATCATATGCAAGTAGTATGCCATTCTTTTTAACATGGTGGTATCTTGATAGACGGTGCATCACTTCTTGTCCATGGTGCTTTTGTTGTATACTCTGTTGAATGGAGTATGTATGTTGGGCTACTAGACTTCACATGGAGTATGTATACTCACGTGACCACTAACCGATCCATTTGTAATTTTTTTTATGGAACAACTTCCTATTTGGCTGCAGAGAATAGCCTGATGAACGAACTAGGAGCAGAAAAAAAAGGAGTATGCAGGTGCATGGGAGTATGTCATGTCTGCATGGGAGTATATGTATGGTTAAAACAGTATCTAGGTGTATGGTAGTATGTAACGTTTGCACAGGAGTATACTTTATGCTAAAAGTAATTGTATGGGAAGTATATAACGTTTGCATGATAGTGTCTCGTATAATAAAAGGAGTACATATGGAAAGGAGTGTATAGGTGTCTGGGGAATGAGGAATGGGTCGGGTCTCTCACATCCATAATATCCAACACCGTTAGGCTCAGACGGTCGCACACATCTCATCAAGCAAGGAACGGTGGATGGAGCGGGAGTAACTACATATGGGAGTAGTTAGTATTTTCCATATATATATATATATATATATATATATATATATATATATATAGGACCATTAAACTCTCATAAGTTGTTGTCTGCTTTGGTGTATATATAGGAGCGCATCTGCTGCAGTCCCAGATAGAACATCAGGTGTCACTGTACTGTATCTTCACTCAGTCGATCACCACAAATGGTCGATAATTATTTAGTTGTAATTAATCAATCATGATTAATTTAGTCACAATTATTTAGTCCAAGTTAATTAGTCGTAGTTAATTAAAAGTAATTAATTAGTCGTAGTTAAATAGTCGTGACTATTTAGTCGTAATTATTTATTCATAATTATTTAGTCGTAATTAAATAGTCATAATTAATTTAGTCAAAAATAAT
This sequence comes from Hsuehochloa calcarea, assembly GCA_036346395.1. Lineage (NCBI taxonomy): Eukaryota > Viridiplantae > Streptophyta > Magnoliopsida > Poales > Poaceae > Hsuehochloa > Hsuehochloa calcarea. The sequence continues at coordinate 29,116,198 of CM070616.1, forward strand.
TAGTCATAATTGATTAGTCATAAGGATTAGTATTTTTTAAGAAATTTATTAGTTTTTTTTTATTATGCACTAATTAGGTTAAATTTGTACATAAGGATTACCGAAATATAGTTATTTGGGGAGGTAGGGAAATGTAGACTTAATTGTGCCACCTGTTTATTTGATTGTGTACAGTAAAGAACGGTGAATTGATTGTAACATGCATATTAAGTGTATTGGGTTGTTGTGGCTTTAGGTAGTCCAACATACCAGACTTGCCTGTATTTTGTGGCATTGGTCTCGTACGGGGCAGACCGGGTGGGTTGGACATGTCAAAATGCCAGTTTAAGGTGGTCCGGTCAGTGGCCCTGGATGCGATGAATATTCATGAGGAGGGGTTGCATTCGGAAGGAGTTCGACACAAAGACAACAACCTAAAAGGTTGCCATTGAGGCAGTCACTAGCACGAATAGGAGAGGCCAGGGTGTATGGGAGTTACATAAGGTGAACGCAATATGATCGTTTACTTTACCCCTATAATTTTAGTTGGTGTGCAAATGCCCTCCCACACCGTATGTTAGCAATATTTCTCGTAGTTTTCATTATCGTTGGCACTTGTTTCAGTGATGTCAATACTTGTTTCAATGATGCTAATACATATTTCAATTATTTAGATGATTTCGGTAGTTGTAATACACCATTTCATTGCTAATGTTTAAATGTTGAAATCATGTATTACAAATAGTGAAATAACTCAAATAATTAAAACAAGTATTGAAATAACTTAAATAAGTACTAAAATCATTAAAAGACTCAGCCAAAGATAATTTAAACCACGAGAAAATAGTGTTTTCATGCGACCTAGGGGGGTATTTGTAAACGAACCTAAGTTACGAGGGAAAGTAAATGAAAATAAGATATGTAGGGCAAATTAAACAAGTATGTGACTTGTGGAGATGTTTATGTATTTTCCCTTGTACATAATAAAAAGAGCAGCCATCCACGATTTTTTTTTCTGCCCTATTCACAACGCACACTATTCCCGACCTGTTGGTATACCCCGGAGCCTTTTGGACAGAATCGGACGACATGCCATTGAAAGTTGAAAAACGTTTTTCTACCGTTCCTCCTGACCAGAAGCAATCGTTTCTCTCCATCCCGGGACCGAGGCAAGTGCAACAAGCCAGCAACACAGCCATATACATACTCATCGCCAAACTATTTAAATAGTGTTACTCAATAAATCTCATCGAGGAGAGCACATAGATTTCAATCTTTTTTTAGGCAGTATTCTACCGGTTCAGAAAGAATAAACCTCGAATATTTGCAAGTACATAGTGCCATCCTTGCGATAATTTACAACCCGACACCACCAGAAGCAATCGTTTCTCTCTATCCCAGGGACCGAGTCGAGAGCAGCAAGCTAGCGACGCAGCCATGTGCCCATATCCATACTCATCACCATCTGTTTAAATATTGTTACTCAGAAAATATCATTGAGGAGTGAACCTGAACTTCAATTTTTCATGCAGTATTCAACCAGTTAGGAAACAAAACCTCGCAAATTTGCAAGTACATAATGTCATCCTTCACATATTCTACGTGTGTTTACAAGTGCAATGCGAGTGGTTTATACATGAGGGATTTGGTAATATACCCTCCACTTAGATAGCTTTCTAGCATATACCCTCATTTCTGAGGTAATTGACAATATACCCTCAACTTAGATAGATCATTAATTAAATACCCCGTTTGCCCTATTTTAGTAATATTCATTTTTTCCCTTTTTGGCTACACGAAATGACCTTGTTACCCTCACCTGAGTCCGGCGTTACCCTAACACGGTGGGTTGCACCAAATCCCCCCAGCGCAACTTAGGAGAGACTGAAAGGAGACAATTCTTCCTTGGTCTCTAATGGTTGGCCTCCTGGAGTTAGAACCCAAACCCAAGCCAAAGCGGATGTGCAAGACCAAGAACTCCATCGCCACCATCACCTTTGTCTCCTCCATGGCCGCCACCTCCTCCTCCACCCCTAGAGATCACCACCACTTGCCTCTCACCACCACCACCACTCACCTGCCCGCCTACTCCACCTCCTTCGTCGCCCTCTCCTCCTCCTCCTCCGCCACCTCCCTCTAGGCCCTCCGCAACTCCCTCCCTGACCTCCCCCTCCTCCAAACCTTCCACCACAACGCCATCACCTGCCTCCCCTGGCCAATCCCTCTTCCTCGCCTACGAGCTTATCCTAGAAGCCTCCCCGCTCTCTACTCTCCTCTGCAACACAAATAACTCGTCTTTCACCCCTGTCGATGAATTACTATCGATATTTGTGAGTAAATGCGGGGGACACAACTCTTGGGATCACTCAATAACAGACAAAGTGTTTTTTAGACATGCTCAGGCCTTCTACGGGGAAAATAGCAACCATACTCAAGTGTTCTTGTATTGAATGAGATTACAATGCACAATGTGCCACTGAAACTATGAATGTTCTCCATGGCTTCTATCTTCACACACTCTCTCCATCTGTTGACATCGCCCCTTACAAAGCGTCGAAGGGGTGGCAGTTGTTGTTCATCAGGAGCGCCTTAACGGTTGCTAGAATCAGCACGTTGACGACGGTTGTTGTTGAAGAATCTAGACTCGCCATTATGAGTTAATGGGGTATTTTAGTGATTAATGACAAATCTGTATGTAAGGCTAACACTTTTATTGATACACCTATTGTGTAATCTTATTTGGATAAAAAGATGGAAATCGTGGAGGTATACACTCGACATCATATTCTTATATCTTGATGCATTCCTCGGATCCAAAATATAGGTTGAACTCCACTAAAAGTCTAACTTGAATATGTGTATATGTTTTTATTACATATTTGTGTATGCACACATTTGAGGAGAGTTCACTCTATATTTTGTGGTTTCATTAGTATTGATATATATTTCTTTATCCACATATATTGGAGATCTCTACTTTGAAATATATTCTTTGAGTATATAAAACTTGTGTAGTTCATATATACTCATATCGTTTTATATTCAATTAGTTGTAATTATGTTTATAAGACTAATGTGTGTGCCAAGTTGTTTTAAAGGCTTAGTCCCGGATTATAGAAGACAACATAGAAATGGCAATACAAAGACAATAGAGGAATCATGCCTAGTGGCTTGAAGATTATTTTGTGCTATTTTTGTTATGCATTGCATTTTTTTGCTTCTGGAAAAGTCTTCAGTGAAAGTCGGTAGTACCGACATTGTCTTGGCGGTACTACCGCACAGCGGTGTGATCGGAAAGTGGTGTTGTACTATCACAATCCGGTCAGACCGAAGATTAGTTGGTGGTACATGTTTTCCAGAGTGACACCTTTTGGAGCTTGAGTGCTCCCATGGAAAGCGGTAGTACCAGTTCTTTTTACGGAACTACCGCATCGCGGTACGACCGCATATTCTGAGCGAAACTACTGCATACTGGAAGTTCTAAATTTTAGTTGGTGGTATGTTATCTCTAAAGAGGAACAGTTTTGGATCTCTAAGGAAGCGGTAGTACCGCCCTATGTGAACGGAACTACCAGAGAGCGAAACTACCGCATTATCAACGGCGTTAGTACCGCACCTTCTGCAACGGCTTGTTAAGAAGTATTTATTACAGATATATCTTGGTAATTAATGTTAATCATTGTGGGACTAACATTTTCTATGAGTTGGATGAACAACTTATGTTCCAGGGTGATGAAGACTTTGGATTGCATCATGAGTTGATCGTCATCAAGTCAAGGTTCAAGAAGAGGATGCATCATGTGTTGATGCATATAAAGATCTCAAAGAGGAGATGATCATGAGTTGATCATCAAGTCAAGAGAAGACACATCATGTGTTGATGGAGGTCAAGTAAAGGATGCATCATGGGTTGATACGTGTCAAGACGATGATCCGAACTTGAAGTGAAGACGTGCGTCATTAAGCTTCAAGAATATGCTCAAGGCAAAGGTATGACTAGCTAGGGCTAAGGATATGTTCCTAGTCTTTTACCGGTCTTAGTGTTTGTTTGGAAGACCGAATTGCTAGTATAGGTTTGTCGTACTATTAAGAGGGGTCTTGTCTAATAGCTTGAGTCTCATCATATGTTGATAGCTCAATCTTGCTTACTCTAGCTCTTCGTGGTATGATGCTATTATTTACAAATATATTTTGCAAATAGCCGAGGCTCATGCATTTAATCCTTTTAGCATGTGACTATACTTTGCAAATATATTTTGTAAATGGTTGAAGTTCATGTACCTACTCCTTGTGGTATGTTCTAAGTTTATAAATGTGTTTTGTAAATTGTTGGGGTTCATGCATTTTTCCTTGGCATGGTCTAAGATTGCTTGTTACTATTTCTTTGGACTTAGACCATGGTAGTAGCTCTTTGGAGTTGTGCTTTTTATTTAAAAAAATGTGTTTGAGATCAATAAAATAAGTGAGTTGTGTAGCCCTCTGAATAAGCCCCCATATAGTCCAAGATCAATCAATTCTAACATCGGAGTTAAAAGTTATGACCTTTTTACCGAGTGTCGCATGTGCTAAAATTGGATTGCGGTAATACCGCCCGAGAAGAGAGGTTCTACCGCAGAACGGTAGTACCGCAGAATGGTAGTACCGGCCTTTGTAGTGTGGCACTACGCACTAAAGTATTTAACGGCTAGTTTTTGAGCCGTTAATGCACCCGTGCGACCGATAAACAGTAAAAACGGTAGTACCGGAGTTTGTACGGCGGTACTACCGCAAATCTTGATTTTTAGATATTTCTACTCCCAACGGCTAGCTTTTGTGTGTGAGCTATAAATACCTGTTGGAAATATGTCCTATAGGCAATCATAAAGATGATTATATTTCATTATGTTCATAACATTGGATAATATGTTATCTTTTTCATATAATAATATCAATAATATTTATTATCAAGTATGTGACTTGATTGTGAAACTCTATATTTCTGTGATGATTATTCTTAAACGTTCCCTAGTCGGAAACATATGAGAACACATATGAAGCGACTAGCATATGTATTGGTTGATGACTATGTTTCACAAGTCATGGATATGGAGATATCAAACCAATAATATGGACACATGTTAGAGAACATGTTGTTGGAAAAGACCCACCTTGGGACACTGTTGAGATTGTTATGATTCTATGTATCATTAGTTGGTCTCAAGCAATGATGATGTATAATCCTTAGACCTGAGATAAGCATAGTTTCCTACATGTGTAGTAGCACTCTTAGGGGTTGCCAAACGCAACTCGTAACTAGGTAGTTATAAAGGTAGTTTTTGGGTATGCTATGAAATATGCAGAGAGATGTGACTGGTCGGATATGGGATTTGCCCCTCCTAACATAACAGGAGAGATGTCTCTAGGCCCCTCGTTGTGGTTGGATAAAGAAAGTGCATGGTCATGCCACTAGTGGTCGAAGTGTCGACCACATGAAGTTATTCGACACTTGATCAAGAAAGTATTGAGCAGTCCATGGATGATACAACATCGCACTTGGAGTTCAACCAAACATCGTGAGGCAAAGGAGAATACACGAGAAGGTCTTTCAGTTCGATCAGATACAGACTAGTCGTATGGAGATACAAGCTGGTCATAGGTGGTCGAACATGGTCACTAAGTGGTCGAAACCTGATCGTAAGGAGTTACGAATTGGTCGAGACCAAATATGAGCTGGTCGTATAGAGATACGAACTGGTCGTTAGTGATATAGACCTGGTCGTAGATCATATTGCATTAAGGTTCATCCAATATATTCTATGTGTGTTTGGGAATCATTATGTGCTGCTAGGTACCACTAACGACTAGTGGTCAGAAAAGAGTTTCCGAGTCACAACCGATTACACATGAACCTATAGGATCGCACACTTAAAGGGCTGAAATTTGATTTAGATGGTGATCCTAATTCTTGTAGGCCACGAGTTCGTAATGGGCATCAAGTTCGAGACCCATTATGGATGCCTATAAATAGAGGAGGGTGGCAAGGGGTGCCATGATGATCTTTTAAAGAACTTCCCGAAACCCTAATAGCTACGTCTTCCTCAACCACGCCGCCGGAGGGTGCCAGCAAGAGCGGCAACCAGATAGCCAAGTTTGGTTGGCTTGAACAAGACTGGAGATGTTGAATCACAAACATTCAACACAAATTCAGCAAGCGAAATTGCTTGGTGGTGTTGCAATCAAGCGACGGACATCATGCTTTTGATGTTGGTGCAAGTGCAACTATTCGGCCTCGGCTTCAAATTTTTATTTGCTTGAGGGTGTTGTGCTTTAGAGTCTGTTGGGAATTGTGACTTGTTGTCATTGTCCCATGTGTTGTTTTGTCTGTCTTCCTCTGTTTACTACTGCTATTGCATTCTATTCGGTATCACTCGGTAGTTCGCTACAACTACACCTTGTTTTATCTATCCCTTCCCACTTGTAATCCAGACCAAACTACTCCTTAATAAGGCCCGTCGAGCCGAGTCTTGTAATGTCATTTGTAACAAAAAGTTTTGAATAATAAAATTATTTTTCAGGTCTAAATGTAGATAATAAATAGTCCGGTGCATTAGAAGCATCTCTCAACCGTCCGATCAAAATCCAATGACTCATATCAATTGCTACAGTGGTAGAGCAACAGCAAAAGAACCACCCAACATTAAGACTGAGTACTGCTTCTATAGTGATGTGCATTAGATGCTGTAGCAGACTCATAGCATCGCAAGTCATGTAAGTTTAAGAGGGCCATTTTTTTAAAAAAAAAAACTAGGGTGGATTAGGCTTTCTATAATTTCATGTGCTTTATGTCAGAGGTGCCACCACCTCAGCCGTGGAACTTGAAGAAAAACACTTCAGGGAGCTAGGCTGATAGAAAAAAAACACTCAATTTAGTAGTTTTGTTAGTATTCAAGTTGTAAAAATATTGTTTTCTTGAGAAATTTGAGGACAAAGGAAGGCCCATGGCTACCACCATGCTTATACCGACCAAGAAGCTATGTCTATGCGTTCAACCTCTATTGCCGACAAACGACGAACAATGGACCGAAGAAAATGATGACCAACAGTCGTACGTACTCACCTATGTTTCACTCTTAACTAAAAAGGCACATATATGTGTCGGTGAAACTTCATCCCGCAACTTTAGGTCAATGTACGGGTCCACTACAATAGCTGAGGAGCACTCAAGTCTAATCTAGTCAAGCAAAGTTACATCTAATATCATAAAACGCAATAATTTTGCCAAACAAAAAAGAACATCCACATATCCCAAATAGGAATTGCTAACGAGTACTCGAGTATTTATTATCCTTGGGAGTACTCGAATTTTGATCCATCATATTTGCCTCGTGATCTGTGCTCCATGTGGCTGTGACGACGGGTGATGAGACTCCGACGAAGTTGGGGTTAGGGTTGGGTTCACCGGAGCCCAATGTATAAAAGGAGGTAGTGGGAGGCGGCGGATCGCGGTGGTGGTAGGGCGGTGAGGAGACGGTGGCGCCGTGTAACCTCCCAAATTTTGGAGTATTTTTTAAGCTTTTAAAAATAAAAAATAACCATTTGAATTTTCTTGTTTAAATCAAAGCTTAATGTGAATTTTCATAAATCAAAATAATTTAATATGAATAATATAAACTTCAATTAAATTAAAAGTTGTTTTATGAGTTCTAGAGTATTTTATGGAATTTTCTATGAATTTTTTTGAATTTTTTTGCTATTTCTTTGAGCTCGATTCTCTTTAATCTAATTTCTGAAATTCGTAAATCATTTTTAGTTTTGGATTCCTTCCTTCAGCTCAATCCCCTTCATTGGCCTTTTTCTTTTTGTGGATATCATGGGGATATAATTCAGATCTTAGGATGATGTGACAATTGGCAATGGCGTTAACGGTTTGTCGTTTCACGTGTTTTCGATAAAGTTTCAAAACTGTCAGGTGACAGGCGGTCTGACCGGCCATAGCATGGCGGTTCGACCGGTCCCAAATCGGTCGGACCGGCCATGAGCGGCGGTCGGACCGGTAGTGACCAAATGTGTCAAAATGAGCTGGGCCAAAAATAGAGGGTGTATGCAAGAGAGGGGATTCTATTGCACTTGGTCCCATAATTTTTTGAGTCTCCAGTCAAAAGTTCTATTGTTTAAAGTTTTCAGTAGGTTTCGGATTTTCAGGGGTTGAAAATCGGCTAAGTCCTTTTGAGCGGTCGAACCGGCCTATAGCTAGCGGTCCGACCGGCAAGGCTGGCGGTTCGACCGGCCCTGAGGGGCGATCGGACCGATTGTCACTTGAACGTCGGTCTTCGTGGCGGCGTTGTTCCGTTGTTAGGTTAAAGTCATGAGTTTCAGTGCATATGTGTTGCATGATGCATGTTTTAACTAACGTGAGTCAAGTTGTGAAGAACTTGTTCCCGGATTCGATTTGTTTGTCTATTGTTGTGCAGGTTGCTTGGTGGTCAACGATGGTCAACGGCGAGGATGATCGGGACTAGGCTTGGAGAGCTGAGGTTCAGAACGATCGACGATGCCGGGTGAGGTCAATGAACTCAAGTGTGGTGCAGAATAGACAAGGATGACCGAACGGACAGTTCGGTGCGACTGGTTTGATCAAGCGGCGTGGGAGTTGGTGCAAGTGCCATGGTGGTTTCGGTGGGAGCCGGATGGGAGAGACTTGCCGACATGGAGAGAGCCGTTGATCAACCTACACGTGGCGGAGCAGGCGAAGTGCTTCGCGCAGATGGACTCGGTCTTCGGAGAAGGACCGAGAAGGGGTATTTTGGTAATCTTACCAAATACCACCTTGGTGACCTTTTGCCAGCCCGTGGCGCAAGACGACGCAAAGAGAAGCGATTTAGGTCAAGAGGTGTTGAAGACAGCGCTTTAAAATACGTGCGTGTATGACCCGTTTGTGTTGGGCCTTAACGGGAGCCCATTTAAGTTAAATCTTCTAGAATATCTAAGCCTCCACTATAAATAGAGGAGGGAGGTGGCTGCACCCCCTTTAACCCTTTCATTATTGTTGAAACTCTAGTTTGGCTCAGGGAGGGGATTAGTGGATGTTAGGATTCTAGACAGTTTTGATTTGATTTCGTGCTCTTGGATTGAGCTTTGTCCTCCATTGATGGAGTGTCTGTAAACCCAAACCCTATCAAATCAATCCAAAGAAAGTTTGCTCAAAGATATATCTCTTTGCCTTCCTTCTCTCTATTTGGTGATTTTGAGTATTTCTTTGATTCGTGAGTCTTTGATTGATTTCTTAACGTGATCTAGCTTGCTGTGACATGTGGGAACATATCTAGGATCATCTTGATCATCAATCACCCACGAGCAAGTTTTTGGATCTAGTTTTCGTTTTGACTCGGTTTTGAACCATCCTCCTCTCAAACGGAAAAAGGTCATAACTTTTCCAAGAATCTCCACGATCTTCGATTGGAATAGGTTCCTGACATCCTAAAGAAGGTGTGTTCCAAGTTTCATCAAGTTTGGAGTTGTAGATCAAAAGTTGCATCTATTTGTAACTTCATTTTTCGGGCTGTTTTTACTGTTCATCAGACTGGAGGTCAGACCGCCCAAGGTGACCGGTCCGACCGCCTTTAACACAGAGGTCAAACCGCCCAACACTTAGAATTTTAGCCTATGTTGATTTTGGTTGTTTTGCTTCGGGGTTTAGATTGGATTCAATACTAGTCTTCCGCTGTACTGGTATATTGATCTTCATAGCTTCCATAGCTATTGGAGTGAAATTTGTATTGAATCTAATCTTGGTTGAAAAAGTAAGCGTGCTCCTATTCACCCCCCCCCCTCTAGTCGCCTTTTCAGTCCAACACTTTTTCTTGTCAGCCCATTCTCCTCTTCTCCTTAGCCCAGGCTTGGCACGCTTCTCTTTTCTCTCTCGCACGCCTTGGCCCAGCTAGCCCGCAACCCATCTCCTTACTCACACGTCAGCCCTTTGCCTCACCTCCTCTCACTGCCAGTGGACCCGCCTTGTTAGCCGAGCCGCACGTGTTCATCTTCAACATGGCGCGCCGTCTATTGACACCTTTCAAGAAATTCAAGGAGGACCATGATCCTTCAAGTCTAGCGATCGAGGCCGTTTCCTTCTTGGCGCCTCGTTCGTTTGCAGGTACTCGGCTCTTCGTCTGTGCAGGCGGGGCATGCTTTGCTTTAAGTGCGGTGATCTTCGTTCGATCTCCCCGTCGGTGAGCTTCTTTGCTCTTTCGTGTGCGTCACCCCGCATTATATCCTCTTCTGTTCTGATCCCCATTTTATTTGTCGTCTCTCCATCATCGTATTGTGACACCGCCACTCATCTACTCCGTCTCCAGTCATCGTCGTCGAGCCACCGCTTCCATTGTCCTTCGGCCACCCCGAGCTAGCCATGGAATTCCCCTTGTTGTTGCCATACTCGTGCTCGCCTCCGTTCCCTCATAGCGTTGACGAGCCTCTGTTTTCGCCGCACACCCAAATCTCCTCGCCGTCGTTGTTGCCACTGCCATCGCCTCGTAGCCGTCCTCATCGCGCCGCCACCTTCCTTAGCACCACCAAGCCGCCGGGATTCCATTTTGCACCTTCACCGGAGCTCCATCGTTGTTGTTCACTGTCGACACCGTGCGCTAGCGCCGCCAGCATCATCCTCTGCTTCTTCTTCTCTGTGGCCTCCTCTTATTCTCTCTGTCATGTGGGTCCTCCCCGTCAGTGCATCCTCTATCCTTTTCTCTCTCTATCAAACTGGCCCCACTTGGCAGCCTCTCCCACCTTTTCCAGATTTTCTTTTAATTTGGAAATTCAAAATATCAGTAAAGCCCACCTATCAGCCTTTAGGTTTTTCTTTCATTTAAATCTAAAGGAATATTCTTTTCTCTCTCTTTTTCCTTTCCCAAAAATCTTCCGAGAGTCTGTTCTCCTTCGTTCAAACTCCTATTCAATCCATTCAAATTCCTAAATGCATCTAAAATCGAGCTCTTTCTTTTAGAGTTTGTTTTACTATTTTTGAATTTTATTTGAATCTATTTGTATTTTGCATGTCGTTTTCTTTCTCGTTAGACGATCTGTTTCACGGAGCTAGAGCAGAAGCAAACTTTGAAGATCCAAGTGTGGTAACTGAGCAAAATCAAAGCCAAGGCAAGTCATAGTCTTTTGATCATGAACTTATGATTTTAAAAGTATATTATTTTATATCAATTGCATGCTATCTTTGTATCAACTATTTTGGGATTAGTTAATCACCTATTTGTCATTATGCCTCCATTGATTTTTTTTTAATGCCATGAATCACTTGTCACCATAGCATGGTTAATTTTAGTTGGACATATTTGTATCACCAACATGGGTATCGTACAGATACTTAGTCGTGCTTAGTTACGGTGGACTCATGATCACATGTACAATAATGTTAAATTTGACTTAACGAGATATAAAATTGTGGCAGGTAGCTACTGTTGTTAAAATTTGTGTACCATGACAGGGCATGTATTGGTTTTGGTTGAACAAAATGATTTCTGCTTGGGCAATCGATCGTGAACTAAAGGGATGTGGTTAGCACGTTGTGGGTTGTGGTAGACTTGTCTGAGTAACTTATCAAGGATTTAATCTTGTGCGTCATTGAACTGTGCCCTTATCGTACAACCACATGTTCAGTATGGGATGGACCTGGCTAACTAATTAGCAATGTTTTAATTTTGGTTCTGTCTTGGAAGCGTGAGTTGCGGGATAGATGTATACTGACAATGGCGCAAGAGGGGGGTATGTCTGGTTAGTGAGACATTCAGTGTTGAAACCTTAGTGGACAGAACTAGGTTAAGAAGGATATTTGTAAAGACCTTGCGATGATCACTTAGTCACACACCTAAGGAAGTGTGGTCAAACACTTTGAGTTGATTTATCTCTTGTAGGTAAAGCTGTACAACCTCTACAGAGTTAAAATTGTTTAAACAATCATGTCCGTGGTCATGGACGTGTCTGGGGATTTCATACGAGATGTAAGAATTTCTTTATAAAATGTGTCGGTGTGAAGGGGAAGTTCACTTGATGAATATAATGTTCGTTTGGTGAATGGGTAATTCACTTGGTGATTTGTGTCGGTTGGTGAATAGGGAATTCACATGGTGGTTTGATTTGGAAGTGAATGGAAAGTTCACCGGTTGTTCCAAAGCAATTGTTTATTTAGTTATTATTCTTTTTAATTACGTATTTAAATCTATTTATTATATTTTATCGTCAATACTGTTTTCAGCAAAAAGAACCATACAACTAATCCTTTTGTTCAAGTCTTACATGAATATTAATTGTATACTATTTTCCTACGACTTGTTGAGTACTTTATGTACTCACGACTTCAAATTTTGCCACTCAGTTGAAGAATGTCAAGCTGTTCAAGAATTTTTTTAGAATGAGTACTATGAAGACTTTGCAGATTATGATGCACTCTCCACTCGATTGCATGTGGGCAGGTTGATTGATCTTTCTAAGTTTTTTCATTCCATTGCGAGAGTTTATTTGTTTCTTTAGCCCTGCGTGGCAAGTTAAGTAAACATTGACCATAAAGTCTAGCTATTATTACTATTTATTACTTCAAAATCTTTTAGTTAAATCGATAAATGGATGATATTTCATCGATGTTTCCTGTTTGAGCTAGCAACTGATCTGAAACTAGTTTAGAATACACATAGGGTTTCGGATGTGTAAATCCGAGTCCCGACACGCCACGGGTCGAAGGAGGGTGGTGGAGATCGGCGAGGGCAACGAGATGAGAGCGGATAGGAGGCGGCGGAGGCGTGGGGGATTTCACTAGAGAGAAGGAGGGTGGGGATCGTGGGGAGGCTCGCCAGAGAGGAGGAAGAAGGGCGGCGCGGGAGGGAGGGAGGCGGCAGCGCCGGCGCCGAGGACGGCGACGACGGGGTGCAAACATGCGGCAACAACAGTGGTGGGAAGGAGTGGCGGCTAGGGTTTGGGAAGGAGAAGGGAAGAGGAATATATATGGTTTGGTGAGGGATAAAATCCTTTAGAGCTAGATCTACCGACTCAAAATTCGAGCAACTTTTAGCAAAAGAATACTCATATATTCCTATACACCTCCATTACAAATACCTAACCAAGGCACGCTTTTATATCTCAAACACCATAAGGGTATATCCAACAGTTAGAGATAATATTATCTCTAACATATGCTACATCATCTTTAGAGATGACATCTTCAATAGATAGTCTCTAGCACACTCTTCAACATTTAAATTTTATAATTTTTCTTTGAAACAGGGCTACATGTTAACTAAAGTAGATTAATATATCATATCTTATTTCGCATGCATAACAGTCTTTTTAGGAAGAGACGATCTGTACTCTTTCTCCTCCTCCTCTCTTTTCTATATAGAATTTTATTAATATAGTATAACAACGAAACCATAATAAAAATATGCCAACGAAAACTGACGCTGAGAACGGACTGACCAAATTGACTCGTGAAAAGCCACGCGACTCGGTAGCGTCAAACCAATAAACCTCCCACCCAATCAGAAACCGTCCGACCCCATCACGACCGTCCGTCGTAGATCAGACGGTCGATATCCCCCACCTCGCGCCCCCAACTTGCTCCCAACTCCCAAGTCCCACCACCAGTCACCACACCAAATATGCCCTTCTCCTTTTCTTTTCCCCGCATTATTTGATTTCCTCTCCTCTCTTTCTCTCTCTCGCTGCCTCCCTCCTCTACCTCTCCGCCGCCGCCGCCGCCTCCCCATCTCCTCCCCTCGCGCCGCCCCGCCGATCCGGTCGCGGCCGCCCGCGCTGCCCGCTGCGGAGCCGAAGACACCCTTCCGCCCGCCCGTGCGCCGCGCGGCACCCGCTCCCCCACGACGTAAGTGAGAGGTCAACAAAACCCTAGTCTCCCCGGAACGGATCTGGTCCCGATCCCGATCCGCTTCGGATCTCCCCCCTTAGATTTGATCTATCCTCTTGATTCACTTCCTTCTGTGATCTCCCGATTCGTCGATGGCCGGTTGTTTCGATGCGTCTGGGCTGTGCGTGGTCGGTTTGGGGGTGTGATTCTAGATCTAGGTTGGTTTCTCGGGTTAGCAGTAGAGGATTGGGTGATTTCTCCGTGTGGGTAGTTAGATTCGTGGGTTGATGTGGCGGTCTTGTGTTGGTGGCTTGGTGCGGAGGGTTGAGTTGTGCGTCGTGGGCTATGAGTCTCCCATGAATTGGATGCACATGTTTTAATTTCTGTAGAGTTGAATTGATCGAAGTATTACTAACTCATGAACTACCGTGTCGGTGTCGATATTCCTGCTTTATGTTGCCGTGCTGAACTGTGTGTAGGTCTGGCCTCTTAAGTGAGCTCATTCTTGTTAAATATGTTATTGGCACGATTCAAGTGAAAGTCAGAACTTATTCCTAAAATTTCGTTGAGGTCTGATCATACCCTACTATGTCTCCTATTTTGGTAATTTTCAGTTGGACTCTGGTTTATGACGTGAATATGCCATGACATAAATTTATTATTACTAACTGTGTGTGGGCGCGCGGAAGTGTGCCTTCCTGCTTGCTTGCACTTCATTTGATTTTAGTGCTCGGTGTCAGATAGGCTAGGAAGTTTAACGCTATCTAGTTATCTGAATCTTGGAGTTTTGTATATATGAAAATGATGCATGCTTAAGCGTATTGTATTCTTACCCTGCTCTCTTGTCATACTTAATTCCTGGTCTTGTCTACAATAGGTTACATGTCAACTGATGACCTCTAAGTTGCATTGGATTGTTCTTGTTCTTATGGCATCTTGTTTGTTATTAGCATATTCTCGTCCATCATGCGGTCTCGATGTAGTCTATTTCTTCCATGTTTGTCGTTATGTCTTATTAACGATTAACAAACTAGTATTTTTTTTATTCCTGTGGTGCTATTATACAAAGTGTACATACAGTAGGATTATATACGTCTAATAATAATAACTCTATATATTGGTATGTCTTGTTAACTTTTACATTATGTAGGAGCTATGTTGTGTTTTGTTTGGCTTTATATGACATAGGACTTTACTGTCTTGTTTAATTTACATTAGAAAGGAACTACATTCCTATGCATATGGTTTTCTTGTCATGAATATGTACCTAATTCCCTCTATTTTGGTCTTGCAGAGTCATTATGTCATTGGATGTTACTCAAATTCTCTTGAGTGCGCAATCTGCTGATGGCGCGATTAGGAAGCATGCTGAAGAAAGCCTCAAGCAGTTCCAGGAGCAAAACCTCCCAGGTTTCTTGCTCTCCCTCTCAAGTGAGTTGGCCATTGAGGAGAAACCTGAGGAGAGCCGCAGGTTAGCTGGCTTGATTCTCAAGAACGCGTTGGATGCAAAGGAGCAGCACAGGAAGAATGAGCTTTTTCAGAGATGGCTGGCACTGGATGCTGGTGTCAAGGCACAAATTAAAGCTTTGCTGCTGCAAACTCTCTCATCTCCTGTTGCAACTGCCAGATCTACCTCTTCTCAAGTCATCGCGAAGGTTGCTGGTATTGAGATTCCTCAGAAGCAATGGCCCGAGCTTATAGGATCTTTGCTCTCAAACATACATCAGGTCCAGCCAAATGTTAAGCAGGCAACGCTTGAGACACTTGGCTACCTATGTGAGGAAGTTTCTCCAGAAGCTGTTGACCAAGACCAAGTCAATAAAATACTTACGGCTGTTGTTCAGGGTATGAATGCTTCTGAAGGGAACTCTGATGTGAGGCTTGCTGCCACACGAGCATTGTATAATGCATTGGGTTTTGCTCAGGTTAACTTCTCCAATGACATGGAGCGTGATTATATCATGAGAGTTGTTTGTGAAGCAACACAGTCTCCGGAGGTGAAGATAAGGCAGGCTGCCTTTGAATGTTTGGTGGCTATCTCGTCTACTTATTACGATAAGCTGGCCACATACATGCAGGACATATTTAATATCACTGCAAAGGCTGTGAGGGAAGATGAGGAGTCAGTTGCACTTCAGGCGATTGAATTCTGGAGTTCCATATGTGACGAGGAAATTGACATTTTGGATGAGTATAGCAGTGAGTTTACAGCTGACTCTGATGTTCCTTGCTACTATTTTATTAAGCAGGCTCTTTCTGCCTTAGTGCCAATGCTGTTGGAGACTCTCCTCAAGCAGGAGGAAGACCAAGATTTGGATGAAGGTGCTTGGAATCTTGCAATGGCTGGGGGAACTTGTTTGGGCCTGGTGGCGAGGACTGTTGGGGATGATATTGTCCCTCTTGTGATGCCTTTTGTTGAGGAAAACATAACGAAGCCCGATTGGAGGCATAGAGAGGCTGCAACATATGCTTTTGGGTCCATTTTGGAGGGCCCATCAGCTGATAAACTGGCTCCTCTTGTTAATGTCGCATTGAATTTTATGCTGACTGCGTTAATCAAGGACCCGAGTAACCATGTGAAGGACACAACTGCTTGGACCCTTGGAAGAATATTCGAGTTTCTTCATGGTTCCGCACTTGAAACTCCTCCTATCATTACGGCTGATAATTGTCAGCAAATACTTACTGTGCTGCTTCAAAGCATGAAGGATGTCCCAAATGTGGCAGAAAAGGCATGCGGGGCGCTCTATTTCCTTGCTCAAGGCTATGTGGATGATGGATCTGCCTCACCGTTATCTCCTTTCTTTCAAGATATTGTTCAGAACCTTCTAATGGTTACTCACAGGGAGGATTCTGGAGAATCTAGGTTGCGTACTGCAGCTTATGAGACTCTAAATGAAGTCGTCAGGTGCTCCACTGAGGAGACAGCTCCTATTGTTATGCAGTTGGTACCTGTGATCATGATGGAACTCCATCAGACACTTGAGGCAGGAAAGTTATCAACTGATGAGAGGGAGAAGCAGAGCGAACTGCAGGGCCTTCTTTGTGGTTGCTTGCAGGTCATTATCCAGAAGTTGGGAGGAATGGAGTCAACAAAGTATTCCTTCTTGCAGTATGCAGATCAGATGATGGATCTGTTTTTGAGAGTTTTTGCTTGTCGAAATGCCACAGTGCATGAGGAGGCTATGCTTGCTATTGGTGCATTGGCATATGCAGCTGGTCCGAACTTTGCGAAGTACATGGTTCAGTTCTATCAGTATTTGGAAATGGGACTTCAGAACTTTGAGGAGTATCAGGTCTGTGCCATTACCGTGGGTGTTGTGGGAGACTTGTGCAGGGCACTGGAGGACAAAATTTTGCCCTACTGCGACGGCATCATGACTCAACTCCTGAAGGACCTATCCAGCAATCAGTTGCATAGATCTGTAAAACCGCCTATATTCTCATGCTTTGGTGATATTGCACTGGCAATTGGGGAGAACTTTGAGAAGTATTTGATCTATGCCATGCCCATGCTACAAAGTGCTGCAGATTTGTCAGCGCATGCTACTGCAGCTGATGATGAAATGCTTGACTACACCAATCAGCTAAGGAATGGAATCTTGGAGGCCTACTCTGGTATTCTTCAAGGATTTAAGAGCTCCCCTAAGACACAATTGCTGATGCCGTATGCTCCGCATATTCTTCAGTTCCTTGATGCTCTTTACAATGGCAAGGATATGTAAGTTGTCAAGCATACACTCTCTTTCCTGCATTGCTCTCTTATTTACATGATTTGTTTTTCCTAAAATGATCTTGTCTTTTCAGGGATGATACTGTGATGAAGACTGCAATAGGCGTCTTGGGAGATCTGGCAGACACATTGGGTGTCCATGCTGGTCCTTTGATCAGTCAATCTACCTCAAGCAAGCAATTTTTGGATGAGTGCTTAGCATCGGATGATCCTTTGGTCAAAGAATCAGCTGATTGGGCCAGGATTGCAATCAGCCGTGCAGTTTCGGGTTGATGTCACATTGGTCCCAAGTCTGCACATGCATCCATCCACGTGTCATGTCTGGGTCTTCGGTTGCATCATGTCTAGACCTGCTCTTTGGAGAAGTCCACGCATCCTTACAGCAGTCGGAGGGTCCTCACTAACTCATGCATCAGTACATGTGTCAGCCCATCCTTTTCACTTGTGCGGAAAAGAGGGTTAAGTTGGCCGCCTGCTAACTTTGCTAAAGGCATCTAGAACCTTCATTTCTTACTGGAGGTGAGATGAGCTGCTATTGCTGCCTGCCATGCCGATGGTTCCTCGGCATGGCATGCATGCTTATGGTCTGGGTGCTATCATTTCTCCTTGCATTCATTGCATGCATCAAACTTTGGTCGGATGGTCACTCGGTACAAGGCCCGATTGCTTATGGATCCATTAAGCAAAAGGGGGCTAGAATGCATTATCACAGGATTATTTTGTATTGATCAGGGGCGTCCAGGTTCATTATGTCGGACATGTCCCTCCCCTAGCTGGTAGCTTTGTTTATTTCCTAGTATTTTCTTCACTTGCATTGTCTTGCATTCATTCTTGGTCTGTTTTGTAAGTTCTTTTTGGTCAAAACTTGAGTCCGGTAAGGTACGGCATGCCGTTGTACAAGTCCCCGCGTGGGTCGGTTTATTCCCAGGTGTTATCGGATCAGTGGGTGTTTGTGCTTTTTTTTTGGTTATCTATGCAGCTCCATTTCAGTTTCCTTGAAGCTGGGCTGGTGAAACACAAACAATTATAGGTCTTGGAGTGGTTTTTTGGGGGGGCAGTTCTCGAGTTGGATTTGTTTACAGAAATTGTATTATTCTATGGAACTCTGCGCCTCCTCCCCATGTGCCATATCATTTGTTTAGCATATGAGAATGATGATGAATGATGTTAAATGATATGGTAGTTGCCTCTTCTTTTTCTTCTCCCTGCCAGTGTCCTTGCACATGCATGAATGATTTGAGTGTTGGGCATTGGCTGTTCACTGAACCTCTGGGCAAGAAGATGTGCAGCCCAGTTCTCAGGTGTTGAGACATTCTAGTGTAAATCTTTGAATAGAATGGCAAACTATTTTCACTCTGTTGCTACTAGTCGATGCAAGTGACCGCAAAGGGGTGCATCATTTGGCATTTACAGACTCATCGCGTAAGGTAACTAGAATGTTGGTGGTCACCGCCGCTCCAATTTTATTTTTACTCTACATTACATATTTACATTAGTCTATGCCATGTCCTCATTCTGGACTCTACTCCTTGAGTTACTCGATGGGTCGCATTGCTGCATTATCCGAATCAGCACTATCCATCCGCACAGCCCACTGCTCTGATCTCATTGTCCCACTCGCAGTCCCGAACCGGGAGCTCTACCTCTGCACTGCAGTGACTCTGCTACTCCACTCTGCTCCGCCCTCACGGCGACGGAAGAAGGTCCTACCCTATCAGCTTATCAGCTGTTTGAGTTGATTCGAGGGGGAATCAACGACGACTGATACAAATTTCCTTTCCACGGTAACCAGCCGCACGCTGTGTGCGGCACCAATGCACGATCAAAGGTGGATATCAAAGAATATTTGGGGATCCATGTACTAAAACAAGATGATTCTTTTACATCGTCGTACTGTACGGAAAACAATTCTAAAAAATCTATTTAATAATATTTGTTGGACAATTTTTTAAATATATAAACTGAGTTCCAACAATTATGAAATTTTTTGTGGAGCCTCCTGGTATAGTGTGTCTACTTGTGTAATTTTTTTGAAATTTTTGAAATTTTATTTTTTTTTTCTCCAAAATTCTTTGAAGTCTAATGTTTGTATGAATTTTTTAATATAGAAAATTAGGTCCAAACATTATAAAAAAATTTTGCCAGACTCCCTACACGATGCACTTGATTGTGTAAATTTTATATAATTTTATATGCTCTAAAATTATCTCGACAAATTCAGGATTTAGGTCTCAAAAATTAGGATGAGACGTTTCGGAAATTAAGGTTTCATGATTTCATGTGACTTGAAATATGCGAATTTTGGTACAACATGACTACTCTTGGTCACTATGGTTCTTGATCACATTTCTTCTGTACGGTGGAGTTAAAGCAAAGTACATAAATTAACTTAACTGAAGGGGCCGAGAACGTTGCGATTACGGAGAAACCCTAAAACATAGAATAATCGATGTCAATGTGAATGGTTGTCTCTGGGATTCCACCAGAAGAGGCATACTTTGATGGCTTAGTGGAGGTGCAGAACCAGAACAACCTTGCAGTTCACGCGCGGACAGAAGCACGTTACATGTGGTCACATGGTATGATGGTTCGGTTAATTGCTTTAGTCATGGGCGCTACTACTACGGTAACTTACGACACAAGTCTCCAGGCCATGTAAGTACACATGCCTTTAGGGAATAGTAAAAAACATGGCGAGTAGGAGGGGGACTACTACGGAATGGCCCGACCTATTGCGTGGACCGGGGCCATTTGCCCTTCCTTGCGAGCTCGGCGTTGTACTCCTCGCCGGTCGCCCTTGCCTCGGCTGTCATTTCCCACTTTTTCTCGCGCTCCCTCTCGCATGCCTCGCGCTCCCTGCACCTGCACGCCTCGAGGTGGGCCTGTGTCTCCCGTCGGATACGCTGGTTGTGCTCTTCAGTTCGACGCTCCTCCTCCCGGGTCTCGCGTGCCCTTTCGGCATTCCACTCCTCGAAGTCGATTCGTCACTGGTCGCGTGGGTGGATCTCTAGGTTGATCCACTTGCAGTAGCCACATAGCGGCTCCGGGGACTACGAGTAGACGGGAGAGATTGTTAGTGTGTACTTTGAAAGAGAATTGGTAGGGGAACTTACTATAAGTAGTTCTTACCGGCTGCCGATAGCTGCTCGTATCTCAACGATGGTCGGGATAGTCAAAAGAGTAGTTGGAACAACCCCAATAACGCATGCCTAGGCTGAGCCGGTGCTTGGATTTGAAGAACTTGCATGTGTCCCTGCACCAACAGAGGGGTGATGTCTCCCCCTCTGGCGGGTGTTGCGGCGAAGGCTCGGTTGGAACGTTCTGGCAGGGGTTGCTACTACGGGGGGCTTCATTGCGGAGAGCTATCATCCTGGTAAGCTGCTCTTGCCGGACCCGGGCCCCAGTAGCCCTAGCTTGTTCGGCCCGTGTCGTAGAAGCCCTTGCTAGATCGCGGATCTCGTCCCATTGCTTCTTGATGTTGTCCATCCCAGCGTGGTGAAGCAAGCTCTAGTGTAGCGTTGGGTTTGGTTGTGTGGTTTTCTCTCCTCGATGTCTTCTACCTCCTTTTATAAGCCAGAGGGTTGGCATGGTGTGGTTAAATTCACGTGAGTAGCCAGCGTGGCAGAGTGTTGTCTAATCTTTTTGTAGAGAGAAGTCATGTCCCATTTTTTGGAGTGTTGTCCTCTTTCGGTCTGAAAAGCTGGTGAGGCAGAGTGTTGTCACGTCTTACTTTGCAGAGTCCTGCTTTGCAGAGAGAAGTCACGTCTTACTTTGCAGAGTGCTATCATTTCGGTCTAAAAAGCCAGCGAGACAGAGTGTTGTCCCGTCTTACTTTGCAGAGTGCTGTCATTTCGGTCTAAAAAGCTGACTAGGCAGAGTGATGTCGCGTCTTACTTTGCATAGTCTTGTCTCGTCCTGCTTTGCAGAGAGAAGTCACGTCTTACTTTGCAGAGTGCTGTCATTTCGGTCTGAAAAGCTGACGAGGCAGTGTGTTGTCACATCTTACTTTGCAGAGTGCTATCATTTTAGTCTGAAAAGCTGGCGAGACAACGTGTTGTCACGTCTTACTTTGCAGAGTGCTGTCATTTCGGTCTGAAAAACTGGCAAGGCAGTGTGTTGTCACGTCTTACTTTGCAGGGTCCTGTCTCATCCTGCTTTGCGGAGAGAGGTTATGTCCTACTTTGCAGAGTGTTGTCCTTTCGGTCTGAAAAGCTGGCGAGGCATAGTGTTATCACGTCTTACTGTGTGGAGTCATGTCTCGTCCTGCTTTGCATGGAGAAGTCGTGTCCTATTTTGCAGAGTGTTGTTCTTTCGATCTGAAATGCTGGCGAGGCAGTGTGCTGTCACCTCTTACTTTGCAGGTGGTGGTCACGTCCTGCTTTGCAAGATAAGTCGTGCGTCTTGCCAGTGTGAAAACTAAGTATTATGATATTGTCTGCAACATTACAGATTTAGGTCTCGAAAATTTGGAATGTAGGATTTAGAAATTAGGGTTTGATTAATTCGCACGCAAAGTACTCATAACGGAATTAGATAGGGCATACATGATACAAACGAGTACAACAACGCCGCAAAGGCATACATCACGTAGTCCAGGGATGCATAGATAAAGAGTGGATATTACAATCTCATTAATACTGAACTTCTACTTGGCAAGAACAAGAAATAATAGAAGAAAAATTGTCAAGCTGGCTATGTTAACTAATTTCTGAAGTATTTTCTCAACCCTTTCCATCCTTTCATCCAGTCTTTTAAGCATATTATCTTTATTTTCCAATGGTTGATCCGATGGTCGAGGCACTTGACGAAATTCAGTAACACCACGGGTGTCCTCTTGCAAGGCAGCAATTTGCATTGCAATATCTCGAACCTCTGGCACAGCTTCATCAGCCCACAGCCAGAACCGTCATGTTGTGTTCTGTAAAAATAATTGCAACTGCAAGTGAAAAAATATGATGTTTGGAAAGAAGTTTATTGGGGATGATCAGGTACAAGTTACCGTAAGATTTGAACACTTCATAAACACTCGGGATGGATTCGTTGGCGTATGGGAGGTGAACACATTCACCGGATCCCTGCAACGAGGGTAAACCAAATGCTGTCGTAGTGTATCTAATTGTCTGCTCACTCGGAAGTTTGATGAGGCCGTAGACATCCCGTTTAAGACCGGAAGAAAGGAGCAGAGGAAGTGAAGAGTGAGGGGAATGGCAGCCAAATCATGCATATATATAGCCTACGGGTAAATTGCAATTTGGTTGAAGAAAATTCGCGTTTGTGAGGTAGCGGAGCCGAGGAGGTATCGTGGGGCAGCATTGCATTATGTTTTTAAGGTTTAGGAAGTTAAAATCGGGAGGTAGAGTTGTTGTTTGTACTAAATATTTCAGAGAATATTTTGTGTACATAAATCACGGTGTCGTAATGCACGGGGATATTACATAAATCACAAAAGCGGAATGCACAATGACATTACATAACAAGTTTTATACAACCATGATATTAGTTAGGGCGCATCGTCATGTCGCTTGCCGGGACGACGTAGTTGATCCTCAGGGAAGGTGAACCTGTCCGGGGAGCGACGTACGTCTCGAAGGCCGTAGTAGGGGCCCTGCCTGGGAGGCTAATCTGGGGTGATCTCATCGTGGGGGTTCGGCTGAGGCCTAAGCATATCGTCAACCCACTGGTGATCTTCCCGCGGGAAGGGTACAAGGTGAGTTAGTCATTGGTTTTGTGCAACGGGAAAATCGGTGTAACTACGTTCACGCGTACTTGAGTAGACTGTTGTGTGGAGGAGGATCCTCCTGGCCAGTCTGAGCCATAGTGCTGCACGATGTACCCTCCGTACGTGTCGTCGAACCACTGGTCGCGCTCCCGCAGGTGTGATTGAACGTCGTGCGTCAAAGAGCCGAACCCTTCATCCCCACGCTGCGGTGAGTCAGGGTCGGTGTGTGGAGTGCAAAAACATTGCACCGGCGAGGAAGTCCTGTCCTGCGCCTCCCTCCGTGATGACGATGGTTGTAGCAGAGTGCTGTCCCCTCGCAAGTGCTGCAAGAACAAAGGGTAATATCAGATACGTCCGAAATGAGTGCATGCAAAGGTACTGATGACAAGAACCGGATGACAGATGACAAACCTGTGGCCCGAAGCGGGTCGAGGCCGAGCGACTGTAGCTCCGACAACTCCCGGAGTGCGACGGGCGTGCGGAGGGCGGTGTCGACGAAGGTGCCGAGGGCGGAGGTGGTGGAGGGTGCCCTCGGTGTACGCGATGCTGTGCGTGAACGTCGCTGTGGCGA
The DNA here is from genome assembly GCA_036346395.1 of Hsuehochloa calcarea. Lineage (NCBI taxonomy): Eukaryota > Viridiplantae > Streptophyta > Magnoliopsida > Poales > Poaceae > Hsuehochloa > Hsuehochloa calcarea. The sequence continues at coordinate 29,140,040 of CM070616.1, forward strand.
CCACAAGTTATGGCTCTAATCACAGCCCTCGCGTCATCGGCTATGGTGCGCATCGCGGCTAGGAGACGATCAAAGATGTTGTTTCAATGGCGTAGAGCTTCAGCACTCTCACGCTGGATACGCTTCAAGCGGTAGTACTGCAAGAAAACCGATAGTAAGTACGAAAAGTGTTATCGGACGAAAATTATGCGAAAAATATTTTACCGTCTCGTCGGGGCGGGCCGCCCGGTGACGATCCGGATCAGCTAGTACGACGTCGTCGTGCGTAGCGTCCACTGGACGCTGCAGCGCTGGCCCAGTAAGCCTACACCTAGTGTGCGGAATGTACCACCGCAAGTACGCAGCGTACGTCTGGATGGCGTAGCCATGAAGCTCCTGCACCACGTCCGTCGTAACCCTCTCGATCCACAAAGACCGCCCACGGCTCATCGTGGTTCGCCTCGATCGTCGCTCCTCTGCCCTTTCCTCGTTTGCCTGCAATTGAATTGAGATGTCAGAAAATCTTATTCAGACATGCTCTTAAAATGACACCAAAGAATGACATACCGGTGAGCCTTTGCTGCTAGAGGCCGTCCCGCGGGCGGTGGCACCTCCTGGTAAAAGCCGAACTGTCTCATAACCCGCTGCGGATTGTACGGCTCGACCATGTGCGAGAAGACCAAGTGGCAGGTCGTCAACCAGAGTGCCTCGTCCAGAGTACACTGGGACGATAATCTGTAGGGGGCCATGTCTTGAAGGAACTGTGCTGTCCATGGCCACCAGATGACCCTCGGGGTACACGCGCCTCGGTCCCTCCCTAGCCCACCCTAGGGTAGCACGTGTCCAACGTGTTCCCATCGTAGGCCCGTCAACGGGGTCATCGCCTCCAGCATTCCCGTAAAGCTCGGCGGTCAACTGGTAAGGGTGCACGGTGCTGCGAAAGTACGATCGGCCAACTGAAAAGTGCTCCCACGACTATTACTGTAGCAGGGCGTAGTATACCGCGAGGACTGGCTCCCCGCCCATGTTGTGCTGACAAGCATCGCACAACCCTCGGTAGGTGACGCAAAGCACTGCGGAGCCCCAACTGTACTGTGGAACCTCGTTAGGACAGGCATCCGCCAAAGACTCTGCCAGATGGATGTAGCTGGGGTACACGCAGTTTGCCTGAGTAGTAGAAAACAGGATCCATCCGAACAGAAACAAAAGGTACGAGACTAAGTGTGTCCTCACTTCCTCCATAGTCGCATGCGCGGGCAGATCATGTACTCCCGCAGCCAAGAATGTGGCACACCCGACGCGTTCGCAGGAATCGGGTGACAGAATCTGTCGGCCATACGGATCTTCCAGTCTACTGCCCTCGGAGGTGGCACTACCGGAAGACCACGTAGTGGTGGACCTGTAAGCAGAGCCACATCCTCCAGAGTAATGGTCATTTCCCCACCGAAAGTGGAAAGTGTGAGTCTCCGGTCTCCAACGGTCCACGAGCGCAGACAGGAGTGCCGCGTCAAACTGCAATGCGTGCGGGAGATCCAACATCCAGGCAAGGGGCAGGAGCCCGGTCTCCCGCAGCCTGGGGACGTACCGCTCGTCAAGTGTCCTCACTTTTTTATGCTGATTTTGCGGGGTGTAGAGTGGATAGGAAGAGTACTTCTGGCACGTGTCATTTCTTATGCACATCTCTTATCTCTTGGTCTTCTAGAAAACAGTCTTCTGTTGCACAGTCCACAGCCGAGGTCGAGTATGTAGCTGCAGCAGGTGGTTGCTCTCAGGTTCTCTAGATCTTGTCCACGCTGCGGGACTATGGGTTATTTTTGGGGAGTGTTCCTCTTTTCTGTGACAACACTTCTGCCATAAACATTGCCAAAAACCCAGTGCAACATTCTAGGACTAAGCACATTGATATTCGATACCATTTTCTGAGAGACCATGTTGAGAAGGGTGATGTTGTGCTTCACTTTGTAGAGTCTGAGCAGCAGCTTGCAGATATTTTCACTAAAGCGCTTGATTCTTCTCGTTTTGCTACTTTGCGGGGAGAATTAGGGGTTATTAGTCCTCTTAGGCTGTTTTGAGAGGGAGTTTACTCTTTTTGCATTCATTGTATCATAATGCATTTTAAAATTCAAATTTCTTGCATTGTATTATAAACTTGAGGAGCTTTGATTATTATCCTTGTACGGCATGTTTTCATACTTTATACCTTGCCGTGTCCTGTGATAGTCTGCTAGACATCTTTTATGGCTCTTCTTGTTTAGCTTAGCTTTTGCCTTGCTAGCTTTATATCTGTGAGCAAAATGAATCAAATCATGTTTAGTTGGATCTTGTGACTAGTTTTGCTTTAGTGATCCTCTCATGATTCATTCCATGTCATATAGGTTGAATTGAGTCTTGAACTTATTTTGAGATGAAAATGAGCTTTTCAACTTCTTAAGTCAAGCAAATGAAGAATGGGATTTTCTGTGCGAAAAAACTGATCTCACCAATCCTTTCTCATGAGACGGTTTGCCATTGCACTAGGCATGAACTCAGGAGGAGTTTTGGATGACCTAGACCATTCTTTTAAGCTTCATGCTTGAGATGGTCGCGACAAGGCTTGAGATCTAGCACAATGCTATATATATATATATATATATATATATATATATATATATATAATTTTCAGCAAAATGCTCAAAATGCTAATTGCTTGATTAAAATTGCTTCATACTTGAACTCTTAATGCTCAAAATGCCTCAGTTTCTGGTTTCTGGTCTCCATTTTACTTATAGACATGGCTTGACTCATTTTTGGATACCTTGGTGAATCTATGATATTGAGCAACTTATCATGGTATCAATTCATTTAATCTCAGATTATTGCTATTTTGGTCTTAGCTTTGCAGTACATGATTTGCCATGATTGAACACAGCTTCTTCACTTAATATGGCTTGGTGTAATACTTGTACTGTCTTCATGGATAATCTTCATGGCTCCTTTTGTTAACGTTCAAAAACAAAAAATAAAAAAAAAACTAGCCATTCCTTCATGCTCTATCTTTTTCCTTGCATCTTGATGAATTCATTGTCAAAAGGGGAGAAAGATTTTAGAGAAAATGTGGTTTTTAGAGCCTTTTGGAGTCATAAAGGGAAATTGAATTTTCTGGACTTGGTGATCATAGTGAGTGGATTCTCTTGATTTTATTGCCTTTTCTGACTGTATTTGCAAATCTAGAAAACTCACAATGATCAAAGGTCAAATAGAACAAGTGTTCTTCCATATGGACCGAAGTGAGATTTTTGGCTACTTTCTGGAAATTGAAGCTTTTTGTGCTCTCTTTGCCTTATCTCGCTTGCCCATGCTATTCTGAAGCCAGTTTGGTCATTTCCTAAGCTTTCTTTTGCTTACGGACCAAGTTGTGCCTTTGCACGAAAACAGCGAGTATTTTATTTTTCAAACCACTTAACTATATTTTCTGGTAAATTGCCAATGTGTTCATCAAGGGGGAGATTGTGGATATCGTGGGGATATGAGCATGATCTTATAGTGATGAGTCAATTGGCAATGGCGTTGTTGGTTTGACGAATCTCGCATTTTCGGAAAACTTCAGTGCTGTCAGGTCATTGGCGGTCCGACCGGCCAAGCCGCCGGTCAGAACGGCCGTGTGGCAGTCCGACCGGCAATGCTTGCTGGTCCGACCGACCACAAGTGATGATGGAGTTTGGGGCTAGGCAAAAAAAATAGGTTGTGTAGGCATGAGAGGGGAGTCTCCTGGATGTGGTCACATAATTTTTAGAGCTCCCAGTCAAAAGTTCTATCCGTTGGAAAATTCCAGAGAGGTTACGGATTTTCAAGTTGAAATTTGGCTAAGTCTTTTGGGGCGGTCCGACCGCCATTATGGAATCAGTCCGACCGCTGGGAAATCGGTCCGACCGGCATGGTAGGGCGGTCCGACCGGCTTCCACTTGGACTTCGGCCATTTTGGCATTGTTGTGTTTTGATGATATCTAGTGTATGAGTTTCAATGTTTTATTGTTGCATATTGCATTGTTGAGCTAATATGGGTCAAGTTGTGAAGAACTTGTTCCCGGAGACGATTTCTTTGTCTATTGCTGTGCAGGTGGCTTGCAGGTCAACGACGTCAACAGCGAGGAGGATCGGGACTAAGCTTGGAGAGCTGAGGTCCAGAACGATCATGGATGCCTGGTGGAGTCGTGTGACTCAAGCATGGTGCAGAATGGACAAGATGGTTCGAACGGGCAGTTCGTTGCAGCTGGTTGGATCAAGCGGCGCGGGGGTCGGTGCAAGTGCCTTAGAGGTTCCGATGAGATTCGGACGGGAGAGACTTGCCGAAATGATGAGAGCCGCTGATCAACCTACACCTGGTGAAACAGGCGATTGCTTCAACAGGATTGATGTATGTGTGTGTATCCCATTTGTGTTGGACCTTAATCGGAGCCCATGAGAGAAACCCTAGCCTCTCCAATAAATAGAAGGGGGGAGATGAAAAAAAAACCCTCAAGCACTTATTTGCAAAAACCCTAGTTAGGGTTAGGGTTTGGAGAGGAGAGGAAATTTGTGTGTGTGCTCATTGATTGAGCTCTTGTCCTCCTTGAGGGAGTGGCTTTGTAAGCAACATCTTGAATCATTAAATCTATGGATGTTTGTTCAAGGATGAAGTCTCATTTGTTTTCTTCTCTCTTTTGATGATTTTGGTGCTTTCTTGATCCGGGTGTTTATGCTTGGTCTCTTGACCGATTTTACCTTGTTATGATGTGTGGGAATACTCCTAGAATCATCTAGATTATCAATCCCCCACAAGCAAGTTTTGGATCAAGATTTTTATATTTCTAGGTTTTGAACACTTCTTTGGTTAAACCTAAAGAGATCGATTCTTTAAAGTAGATCTGGACGATCGTTGCTAAAAATAGGTCTCAGATATCCTTAGGGAGGTGTGCTCCAAATTTGATCAAGTTTCATTGGTTGAATCAAAAGTTAGACCAATTTTTGTTTTGGATTTGGGCATTGTGCGTTGCCTCTGGACTAAATCGGTCCGGCCGATTTTTCACTGCCGGTCCGACCGCCCGATAGTCAGGCCGCCATTTGATCGCCGGTCCGACCGCCAGGCAGTCAAACCGCCAGCTCTACACCGGTCCGACCGGTTCAGGGAGATCAACTCTCCATTATTGAGTCATGTGGTTAAGGGGGTAATCGGATTCAACACAAGGCTTTCTCTGTGCATTTACTGATCTTCTTAGCTTTCATAGCTAAAGGAGAAGAGTGCGTGTTGAATTTGATTAAGGTGAAAAATTGAGAAAGCGTCTATTCACCCCCCTCTAGTCGCCTTTACGGTCCTACAGTTATTTAGATGGCTACGAAGTGCAAGCTCTAAGTGGGACATGCCTCTGTTACCCTAGATGTTGCTTGGGGCCAAGCGTATCCATCTGGTGTCAGGACTTTGGTGCACGGTGTAAATCTAGCACTGGGTTTCGCAAAAGTCAATGTGGACGGTGTTCATGCTAATTTCACAGTAGTCCCGCTACAGATTCCCCCAAACAACGAGGCTGTGACTCTAGGGTAGGCCATTGGAACATTCATCTAGTGGCCCAAGAGGGACGTCTACCTGGAGCTACCTGCTCTGGTGTCTACTTCACGGGAATATCCTACAACGATGTCAAGTCCACGGGGCCTACCTGCACCAAAGTTACCTGCACCAGAGCTATCTATATCAGAGTTACCTGAACCAATGCGGCAAGGGCCCGGTGCATCAGATGCATCTACACCTCGCGCTCAATTGACTCTCGTGAAGTCGACCTCTAAAAAGCGAGGCAGCAAAGGCAAATCGAAGACGGTCAACTCTAGATTTGATATCCCCTTCTTGCCGTTGGCCTAGAAATTCGTGCTAGGTCAGCCATTGGTCGAGACGGTAGAGCACCACCCTACCCTAGGAATGGCTAGCACAAGATTGCATATATGGTACATGGAACATGCCAACAAGACGGATGGACAACGACGCTCGGGTGTCAACGTCAAGTTCAAAAAGGATCATCTTAACCACGTGGCTCAAGACTGTGTCTTCACGGTGACCTTCGAGGACTTATTCTTTCTCTTCAGCCTCGACACCCTCCACGCCTCACTCATGCAATGTTGGACACTGTAAGTGTGTACAATCACGGTCAATGTTCGTGTAATACTGATAAATGTTATATATAACTCCCTGCTTTTGTATATATATATAGATACATGATTTCTAAAGCCAAATTAAGGAATTCACCGGTAGGTTTCCTCGACCCACACTTGGTCTCCTTACAAACCATCAAGGAGAATGCAAAATTCATCGAGGATTACATGACGAAGTCATTGCTGGCTCACTGCGACAAGGAATTCATACTTTTGCCCTACAACCAGGAATAAGTGCTGCATTAGTGGTTATACTTGTTGATTTGTACTTTGTAAGCAATACGAACTTTAGGTTTAATGACCATGGCAACATACCTATGTAGGTTCAACTGGATTCTAATTGTAATTATACCAAAACGGAAAAAGGTAATATACCAAGATTCCCTAAAGAGGGCCACACACGACTTCACAATTGTCCGATAATTAATCAACGGGTAAACACATTTCCTCCATATATAACTCTATTGTAATCTTTCCTTCCTTTGCAATGGTTAAGGCTAACTTCTTGGAATCATGTAGGTCGTTCGTCGTGTACTTTCCTAAGGGAGGGAAATGCAAGGGAACTAACTTCGTAGCAATGCCTATCGAACTAACTAATTCTATTCTTCAAGTGCCATCAGCAGCCTCCGGCCTGCAACAGCTGTGGATACTATGTTTACCACAACATGGAACTACTCGTCGGTTCTGCGATGACCAATGATCCTCAGGTTTGTCAATCTTGCAGTAATTATTTCATACTTATCAATTTATATATGCACGAATTTAATCTTCCTAGCGATAGGTTACAAGCATCGATACAACTGTGTTGGAACAGGGCCAGCTCATAAATATTCGAGGATAGTTTGCGGCATTCTCGAACCGTGGTCATAAATCCAGATGGAAAGTTCCACAATGTAGATTGAACTTGATTATGATAAGACTGAACTTAATGGTACATATGTGTAAATGTACATGAATGGTTAATTTTAGTTAATTGATTTGTCAAATGGATGTGCTTGTTTCTGAAATGAATGTGAATTGGATGTATACATGTACCTGTTGTGTTTCAGCTTGTTTCAGATGGCATGGCAAACATTTCCTGATGCTAGCCAATGAACATAAATAGATTTAGCAATACAAAAGAATATATAAACAGTTCCTTGGGACATATCGTCTGTGATACATCAGCTCTCACAAACGATTTCATCTACAAACCGTCTGTGATACATCAGCTATCACATACGATTTCATCTACAAACCGTATATATGTGATAGTCAACTATTACAGACAGTTCTAAGTTAATAACTGTCTATGACTGTCTACATCACTGACAGCTCGAAACCGTCTATGATGACCTCATGTCATTTGTGACATATAAACTCATACGGTTCACGAAACCGTTAGTGGTGATATTTTTGAACCGTCTGTGAACACCTTTTCTGTAGTAATGGAAACATGTAAGCAATCACCATCCTAACCCAGTCCTCATGCCTTTAATTTGGTTTTTTCCACTTTTGGTGGGGTGAGATGATGGTCACTCTACAGGACATCTCGTTCTTTACCGGTCTCCCGATCCAGGGTGAGCCACTCGTTCCAGGCCATCCGCCGGCAGATTGGAAGGCTAGACTAGAGCATCAGTTCGGCATACCTATCCCAGAGCATGCACGTGGCATCCCCGGGACTTGGCTAAGGCATTTCAGTCAATGCCCGCAGGACGCACCTGACGAGGTCGTTAGGACACACCTTGTTGCTTACCTTCTTCAGCTCTTTAGTTGGGTCATGTTTCCAACCATACATGTCGATTGGTGCTACCCTAGCTTCGTTCACGTCGCGCGAGTCTTTGGCTAATGCAGAGACTGGGGCGATGCCTTACTACAGCTGGGGGGCAGTTGTCCTTTGCGCCACATACTGGGAGTTGTCTGATGCTTCGCAGCGCGGCACTAGTGTTGCCCCGAACCTGGCCGTCTGCTATGTGCTCCTGCAGCTATGGAGTTAGGAGCACTTCCCTGTTGGACGATTGACCTTTGTGACAACAGCGCATCCGTACCCCGAGTTGGACGACCCAATAGACGGGCCGACTATGGGCTTCCGGTGGAGTGCTGCTCATCTACGCTGGGCCAAGGACAGACCGACGAGGTGCTACTCGTTGCACCACAACAAGTTTGAGTCGTTGCACGGCAATGACATCATTTGGACTACATGGGCTCCAGATTTAGTGCACACGGTAGCACCACATCAGGTATATGTGGATGCACCATTTGAGATAAAACAACTTATCTTTAAAATAGTAAAATCATACTAATATAACATCAGGGGTTTACTCAACAATTTCAATTACCAAATTAACATCTCAAAATCTCTACTTACGCCACATGTATTGGAATCACCTATAAACACAACTTCATTAACCAGAAGCACAGTGTATTCGAATATCGTTAATTATACTTTACGGAGTTGCCCAACTTTACCCATAAGATACCTCAATCTCATACTGTCATGCTATAAACATGCAACACGCTAACGTGTGACTGAGTTGAGATAACAAGGTATTTTCATTGCTCAACCTTTCTAGTCTCTACCCGGTAGGTCCTTGGACAATACAGCCATCGGGAAATCATCGGCCAATGGTAAAGTATGTGATCCGTTGCTGACTGCTCCTACCGCTATGTAGTTCCGCAAGTGTCCTAACCGGACCACTCCTGACTCACTCCCATTTCACGGCTGCACTATCACACAAGAACAGGTGACATCCTGTAGATATTCAATTGGAAAAGCAGTGTACTACGCCAAGTTAGATATATCAAACCCATGGTTGAGCAATTTCTGTGTTTGTTACTTGGCATAAGTTTCTTATCCTTACCTATCTTACAGTGAAGCGATGGACCAACACCAACTCATGGCTATCCACCACTTGGTCTCACCTTCGACTCACTTTTGTCAAATCTATTGGGTTGTCTATCCTCTTGGTCTCAACCCTCAATTCTCCACCAAAACCATTAGTAGTTAGCCAATACTATTTTCAGTATTTGAAAACACATTGTGTGACAATGCTAAATATTTAGTTATCATTTTATGTGATCTAAACTTGTCAATGTGAATATGGCCTACAAAGAATAGGTGGGCTTATATGTGGGGTGATAGGATTTATCAACCCATCATGATATTCCAAAGTATTATTTTGGTATTAAAATAATAGGCATAAATACGATAATAAAAGTAATAATATAAATACATGAAAATATAGGCTCAAAATAATCAAATGAATGTGACTTACCTCCTTGCTCGAAGTCTTCTATTAATTTGTATTGTTTAGCGTTTTCCAACGCTTGGTTGTCGAAGTCGGGGCCTAACACAACATAAAGTAATCCAAATAAAAAGTCCAGGTTCAACATGGAACGAGTTGGGAATAACATGCAAGTAAGTAAAATTCGAAAAAGAATTAAAAGAGAATAGTGGTGTGGAGAATATGATTTATTTGGTGCTTGGTCAGGTTAAACATAGTTAAAAATGGGATTCACAGGCTCGAAACGGTCGAAATAGACATATTACGTCGAAATTGTGTTTATGTGAGTAGTAATGGCCAGATGAACAGTACTGAGCTGGGACTGTTCATGGTAGGTTAGGGTTTGTGAATAGTAGTGTATCTTAATGAATAGTAATGGGTTTTGGTTGTGGGCTATCGGGTGTTTCGGTAAACAGTGATTCTGCACAGGGTTGGGCTGGTCATGAACAAACGTTGGGCCAAGCCCAACACCTAGTTGGGCCTCAGGCCAACTAGGCCAGACCTAAAGACCCAGCTCTGGGCAGCTTGAGCTGCGTTCGGCTTCGAGCTAGAGCGCGCTCTAACTCACCCGAGCCGTCGGGAGCAGCGGCTCCAGTGGTGGGTGGTGCGGTGAGCATCACCGCAACGTGCAACCCATTTTTTGGTTTTGTGTCTGCGGTGGTGGCGAGGGGATGGTGCGGTGGCGAGGGTAGCGCATGGCCGGAGCAGAGGAGGATGGCGGCGGCGGTTCGGCAACACTCCGGCCAAATTGGCCAATGCGTGAGCATCAGTGGACGAAGAAGGTTTCGGGGGTGGTGAAGGCGGAGTGGGGGCTCTATGGTGGCTCGGCGACGGTGGCCGTGTAGGTGGTGGAGCTCGGTGCCAGCGAGCTAGCAGCGGGGATAGGGACGGGAAAGTTGGGGGAAATGGTCGGGGTGGTGAGGCAGTGCTAGTGACAGGGTTGGGAGGGGAAAGGAGGGGCGATAGCGGCAAATTTCATTCGAGCTCGTTGGGGAAGAAAGGAGGCGGCGGTGAAATTGGAGAAGTTGATCAGAGCTGGAGGAGAAAGGAAGCAGTGGTGTGGTCCAGTGAGTGTGGATGAAGAATATTACACGAATTGGAGGGGCTTTGATAGCCCTAGGAAGGCAGTGGCGCCAGGAACCGAGCGGGCGAGCGCAACGCGTGGGCGGCGTGTGGCTGGTGGAGCGAAAATGGCACGATGGGAGGGCAAGGTGGCAGTATGGCGGTGGCGCGGTAGCGATGCTGTCTCACAAGTGCATGGGTGTGCGTTGGCGCGGCCAGGGGCGACAAGTGCAGCTCGACGAGCATGCACGAGGGGGCCGTGGAGCGTGACGTTGGTGCGCGGCGTGTGGTGCTAGCACACGCATTGATGGCGTGGCAAAACTTGTCGGTGAGGTGGCGCAGCACTGATAGCGAAATGGTGCGGAGCGGCGGCGACGCGAGAAAAAGCGGCGTTGAGTGGCAACTTGGTACAGGAGCAAGAAGAACAGGGCGATAGCGGCATTTGGAAAAGCCGTTTTCGGGTGGAGAAAACCGAAAGATGAAAGAGGAAAGTGAAAATGGTGAGGGAGTTTCCGAACTGAGAAAGATATTCAAATTCAAGTCAAAAAATTCAAAAACTTAGTAATTTTTTAGAAATTCAGGTTATTTCAACCATCGTCTAGCTAGGGAGTAGGGTAGGTAGGTTGATTGTTGGGCATATTCATTGTTCAACCCTTCAAAGTCACTGTCCTTATCCGGCATCGATCGCCCAAATAAAGCTAGTGCTGAGCGTAGAGAAACCGGGGAATAAATCAATATTAATACGACAGAGAGATGCCCTTCGATTATCGAGGGTGCACGCACGTAGGGATGGCAATTATGCCCGATTACCCGCGTGCCCGCGGGCGAATACCCTAATGGAGGCGGGTATGGGCATCTTTCTTTGCTCACGGGCATGAAAATGGACACAATTCCTTCCCCATCGGGTAAACGGGCGTGGGCATAGGTAAACTCCACCCGTACCCACTTCGCCCGATTACCCGTAACCTACCCGCATGTGTAAGGAACTATGTTAGTTTGTATTTTTATTTTATTTGTGAACTTGATTAGTTGTCTTGTCGGACATGATATGTGAATTGTGATGAACTTTATTAGTTGTTGAATGTGTGATGCAACATTGATGTGTGAATTATGATGAACTTGATGTATGCATTGCTCGCGGGTAACGAGCATGCCAGCGGGCGATGGGTACCCACGGGCAGTGATGCATTATTCGCGGGTAAACGGGTATACCCGCGGGCGACGGGCATGGGCGAGGTTTTTTTGCCCGTCGTCCTTCGCGGGTATGCCCGTGGGGGGAATTCGGGGTCGCGGGTATGGGTATGGGTATAGACGAGCACTACCCGTACCCGCTGCGCTCGATTGTCATCCCTGCACGCACGCACGCGTGTACCCGTACCTATGAGAGCATTGATTCGTGTGAAGATCGATAATACTACGCCACCAAATAAAATCGTTTTGGGTTGCGTATGGTTAAATATTATTAATTTTTTTATTAGTGTTTTTTTTTAATATTTAGATTGACATGTGAAAATAGTATAGACATATTTGTCACGAAATGTACTTTATAACAATATAATCATTTGCGCACCGTATCGATATCCAAATATAACCCCTTCCGTGGTTTGATTGTAAATCAGAGAAGGATCAAACGGCTTTAAGACCATGTTCCTAGTCTCTGTAAAAGTTACTTCTGGTTATATCATTAGTGGCACGTTGGTTTTGAACTTTTCAGTGTCGTTGTAGGAGTTACTAAAAAGAAAAAAGGAAGTCAGAGAATCTCAAAAGGGGGATTGAAGGCCATTATTTTCAAAAGAAGAAGAAGTTCGAGCAACCATAGGATTTCGTGGTTCATGCGTATGCATTCGAGTTTAGCATGGCTGCTAGCTAGTAAGAATAGTTGAAAGCAGACCCTCAAGTCTTGAGTCTTGACACATTCCAAACGATGGCACAAAGGAATTAACAATGTGTAGTGCATGTTGGTTTAGCCTTTTTCACGTAGCCTAGAGTTTAATACTGGGTGGTGCTCGGTATGCATATGCACTATAATAATAATCATCTAATTTCAATAGAATAAACAATTTGACCATAATATATATATATATATATATATATATATATATATATATATATATATATATATATATATAATGGTCAAATTGTTTATTCTATTGAAATTAGATGATTATTATTATATAATACTTTAGACTTGTGTAAAATGTACATCCTCGTTAAAAAAAAATAGTGCCGCCACTTATTCCGAGTCGCTATCTTTACTACTTGTGTAGTGAGGTACATTGAGATACTACCATTGGCACTGTTAGAGTCAGGGGTGACCCTACACGGTCCAAGCATCAAGCTGGACCGGCTATTCTTTTGATCAAACCGATGTTTTTTATGATTTTTACCGAGCATCGACCTGGATCGACCAACTATTCTTAGATCAAACTCATGATTTTTTATGATTTTTCGTGGGCCATTGCCTCACCTGCTCGAGTCTCGGCTCTGCCCTGTACGGAGTACATGTTATACTATACGTTTACGATGGAGCAACTCGTGCATGCGAGTAATCACGTATGGTTCTTTTAGTTTCGAACTATCTTTTGTTGTGTGCGTGGTAAACTGATAATTGACCCCTCTATCTATTGCTCCAAGCGTTTAAAGTTGATGAAGCAGGATACGTTGTTCTGTGGGCGCAGTCTCCGCTGTGTTTTGGGTCGTGTCGTGTCGTGCTAGCTCAGCCCGGTCACCTCACCATGCTGTGCTGTGCCGGCCCGCCTCATCTCTGATCAGGCTCAGGAACGGTCCAAAGTCCGCCGTGCTGGAATCGTACCGTGTCGGCCCAAGCCTAGCCCTAAGTAATTATAGACACTTGAGAAGACGACAACCGCCGACGCCGCCGTCCAAGAAGACAAAGACACCCGTGGGCCAGGCCGGGTGGCAGAAGGGGATGATTGGTTGAGCTAGGCCGGTGTGGGGGAGTGATTGGGTCAGGCTGAGGGAGAGATTGGGCTAGAACGGGAAGGTTATGCCTATTTCGTGCCGTACCGGCCCAAGTACGACCCAACTGATCGTGTCGTACCGTGCCACTCAACGGGCCGCATTCTCAGGCCCGATCTGGCCCGCTGTTCGTGCTGTGCCGACCCGGCCCACCACGTGCCGTGCCGATAGGACTTCAAACCGGTCCAAAAAAAACACGGCCCAAGTCCCAGCTCCAGTCACACGATAAGCCTCGTGATGAACTAGATTATTCTTGGACCCAACACAGCCACAGTAGATATTTATGCACGGATTGCTACTGTTTTTTATAGTATTTTGATCACGCTCCTATATGGAAGAGAGCCATCTATTATGTAAAATCATGCTCCTATTTATAGGGCCATTCCAGGATGATTTTATGCTTTTTCTACAATGAGTATATACAAGACACCAAGATTATTGTTATTCCTTTTTCTTTGCGATACCGATTATTCATATTCTAAAACCACTTGTTATTCCAAACCATGTAAGAACATGACCGGGTGATCCCATAAAATGTATTCGAGTTTGTAAGAAGAAAATTCTTCTAAAATATGTTTGGTTGCTAAAGCGATTATATGATCCATTACATGCAAATCCCTGAATTTCTGGTTTACGTTTTTTTTATTAAAAAAAGTCACTTTTCACAGCTGCAGCACAAAAGCATCGTTCTTTTAGAGCAAAACCCACGGTTTATGATCTTACCCGCTTGGTTCTTTTTTAATAGTGTGCATTCAAGCTAAGATAATGCCCACCACCTTAATCTGCATCTTTGCCTGCAGTATAAAACAAGCTTGCCATCCCCTCTACCAAGCAGGCAAGCACCATCCTCCAAAGCCAAGAAACCAAGATTAAGCCCAAAACCATGGCTGCCATGGCCAAGTCTCTCGTCCTCCTCGTCGCCGCCGTCCTCGAAACCTCGACGGCGGCCACAACGCTGACCCTCCATAACCTTTGCCCATACCCCGTGTGGCCGCTGGTCACCCCGAACACCGGCTTCCCCTCCATCTCCGACAACTGTAAACAGAGAACACCAGGAAATACGCCCAGAACAGAAGCAAATGACAGAGCACGCCCAGTATATCAGGAACCGAGCGGCACTGTAGTTCTTACGGCAAAGTAAAGAAAATGTGTATTTCTTCAGAAACAGAATTCTCTGAACTAATATTATGAGCTGTCTTCCGAATACTACTTAACACCTCCTGCATACATGCAAGACTATAACAGAATGCTAAAAATTCTAGCAACTATCACGGATCACAGATCCACTTAAAACGGAAATTTGACTTTGTGCAACTGCACGTTATTTTCACACATACATGCCTTGTCCGCATACTGCGGCACCAACTGCATGCTAACTAAAACAAGCAAACCTCTGATACTTCTGCAAACTTTGTTCCAGCGGCTCACAACAGAAGTAAGTCCAACATTCTCCTCCCTAATTCTGGTGTGGGCCAAGATCACGAACTCCAAGCAAATGTCGCATTGTTGCCAACTTCACTGCCTGCAAGGATTTCGTCAAAGCATCAGCTCTTTGTTCATCGGTGCAAACTCGCTGGACCTCAATCCGTCCTCCTTCGATGCACTCTCTAATAAAATGATACTTGGTATCAATATGTTTGCTTCTCCCATGAAAAACCGGATTTTTCATGAGCGCGATAGCTGAATTGTTATCAACGTAAACCTTCACTGTTTTTGGCTCTTCTCCAGTGATCTCTCCAAGTAGACTTCTCAACCAGAGAGCTTGTGCTGCTGCTGCAGTAGCTGCCATAAACTCAGCTTCGCAAGATGAAAGTGCCACAGTTTTTTGCTTTTGGGAACACCATGACACCAAACTATCATTCAGGTAGAATGCCATTCCACCTGTACTCTTTCTATCATCAAGATCTCCCGCCAAATCGCTGTCAGTGTATCCAGTGAGCATCTCCTTCGCCCCACCTCGGTTGTACACCAGCCCAAAACTTGTGGTACCCTTTAAATACCGAAGTATTTGCTTCACAACTTTGTAATGCATCAAGGTTGGCCTCTCCATGTATCTACTAGCCACTCCAACTGAAAAAGAAAGATCTGGGCGAGTGTGTAATAGATACCTGAGGCACCCAATCATCCGCCTGTACTCGGTGGCATCCATTGGTTGACCTTCAGCATCTTTGTGCAGACGCGCTCTATGCTCCATAGGATATTTTGTAGAGTTGCAGTCCATCATCCCGAACTGCGTCAATACTTTCTTTGCATAGCCTGTTTGCTTGAGCGTGAGACCATTTTCCTGCTGTGACACCTCAATGCCAAGATAGTATGACAGCAGTCCCAAATCGCTCATCTCAAACTCAGCTGTCATTTGCTTCTTGAAGACCTCAATTTCTTTTGGATCTCTTCCTGTGACAATAAGGTCATCTACATAGACCCCAATCACAACTGCAGCTGCACCTTCTCCTCTTGTGTATACAGCTTGATCTTGTACACATCTCCTGAACCCAATCTTCTTTAGACTTTTTTCCAGCTTGATGTTCCATGCTCGCGGCGCTTGCCGGAGACCATAAAGAGCTTTACTCAACCTGAGCACAAGATGCTCCTTCTTTTTCACTACAAATCCCTCTGGCTGTGACACATACACCTCCTCCTCGAGTTCACCATTCAGGAAAGCGGTTTTGACATCAAGGTGATGAATTTCCCAGCCACGGTTTGCAGCAAATGCAAGAATCAAACGTACAGTATCCAATCTCGCAACTGGTGCAAAGAATTCTTCAAAGTCTATTCCCTGCCGCTGCACATACCCTTTTGCTACTAACCTTGCCTTGTGCTTGATCACTTCTCCTTCCGAGTTCTTCTTCAACTTGTAAACCCACTTCAAACCAATGGGTTTGTGTCCAGCCGGCAAGGTGGTCAAGCTCCAGGTTGCATTCTTCTCGATTGACTGTACTTCTCTGTTCATAGCCTCCTCCCAGTCTGGATTTCCTACTGCTTCACTATAACTAGATGGTTCTTCAAATTCTGCAAGTAAAGCGTCAACATCTGATTCAAATTCCAACATTACCTCAGATGTATTCTGATAAATATCATTCAGGTTTCGGTAACGACGTGGGCCTTCTTCCGAGCTGCTTGTCCCAATCAAGCCAGGAGCCTCCTGCTCCATAGCTGGAGATATCCCTGTTGATGGCGAATGCATGGGAGTGACTGGCAGTGTTGGAAAATTCCCTGCAACTTGTCCCATGCGTGCAGTAGACTGTGACATTGTCACTGCACCCGGTGGGGAAACTGCAGCCGACAAATCCTCAGTTATTGTGTTCACTGAAGTTCGGCTGGCCTGAACTGCATCGGACTCTAGCTGTGGCCCTGGCATCACGCCTCCTGACACAGCTCCCCGAGTCTCAGTGGACCACTCACAGGGGTCTGTGTGGTCTTCAAACTGGAAGTCAACCGCTTCTTCTGTGCCCACACCTGCAGACCAATTCCATTCCAGATTTTCTTCGAAAATTACATCACGGCTTACAACAATCTTACCACGTCGTGGGTCGAAGAGTCTATGTGCTTTACACCCATCCTCGACACCGAAGTACACCATTTTTGGCTTCGATCATCAAGCTTCTTCAAGTGTGGTGTCGCCGTCCTCACGTGAGCTGTACACCCGAACACCCGTAGATGCGCCAGGTGCGGCTTCTTCCCGTTCCAGGCTTCAAATGGGGTACGCTGTCCCATTGCTTTAGTCGGTAGCCTGTTCAACAAATATCTGAGAATGTCAACGACCTCACCCCAAAATCTCCCTGGAATGCTCATGCTCTTGAGTAGAGACCGTGCCATCTCCATGACGGTCCTGTTCCTGCGTTCCACCACTCCATTCTGCTGCGGCGTGTAGGGAGCTGTGAAGTGCCTTTGGATGCCGGCCTCTTCACATACTTCAGTAAATACTGCAGACAAAAATTCGCCTCCCCGATCTGACCGTAATGTTTTGATGCGGCGCCCACAGCGTTTCGACTTGTGCTTTCGACTTGACAAATTGAACATGCTTGATCCTTGGTCTTCAAAACATGTACCCACATCCACCTTGTGTAATCATCAACAACCAACATAAAATAGCTATTCTGTGGTTTGTCTTGGGAGTAATCGGACCACAAAGGTCAATGTAATAGATTCTAGCGCTTCTTGCGCTCGGTAACTTGATGCCGCTGGAAATGGATGTCTGATTTGTTTCCCCATCAGACAAGCATGACACAGCTGATTAGGATGTGATATGGCCGGCACACCCGGCGCCATCTCCTTCTCTACTAGCAACTTCAAAGCACAGAAGTTGACGTGGCCCAATCGTGCGTGCGAGCCATCTTTGGATCATCCAAGCTTGTCAACGACACACCGGACCCGCCGCTTGAGTTCTATGCGGTAGAGGCGGTTGGGTGGCGCCTCACCCTCATGACCAATCTCTGAGACATTTTGTCGAACACCTCAAGCTCATCATCTTCCAACACCACCCTGTAGCCGATTTCAGCAAGTTGTCCCAGGCTCACAAGATTGCTTCGGAGTCTAGGAATGAAATAGACATCCTGGAGCAACCACTGATCCCCATTCTTGCAATCAAAAAGAATAGAACCCTTGCCCATGATGCGCTTGCGGTGGAATTATCTCCAAATCTCACCTTTCGGTGATGGATTCATCCGACTCGAAACTTCTCTCGATCTCCAGACATATGATTGCTGGCGCCGTTGTCGAGGTACCAAACATTGCCTGCATCAGCTCCTTCTCCGGCCAGATGCAGCTCCGGCCGAACGCTCTCTTCATGGAGGAAAGCAGCACCTCGGCTTCCCATTTGTGCTTGCCCGAATGACTCTTTGTGCTGGACTGCATCCAGGCCTTGCATTTTAGTTTTCCCGAGAGACTCATTACGGAAGACAGCCAACCGGTTTTCCTCCTGCGTTTGCTCGAGCGGTACCGGCTCCTCCGACACCGCGAGTAGCAACGCCGGTTCGACGTCGTCGGCCCGGGCAAGATGCGCTTCCTCCTCCTTCTTGGGTACTTTGCACTGACTGGCATAGTGTCCCATTGTGCCACAGGCATAGCACTTCACGTGACTTTTATCCCTTCTGTGCACCGAGCCAGCACAGCTTTCTTTGCCTGATGCAGTCCCGCGTTCGCCACAGCCTCGCCATTTTTCACGACCGCGTCCTCTACCGCGCCCACCAGTGTCAAATGATCTCCCTCTCGCCGAGGGCTCACCCACCGACTTCTTCTGGCGTGCCTCCCACTCCGTCTGAGTGAGAAGAAGTTGCCCGTCAGCTCTTGTGCCGCTGGACGCCCTTCGCGTGCGCTCCTCATAAGCCTTCAGCCGGCCCACTGCCTCCTCGAACGCCAAAATCCGGAGGTCATAGAACTGCTCAATGCCAGCTATGACGCTCAGGAACCGATCCGGCACAGTGTCGAAGAGCTTCTTCACCAGGGCGGCGTCGTCGAGTGTGCCTCCCAAGTTGCCGTACTTGACAGACATGGTCGCGAGTTTTCCGGCGTACTGATCCAGCGTCTCGTCCTCCTTCATGCGCAGCGCATCAAATTCGCCTTTGGCGCCGCAACCTTGCCTCCTCGACGCGCGCTCGCGCGCGACGAACCTCGTCTTGAGACAATCCCACACCTCCTTCGCCGTCTTCTTCTTTGCCACCTGCATGAGGAGGTCCTCCGGGAGAGCTTGAAGAAGGTGCGATCGCGCCTTCTTATCCTTCTTCGTGTCGACGACCGCCCCGGCCGCCGGCTCGATCGCCTCCCATACGCCTTGGTCCTCCATCATCGCCTGTACCCGGATCACCCAACTGGTATAATTCATCGCCGTCAGCTGCGGGTACATGAACGAACCTCCGCCGCTCTCCCGTGCAGCTTCTGTCGCGACGATCGACATCCGGATCGAATATGGTGGTTGGGCTCACTGACCTGACGCTCTGATACCAAATGTAAACAGAGAACACCAGAAAATACGCCCAGAACAGAAGCAAATGACAGAGCACGCCCAGTATATCAGGAACCGAGCGGCACTGTAGTTCTTACGGCAAAGTAAAGAAAATGTGTATTTCTTCAGAAACAGAATTCTCTGAACTAATATTATGAGTTGTCTTCCGAATACTACTTAACACCTCCTGCATACATGCAAGACTATAACAGAATGCTAAAAATTCTAGCAACTATCACGGATCACAGATCCACTTAAAACGGAAATTTGACTTTGTGCAACTGCACGTTATTTTCACACATACATGCCTTGTCCGCATACTGCGACACCAACTGCATGCTAACTAAAACAAGCAAACCTCTGATACTTCTGCAGACTTTGTTCCAGCGGCTCACAACAGAAGTAAGTCCAACAACAACACCGTCCGCCTCGACAGCAACGGCCAAGGGCTCGTCTCCTTCCGCTTCCCACCCAGCTTCTGGGCCGGGCGCGTGGTGGCGCGCACGGGATGCGCCGGCTCAGGCAGCCCCTCGCGGTGCGAGACGGGGGACTGCGCCGCCGATGACGGTGGTGCAGCTGGCCGTGCACTCGCCGGAGGGCGGGCAGGACCTGGCGGCGTACAGCGTGAGCCTGGTGGACGGGTTCAACGTGCCGGCGGTGGTGAGCCCGCAGGCCGTCGGCGGCGGGCAGTGCCCGGCGCTGGGGTGCGCGGCCGACCTGAACGCCCGTTGCCCGCGGACGCAGCGCGTGTTCGGCGCCGGCGGCGCAGTGGTGGCGTGCAAGGGGTTCGCGAGCTACTTCAAGGAGCGGTGCCCGCTTACGCGGACGACGGCGAGCGACGTGGAGCCCGTGCCGCAGCGCTGCCTCGCGCCCGGCCAGCTCAAGGTCGTCTTCTGCCAGCCCGCCATGGTCGGCGCGGGCGCCGCGGAGCTCGAGCTCATCCGCTCCGTCGTCGCCGACGAGTAGGCTTGCTAAAAAGCTTGCTAGTTACTAATTAACTAGAGTTGAGCTGCCGTTAATTAGGTTGATTAGCTTAGTACTGTAAGATGTTGCGAATCCCGGGTCTCGCGTGCCCTTTCGGCATTCCACTCCTCGAAGTCAATTCGTCACTAGTCGCGTGGGTGGATCTCTAGGTCGATCCACTTGCAGTAGCCACATAGCGGCTCTGGGGACTACGAGTAGACGGGAGAGATTGTTAGTGCATACTTTGAAAGAGAATTGGTAGGGGAACTTACTGTAAGTAGTTCTTACCGGCTGCCGATAGATGCTCGTATCCCAACGACGGTCGGGGATAGTCAAAGGAGTAGTTGGAACAACCCCAATAACGCATGCCGAGGCTGAGCGGGTGCTTGAATTTGAAGAACTTGCATGTGTCCCTGCACCAACAGAGGGGCGGCGTCTCCCCCTCTGGCGGGTGTTGCGGCGAAGGCTCGGTTGGAACATTCTGGCAGGGGTTGCTGCTACTAGGGGCTTCATTGCGGAGAGCTGTCATCCTGGTAAGCTGCTCTTGTCGGACCCGGGCCTCAGCAGCCCTATCTTGTTCGGCCCGTGCCGTAGAAGCCCTTGCTAGATCGCGGATCTCGTCCCATTGCTTCTTGATGTTATCCATCCCAGCGTGGTGAGGCAAGCTCTGGTGTAGCGTTGGGTTTGGTTGTGTGGTTTTCTCTCCTCGATGTCTTCTACCTCCTTTTATAAGCCAGAGGGTTGGCATGGTGTGGTTAAATTCACGTGAGTAGCCAGCGTGGCAGAGTGTTGTCTAATCTTTTTGCAGAGAGAAGCCATGTCCCATTTTTTGGAGTGCTGTCCTTTCGGTCTGAAAAGCTGGCGAGGCAGAGTGTTGTCACGTCTTACTTTGCAGAGTCCTGTTTCGTCCTGCTTTGCAGAGAGAAGTCACGTCTTACTTTGCAGAGTGCTGTCATTTCGGTCTGAAAAGCCAGCGAGACAGAGTGTTGTCACGTCTTACTTTGCAGAGTGCTGTCATTTCGGTCTAAAAAGCTGGCTAGGCAGAGTGATGTCACGTCTTACTTTGCATAGTCTTGTCTCGTCCTGCTTTGCAGAGAGAATTCACGTCTTACTTTGCAGAGTGCTGTCATTTCGGTTTGAAAAGCTGACGAGGCAGTGTGTTGTCATATCTTACTTTGCAGAGTGCTATCATTTAGTCTGAAAAGCTGGCGAGACAGCGTGTTGTCACGTCTTACTTTGCAGAGTGTTGTCATTTCGGTCTGAAAAACTGGCAAGTCAGTGTGTTGTCACGTCTTACTTTGTAGAATCATGTCTCATCCTGCTTTGCAGAGAGAGGTTATGTCCTACTTTACAGAGTGTTGTTCTTTCGGTCTGAAAAGCTGGCGAGGCAGAGTGTTATCACGTCTTACTGTGTGGAGTCATATCTCGTCCTGCTTTGCATGGAGAAGTCACGTTCTATTTTGCAGAGTGTTGTCCTTCTGATGCGAAATCGACGAGGCGGTGTCTTCATCACCTCTTACTTTGCAGGTGGTGGTCACGTCCTGCTTTGCAAGATAAGTCGTGCGGTCTTGCCATTGCGAAAACTAAGTATTATGAAATTGTCTGCAACATTACATATTTAGGTCTCAAAAATTTGAAATGTAGGATTTAGAAATTAGGGTTTGATTAATTCGCACACATAGTACTCATAACAGAATTAGATAGGGCATACATGATACAAACGAGTACAACAACGCCGCAAAGGTATACATCACGTAGTGCAGGGATGCATAGATAAAGAGTGGATATTACAATCTCATTAATACTGAACTTCTACTTGGCAAGAACAAGAAATAATAGAAGAAAAACTGTCAAGCTGCCTATGTTAACTAATTTCTGAAGCATTTTCTTTACCCTTTTCATCCTTTCATCCAGTCTTTTAAGCACATTATCTTTATTTTCCAATGGTTGATCCGATGGTCGAGGCACTTGACGAAATGCAGCAACACCACGGGTGTCCTCTTGCAAGGCAGCAATTTGCATTGCAATGTCTCGAACCTCCGCGCGCTTCATCGATTACCAGCCGAACCGACATATTGTGTTCTGTAAAAATAATTGCAACTGCAAGTGAAAAAACATAATGTTTGGAAAGAAGTTTATTGTGGATGATCAGGCACAAGTTACCGTAAGATTTGAACATTTCATGAATATTCGGGATGGATTCGTTGGCGTATGGGAGGAGAACACATTCACTGGATCCCTGCAACGAGGGTAAACCAAATGCTGCCGTAGTGTTTCTAATTGTCTGCTCACTCGGAAGTTTGATGAGGCCGTAAACATCCCGTTTAAGACTGGAAGAAAGGAGAAGAGGTAGTGAAGAGTGAGGGGAATGGCAGCCAAATCATGCATATATATAGCCTACAGGTAAATTCCAATTTGGTTGAAGAAAATTCACGTTCGCGAGGTAGCGGAGCCGAGGAGGTATCGTGGGGGCAGCATTGCATTATATCTTTAAGGTTTAGGAAGTTAAAATCGGGAGGTAGAGTTGTCGTTTGTACTAAATATTTCGGAGAACATTTTGTGTACATAAATCATAGTGTCGTAATGCACATCGATATTACATAAATCACAAAGGCGGAATGCACAATGACATTACATAACAAGTTTTACACGGCCATAACATTAGTTAGGGCGCATCGTCATGTCGCTTGCCGGGACGACGTAGTTGATCCTCAGGGAAGGTGAACCTGTTCGGGGAGCGATGTACGTCTCGAAGGCCGTAGTAGTGTCCCTGCCTGGGAGGCGAATCTGGGGTGATCTCATCGTGGGGGTCCGGCTGAGGCCTGAGCATATCGTCAACCCACTGGTGATCTTACTGCGGGAAGGGTACGGGGTGAGTTAGTCATTGGTTTTGTGCAACGGGAAAATCGGTGTAACTACGTTCACGCGTACCTGAGTAGACTATTGTGTGGAGGAGAATCCTCCTGGCCAGTCTGAGCCGTAGTGCTACACAATGTACCCTCCGTACGTGTCGTCGAACCACTGGTCGCGCTCCCGCAGGTGTGATTGAACGCCGTGCGTCAAAGAGCCGAACCCTTCATCCCCGCGCTGCGGTGAGTCAGGGTCGGTGTGTGGAGTGCAAAAACGTCGCGCCGGTGAGGAAGTCCTGTCCTGCGCCTCCCTCCGTGATGACGATGGTTGCAGCAGAGTACTATCCCCTCGCAAGTGCTGCAAGAACAAAGGGTAATGTCAGATACGTCTGAAATGAGTGCATGCAAAGGTACTGATGATAAGAACCGGATGACAGATGACAAACTTGTGGCTTGAGGCGGATCGGGGCCGAGCGACCGTAGCTCCGACGACTCCCGGAGTGCGACGGGCATGCGGAGGGCGGTGCCGATGGAGGTGCCGAGTGCGGAGGTGGTGGAGGGTGCCCTTCGTGTACGTGATGCTGTGCGTGAACGTCGCTGTGGCGACCACAAGTTATGGCTCTAATCGCAGCCCTCGCGTCCTCGGCTATGGTGCGCATCGCGGCTAGGAGACGATCAAAGATGCTGTTGTTTCCACAGCGTAGAGTTTCAGCACTCTCACGCTGGATATGCTTCAAGCGGTAGTACTGCAAGAAAACCGATAGTAAGTACGAAAAGTGTTGTCGGACGAAAATTATGCAAAAAATGTTTTACCGTCTCGTCGGGGCGGGCCGCCCGGTGACGGTCTGGACTAGCTAGTACGACGTCGTCGTGCATAGCGTCCACTGGACGCTGCAGCGCTGGCCCAGTAAGCCTACACCTAGTCCGCGGAACGTACCACCGCAAGTACGCAGTGTACGTCTAGATGGCGTGGCCATGAAGCTCCTGCACCACGTCCGTCGTAACCCTCTCCGTCCACAGCACCATCCACAGCTACTGTGTCTGCCTCAAGTCGTTGCTCCTCCGCCCTTTCCTCGTTTGCCTGCAATTGAATTGAGATGTCAGAAAATCTTATTCAGACATGCTCTTAAAATGACATCAAAGAATGACATACCGGTGAGCCTTTGCTGCGAGAAGTCATCCCGCGGGCGGTGGCACCTCCTGGTAAAAGCCGAACTATCTCATAACCTGCTGCGGATTGTATGGCTCGACCATGTGCGAGAAGACCAAGTGGCAGGTCGTCAACCAGAGTGCCTCGTTCAGAGTGCACTGGGACGATAATCCGTTGGGGGGTATGTCTTGAAGGAACTCTGTTGTCCATGGCCACCAGATGACCTCGTCCTCATGGGGAGTCTCGAAAATGTTATGGAACTCGGGGTACACGCGCCTCGGTCTCTCCCTAGCCCACCCTAGGGTAGCACGTGTCCAACGTGTTCCCATCGTAGGCCCGTCAACGGGGTCGTCGCCTCCAGCGTTCCCGTAAAGCTCGGCGAGCACACGGTAAGGGTGTGCGGTCTTTCTTGAAAGTACGGTCGGCCAACCAAAAGTGCTCCCACCACCATTATCAGAGCGGCGTAGCATACCGCGAGGCCGGCTTCGCCTGCGTCTTTGGCCGACAAGCATCACACAACCCTCAGTAGGTGACACAAAGCACTGCGGAGCCCTAACTGTACTGTGGAACCTCGTTAGGTCAGGGGTCCGCCAAAGACTTTGCCAGATGGATGTAGCTGGGGTACACGCAGTCTGCCTGAGTGGTAGAAAACAGGATCCATCCAAACAGGAACAAAAGGTACGCGACTAAGTGTGTCCTCACTTCCTCCATAGTCGCATGCGCGGGGCAGATCATGTACTCCCGCAGCCAAGAATGTGGCACACCCGACGCGTTCGCAGGAATCGGGTGACAGAATCTGTCGGCCATACGGAACTTCCAGTCTACTGCCCTCAGAGGTGGCACTACTGGAAGACCACGTAGTGGTGGACCTGTAAGCAGAGCCACGTCCTCCAGAGTAATGTTCATATCCCCCCACCGAAAGTGGAAAGTGTGAGTCTCCGGTCTCCAACAGTCCACGAGCGCAGACAGGAGTGTCGCGTCAAACTGCAACGCGTGCGGGGGATTCAACATTCGGGCAAGAGGCAGGAGCCCGGTCTCCCGCAGCCTAGGGACGTACCGCTCGTCAAGGGGCCACCTCTCTCTGGGGGCACTCAGGACCAGGCTCGGAGGGCCGACGCCGGCAGACCATGCCCAGCAACGGTGTCCTCCATCCCAGCGTGGGTCGAATAGCTCGTACGCGTCGAGCAAGCCATCTCCGGTCGACAGGGAAACAACATGTTAGTCCGCATGTAAAACATATTGTGTGGTACAGAAAAACAAGGCGAAACATACGACAAAAAAGTTAACAGCATAACCGTACATATGACCATACTGAGTTCACAAATGACCCAGACAAGGTAACATTACGTCCGTACACAAAGGCATGGATTAACAACAACACAGCTCATTCAAGGCATTAAAATAAGCATGCGACATCACGACTCAGTAATGATATCTTGCTCGCTACAGTGCACTGCTTGTGGCGGGTCTGTTTGGGCAGCAGCTGATGGAGTGCCCAACTGTCTTGCACAGTCTGCAACGAGGGCGGTGAACCCGTTGCCCGCGCTGGCTATTGTCCATGTCATTCCGGATGCGTCGTGACAGGCGTCTTCCACGGCCGGGGTGCTTCGGTGCATCGTTGGGCACCCACTTCACCTCTCCCGGCCAGAGGTCCCTGCAGTGCGTGTCGAGCCCATACGAATGGAGCTCGGCAAGTGCCATAAAGGTGGTGAATGTCGTAGTACTCGGAGATGTAACGCTCCGAGGCCTGTCGCAACCCGCGTACGCCGCGTACACATGGGAGCATGGTTTGTGCAGAAGCTGCAGCTTGTTGCAGGTGCACGACTCTTCTTCACCAATCGTGCAGGCCGGCTTACGATCCCCTCTAGTGTGGCTCATCACGTACTTCTCCCTGAGTCTGATCTCGAACTTCTGCCTGACGCCATCCATGGTACGAGCGGCGTGCGATTGAGCATTGTTGATCTTATTCTCCATGTAGGCATGCATTACTTCAGAAAATTGCTTCCCATCCTCCAGATGTTTTTTTGGCTATCATGGCTCTGTTAACAAAGTATCCGATGGTACGGTTCCAGCTCTCCTCCACGATCGCAGTCATCGGCAGGGAGCGGACACCCTTGAGCACACCGTTGTACACCTCCGACAAGTTGGTCGTCATGATCCCGCACCTTGCACCGTCGAGGTCGTGCGGCAAACAGGATCATTTCTCCAGTCAGTCGCGTCTTGAGTTAACCCAATGTGTGAACTCTCCAACTCTCGCGGACCCTCCAACACGCCCGCCAAGATGCGCTGAGTCCCTTACATACTTCCCGGTCTCCTCATCGAGCTGTCTCCACACCGCTTCGAACTTCCTCCTTTGGTTCTGCATGCAGAGCTTCTTAAACATCTTCATGAGGTCCTTGCTCCGAAATCTTGTGTGGAAGTTGGCCACGAGATTCCTCATGCACCAACGGCTCCTAACATCGTTCCACTGGAACGGCGGCTGCGTCCCGTTTTGCATCATGCACAACGCGAACATCAACCCATCATTGCGATCCGAGATGACACACACATCTGCCCGATCTTGGACCACCGCCTGCTTCACATTGCACAGGAACCACAACCAGCTATCGATGCTCTCACTCTCAACAATTGCGAATGCCACAGGGACTAACTGGTCATTCGCATCGGCCGCAACAGCGGTGAGGATGGTACCCCTGTACTTCCCACATCGGAAGGTGTCATCCATTGTGAACACGGGACAACAATGCTTGAACCCTTCGATCGCCTGACGGAAGGCCCAAAACACTCTTTCAAGAACAAAATAATTGGGCTCCTCCGTCGGATGCACCCGCTTAAGCTTGTTTACGTACGTCCCAGGATTAGATTTTGTGATTTGATGCAGCAATCTTGGTACTAGGTTGTAAGCCTCTTCGAATGTGCCGAACATTCACTCCTGAACCCTGCTTTTCTCCCGCCATGCCGTCTTGTAGCTGACAGGGAACCCCAAGATATTGGCAAACATCTGCCAGCAGGAGCTTTGGCGAAATGGACACATCTGCAGCGACGAGGTGGCTTGTCAGGATGGCAACATACGAGGATATCATGTTGCGGCGCCTATGAAGCGGCTCAGCTAAATCGCATGTGTGGTCCTTCAGCACCGTTATCCGGAAGCCCATGGCAGCAGCCGTGAACCTCTGCGCACAGACCTTGCCAACACAGGATTCATCAACACACCTGACGATGTAGTTGTCGGGGTTGGACCTCTGCACTCGATACGTCCGACCGATGTTAATAGCGTATCTAGCAATAGCATGCTGTGCAGCGCTCTTGTTAGGGAAGTGCTGGCCTAGGAGCAGGGTGTCCGCATTGAACCTCCACTCAGCCCCCTCCGGACGTGACAAAACCAGCGATGTCGTTGCAACATCATCCAGTCGTGAGGGGACGTAAGAAATGTCAGTGGCCACAAAACCACCAACTGCACCTACTCCCGTAGCAGCTTCTCCGTCTTCGTCGTCTTCCGAACTAGTTGTTTCCACGTCCGCCTCGCTTTCCACCTCATCACCTAGTCGGCCAGGTACTCGTGACAATCAATACGGGCTGACCACCATCTCTCCGCTCCTTCGTTGGGCTCGGAATTGACGGCACGCCTACTCAGGTCTCCATCGCCCACGTCTCCTCCAACACCGGAGACCAACGCAGGCTCCTCCTCACCAGCAGCTTCACCGGAACCACCCGCGCTGGATGTTCCCGTCCTCTCCAAGAACTGAACGTAGACCATCGGCCGTGCATATATAGCAACAGCGGGGTTGCAAATAACCCCCATGTAATTGGTCCATGAAGCGTCACATGTGACCTTCATAAGTTTCCAAACGGTCTCGCCTGCACCACACACCACCAAGGCATACAACGCCTCTGTGGATATCGTGGGGATATATACATGATCTTAGGATGATGAGTCAATTGGCAATGACGTTGTTGGTTTGCCGAATCTCGCGTTTTCAGAAAAGCTCCAATGTTGTTCAGACCTCAGGCGGTCAGACCGGTGGCACTGGAGGTCAGACCGGTCGTGTGTCAGTTCGACCGGCAGCACTGACGGTCAGACCGGCCGTGTGGCAGTCCGACCGGCAGCTCTACCGGTCCGACCGGCCAGGACTTTTGAGTGAGTTTGGAGCTATGCCAAAAATAGAGGGTGTAGGCAAGAGAGGGGAGTCTTCTGCATTTGGTTTCATATTTTTTAGAGCTTCCAGTCAAAAGTTATATTCATTTGAAAATTCCAGAGAGTTCTCGGATTTCCATGGTGAAATTTTGGTTAAGTCATTTCGGGCGGTCTGATCGGCTCATACAAATCGGTCTGACCGGTTTGAGATCGGTCAGACCGGTCAAGTATGGAGGTCAGACCGGTTTCCACTTGTTCGTCGGCCATCTTGGCGGCGTTGTGTTTTGGTTAAGTCTAGTGCATGAGTTTCAATGCTTTAATATTGCATATTGCATGTTTTGAGCTAACATGGGTCAAGTTGTGAAGAACTTGTTCCCGGAGACAATTTCTTGGTCTATTGCTGTGCAGGTGGCTTGCAGGTCAATGACGGTCAACGGCGAGGAGGATCGGGACTAAGCTTGGAGATCTAAGGTCCATAACGATCATGGATGCCGAGTGAAGTCATGTGACTCAAGCATGGCACGGAATGGACAAGATGGTTCGAACGGGCAGTTTATTGCAGCTGGTTGGATCAAGCGGCGCGGGGGTCGGTGCAAGTGCCTTGTAGGTTCCGATGGGATTCGAACGGGAGAGACTTGCCGACATGATGAGAGTCGCTGATCAACCTACACGTGGCGAAGCAGGCGATTGCTTCGACTGTAATACATGTGTATGTGTCCCGTTTGTATTGGGCCTTAACGGGAGCCCATTAGGTGAACTCTTCTAGAACCTAGGTCTCACTATAAATAGAGGGGGTGGTTGACAAACAGCCCCTAATCACCTCATTTGCAAAAACCCCAGTTTGTTTTAGGGTTTGGAGAGGAGATGAGAGGCTAGGTCCTAGAGAGGTGATTTGGGTGTGTGCTCATGGATTGAGCTCTTGTCCTCCTTGAGGGAGTGGCTGTAACAAGCAACATCATGAATCAATCTATGGATGTTTGTTCAAAGATGAGTCCTCTTGTATTTTCTTCTCTTTTGATGATTTTGGTGCTTCCTTGATCCGGTTATTTTTTGTTGGTCTCTTGACCTCATTTACCTTGCTATGATATGTGGAACACTTCTAGGATCATATAGATCATCAATCTCCCACGAGCAAGTTTTGGATCAAGTTTTTCGTTTAGCTCGGTTTTGAACCCTCCTTTGGTAAAACAGAAAAATGTCTAAACTTTGACGTGGATCTGGACGATCGTTGTTTGGAATAGGTTCCAGATATCCTTGGGAAGGTGTGTTCCAAATTTGGTCAAGTTTCATCGGGTAAATCAAAAGTTAGACCGATTTTTATTTTGGTTTCGGGTTATGCAGACTGGTTACAGTCAGATCGGTCGGACCGATTTCTAATGGCGGTCGAGACCACGGCGATCATACCGCTTGATTGACCACCAGTCTAACCGCCCTAGTGAGTTGGATCTCCTTATTTTGGGTCTTTTGCTTGAGGGGTTAATCGGATTCCGCACAAGGTTTCCTCTGTGTATTTACTGATCTTCTTAGCTTTCATAGCTATTGGAGAAAAATCGGTGTTGAATTTGATTAAGGTAAAAATTAAGAAAGCATCTATTCACCCCCTCTAGTCGCATTTCGGTCCCTCTGACCTCGATCGCGATTTCTTCCTTCCAGTGGCGCGATCGAACACGGAATGCACGCATCGCCTTAGCTCCGAGAGGCTCATGTCCTTCAGAGCCGGCGCCCGTATCACGGTCCGGTGACAATTTGACAGGTCCACACCGTATGGTCCGTCTCGTATGAGAGCGTCCCCGTGGAACACAAACAGATCTTGAATTTCCGCCATAAAGTACCTAACACATGTGCATATGAAACCATCGAATTATTTGTGGGATTTCCAAATGAATGCTTCTACAAATTTGGTTATGCCCACTTTACACGAGCGTTTTGTCGTACAGGTTTTCAATCCCGATTGGAGTTCGTATGATTTTTCTATCTATGAAATGTTGAAGCCAATATAATTTGTAGTATAAAACATTCGTAGCATATTCTATGTTCCACTTCTGAAATTTTATGTGGTACTACAAAGGTTCAAACCTATTCCAAGTTAACATACAAAAAAAAAAAAACCAACAAAAGTGGCTTCCCTAAATTTGGAGTTAATTTCAAATAGTTATGAATTTTTTAATTAGTTCAAATTTACAGTGTAAAAATAAATCACTTCATAATTCCTTATTGCATTTGTATGTTTCCATACCCGGGTTAGACCTAGCTTACACCAATGACATGCGGGGTCTACGACATAGTATTCTTTTTCATTAAATTTTGGACATAAAAACTTACTGACAGGTGGGGCCTGTTTCTCATTCTCGCGGTGTACTGCGTAGTGGCATGCACCGAAGGCAACATGCCCGGTCAAGAGTACATATACAACGCGTTCCGTGGGTCTATTTCTATTTCGTTTAACGACCACCAAATATTTTGCTATTTTATGACTAAGTTCATGACACTATGCAAATCACCGAGATGAAATTTACAACACTATCAACAAAAGGTCTGTTAAGTCAACTAATTACGTCCTAATGACATTGCTAACTACTGAGTCTTCCAATTTTGCTTCCGAACAATAGGTCAAAATAAACCGACTACACAACTATAACTACTCAGTTGCTACAATTCATCTAATTACATCCTAATCACATTGCTAGAACTAGTGACAACAATAGTCGGATGCGAATGTCACTTACCTTTTCTAAATGCTCGCAGCAGGCCGCACAACTAATTTGATTCTCCGTTCTCTTCCTCTCTTCCAAGAACTGTTTTTCTCTGACGGGTTCAACGTGCCGGCGGTGGTGAGCCCGCAGGCCGTCGGCGGCGGGCAGTACCCGGCGCTTGGGTGCGCGGCCGACCTGAACGCCCGTTGCCCGCGGACGCAGCGCGTGTTCGGCGCCGGCGGCGCAGTGGTGCCGTGCAAGGGGTTCGCGAGCTACTTCAAGGAGCGGTGCCCGCTTACGCGGACGACGGCGAGCGACGTGGAGCCCGTGCCGCAGCGCTGCCTCGCGCCCGGCCAGCTCAAGGTCGTCTTCTGCCAGCCCGCCATGGTCGGCGCGGGCGCCGCGGAGCTCGAGCTCATCCGCTCCGTCGTCGCCGACGAGTAGGCTTGCTAAAAAGCTTGCTAGTTACTAATTAACTAGAGTTGAGCTGCCGTTAATTAGGTTGATTAGCTTAGTACTGTAAGGTGTTGCGAATGGCTTCGTTGCCATGTGTTCCGCCCGGCCGTGCCATGGGAATAATGCGTGCGTACGTGGACTAGTAGTGTGTGCTAGTTTACTACGTACTTCTACTTTTGTATTGTACTTGTACTACTACTCGTGTTAGTGTGTGTGCGCGGAGAAGAGAGAACGCTACCGGGTATATCGACCAATATTTTCAAACAGAGATTTAACTTTCAGCCGAAATTTGACTAAATTTTTTCATAATTCTGAAGAATTGGTCGTATACATCTCTTGGCAGCCAATAACGCAATCAAAGAAATTGAACAAATGTGTAGTCATATACATCCGTTTAGCTAGACTTTCGAATGAATCTGATCCGTCCACAACCCATGAACTTAAAGAGCTTTACCGCAACCTCCTGATCGTTTTGATCTCCATACCTCGCCTCCTGATGTTTGTGCGTGTGGCGAGACTGTTATGTCTCACACTCCATAAGAAGTGGATAATTTCCTTTGGGCATGGCAGACTCCATAAACTTCTTCCAGTTCAGCATATTGTTGTGTGTTGTATTACTATTGCTCCCCACAACTGTAATTGCCATCTTCTCCCTTCCTTGCGCATATACTTCCTAAGCTGATTTAACTGAGAAGCATCCTTTTGCACTAAAATGCCAAGCTATATAGTCATCTATCTGATCCCGAACCGATATTGCCAATATAACTTCCGTATCCTCCACAGAGAATGTCTGTCTCACCAAATCATGATCTCAAACTCCTCTATTTTGGTCCAGCACATCTTCTACTTTCGACAAAATGCTCTGACCACTGTAACACCCGACCCACCACCTTGGGCTCGGATGCTACCACTACACATTATTCAATACAAACTTTACGCAGCTAATTTAACAACTAGACAAAATAAAACAAAAGTGGAATATCTAGAGAGAATGGTTTGCATTAGTACTACATGTGACGTGGATGTACTATTCTCCCTTCTCGATGCCGGTTGACTTCGTCATTCACCTAAACACCAAAGTAAGCAAAAGTGGGTCCGAAGACTCAGCAAGCACATAATACAAACGATAAACACTGCCACACCAATATAAACATAACCATATCATTACATCCGTCATTAACTTTCCATTAGTGCAATGCACCATTATTCTACATGCCCATTTGCTCATTTCATTGCCCATATATGCGAATGCACCATCATGCTCATGCTCATATGCATCTCATCAGCTGATACCGATATCACGGAGTGTTCACCAGTCGATGACACTCTTCCCCCATCTTCGTTAGGATGGAATCCTTACATTGTAGGACTTTATCTAGTCTCTACAGATGTAAATTTTTATCTAGAGCACCCGGATTAGTCATGTATCATTCACCGACCTCACCAGAATAGTAGCATGACTTTCTCACCGACCTGGCTCATGCATTCTTCCCATGATGCAAATGCATATGTCCATTGACATTAACATGATTCATCATTGTCATCATTAACAGGGTAGCCTCATTGCTCACCTTGTCCAATCATAATTGCCATCAACATAAGCATCATCATACAAGCATCATCATATAAACATCATCTTACCACACAAACATCACATATTTTATAGCACTTACATGCTATCGCTTTACCATGCATTTGCCTGTTTACCAAACGGAGCGGAGCAACGTGCAAGTGGCGCCGTTCCCGAACCTCCACCTGAACAGGCATTCAACCAGACTCAATACAATATAGCAATTCATGCACATAACCGGACGGCATTGTTTCTATGCGCAATCCGACACGAACAAACCCCTCTCACCGAGTACTAATCTGCTGGCCTGATGCCCAAAATATTAATAGATTAGAGATCGCATCGCCTATCCTTACATGTAAAATTTATCTGCGCGTCCCTAAATTTCTTTCCACCCTTTTCCTTTTTTTTTCTTTCTTTTTTTTCTCTCTCTCTCTGGCTCTCCCCGGCCGAGTGGCTTCGGTGCCGCCACCTCTTCGCCGACCGCCTCGCCGGAGCCGCCTCCGCGCACCACGCCCAGCGCCCCACCCCTACCAGTGCTGATCCAGTGTCGCCTCCCTCACGGCGCTGCCTCGCCTGGCCCCTCTCCTCTTGGCCGCTAACCCGCTCGGCCGGCGCCACACTCGTCGGCACCGCCTCCTGCGCTCACCTCCCTCTAGCTCCCGGCCCGGCATGGTGACCAAGACCGACACCGACGTCGCCTCCTGCTCGGCTCGTCGCCCTGCTCGGACCACACCCCCAGGTGTCGCTCCCGCGCGTCGCACCGCCGTGCCGTCCCAGCATCGCCTCGCCACCGGCTCCTCCAATGCGCCGCGTGACTCCCTTTGCGCCCGGCTTGACCTCCAGTCGCCGTGCGCCTCCCCTCGGTGCCGCTGCCTCCTACGAGCTCTAACAGGGAAGATCTACTCTCACCCGTCCCCTTCCTTGTACTTCACGCACTAGAGTTATGCCCTACTTGTTCGATTAGGATGGGCAAAAGATGGAGGGATGGGATACATACTTGGTTTTGCCTTGCTCTTGTGGGTATTGCCTTCGGTGGAGGGAAGAACAGTGGTTGTGCTTGCTGCTCGACAGTGGAAGCTCTCGGTTGGCAGAAGGGCTCTAGTTGTATGCTTTGCTTGGCTATGCTCTCGGCTGGATGACTCTCTCTCTGAAGGGGCTTGGTCTTACCCTTTCCTCCTTTTTATCCCTTACACCCACTCTCTCCCTCTGTTGGTTTTCTTACTGTAGGAAGGTAAATAGGTAAAATTTATTCTCAATTTTTATTTTTACTCATTTTGCATTTTCTATTGGCATTACAACCACGCTTGGTGACAACTCTTGACGAAGTACCTGTTGGCATACAGGGATCAGACCATATATCACTGGACTCGCCATTGCGCACTCTCCATAGAATCCCATTATTGAGCAGCTTAATAATCCCTTTAAATTATTTATCAAAGTGTATGACATACCTGTAGCCGGTTTGGCATGCAATAGATCTCCATCGCCATAGTACTTGGCACGAAGTACTTGGGCACACAGCAACTCCAGATTCTGTGGCAGGCGCCAGGCTTGTCGACACCATGGATCCCAACCCCAAATACCCTCACCACCGCCCAGCTCGACATGGAGAAGAAGCTCGCCACCGCCGCCTCGTCGTCACAGGCCTCGAGTGCAGGGTGGCGCAGTGGGGGAGGCCGACTCCAGCGCAAGGAAAACTTTTTCGTTTCCGGAGAAAATTACCTAGGGGATGAAACCACCGAAATTTGGCCAAATTTGGACAAAATTTGGCCTGATTTTGGACAAAACTGTTATAAGGCAATCAATAGCAATGACGCTAGGAACTCAGTCATTGCAGAAAGGGGAAGGAAGCGTCATGGTTGCCGAGGCGCCGCCGCTGCTCTCGCTCGGCTAGTGGCGGGAGCTGTTTGGGTCCCAGGTCTTCGAGGTCCTTGACGCCGTCGTCGCCATCGCGGCGCTGGACGACCCTGCAGAGCTTAGGCGGAGCCGCGACCACATCATGAAGCTGCTAGCAGGACTTAACGATTGTCGAATACACACGAATTATATCGGACGAACCTTAATGCAATATGATCTACGACCAGATCCTTTTTGATCTCGACCAGTTCACAACTCTTTACGACTAGGTTTCAACCAGCCTACGACCAGCTCATATTTGGTATCGACTAGTTCATAACTCCTTACGACCAGGTTTCAACCACTTAGTGATCATACTCGACCAGCCTACGACTAGCTCATATCTCCATACGACTAGTCCGTATCTGATAGAACTGAACGATCAGCTCGTGTATTCTCCTTTTACCTCACGATATCTGGTTGAACTCCAAGTGAAATGTTGTATCATCCATAGACTGTTCAATATTTTCTCGATCAAGTATCGGATAACTTCATATGGTCGAACTCTTCGACCATCAGTGGCATGACCATGCACTTTCCTTATCCGACCACATCGAGGGACCCAGAGATATCTCTCATGTTATATTACGAGGGGCAAATCCCATATTTGATCAGTCACATTCATCCGCATGTTTCATAGCATACTCGAAAACTACCTTTATGATTACCCAGTTATGGAGTAGCCTTTGGCAACCCCAAAGTGTACTCTTACACTTGTAGGAAACCATGCTGATCTCAGGTTAAGAATTATACATCATCATTGCTTGAGACCAACTAATGACATATGAAATCATAACAATCTCAACAGTGTCTCAAGGTGGGGTCAATCCAACACTATGTTCTCTTAACATATGTTCACATTATTAATTCGATATTCATATATCCATGACCGGTGAAATATGGTCATCAATCAATACATATGCTGGTCGATAGAATCACTAGTGTTCCCACCAGTGACTTTCGACCAGGGATACATTTAGAACGATCATAAGTTAAAAGAGCTCCACCAACAAGTTACATACTCGTTAATCTTTATAACTAATGATTCATTCAATGAACATAATAACATTTATTTAATAACTCATAAACATAGATGTGATATAATCATCTCTATGATTGCCTTAAAGGCATATCACCAACAGTCTCTCACTTGCACTAAAGTCAATCAAATAGGTATCAAATACCCATGGTTTTTTGTGCACTTGGTCATGTTCGATCAGTCTACGACCATCTCGTATCTCCATACGACTAGTCTGGATCTAGTCGTATCACTATACGACCAGTCCAAACCTGATCAAACTTACATCAGAGTCAATCATATAGGTATCTTGTACCCATTGCTCTTGTGTTCGCCTTATGCTTAGGTTGCGGGAGAGGCTTTGTCAACGGATCAGCAATATTCAAATACGTGTGCACCTTACGTACCTTCACATCACCTCTCTCAACGATCTCATGAATGATGTGGTCGCCGAAGTATGTGTTTGAACTTTTAATGCGATCTAGACTCCTTAGCTTGTGCAATGACTCTACTATTATCACAATAGAGATCCATTAGACAAGAAACACTCGAAAACACACCCAGTTCACAAATGAACTTTCTAATCTATGCGGCTTGTTTTGCAGCTTTCGAAGCCGCAATGTACTCAACCTCTGTTGTAGAATCAGCAACCATTCCTTACTTGGAACTCTTCCAGCTCACTGCTCATCCATTAAGACAAAACACAATCCTAATTGCGATCTGAAATCATCCTGATCGGTTTAGAAGCTAGCATCAGTGTAACCATTTACGACTAACTCTTCCTCACCATCATACACAAAGAATGCATCCTTAGTCATTCTCAAGTACTTAAGGATATTATTGACTACTATCCAGTGACCTTCACCTGGATCCGACTAATATCTGCTCGTAACACTTAGAGCATACGACACATCTGGTCGTGTACATAGTATAGCATACATGATAGATCCAATAGTCAAAGCATATAGAATTCTATTCATTTTGTTTCGCTCATCAGTGGTCGTAGGACACTGATTCTTGCTGAGATTAATGTCATATGCCATGGGCAAGAAACCTCTCTTAAAATCTTGCATGCTGAACCATTTCAACACCTTGTCTATGTACATATCATGGCTTAATCCAATTAGCCTTTTAGATCTATATCTATATATCCTTATACCAAGAATATATGTTCATCTCATGGGCATGCGCAGCCGCAGCGCATCAAGCTCAATCGATATCTCGCCTCTAGGGGGATGGTACTAAGGCGGCTACGATGATGCACATCAATGATCGGGTCAAGCACCTCATACGGCCACTACGCAGCGTGTTCTGAGTCGTCATACCTGAAAATGCAGTGCATACATTGTAAAAATAATTATCGTGCACAAATAAAAATCAAATTTAAGTTGAAAATATTTTTATTAAGTTATACAAACCATATTAACCTACTCTGCAATTTTTACATGTATTTTATTAAGCTATACAAACCCTACAAACCATACTAAGCTAACTTATGTTGTTTTTTTGCCTAGCTTCAATCAAAAAAAAATTCCAATTTAAGATGGGTAATGTTATTTTCCTAGTTTAAAAAGAAATTTTGATATTAACACAATAATTACCGAACACAAATAGAAACCAAAATTAAGCTAATATTATTTTCATTAAGCTCTACCTACCCTACTACGCTACTCTGCAATTTTTACATATTTTTAATAGGTATTCGGTACCTTGCTATTCTCCGAGGTGTGTTCCTATTTTTGCATATTTATTCTAAATTATTTGTATACTGCAACATAAATAATATCTACATGATTAACTAAACTATACACATCTCAAATGTTGTACTACATAAAACAGCTAAAATTATCGAATCTATTGAATTCTATATTGCTATTTTTATTTGCTATCCAACAAGGTTTCAAAATAATGTACAAAGTTAAAAAAAACATGTACTTGCAAAATAGCTAACCAAATATGATGCTCCGTCTCTCCCTTCCGGTACGAAGGCGAGCTTCACTACGTCTCTTCTCCCCTATCCTCTCTTCTCCCTCCCTTTTCTTTTTTCTGGAATTAAAATAATATTTTCACCGATTTTTGGGATTTAAATAGCTAAACCACGCGGTTTCCTATCGCTATTTGAATTGACCACAGGAACACTGCTCACTTTCAATAGCTAAACTAACGATAGGCAGTAAATAGGGTCTTTGTCGCCATTCTAAATGGCGACAGACACCCACTTTTGTTTTTAAAAAGATTATTTATTTTTGTAATTATCTTTTAAAGTAGTATTTTTTTTAAAAAAAAAATGCTCTTCCGGACTATCACCAAAAAAGTGCCGTCTTGTGTGTACTAGAGCCCGGCGCGCGTGTAGGTGCGCGTGCAGGAGACTGAACATATTTTTTTCTGACAGATATAACAACGGATTGTGCAGCCATCTATATACATCTAGTTTAATATATAATGTATGGAGTTAACAAAGAGCGACTCAGATATGTATAATACGGCTGTGTAACAAACTCGGAATTGCTGGTGAGGGAGGTAGCTAGTCAGGAGGACTTTCAGGTTGTGTGACATGCAAGTTATCAGCACACATAGGCAGAAAAGGTTAAATGTCCATGCAGTGTCTGTACATCTAAGAAGATGGCAAGACAGATAATAGCGTTTCAGTGAAACTATAGGAACGATTTGGGTGAGCGTATCTGTGCTGTTGTTTGTAAAGCAAGAACAAATGCAGAGATGAGGTAAATAGTTGCCTGTTTTGTAGAGAAAAGCAGCATAGTTATGACCTAATTTCACGACAGACAGGCATTAGAGTTCCACAAGATAGATATGAAGCAACTTTGCACGTTGTAGTAGCTTCAGACAAAATCAGCAAAGCAAGTACAAATTGAACTCAAGGCAAACAAAAATGTTAGACAGTTTTTACTGCACAAAAAGCAAAAGAAAATACCAGAAAAAGGTGTAAGAGCATTACATTTTTTCCGAAATAGCTTGGAGATCAACTCTCGGTATAAGCTTTATCATCACTCTTTTCCGTCCATTATCTGCACTGGCAACCTACAGACTCAACAGGGGCATTGCGATGTAAGAACAAAGAAAATATGAAAATATGAATATGGTAGATGCTTCCGAAAAGAGAAGTAATAACCCAGTTTACCATACCTGTGCAAGATCGCCTTTATAATTTTCACTCTTCATGCGCACCCTGGTACCTGGAGTGATTTCAAATGGTTTTGCATGACTGGATAGCAAGGTAGGAACTTCAGATGCAGGAGTATAGCTAAATCTGCTTGCATAAACGTTGCAAAATCCTCTGCATGCCTGCAGCAAGAGATGCCCATATGGTCAGTGGGTCATTTTACAACCGGGATATAAAGCACAGGATGTTTATGGAGAAATCTTGGGAGGGAAGAAAATTTTGTCGACTTTGCAAAATCTGTTTTTTTAACATCCATTGAAAAGCTCCTCCTTTCCAAACTTCCATGTTATTGAGTTGCACAGAGGAGCGAATTGAATTGAAGTGTGCGAGAAATGGCAAAAATCATTGGTAATCTATGTCAGATAAAAAATAGGTTTTCAACCTTTAACAGAGCATGATGTTAAAGCATTACCCGATATTACCACAAACCGCATAATATAACTGATAAATGGATAGTGCATCGCATGTTACTCGGCTTGTTTCCATCATGCATATGTTTTTATTTTTACAACTAAAGGATCAAATTATATACCTATGTAACATCACAGACCTTCTCAGCTTTAACAAAAAACAAATCCTCTTACATGATCAAGTGCAAATGCTGAGATAATTGGCAAGTTGGTACCGAACTCTTGCAAATCAACAAACTTTTTTGCATGAAGCAGAAAGCCATTTGGCGCTCAGGTCTCAGGTCCAACCCGAAATGCAGTCAAGCATATCAGCATCAAATTCTAGCTATCAAATGCTAGATCAATATTGGAGAGTCAAACGTTTGGCAATCACAAACCATGCATTTGACCCTCCAAATAGTAGGCTCTTTCAATGCACCATAGATGGTAAAATCGCCATCACATTCTTTGGTAGAGCCACCATAAGAGGCATATCTAACACGATTAGCATAACGGTCTTTGACGAATTCCTAGATTTCGTCACCGCTCAGCTCCTCTTCCTTTACCTTTCCAAGAAATGGAAGAGGGTGTGACCTTTCAGTTCTTTTGAGATTGGTAGTTTCTGTCTTTTCCTCAGTAAAGAAAAATGCAGTGTTCATCAGCAACATTACATTATCAGAAGGTTCAAATAATATTCAGGTACAATAAGCTTATGTCCAAATGGCGCAAGATAAATGGATCATTAGTGCCTAGAAAGCACAATAACCTACAATGTATTGATAATTGTTAAAATACAACAACAATTTGATAGCAATTATAATCACATGGTATAGACAGAAGATCGAAAAGCAGAAAATTTTAGATATTGGAATCCTACCTGTAAAAATGAAGCAGCAAACCAACAAAAGAAAGGAACTGGCAAAAGGAAGCGTCAACTTAAATCCTCACTACACAGTATACACCGCAAAAGCCAGCAGATGAAACTAATTATGGACATTATATATTACTTACTTATTTACTACTTATCATATAAAAAACTATTACAGTAAAATAATGACAAGATCACATAAAGCAATACATTATTTTGCCCCATATGTGTCCTGGTCAAAAGTTACCAAATGTTCTTAATGTTGATGTGTGCCCATAAACGCATTTCATCACTGTAAAAAAAGTTCCAATGATTGACCAACCATGTTTTACTTGGCAACTCCCATCAAAATTCATAGAAAAAGTTGGTTAGAACCCACTATGGTTGAAGTGCTGCAAGCTAAATGATTATATCTAACTTTACAACCAGTGTAAATAATATATAGAAAACGCAAGGACCAACATTCCCACTGCAGCCTACCAGTTCATGTCAAAATCAATCTGCTTTGCAAATCACCAGTTCCCCAACACGAAAGATAGGCCTTATCCCTAATGCAATGATCACTGACCAAGTGCCGTGTAGAAGCAAGCAAACTTATGTATATATTTGGGGAACCTTATTACAGTTCACAAATTGCTGTCCTAAAAGGTGGTTTAAACAAAAGAGACAGCATTATAGCAACAAAGCAGAACCCTCTCAAGTCCCACTTTCCCACTAACATATATCATATTAACGACAAGGGTTTGTACACATGCACAAACAAAGCACATGGCAGTTAATGATCCTGACAAATCAATCAGCAGGTATGGTGTAGGTGAGGCCGGTATTTGACCATTGTAAGGTGCGGAGTGCGGATCTTCTTCCTATTAATAGAATGGCAGCACCGCGGCAGTTCTCCTGCTTGCACTTAAAAAGGACAAATCAATCAGCATGCCGAATCACTTGCTACAAACATGTAAAGTCTGTTTCCATTCAAAGGAAGCCTAGATTGTAGCTGTTGCTGCTACTGATTAGTCATATCCTCATCCAAGCATTTCTATATGCATCGTAACAGCATAATTATGCTAATTGGCATACGTCCGCTAAATTAATCATAAAATAATCTAGGATAGATGATTTGGTGGACTTATGCCAATTAGCATAGGTTTATAGACAGATGCTGAAAAAAAGAGGCTTACATGTGCCTGAGTTAGACATTAGGAGCAGTAGGAAAGAGGCTTACATGTGCCTGAGTTAGACATTAGGAGCAGTAGGAGGCATAGAAGGTACTCCAGCAGGATGTTCTTTACTCATAAGCCCAAACTGATCCTCAAGAAGTCTGTTGAAGACCATTATTTGACTCTTAAGCATCAGCCTCATGTAGTATGCCTTGAAAAACTCACGATTCTCTTCCTCGAGTTTCTGCCAGACAGCACAAAAGAAGGAAAAAACAGAGAAGAGAGATAAATCATGTGTGTTACCAACAAAAACACCAGCCGGAGAAACCACTATTTATGAACTATAAAATGATTGGCTGGCATTAATGTTAACCAAAAGTCTGTAAGAAAGACAAATATTTATCTCATATGCTAATAGTTGGGATTATTCACCGTGCTAAAGAAATAGCATTTAAATCAAAACCATTGGATCATATGAATTCACAGCTTAGTGCAAAATTTCATGAGAGAGAGATAGGATCACATTACCTTTATTTCGTCTTTATAGATCATGCACGTTTGTTGAAGTTGCCCTAATCTATAAAATGGAAATGGTGTAAATCATGAAGACCATCCATCCTGATTCCTGAGATTTCATCAAAAACACAGATAACAAGTGATGTTTTCATTCTGATAGAAAGTAATACTTGTTATTAGTAAAAATGTCAACTAACACCATCATAGTAATCAAGCTAGGATTACACAATATATACATGCAACGCTCGAATAAAATAAACGATTGCGCTTCCAATTTTAGGAACCATGTATGCAATGTGAATTTGCAATCCATATTAGATAGTAACAATAAAGCGTAATGGCATGCACTTCCATAATTCCGTATCTTCCTCCTTCCAATAATTCGAACCAATTCAATGACCTCCATCGCACCTAATTTAAAAGGGAAAATTTGATATATGCCATTGTAGGGTGTCCAAATCAGAGAACTACCACTACAAAGTGATGGCTCCTAAAAATGTCATTGCAAACATCTCTTTCTCATAGAAATGCCACCGATCTACATATTTCACAAATATTGGACGTTATTGCCCCTGTCTTCTTCACATTCCCATGTCTCAAGCTCATCCAAGGCGGCACTATCACCCGAATCTTCTCCTCCGCCTCCAAGCCAACAGGTGCCGCCAAGAAGACGGCGTCGTACGCGGCGAGCTCGTGCGTCAGGTCCGCGACGTCGGCTGTGCGGAACGACATGCGTGCGCCCATGTCGCCCTTGTGGTCGCCGCCGGTGGCGCACACTAGTCTCCTCGCCTGGTCGTTGGCTACGCCACACCGGTCGTAGTTGTCGAAGACCACGCCCGACATGTGGCGTGCGGCGAGCAGGAGCGAGCTGAGCGGCATCGCGCCCGACCCGACGAAAACAACGAGCGCCGGCGCGGCGAGGCCCCGCACCACGTAGCATGCTAGGAACTCGTGCTTCAGCTCGCACTGGTAGACGTAGCTGCCGTAGTACGGGAAGCAGGCAAGGTGGTCGAGCGGGTCATCGAGGGCGGCTAGCACGTCGGCGTAGTGTGCCTCGAGCCGCACCTCAGCGTCGGAGCAGAGGCGGACGAGGTCCTCCCGCATCCTCCGGACCCAGCTTGGCCATGTCGACAGGGCTCGGCGGGGCGCACGCGGCGACGAGGGCGATGAACAGCGCGTCAGCGTCGGGGGACGGGGTCAGCGATGGCAGCTTGGAGATGGCGGCGTGGAGGGTGGCCACCTCTTGGTTCTGGGTACATGTCCTCCAAGTCCACTGCCACTGCCACGCTTTCCTCCACCAGCGACGTCGAGGGATCCCGGAGCTTGTCGTCCTCAGACAGCACCGCTGCCTTCGCCTCCGTCGGTGTCTTCCCCGGCGAGGCCACCGCTAGGATGGAGTTGGGGGCGGCAGCCCCGGGTTGAAGAAGCGGTTGGTGGAGGCCCAGCCGAGCCTGCGGATCACCGTCTCCGAGCACTCCTCGGAGAAAGTCGTGGTGGAGTAGCAGTTGTCGTCGTCCACAGCACCCGCTGCCCCTCCTCATCGTCGTCGCCGAAGCAGGACTGCAGGAGTCGTCGACAGAGTAGTCGAAGTAGACAGAGTTGACCGTCTTGTACATTTCGCCGGCGGCCTTGCGAAGCCTTGTGGCTGCAGGGCTCCTGACGGCAGCAGCAGCAGTGGTGGCGGCACTGGGGAGTCAGCGGCGGTGGCACTGGGGGAGTCGGCGATGGCGGCACTGGGGCAGCAGTGGTGAAGCTAGGTGAAGATGGATGCAGTGTGGACAGAGCTCTAAAAATGGGGAAATTTTGATAAAGAAGACAGGTGTGAGGAGTGAGGGCGGAGAAGGTAGGGGCAATTTGTTCCAATACTGACAGAATACGTATACTAGAATACGTACACTAGTGGCATTTTTTTGAGCAAGATATGTTTACAATGGCATTTTTAGGA
Organism: Hsuehochloa calcarea; assembly: GCA_036346395.1. Taxonomy (NCBI): domain Eukaryota; kingdom Viridiplantae; phylum Streptophyta; class Magnoliopsida; order Poales; family Poaceae; genus Hsuehochloa; species Hsuehochloa calcarea. The sequence goes on from CM070616.1 coordinate 29,184,209, forward strand.
GCTGCCACTTTGCAGTGGCATTTTTCTGATTTGAACACTCTTTAATGGCGTATATCAAAATTTCCCTATTTAAAATCCCATCAGTTCATGTGCAAGACTATCATTCCTGTGTTCGCATACATCACAAAAATAAAAAAGGGGATTTTATCTATTCCTCCTCCAGCTGCCTATTTCACCAAGCAAGCCAACACCTACTCTGAACCAAGCTCCATTTTTAACACACAAAAAAACACCACGATTACTCCAAATCAATAACAAAAAACTACCTTTGCCCACCAGACCTGCCAAATCTCGCCAGCACAATCAATCGGTCCATACCAAGTATTCACAAATATCGCTTCTAACAAAATCACATACCTATACATTAATACATATCATCCTCCCAAATCGCACCAAATTTTATCCAGTTGCAGGTTTCACGAACCTTCAATCCGCACCCGAATGCCCAGACTGATGCCAAATTGGCCGCGCAGAAAAAAGAAGATCAAAGGGGGGGTAAAGGAAAGCTCACCTCTGGATGTCTCGAGGCAGCAGAGCGAGGCGACGGGCTTGTCCCCGCCAGCCTGCACGGCCACGGCCGGAGTCGCTGCTCCGGCCAGGCCTCCGATCGGCAGGGTCCCTGTCCTCGCCCACTTCTCGCCGCAGCCGCCGAGCACCGCGTCCCGGAGCCCACCGGGCCCGACTCCGATCCCAACCGCCCGAGACTGCATCGCGAGGCCCGCGGCCGCCTCCATTGCTCGCCGCGCGCTGCGTTGTACAGGAGGACGCAGGTAGCCTTGGCGGCGGAGGAGATCCAGAGGAGGAGGGCAGCGAAGAGGAGCGGAGAAACGTCGTAGAAGTTGATGGGGTGACGATAGAGCTGGCGAGGCAGTAGGGTCTCTGGCGGGCTGCGGATCCGGTAGGATTTGCATGGTAGGAACCACGAGAAGAGAAAGGGGCATTTGGAGATATCTCACTCCAAAACTTGCAACAAATTCAGAGATATATATGCCATGGCACTCAGTCCCTTTGCAAAATGCCATCCCCTTCTGGTCTTTTCACGTTTACCCTCATCCAAATTCCCTTTTCGCCCTTGCTGTTTCCCTGTCTTTGGTTGGATCGAACCAGATCCAAGGCAAAGCAAACCACATTGCTTGCATGCCTTGCATCGGGCCACATCAAAAGACCAATCAGACCGAGCACGCTCAAGCAAGAAGTAGTGAAGTAGGCGGCCGCGGCGCATCCCGACGGTGACGGTGTCCTCTCCTGGTATGTGATCTCCCAACTTTACTCCCTCCCCCATCATCTTCTCCTTACAATTTAACACATCACTAATCTCACAAAATCCTTGTTCGATCATCAAAGCCAAAATGATGCATCATCCCTCTTTTTCAAGCCAATTCCGGGCACAAATCAACAATTTGATACATGCAAGAAGCTCATGGTTCTGGGTGGCGTTCACGGTGAAGTTGGCAAGCAGCTCGAGGCCGGGGCGGGCGACCACCGTGAGAATCTTGTAGCTGGGCAGCGGGCGACAACCACGACGCTGACCTCGGCGGTGGCGCGCGTCGACCCCGGCTGGTTCATGGCCTCAGACTCTGCCTTGCATCCAACCAAAGCCAGGGAAGAGCAGGGGCAAAAAGGGAATTTCAGTTGAGGATAAATGCCAAAAAGAGGAAAAAACGAACGGGGGAGGGGGGCTAGGGGACAACGACATTTCTGCAAAGGGAGCAAGAAACTGGGTGACGTATCTCTAAATTTGTGAAAACGAATGATATTTTTTCAATTAAAAAGTATTGGAGTTTTATATATCCAAATTCATCGAATAAAAACTACAGCATGGATCCTTGTACTAGCTTTTCGATGGTGTAGGCTAAGTGGCTAAGGCAGATTGTCATGTCACTCTCGAGCAAAAATGACTCAAACTACTTATGAGGCTTTTTGGAAGATGTTGGCTAGCTCTGCGGGGACGGAGCATCGCCTCAGCCAACCGTGGCCTCTTAGCATTCTAGAATAAACAAAATTAACAACATATATGTAGTGCACAGCCGACTTAATTTGGTTAAGTCAGATTCATCTAGAAAACCGATTATTGCTGTCGGCTACTAGTTACGATACAACTTAGCGAGAAAATAACTTCAATCGTGCGGTGGCGAAACACGAAAACAGTAGACGAGGCGATGGACGCTAGTGTGTCGCAGGCTTAACGCGGCGGGGCAGGGTGACGATAGATATGCAATCAAGGTCGGAGAACCAAGTCTGTGTGCCGCGCAGGGCGTGCAGCCAGTAGTGACCAGTGTGCTTCTAAATTTGCTTTGATCTTGCCCCTTGAGATTTTGCTCAAGCTTCGTCACTGCGAGTTTGAATGGTTCGTTCGAGCTTTGTTAGGTATATGTATACTTTTATGATTAGTTTAATTCCTAAAAACAATAATCGATGCAACATAAGCATATATACTAGGCATATTTGGAACTATGAACAGCAGCATGATCATCCATTCAAATATTTATATCTCATATATATGCGCTAACAATATAAAGCTTGGAACAAGGACACTACTAACAGAAGTATGCATTAACATCATCACATGATTTATTTGTAGGAAGCTAGACCCAGCCATATCAAAAGATATCACTGCGACTTACAGAGAATCACTCTGGCGTTAATCGTGGTAGAGTCTGATGCGAAGAAGACGACGTGAAGCGGGTGATGGAGAAGGAGGAAACCGTGAGTAGTCACGCAAACACTTTCCAAAAACCCTATTCGTGCCCAACTTGTGCAGGATCACGAGGAATGTCGGCTTTGGAGACACTACTCTCCCCACGTCAGTACACGTCGAAAAAGGGATGAAGAAGCCGAGGTTGCGTAGCACATAGGAAAAGGGCAATAGAACAAATACTGATTCTGTCTCTGGTCTGTTTTCTGAGAGGGTTCTCTCTATCTTGGGTATTGATATATCTCTATTTCTATTATGATAAAATAATCTTCTGTCTCATATAGAACCAGAAGCAAACAAAATAAATTGTCCTCGTTACTCTGTTCTAAACGCAGTTAAAGCGCACTATAAAAGTTCTCATTTGAAACAGTGTATTCAGTAGTTCCACAGCCAATCGAACACGAAATCATCGAACCATTCACGTGTGGCGATGACCATGGCGAGCGAGCGTGCGCGCGTATTCTTCTTTTGGTTGCTTCAACTAGAGAAGACAAACTCTACCTTATATATTGGTATTCTCCCATCTAGACCCGCAATATGATACTAAATTTCTAACCTTCCACCATCCATATGTGACTCTTTGAAATTTTCTTAAGATTTTATTAGAATATTAAATGGACAAGCCCAAAACTCCAACAAGGTTTTCAAGTTTTAACCCAATGGGTAGCATTTCTAGCTCTCATCGTCGTGCCTCAGAATTAGTTATTAATGGCCAAATTCGTGCCTCGGAATTAGTTTTTAATGGCCAAATTCTCATGTGTCACTATACCCACTCATAGGAAGACATGCCATCTAGTTATTCAGTACTACTCAACATTCTCTCCATATGTTGGAATAATTGCATATTTTTATTTGCCAAAACACCAGATCTGGGATTCAGCCACTCGAAAACGGCTTACATTGCATCGATGCCACATTACCACTAGAGAGTCTGGAGCTATATTTTTCTGCCGTCATTGTGACCTCCGGACAACTAACCGTCTGTTTGGTTGTGGGATCAGTGGGTTGGAGTGGCTCCAACCCACGTTTTGGGGACGGCTCCAACCCTTGATTTGTTTGGTTGTGAGAATGGGTTCGATCCGTCTTCTGTTTGGTTGGAGGACTGAGATAGGGTCGGATCCATCCCATTTTCTGTTTGGTTGGATGGATTCAAACAGAACCTGCATATGGTCACCTTTGCACTGAAATGGTGAGGTTACCCTCCTAAATTTATGCAACACATAGCAATATTTGTGCTCAACACATAGCAATATTTCATATGCTTGCACCATGCATCAAAGATCAGCACACAAAATAATATAACAGGCACATATAAAAGTCTTGGCCATATTACAAATAAAAGTCTTAGGCCATATCCATAGACACATTACACACTAATATCAAGTCTGATGCTTGCCCGATGCATCAAGTTCAAGCCTTACACAATATATAGCAAGTTCAAGGCTTCCACATAGCAAGACACAAGCTTACTTAGACCACAAATATAAAGTTCTATGTGGTACTAACAAAAGAACCATCCCATGACTACAACTTACCCTTACTGCCCAGGGTAGTTGTCAGCAATGTGCTTTGCAACCCAATTGAATTTATGTTCAGAAGGCAAGGAGTTGAAAGCTCTAGCTATGTGAGGATGTTGGACCAAGTAGGAATGGTAGAAGGATAAGTGAGTCGAATTGAAACTACCACTCATAGCCATCAAGTTGTCATACAAATCATCCGGCACATCATTGTCAGGTTTCCCCGCTTCCTTTATCGCCTTGGCTAACTTGGTACTTCCCCATTTAATTGCAGCAACCAATGGATCTTGGTCAGTCATGGCCCTCTTCTTGCCCTTGTCCCTCTTCTTAGGATTGGTGGCCTTGGTAGCCGATGAAGTTGCCGCATTGTTGTCTTCATTTGCATTCCTATCACTCTGTACCTCCATCCTCTGCACCTCATTGTCCCAGTCATCTGTACTAGTCATCTGTACTGTCTTCCTGTGTACCTAGAGGCACACCCGAGTCCTTTGCAAACTTGCCTGTAGCCATGGTACTTCCAAATATTGTGTGCATCTCCTCAAAGTGTTGAATAGGCTTGTTTAGAAAATCAGCATCAGACTTGTGATCCTGCAATATATGTACAATTTTAGCAACTACTATTATGTGACAACTAATAATTCAACAACTATTATTAGATTATTATATGTGAGAACTAATAATTCAGCAAATACCTTAATATGATTGTTGTAGTGCTCATCATCAAGAGTTATAGTGAAGGTATCTTCATCCCAACCAAAGTGAGACTCAAACCACGAAGGTTACATATTTTACGAAACTTCTTTTGCCATGTCTTAAGGTGATTCTTAACCTGCTCACCACTGCGCACAATGCCAAATTTCTCTTGAAGAGCCTTTGCACACCCATTGTAGTGAACCATCTTGAAGGTGGATGAAGTCTTGGTGCCATTAACCACTAAATTGGCAAGGTATTCGAGCATGTAGGCTGACCAAGTTGAAGTCCAAGTAGCATGTCCACCGGTCCACGCACTACCCTCTGCTTCCATTCCCCTACAAAATAATCAATGCAATATATGTCCTCAAATAATAATGCCAACAAAGTAGCAAACAAAGTAGCAAACAACGTGCCAATCAAATGTCTGTAGAAATATGTCATCAAATACAATTTCAGCCCTCAAATACAATTATTACATTGTCCAAGAAAAAAAATACAACACATATTACATTGACCGATACTAGTTTCCATGGCTTTGACGATCTGCCCACATTTGGGCAGCCAGGCCTTCCCTAAAAGCTAGCATAATGGCATTCTCACTTGATGTCCCAGCATATGTGGTGTGCTGGGTGTCCTCATCGTTGTCACTTGGTATATTGAATTCATCACTCCCATCTTCAATCACCCAATTATGAATGATGCAGCAAGCAACAACAATATCAACTTGAGTTTCATAAGGAAAAAAAGGAGAGGCATCATCAAGTACTTTGAATCTCCTTTTTAGTGCTCCAAATGCTTGCTCTACTATGATTCTCAATGAGCAGTGCCTACGGTTGAACAATTCCTTCTCATTTTGCACCGGATTCCTCCCCCATTCATTCAAGTGGTATCGTACACCAGAAAGGGGTAAAATCTGGTTTTGCTCCATATCCAGCATCAACTAGGTAATATTTACCTAACATATGATGCATAGTTAGGTTACATCTCAATGATCCATTAATTTTGATGAACAAATTTATGGACAAGACATAGGTTCTTGTATTACCTTGTGGCACACGAAGGCCACCCTCACGTGTTAAAGCATCACGTAAAACTAGTGCATCATGTCTTTGTCCCCTCCCATCCAGCCAACACATAGGTGAACTTTTGGTCAAAATCTCTTTTGCCGAGTACATTTTGAGTACAATGCTTGTATCTACCACGAAAAGCATGCTGCATTTCCTTTGGAATAGTGGCTCTTATATGTGTACCATCAAGTGCTCCTATACAATCCTACGTGATGTTCAAAGAAGTCAAGATTAGGTCAATTAGGTTTGGCAAAAAATAAACCTAGAATATGACATAAGGTTGAGCTTCACACCTTAAAGTATGGATACCACCTTGGGTCTCCTTCAATTTTAGTCTGGAGTGTCCAATGAAGGGGGCCTAATATAATCATCTCGTAGCTCACCAATAGCATGAAGTACTTTGGTAAAATAACGACTGACCGTTTCTCCGGATCTACCAAAATTGGTTGCAATTACTCTATTCCTAACATTGTGCCCCACAGTATGCAAAAACATTGCCACTTGCTCCTCAACACACATATGAACGGTATCTTCAAGTAAACCACGATCTCTAAACAACTTACAAAACCTAAAGAAACGTGCTTTGTTCATTCTCAGCATGTTTACACAAGTTGTGTCATCCTTCCAGATTTTGTCATTGAGGTATTCCATTCTCTTCCTATCCCTTTCATATATTGGTGCATAAGTAATCCCTTCCCTTCTTGCAACTCGTTTTCTTTTCCTAGACCGAACAACAATTGCCATGACACACAACAACCAATGTGCAGCAGCAGTAAAAACAAATGCCTTGAGCCTGTTATTCATCTACATACAGCAGCACAATCAATATAGATCAGGTAGGTAAAAAGCAAATATTCAGAAGCAGACCCCATCCAATTCCATATAAGAGGTAACATGGTCTTAAAATTCATGTAGTTTGGTTCAAAGTTACTTACAATTTAAGTCTGAGCACAATATACTACTGAAAGACCATCCATAGTTTGTTTCTATTCATAGGAAAAGGGTGCTCCTAACCATCTAGGCGTTGTGCATAAGGGCGGTCCCATTGGCCGTCGTGAATGCGAAGTCGAGGGGCGCCCTCATCGGGTTCAGGCGGCAATACAAACCTCTCGGCATTTCATCAATCGCATCAATGAAGTCGCTATGAAATCGCTATGAAAAAGTAACAGCAGAACAAGACTAAATCAGTACTCACTGCAGGATCCAGGCGGAAGGCCGACTGGCGCCGGTCCGGCGAGATGGCGAAGCGGCAGAGGCGGCGCGACCACAGCGAGATCTGGGCCGGTCCGGAAGGCGGTGGGCCGGTCCGGGCGGCCGCCGTGGCGGCGCTCCTCGGCGGACTGGAGGCGGCGAGGCGGCTCCTCAGGCGCGGACGGACGCGGGGCCGCGCGATGCTGGCCGTGGCCAGGCGGCCACTGCGCGACCATAGCGGAGATCTGGGGCTCGTGGGCGGTGGCGGTCCGATGGAGCGGTCGAGTGGAGGAGGTGAAGGGATAAGGTTTGGGAGGTGAAGGGATAAGGTTTGGGGTTCTTGCGGTGCACGTGAATTCTCAACCGGCGGCGGCTCCGTCGCGATTTCGACGAACAACCAGAACCCGCATATTGGAGGAATATTCTCCTGGGGTCGAACCCAACCCATCCCAAACCTCCATCCAAACAACCAGAAAATGGGTCGAACCCATTCGGGTTGGCTCCAGCACTCCAACCAAACAGACGGTAATTTTAGGAGGTTTCTTAGTGAATCCAGACAACTTATTTTAGGAGGTTTCTTAGTGAAAATTTAATTGGAGAGAAAACCTACAGAAATGGCCGAATTAACCCTTTGTTCCCTTACTGATCACGCATTCTCTCATCTATTTATCTCCTATCTTTTTTCCCGAGGATCCATTTATCTCATATCCAATGCCAAATATACAAGTGGCTTTGCATTCTTTCTGTGCATTATGTGTTTTTAAAATAAAGTAAATACAATTATGCGAAGCTTTATCTATACAACAATACAAATATGCTACCAGTATTTAGAGAGGGTTAACGAAAACAGATCCTCTGCATTAACGAAGAAACCAACAAGATAGCTACACCTAGTCACTACGGTAGATATTTTCACTATTTTTATAGTATTTTACTATAATTCTACCGATGGATGCTGCTCAGCCGAGGATCCGGATCCCAACACACGTGCTGCGTCTTTGCTGGAGCGAATTGGATTCGTGTGGCGCATCAGAAAGCAAACTCTTTCGCCGTTAGCCCAAAAAGAACCGTTTGGTTTGAATGACCCAAACAGAAAGGCGCCGGCCAAAAGGATACCCCTGCGCGCTCTCGACCGCACGATCAGATTTCAACGGCTCCAAAACCCGAGACCCGCATCCCAGGAACCTTCTAGAACAGCATCGCCCACACGCCCCTCTCCTATAAAAGCCCCGCCTCCGCCACCTCCCCTTCTCCTCACGAAACCCTAGTACTCCTCCTCGCCCGCCGCCACTTCGCTTCTCCCTCTCCACCTCCGGGGAAAAATCCCTAGAACAGAGCTTTCCAGTTCGCCGGAGCGAGCGAGAGGTAGATAGAGATGGCGGGGAAGGGCGATGGACCAGCGATCGGCATCGACCTCGGCACGACCTACTCGTGCGTGGGCGTGTGGCAGCACGACCGCGTCGAGATCATCGCCAACGACCAGGGCAACCGGACCACGCCGTCGTACGTCGGCTTCACCGACACCGAGCGCCTCATCGGGGACGCCGCCAAGAACCAGGTCGCCATGAACCCCATCAACACCGTCTTCGGTGAGCGTCGATCTCTTCACTCACATGTCCATCTTTGTTCAGATTTTTACTTTGCTCCGATGAAGTGATTAGTAGTACACTGCTAGACAAACTACGCGTTCTGCTCGGTTTCGTGCGTTTTAGCCGGATCCGCGTCGGTTCTAGATTGATTTTTGCGGTGCGTTTTGTTGTGACTTGGGAGCATGGATGGTTGTTGAGATCCGTGGTAGTTGTAGAGCTGTTTATGCTTGGATTGGTCAGATCTGAAGCGCGTTCTGATGGGTAGTAATTGCTTAGAGTTAGTTGTTCTGTAGCTTCATTGCAATTGGGTTAGCTTGATTCAGATCTGTTGCTGATAGTAATGTAAACTTGTGCGATTGGAACTTGGTGATTCAGATCCGTTTGTTTTAAAGGCGTAGTGTTGCCTAACAGTTGGTGCGTTGCTCTAGCGCTTAGATCTGTTAGTTTTGAGGAGATCCACACTACGGATTGCTTCTTTGGGCGGTAGTGTTTTATGTTGCTCTGGAATCTTAGATCTGTTGATTTTTTTAGGCCTGGGACTCTGTAGGACGGGTGTAAATGTATGCCAACATTAACTGTATAGAACTTGAGTGACTCTTGCATTCTTAGTTCATGTCTATGTCATGCCAATTCTGTTATGAATTGTGCATGTCACGCTGTTACTCAACCTGGATTTATACAGATAACTATGCTGATGGATCTGTTGTTAAGAGGAATTTTATGTTTTCAATTGTTTTGAAGTTAACGTGCTCAATGCTGCGAATGTGCTCAAAACGAGTTATAATTGTTGTTCTGTGTTGTATACGACTAGCGGATTGTTAATTACCAGTGGTTATCTAATCCAACTAAATTGTACGATGGATAGCTGTAGAGGTTAACATGATGATATGAAGTCTGTTGTGAGCTCAATGTACCTCTGTTTTTTTGGCATGTTAAGCACTTAATTGGTATTTTCTTTGCTACTTTACTGTATGTGAGGTTTGTGTCTTGACATTTTTTCTGATTGACCGTACTGCTTTCTACCAATCTAGCCTAATTTATCTTTTTCCATTTGATTTATTTTTTTGTTTTATAATGCTTTTGTTAGGATGTTGCCAGATTGCCATCTAATAAACTCTTGAGCTGTCAGATTGATGATGAAACAATTTCTCCAAGCCCTTATTCCGCTGATGTCAATACGATGGAAGGCTATGTTACCATAGCTTTCATGGTTTTCATACTGAACCATCCGCAGCTCAAGTTTTTTCCTTGAATTTTTTTTTTACTAAGCTTTTCAAATTTCTTCCATTAAGTTAATACTCGTAATTTTGTATTGATTTTTGGATTTTGACGGAGTAGTGCTAATGCTGTTCAATCTTTTCTTTTGGCCTATGAGTTATGTGTTCTTTTCATTCTTGAAAAAGTTGACGGGAGAAGTGATGACATCAAATCCATACCACATTTCTGTATTCATTATGATGATCAATTTACATCATGCACTACCATCTGATCTCCCATTGTTTATGTTCATTTTCGTTCTTATTTAGTGGAAAAACTTTTGATAAAAATAGACGGTCACTATGCTATGCTGAACTGATTGTGGATGGCTGGATGCACAAGCTGAACTGATTTTTTGATGTGCAATCTGTGATGCAAATAATCCCATTAGCTGAATCACTGTGATTATTACAATCAAAATCACCATCTTTCGGCTGAGATTGCACAAATAATACAATATTTCCTTGTTTTAGATAACGATTAGTTGTTTGATTCGTTGCTACAGTTAATGCCATTTGGTATATGGCGTTTGGTCATTTTTGTGATTGTGTCTTGAAACATGGCAGAAAAAGCTCGAACGTATCTTGCGACACTGGTTACTCCTTAATGAGCTTCCTGTTACTATATCTCTGTTTGCATGCCTTTGCTTTCCTAGTATTGCTGTTGGGCATTCTAGAGTTACCTGCCATGATGAATTAGATATATACTATGTCAATTTATTTGCATGTCTAGGAAAATGTTTGCTGTAATTCTTGTTGCAGATGAGACTGGTTGTAATTTGTTTACTCCAATGCATTTTTTTTCTAAGTTATTTGTTTGTGGGGCTGGCTTCAGATTAGGTAGCCATAGCATTAAGATTGAAATTCCTGTTATGCTCACTATGTTCTGCCCTTTATTTGCTTTATTCTACATGTAAATTTCTGACATGCAATTTCTGACATGAACGCTATTATGCAGACGCCAAGCGTCTCATTGGCAGGAGATTTACTGATGCTTCTGTCCAGAGTGATATTAAGCTCTGGCCATTCAAGGTCATTGCTGGACCTGGTGACAAGCCTATGATTGTTGTCGAGTACAAGGGTGAGGAGAAGGAGTTTGCAGCTGAAGAGATCTCCTCCATGGTTCTCATCAAGATGCGTGAGATCGCTGAAGCTTACCTTGGCACCACCATAAAAAATGCTGTTGTCACCGTTCCTGCCTACTTCAATGATTCACAGAGGCAGGCAACCAAGGATGCCGGGGTCATTGCTGGCCTCAATGTCATGCGTATCATCAATGAGCCGACCGCCGCTGCTATTGCTTACGGTCTTGACAAGAAGGCTTCCAGCGTTGGTGAGAAGAATGTCCTCATCTTTGACCTTGGAGGCGGTACCTTTGATGTCTCCCTTCTCACCATCGAGGAGGGCATCTTTGAGGTCAAGGCCACAGCTGGTGATACTCATCTTGGTGGTGAGGACTTTGATAACAGGATGGTCAACCACTTCGTCCAGGAGTTCAAAAGGAAGAACAAGAAGGACATCAGCGGCAACCCAAGGGCTCTCCGGAGGCTGAGGACAGCCTGCGAGAGGGCGAAGAGGACTCTTTCCTCCACTGCCCAGACAACCATTGAGATTGACTCGCTGTATGAGGGCATTGACTTCTACTCGACTGTCACCCGTGCCAGGTTCGAGGAGCTCAACATGGATCTGTTCAGGAAGTGCATGGAGCCTGTCGAGAAGTGCCTGAGGGATGCCAAGATGGACAAGAGCACCGTGCACGATGTTGTCCTGGTTGGTGGTTCCACTAGGATTCCCAGAGTGCAGCAGCTTCTCCAGGACTTCTTCAACGGCAAGGAGCTCTGCAAGAACATCAACCCTGACGAGGCTGTTGCCTATGGTGCCGCTGTCCAGGCCGCCATCTTGAGTGGAGAGGGCAACGAGAAGGTCCAGGACCTGCTCCTGCTTGACGTCACCCCTCTTTCTCTTGGTCTGGAGACAGCCGGAGGAGTGATGACTGTCTTGATCCAGAGGAACACCACCATCCCCACCAAGAAAGAGCAGGTCTTCTCTACCTACTCAGACAACCAACCCGGTGTGCTGATCCAGGTGTACGAGGGCGAGAGGACCAGAACCCGTGACAACAACCTCCTGGGCAAGTTCGAGCTCTCCGGCATCCCTCCGGCCCCCAGGGGTGTCCCCCAGATCACGGTCTGCTTTGACATTGACGCCAATGGCATCCTGAACGTGTCGGCCGAGGACAAGACGACGGGGCAGAAGAACAAGATCACCATCACCAATGACAAGGGGCGGCTGAGCAAGGAGGAGATCGAGAAGATGGTGCAGGACGCGGAGAAGTACAAGTCGGAGGACGAGGACCACAAGAAGAAGGTGGAGGCGAAGAACGCTCTGGAGAACTACTCCTACAACATGCGCAACACGATCAAGGATGAGAAGATCGCGTCTAAGCTGCCGGCGGCGGACAAGAAGAAGATCGAGGACGCCGTGGAGGGCGCCATCCAGTGGCTGGACAGCAACCAGCTGGCGGAGGCGGACGAGTTCGAGGACAAGATGAAGGAGCTGGAGGGCCTGTGCAACCCCATCATCGCCAAGATGTACCAGGACGCCGGGGCCGACATGGGCGGTGCCGCAGGTATGGACGAGGACGCCCCGGCCGGTGGCAGCGGCGCCGGCCCCAAGATTGAGGAGGTGGACTAAACAGCACGCTTCCATCAGTAGCGGTACGAATCTGCTGCTACGAGTTATCGTCCTGCTGTATCTGTGGTAGTTGTGGTTAATTTTTGGACCTCGTGATGGCTGGCTGGTATCCGTGAGACTTGGAATATTTTATTTCGGTAGCTCTCTGCTAAGCCTTTTATTATGTTCGCTAAGCCTTTTACTTTCTTTTACTAGTTTTTGTTGGTTTGCTCTTCTATCTACACCTACGTACGCTCGCTCTTGGTTCTACAGTGGCTAGCTGCGGTGTGTGGCCGGAGCCTAATTTGTTGCTTCAAGCGTGCTCTTGTTATCTACGTTACTGTTTGTGCTAACGCCATTTGCTGTTGTTTTCCTCTGCGTACATCCGTGTTATTTAGTACGTAGCTGCGGCTTGTTGTGCCGTACGAGTGCTGCTTGACTGTTTGCTGCACGCCCAAATGCTCCTAGTGTCCGCCCTTGCTGCTTTGCCGAGCTCTCATTGAATGGGCTTTCCTCGGCCTCGAAGCATGACAACGCCTGCGCTGCAGGCCTTGGCCTCGGAAGACCGAACGGCATCGCATCTTATTTCATCGCAGCAGGCAGGCAAAGCTTTTCTTTGTTGTTGCCCCGGCTGGGCGCTCCAACGCCAGCCAGCAGAAGCTGCTCGTGCCCGCCTTGGCGTCACATGGGTGGATGGAGCCACCACCGCCGCAAACTAGACAAGGCCTCCTCTCGCTGCAACTTTGCCGCTTTTCTTCATCTGCCATCCATGCCTGTCTCGTAATCTTTGACGGCCTGTACAAACCGAATTTAGCTAATTCGGTCGGTTGTTCCGGTAAGAAAATCGGTTGGTTGTTCCGGCAAGAAAATCGGTTTTGGTTTTCTGATGTGTGCGTAGAGGTCCATATCGAGTGCAATCTTTCATATATGATTCCACGCCCCATATCGAGGTCGTAACTTCACCTCCCATCCATATATGTATGGCTCAATGGTTTGACCTGAAATCCAATGATTGTAGCCTTTGCAGCGCTGCATATATATAATCCACCTGCAAACCCTAATGGTTTGCAATTTGCATATCCTAGTCACAACTCATGCTGCGATTGTATTATCGTGGGCTGTTGTTCTTGACGCACGCATGCAGCGTCGGCCGACGAGACGAAAAACAATCCCGATATCTTCTCAAGCTCATGGCTAGTCTCCCTCGAGTCACAAATTTACAGCAAGGTTGGGATTTCGTTTCTTGTATGTGAAAATTGTTTGGAAGTTTTTCAACTGAACTGTTATTTATTTTCACAACAATTGTTGCCTATCGATCTCTTGCCGCTTTAAGCCCCCTTGACTGCTTAGTATTCTTCAAGGATCGTATTTACTAGTAGTGGGTATTTGCTGTTAGAGGTATGTCTCTCTGTTATTCTCTTTGTGATCCTAAGATAGTTCATATTTTTTCTCTAAAAACCAATGATTATTTAAGAATATATTTTCATTTGCTCTCAGAAGTTTACAATGGCAATGAGAAAATAGTTCTTGCTATATTAGTGCAAGATCAATCTATATGCTCCTGTAACAAAATCTATTTTGTTTTCAGATGTCTCAACATGTGGGCGCACCGCGCACCTACCTCGACTGAAAATGATGTTGTTAACACAACACAATCTACTGAAGCTGCACCTTCTAGTACTGTTACTACAACCGAAACAGCTACTCGAGGTTCAGAGCAAGGGACATATATTTCCAGGAAGAGGAGCAGGAAGCCGATGAGACCAAGGTCAGTTGCATGGCAATTCTTTGAGAAATTTCATACTACAATGTCTGTATTTCTTTTATTATATTGCACATTATATTACCGTGTATAATATTAGGAGAGCCGAATAAACCGAACTAACCGATCAAAATATCATTCGATCAATTAGATTCGGTTTCTATTTTCAATTTGGTTTTTGAAATCTATGAAACTGAAATAAATAATTCGGCCTAAAAAATTCTCGTAGCCGGCCAAACTGACCGAATGATCGCCCCTACTGTCGCCCATGGCCGGCCAGGAGGGCATGCACAATGTTTGGCGTGCCTTCTTTTTTGGCCGGAAATATTCGCGAAAAGAAGTCACGCCAAACAAGTGCGCGACGAGGACTCATCAATCAGCTAGGCGACAGAGCTAGAGAGACACTGGCTGCTAGTTTTGCATGCAAATATTGTGGTTATCTTGGGCAGGAGGGCTCGTGCAGGAATTATGCCCTCTTAGAGCAAGTGTGATGCATGTGTTTAGAGAGGTGCTTAGTAAATAAAAACTGATTTGTCTTACCATGTAAGATATGCAATGTGCTTATTTTGTACCATTAACGTTTAAATATGCATCGGTGTTTAACATGTACTTATGTATATAACTATATCTAATTAATAGATAATACAACATCTAAACACTTAAAAAGATATCTTACATTGTGCATGCCCATACAAAGAATGCCAAACAACCAAAACCTAGTGAAACCCAAATCCTAGACATAACCAAACTAAGTAACTGCTTAACCCCCGTGGTTAAATTTCCATTTGGTGTGATATAGCAGCTAGCTAGCTAGCTAGCCCGCCCTGAGGAACGAACACGTAACCGAGGCGCTGTTCTATGCGAGCCTTGTGTCGTGTCGTGTCTTGATGGACGCGATGCATGTAATATGCGAGCCTATGGACGCGACGGGCGACTCGAGGAGGAGCGACGGCTTGTCATGCGATGGTCTGCTTGGACCCCTCGATCGATGAGGAGCAACGGCTTGGCATGCAGTGCAGATGCACGGGCCTGGCCGTGATCTTATTCTCTACACTACTATAAAATATATTATACTAGATGTTTTATTATAAACAATTTCAAAGATGTACTGGTTTGAGTATGATCTTATTCTCTATACTACTACAAAATATACTATATTAGATGCTCCTGAAGGACCGAAATGGCAACAGAGAGGGGGGTGAATGGTGCTTTAAAATTAAGAACTCCCTTTACTGTATTTAAAACAAACCTACAAAGCCCTCTGGAAATCTCAAGAAGAGGGAAGCAAAATCAGAGAACGAAAACAAACTTGAGATATTCATCAAAAATCGAAGCTCGATTCTACCGTGATAGTTCCGCACTCCGGTAGTTCGGGTTCATCGGAAGTTCCGCTCTGATAATTCCGCCTTGGACAATCGGAAGTTCCGATTGTCCTGACCGAAGAACAGTGCGCTCGGGTTTTTCCCAAAAATCAAAAATACTAAATCTTGAGTGCTCTTCTCAGGTCAAGTTTCACAGGACATCATCCTAAACAACATCTTGACCTTATGGAGAAGAATCGCAAACAAAGATTCTTTAATCAAGGCAAAATCGGATTTCTTGAAGAAGGGGCAAGAAAGACCAAAAACCGCAATAGACAAGATTCTCAGATTCTTAGCTCATGAAACTTTGATGATATATTAGCAATATCAAAACGACTCTAGATATCAAGTTTCATGCATTCTTATACGAGGAATCAAAAGATACACAAAAACCCTAGATATTCAACATGAACAGAGAGGGAATGAAGAGAGGCATAAACAAGTAATCAAAACCTCAGAGTTTCATTGATAGAAGTCAAGTGATTACAGAGGAAAACACGGAGGGACAATTACATAAGATTTCAGTTCATCCTCTCCAACTCAACAAACTCTCAAAAAGTAAAACAAACTCTTTTGCTAGAGCTAACCCTAATTTTCTCTCTCAAAGTCTAACCCTAACACCAGGGGTTCACCTCTATTTATAGCCTTTGGTTAATGGGCCTCCAACCCATTAAGCCCACTACACCCGAACGGAACCGCCTCCACTTGTGCCGCTTTGCGAAAAGACCATTTCGCCCCTTGCGCACCTTCTGGAAGCCTCCCATACGCCTTGTTGTCCTTGACTCGCAACCACCTCAAGATTCACGCCGTCTTCGACACATCCCGACCGTTCTGACCTCGACGCCGCCTGCGCCTAGTCCGATCACCTCGTGTCTCGCCACGACTTCGTCTCGATGTCCTGCAGTCAACACAGATAAAAACACATCACATAGCATTGCACAATATCATAGCATCAACAATTGTACAAGACTCAAACTCATACAAACTCAAAATCACAAATTAACCTTCTCTGCACAGTTCTGGAAACAATCGGAAGTTCCGCACTTACCATTGCGGAAGTTCCGATTTCTGAAACATCCGCACTTGTCAGGATTATCGGAAGTTCCGCGCTTACCACTGCGGAACTTCCGATTATCGGAACGTCCGCACTCCCAGAAATTCAATTCCGATTTTCATCTCAGAGGAAAACTTACGTCAGTATTATCGGACAAACCGCGACCCCAGGTGCGGAAGTTCCGATTACTTCAACCGAACACAAATCCCAGATTAATCGGAAGTTCCTCTTTTCAACGCCGGTAGTTCCGATTATCGGAACTTCCGCTCCATACACAGCGGTAGTTCCGATTACCCTGTTTCAGCACAGAAACAGTACAAAACCGAGAGACACAACTCTCAACCTATTCAACAAGTTGTCAAATACTCATCACTCACAATGGAGGACCTCTCACATGGTCTCTCAATCTCCCCCTTGATGAGTATATTGACAATCACCGAAAAAGCATAAGATGAGTTTGAGTTTAAAGTCAACCATGGTCTAAACAAGTAGAGAGAAGCTCAAGACCATGTTGACACAAGAGAAAGACTTGAGATGAGATGAAAGAGCAATTTTCGCAAAACTCAAGGCTTTTCTCCCGAAAGCTTTTTCTCTCCAAAATTCTCCCCCTTTGGCAATAAAATCATCAAGATGTAGAAAAGGGAGGAAAAGACTATATGATGTTCATTTTAAGCATTAGGAGCCATGTAGATTATCCAAAATGACTATTTGAGTATTACACCAAGCCATAACACATAAGAATGCTATCAAGATCATGACAATTGATGTATAGAATAGCTAAGACAGAAAATCCATAATTTGAGAATTGGTCTAATTCATTAGCAAGTCAAGTAAAATAAGATAGTAGTTTAGCTAAAGGTATACAAGGATGATACAAGCCATGTCAAATAATCTAAGTTGAACCAAGAAGACTCATATTGAACAATTTAGAGTGCTACCAGTTGAAGAAGGACTCATTTTATCCAGAACTTGGTCTCTTTAATGATAAGCAATTTTAGCATATTTTTCTTTTTCTGAAAGCTCTTTATGGTTTTATCTCAGTAAAGCAAGCTCTGGACTAGGTGCCATCCACAACTGCCTTCTAAGCTTCAACCAATTTTTCAAATCTTAACCATGTGCTAGATCCCAAGCCTTATGCGACCACTCCAAGCAACAGACTTAAGGAGGTGATCTTAGGTCATCCAAGGCTCCCCCTGAGTTCATGCCTAGTGCAATGGCAAGCCGTCTCATGAGAAAGATTTGGTGAGATCAGGTTTTTCGCACAAAGAGATCATTTTGCTTTTGAAGTTTTAGACCAACGATTAATGATAAGTCATGTTTCTTAACAAACTGACATAGCTTACTCAAAAGTTCAAAAGAGATTCAAGACTCAACTCAGCCTACTTGACATGGCGAGAATCATAAAAAGATAGCTTCAACCAGACTAGTCTCAAGAGCTATTATGACAAGGTTTTAATTCAAGTTTAGCATTTTTTTTATCACCTTAACATGGCAAAGACTAAACTACACATATAAAGTCATGATAGATCTAACAGTTTAGCATAAATCATGGCAAGATGTAAAACAGTGAAATCAGATCATAAGGGATAATAGACAGGGCTCCATATGATTATATTACAATGCAAGTTGAAATGCACGAAAAACCAGATCCCCTTCAGAATGAAATACATCTTTCAATTCAGGTTGAGTTATGACAAATTTAAGAATTGGAATAACCAAGATGAACCCCCCCTGAACCAAAGGAACAAAAACGAGAATCTGAAAAGAGAAACAGAAAAGGCAGTCCTTAGAGCATAGAAAAGATATAGAGAATACTATTGCTCAGACAGGTTCTTATCTACCCCATATGATTCTAGGACTATCAGCTGATCAACTCACACACTAAGGAGCAAACACTGTCCCTGTCTACCCAAGGGTGGCCCGACCCTTGCTAGAACCTATAAGAAGTGAGTAAGCTCTACTTAGAGAGAGAAGAGACAGCTAATAAGCAGCATCCTAGAAGCACAAGATAAGAATTAGCAGTTAAAGCAACTAGGCAAGAGAACCATTCTAACCTATGCTGGAAGGACTTAGACCCAAAACATATAAATGAAAATGTAACCAGAAAGGAGAAATAGCATAAATAAAATATAATACATTAGTAACATATAAGCCCCCCCTCACAACAGTCCGTAAGGACAAACCACCCCAAGCTCTCCGCAGATGAAAACCGAGAGTCATCCGGAGGTTTGGTGAAGATATCAGCCAACTGGTGCTCACTCTCCACAAACTGGAGTACAATGTCACCCTTCTCTACATGGTCTCGAAGAAAGTGATATCTGATATCAATATGATTGGTCCGAGAATGTTGCACTGGGTTCTTGGCAATGCAAATCGCAGACGTGTTATCACAAAAGAGTGGAACACGATCGATTACTAACCCAAAGTCTGCGCAGGTCGAGACCATCCAAAGCACTTGGCTACAACAATCGGGCTGCGACAACGCTCGGCCTCTGCGAGTGGATGCGCAACAGGACTACTTCCTTGGCGACCGGAGACAAGAGAAGTGCCAATGAATTGGCAAGTGCGGATGTGCTCTTCCTATCTATCCTCTGACAGCGAAGTGCGCATCGGAGAAGGCTCTAAGAGATAGACAAGAAGAGGAAGAGTACGGATACCATAGTCAATGGTAGCTCGAAGGTACCGAAGATGCGCTTCACCGCTTTGACGGTGAGATACGCGAGAGAAGCTCAAACCGAGCACAAAGACACGAGAGAAGTGTATGTCCGGTCTCGAGGTCGTGAGGTACAAGAGAGAGCAAATCATGCTCTGAACTCCTTTTGGTCAACAGTTCGCCGTCTTCATCTGGATCAAGTGCAGCTGTAGATGCCATCGGAGTTGATACTGGCTTTCCATCATTCATGTCGAAGCGCCTCAGTAGGTCTCGAGTGTACTTGCCTTGGTGAAGAAAAGTACCTTCCCGAGTCTGTTTGATTTGGAAGCCAAGGAAGAAGCTCAACTCGCCCATCATGCTCATCTCAAATTCGAGCTCATGACTTGAAAAGCGGGAAGCGAGAGTGTGAGGAGCCGCAAAGATGATGTCGTCCACATAGATCTGGGACGAGCAAGAGATCGGTGCCAAGGCGGCGGATGAACAAGGTCTTGTCTATTTTACCCATTTCAAAACCATGACTCGTGAGATAGGACTTAAGCCTTTCATACCAAGCTCGGGAGCTGCTTGAGTCCATACAAAGCTTTGGAAAGCCTGTAGACATGATTAGGATATTTGGGGTTCTCGAAACCTGGAGGCTGTCTGACATAGACTTCTTCCTCAATAAGGCCATTGAGGAAGGCACTCTTGACATCCATCTAGTAAAGCTTGAAACCCTTAGAAGTCGCAAAGGCAAGCGAGATTCTAATGGCTTCAAGTCTAGCTCTGAGGGCAAAGGTCTCTTGAAATCTAGACCCTCAACTTGGGAGTACCCACGAGCTACCACCTAGCCTTGTTTGAATGACTAACCCATCTTCACTTTGCTTGTTCTTGAACACCCATTTGGTCCCAATGATATTGTGACCTTGAGGGGGCTCAACAAGGGACTAGACCTTGTTTCTTTCAAAGTTTTCCAACTCCTCATGCATGGCGTTTATCCAAGTCTCGTCAGATAGAGCATGACAAACGTCTTTAGGCTCGAATGAGGCGACGAAAGCAGAATGGAGACAGAAGAGAGACAAGCCAGCTTTGGAACGTGTGACACGCTCAAAGAGGTCTCCAATGATCTGCTCTGAAGGATGGTCCTTTTGAATGTGTCTAGGAGGTCTAGGATGAGATGAAGAAGTGACCTCTACCTCATTAGCAGATGAGATAGGAACAGAGCCACTAGCTTCAGAAGAAGCAGAAGGTACGGGCTGATCTCCTCGAGGTGCAGTGGAAGAAGGCACCTCAAGAGGAGGAGGAAGAACTGGATCGGGTAGGCAACCCTCATCACCGTCTTCCTCATCGTCCACAAAGATGGACTCAGACTGCTCTAGAGAACCTGAGATATCAGGCCTAGTCCCCGGACTGGCCTCATCGAAGGTCACCTCACAGGTTTCTACCATTTTGCTAGACTCGCAGTTCCAGACTCTATAGGCACGAGAAGAAGTCGAGTAACCTAGAAAGATTCCATCACAAGATCGTGACTCGAACTTATCTAGGTTCCCAGACTTCAGAATAAAACACTTGCAACCAAACACACGAAAATGCGAGACGCTGGGTTTTCGCCCATATCTCAACTCATAAGAAGTGCGATGCAAGAGTGCCCGAAGAAAGACTCTGTTAGAAACATGACAAGCAGTAGCAATGGCCTCAGCCCAAAACTTCCTAGGTGTAGAGTACTCATCAAGCATCATCCTGGCCATCTCGACCAAGGTACGGTTCTTCCTCTCCACAACGCCATTCTGTTGAGGGACGTATGGAGACGAGAACTGGTGCTCTACACCTGTCTCACCACAGAAACTCTCAAAGTAGGAATTCTTGAACTCGGTGCCATTATCACTGCGAATTGCTCGTAATGCACCTAGGAGCTCAACAGAAAGCCTACTGAAAAGACCACGAAAAAGAGTAAACGTCTCATCCTTCGAGGCTAAGAAAAACACCCAA
Organism: Hsuehochloa calcarea; assembly: GCA_036346395.1. Taxonomy (NCBI): domain Eukaryota; kingdom Viridiplantae; phylum Streptophyta; class Magnoliopsida; order Poales; family Poaceae; genus Hsuehochloa; species Hsuehochloa calcarea. The sequence continues at coordinate 29,205,685 of CM070616.1, forward strand.
GAGTACCTCGAGAAGTCATCGACCACAACAAGAATATACCACTTCCCTCCTGCTGACTGCACTCGAGCTGGACCAACTGTATCCATATGGAGCAGTTGTCCTGGTGCATCAGTCATTGTCACTGTGACTGGAGAGTGAGAAGCGGCAACCATCTTGCCGTGCCGGCATGGAGAGCAAACTAGATCCTTGACCATCTTGAGTTTTGGCAATCCACGAATGAGATCGTGGCCGCTAACTCGTGTCAAATGATCAAAGCCTATATGACCTAGTCTCCTGTGCCAGAAAGTCAAGTCACGGGATTCAGAAGCAATTAAACACCGGAGAGGATCACCAGAAGACTCAGAAAAATCAGCACGAAAGATCCTCCCATATCGAGAAATCCCGCAAACTAGGCTACCCGAAGAATCAAGAATTTTGCAACTATTTTTCTTAAAGCTCACCTCGTAACCGTCATCGGTAAGCTAAGAGACTGAAAGCAGATTATATTGCAGCTTACTTACTAAGGCAACATCTTTCAAAATAAAAGAATCATTAATGCTCACAGTACCTTTAGCGATGACGCGCCCAAATGAAGCATCTCCGAAGGTGATTGTCTCATCACCTCGAGCACGGGCTAGGGAAGAAAACCAACGAGAGTCTCCGGTCATATGACGAGAACATCCGGAGTCTACAATCCAGACCTTTCCCTTCCCAGCCCGACGAACCTCATCGGAGTCGGAGTACAGCTCGCTGTCGCTCAGATCACCCCCGAGGGCCATGAAGCACATGCCAGAGAAGTTGCCGTCGTCCTTGGGATCATGATCATCCCTTCCATCATCGTCACTCCACCCCTCCACCTCGCTGGTGTCCAGTTCATCGAGGGCGGTGAGGACGCGATGGAACAGCTTCTTTGCCTTCCTAAAGTTGCGGAACTTCTTCTTGCCTTGATCAGGTGCTGAGGGCTTCGTGTTGCGGTTCTTGTCGATGTAGTCGTTCTTGCCCGAACCACCGTAGTCACCTTTGCCCTTCCCCAGCTTGGGGCAGTTTGCTCGGATGTGGTTGGGGCCACCACACTCGAAGCAAATCACAGGACCTCCTCTTTTACCATCCCTCCTCCTCTTGTAAGCATGGGAAAACTTCCGAGCTAGGAGGGCTAGCTGTTCATCCTCAAGCTGCTCTAACTGATCATCAGCTATGTCACGAGAGCGGCTAGGAGAACCGTGTATCGACTCAGAAGAAGATCCAGAGGTGGGATCAGTGACTAAAGCCATCGACTGTGACTTCGACCTTCGAGAGACAATGTCAATCTCGTGAGTCTTGAGATGCGAGTAAAGCGCATCAAGAGTCAGGGTCGAGAGGTCCGTGCTATCCTTGATGGTAGTCACTTTCATCTCCCAAACACGAAGATCGAGTGCAGAAAGCATCTGTCGAGCGTTATCCGAGTCGGGGTATGTAAGACCGACCGCTCGGAGGTTGCTCAAAATCTTATGGAAGCGCGAAAAACACTCGTCAAGAGATTCACCAGCAAGCATCTCAAATTTGCTATATTCTCGCTTGAACTGGTCTTGTCGAACCGTCTTAATCTGGGTGGTGCCCTCATGGTATGCATCGAGGGTCACCCAGATGTCGTAAGCAGAAGACAAATGAGAAATGCGATCGAACTCACTTCTGCTCAAACCCTGAATGATAATGTTCCTAGCCTTAGCATTGGCCTCAACATCAGGCATGTTTCCCACATTGATGTTTTCATCGGCAGGAACGGAGAATCTAACCTTCACCTTTCTCCAGATGGCATACCCCTGAGCCTGGATGTATGTTTCCATTCGGCTCTTCCGAAGGGTAATCCAGCCATCAAAGACTGGAGGCTTGGTGGAATACTTGTCCGTTGCCATGGCTCAACAGACCGGTTAAGATCTATAAAGAAGAGCTAACCTGGCTCTGATACCAATTGAAGGACCGAAATGGCAACAGAGGGGGGGGGGTGAATGGTGCTTTAAAACTAAGAACTCCCCTTTATTGTATTTAAAACAAACCTACAAAGCCCTCTGGAAATCTCAAGAAGAGGGAAGCAAAATCAGAGAACGAAAACAAACTTCAGTATGTTCTGTCAAAAATCGGAAGCTCCGATTCTACCCGACGGTAGTTCCGCACTCCGGTAGTTCCGGGTTCAGTGCGGAAGTTCCGCCTGCGGTAGTTCCGCCTTGGACAATCGGAAGTTCCGATTGTCCTGACCGAAGAACAATGCGCTCGGGTTTTTCCCAAAAATCCAAAATACTAAATCTTGAGTGCTCTTCTCAGGTCAAGTTTCACAGGACATCATCCTAAACAACATCTTGACCTTATGGAGAAGAATCGCAAACAAAGATTCTTTAATCAAGGCAAAATCGGATTTCTTGAAGAAGGGGCAAGAAAGACCAAAAACCGCAATAGACAAGATTCTCATATTCTTAGCTCATGAAACTTTGAGGATATATTAGCAATATCAAAACGACTCTAGATATCAAGTTTCATGCATTCTTATACGAGGAATCAAAAGATACACAAAACCGTAGATATTCAACATGAACAGAGAGGGAATGAAGAGAGGCATAAACAAGTAATCAAAACCTCAGAGTTTCATTGATAGAAGTCAAGTGATTACAGAGGAAAACACGGAGGGACAATTACATAAGATTTCAGTTCATCCTCTCCAACTCAACAAACTCTCAAAAAGCAAAACAAACCCTTTTGCTAGAGCTAACCCTAATTTTCTCTCTCAAAGTCTAACCCTAACACCAGGGGTTCACCTCTATTTATAGCCCTTGGCTAATGGGCCTCCAACCCATTAAGCCCACTACACCCGAACGGAACCGCCTCCACTTGTGCCGCTTTGCGAAAAGACCGTTTCGCCCCTTGCGCACCTTCTGGAAGCCTCCCATACGCCTTGCTGTCCTTGACTCGCAACCACCTCAAGATTCACGCCGTCTTCGACACATCCCGACCGTTCTGACCTCAACGCCGCCTGCGCCTAGTCCGATCACCTCGTGTCTCGCCACGACTTCGTCTCGATGTCCTGCAGTCAACACAGACAAAAACACATCACATAGCATTGCACAATATCATAGCATCAACAATTGTACAAGACTCAAACTCATACAAACTCAAAATCACAAATTAACCTTCTCTGCACAGTTCTGGACACAATCGGAAGTTCCGCACTTACCATTGCGGAAGTTCCGATTTCCGGAACATCCGCACTTGTCAGGATTATCGGAAGTTCCGCGCTTACCACTGCGGAACTTCCGATTATCGGAACGTCCGCACTCCCAGAAATTCAATTCCGATTTTCATCTCAGAGGAAAACTTACGTCAGTATTATCGGACAAACCGCGACCCCAGGTGCGGAAGTTCCGATTACTTCAACCGAACACAAATTCCAGATTGATCGGAAGTTCCTCTTTTCAACGCTGGTAGTTCCGATTATCGGAACTTTCGCTCCATACACAGCGGTAGTTCCGATTACCCTGTTTCAGCACAGAAACAGTACAAAACCGAGAGACACAACTCTCAACCTATTCAACAAGTTGTCAAATACTCATCACTCACAATTGAGGACCTCTCACATGGTCTCTCAGCTCCATTACAGACGGTTCCAAAGATGCACTGGCCTGGGCGTGACCTTATTCTCTACACTACTACAAAACATACTATACTAGACGCTCCATTACAGATACTTATCACAGACGCTTCCTCTTTGGAACCGTCTGTGATACGTAACTATCACAGACGGTTAGTAAATAGAACCGTATGTGATAATTCACAGACGATTCTTAAGACGATTTTGCATTACTACACAAAGGGCCATCACAGGCATCATAGACGGTTCTTCTTAAGAACTTTATGTGAATTATCATAGACGGTTCTATTCATGAACCGTATGTGATTATAATCATATCACAGACGGTTTTGTAAATAAAATCGTCTATGATACTTTTGTTTTGTTGGGCAGAAAACGAAATTTGGACTTAATGGTCGGGCACCGAAAATCGCTTTATATTAACAGAGTCTCCTCACACCTCCATCTCCTCCTCTGCCATCTATCCTCTAACCGAGTGTCGCCGTCTCACCCTGACCTTGCGCTTCGGCTTCCCCCGAGCTCGTCGCCCGTGGCCACCTCCACCGCGCCCCAGCCTCGTCGTCGCTGGCCTCTCACGACCTTGTCGCCCCTGGCCTCCTCCACTTCGTCGCCTCGTCCTCCCCCGAGCTCGTCGTCGCCGGCCTCCCACGACCTCACTCTCTCTACTCCCCCCTTTTGCTCTGTGATGTGGATTACTAAGAGCTAGTGTTAGTGCTCTGTGAATGGATTGAGTTGATGCTACTGTGATGTGGGTGATGCTGTGGCTATTGTGGGAAGCTCTCTATGCATGTGTAGTTCATGCTGAGTTATTTGGTTTCGGTAAAAATATAGATGGCAGATCGCGCACTGTCCAGTAAAACCGCCATAACTTTTGCATACGAACTCGGATTGCGACGTTCTTTGGCTCGTTGGAAAGCCAACAAAAAGTTCAATCCGAAAATCCATATCAAATTCATTCGTGAGGCTCGGGAGGCTCCAAACAAAGCAAACCCCCCCAAAAGGTCATTTAAGGCCTCAAAACAGCCTCCGAAGTTTTAGCACCCGTTTTTTTTTTTTCAATAGAAAAAGCTATCACAGACGATTCTTAACAAGAACCGTCTGCGGTAATTAATTATTCTTGTTCAGAACCTTCTGTGATAGTTTTTTCACAGACGATTTTTGAACCGTCTGTGATAACCTCATGTCATCACAAACATATAAACTCAGATGGTTCAAAAATCGTCTGTGATGACGGTTCTGAACTGTCTGTGATGACCCTTTGTGTAGTAGTGCTAGCTCCATCTCCAGAGGCACAAGAGATTTTTTTGAGTAAAAGGTCTCTCTGTTTCTATTAATTATATTAATAGAAACCAGATTATGGAGTTCAACTAGCAACCAAGAAAAAAAAGAAAAGATCCAACAGCAGTTATAGACATAACATCGAAGCGAAGTTCGATAAACGAAGGCGACCATAGGCACAAGAGATAAGTATATATAGGAAATTATGCTAGGAGGTTGTTTCGACCTTGTGTTCAGTTGAGCGGAAATTATTTGCGAGTATAGATGTGATTTTTCGGGATTTATTTGAGCTATACTACAAGAAACTTGTCCTATATTGCATAACGCATATATCAGTATGTAGAGATCTACATGGGGTGGGCGGGGTGGGTTTTGGCTTGCCTCGGCTCTTGTCGAGGAGGAGCGGGGCCGACGGGGTTGATTAGTCAACAGTGCTCCGCCCAGGTCAGGTTTTCAATTTCATGTATTTTACAAAGCAAGACTAGAATTGATTGACATATTATCATGAAACATTGATATTTATATATCAACTCGTAACAAATGGTATCAAATGTATTTGAAATAGAAAAATACTCATTAATATTGCATTATCATAGCACGTAGAATAATATTAATCCATAAAAGTATAAATCATTATGTGATCAAGGTGGGGCGGCTTCTAACCCGCATCCACCCACCTTAGTGCGGGGCAGGTCGGGGCAGAGCACCTTAAGTTGGTGCAGGGAAAGGTGGAGATCTAGAACTATGTCCGTACGTAGTTCATATAAGAACAAGGGCGAATCCACGGCGGGGCCTTCCCCTCAATGCCCCCTCGACGTCGTTACCCCCACCAGGCGGCCATGGCCCCATCTCCATTCCATGGCACTCTGCCGATTGCCCAAGAAGAAATAGAGGAAGAGGAAGAACAACTAGGCCGATTGGGGAATAGGGAATGGTTTTTTGGGCCTTTGCCGAAGCCCCACAAGGCTCAACTGCGACATCACATCCACAGATCCACCCCAAGTTTCTGACTCCACCCGGCAGTCAATCGATCGAATAAGAGGAGAGTCGAGATCACACCTGGCTGAGGAAGAAACACTAGTCGGCCAGCACTGTAGCACGACGAGGAGGAGGGGAGCACCGGTCGGGCAGGGAGCGGGCACTCGGCCGAGCAGAGAAGCTGTGGGTGTGGCTGCAAGATCAAGGAGGCCGACTAGAGAGGGGTTGAATAGTCTTTTATACAAATCTTTAACGCTAAAATAGAGTTTTATGTGAAAATATGAATCAATTCGGTTTAGCTCAATTAAAACATAAATCAATTGGTTTTGACTATGTGCACCAACAAACTAATGATAATGATAGTAAACATACAAAGACATGTAAGCAATTTAACAGTGACACAAGGTTGTTTTACCATGGTATTAGGAGACTTGCCGGTCTCCCCTAATCCATGTTGAGGTAAGTCCAAACGAATTAGACCGGATCCACGAATTAAGCCAACACCTCTGGGGTAAGCCCAAACAAATTAGACTGACTCATAACTTGAACCAACACCTCGATCCACTTGGGGTTGCTCTTCCTCCACTCCGGAGATGGTGAGCAACAAACCCCTCACAATATACCAAGCCTTCTCATAAGCTTCTTGAGAAGATCACTTGACCACGACACCTCCACGCCGTCTAGGTGTCGGCAAACACCAAGAGTAATAAGCCAAGCTCCTTGCTTGAATCTCACCACATGCAACGAATGCACAAACTCAAGTGGATATGAAATGCACCTCTAGATGTAACACATGCAACTAGAGACCTCTCTTCTTGCTCATAAAGTGCAACTGTAATGATCTTAGATCATTACGGGGTAAACACCGCCAAGAAGAAGGCCAGACGGTGACGACTTGAAGGAGAAGGGACTTTAGAGAAGGAAGATAGACATAGACGGGGATGAACTAGTGTTTCTTTATTCTTTTTGCTTGCTTCATAATGGATACATGTTATCCCTTTTATAGGAATGACCCAACTTGACCTCTAAGAAACAATATCTATTTCTAAGGAAACTTATCTATATTAGATGTAATACATCTCTAAGGAAGTAAACACAACTAATAAGGAAACTAACTATTCTATCTCTAGTTCCTAACTACTAATGCACCTGTGGGCTTGGTGTGAATAGTGCATAGCGCTACATCACCATGTGTACTGTTCATGTGTGAATAGTATCCGCCCATGATAACTAGTACTGTTCACGTATATGAATAGTAATTTCAGCACATAGCAACTTCTCCGCTCCTTGACAAGCAACTCGTCCTCGAGTTGTGGCGGCGGCCATAGCTGCAACCCTTGGAAACTCCACGTCAATGAAGTATAGCGCTTCTGGCTCCCTATCATGCTAGAGTATGTCGACGCCTCGAAGATTGCCATCTCCACACGCTTGAAGTGGAAGCCCGACTGTTGATGCGACCTATCATATCAGCACATGCAAGTGCCAACCCACCCTTTGATAGGGTTTCACCATGGGAACCTCCAGCGTTCCCTTGGATGCTTTCGCAGCTACTAGAGCTCCAGGTTGCAATGCCGCCGTCGCGCCTTGGTTCTCCACCGCCTTAGCCTGATGAGTCGTCGCCTCGCCTTGGAGCTCTGCCACCGTTGGACACGGTATAGTTGCTACCGCTGCTGTTGGGTGTAGCGTTGCCGTTGGCGGGGAAAACTCTGTTGTAGGGCCTGCGCCGAGCAAGTCATCTCCTAGTATGTCGGCGACTTTCGCAGGGGCTGCATCGAGCAAGCCATCATCTGGTGCGGTAATGATTGTTGCGGGGGCTACGCTAAGCAAGCCGTTGCTTGGTGTGATGGTCCCTGGTTTGCCCACCTTGATCATCTCCAAGCGCGCCAATCACGCGTTATTGTCTTCCAATCAGTTGTTTATGGTGACAAGCTGAGCGTTGTGGTTGTCTATCGTCAAAAGCATGGCGTCGCACCGATCGATGAGTTGCACAAACATCGCAGCCGTGTCCTAAGGGTCGGAACCGCCGTTGCTTGACATGATCAATGCAACTGTTGGCTCTGATACCAAATGTAATGATCTTAGATCATTACAGGGTAAAACACCGCCAGGAAGAAGGCTGGACGATGGTGGCTTGAAGGAGAAGGAACTTTAGAGGAGGAAAATAGACATAGACAGGGATGAACTATTGTTTATTTGTTCTTCTTGCTTACTTCATAATGGATACATGCTATCCCTTTTATAGGGACGACCCGACTTGACCTCTAAGAAACAATATCTATTTCTAAGAAAACTTATCTCTATTAGATGAAATACATCTCTAAGGAAGTAAACCCAACTAATAAGGAAACTAACTATTCTATCTCTATTTCCTAACTACTAATGAGCCCGCGGGCCTGATGTGAATAGTGCATGATGCTACAATACCGTGTGTACTGTTCATGCATGAACAGTAGCCCGGCCTATGACAACTAGTACTGTTCACATATATGAATAGTAATTTCAGCACATAACAACAACACATGCGCAATTGAGAGGAGAATGCCACACTAGCTCAAGAGAATGAAGTGGAGTGACAAAAAATGGTCTCACAATCGGCTAAAGGGTTATTTATAGTCTACACCATAAAAACTAGCCGTTGGAGACGAAAATCATCAAAAATCAGCATTTGCGGTAGTACCACGGTAGAAAACCGGTACTACAACACTCACTGTTCAATAGTCGGAATGAGTGCATTAAATGCTCAAAAACTAGCCGTTAAAGTGTTGGTGCGGTACTACCACACTCACAAGGGCCGATACTACCTCTCGGCGGTAGTACCACTCCTCTCATGCAGTACTACCGCAGGCAAATATCAACACAAACGACACTCGAAAAAAATATCATAGCTTTTGACTCCAATGTCAGAATTAAGTGATCTTGGACTCTATAGGAAGCTTATTCAGAGGGCTACATAACCCACCTGTTTGCATGATCTCACCCAAATTAGATCAACACATAAAGCACAATAATTCAAAGAGTCAATACCATGGTCTAAGTCCAAGGAAATATCAATAAGCAATTTTAGACCATGCCAAGGGAAAATACATGAATCCCAATAATTTGCAAAATACATTTACAAACTTAGATCATGCCACAAGGAGTAGGTACATGGACTTCAACAATTTGCAAAGTATAGTCACATGCTACAAGGATTAGATGCATGAGCCTCAGCTATTTGTAAAACGCATTCGCAAATAATAGCATCATGTCACGGAAAGCTAGAGCAAGCGGGATTGAGCTATTAATACATGATGAGACTCAATCTACTAGACAAGACCACTCTTAATAGTACGACAATCTATACTAGCAATCCGGTCTTCCAACCAAACACCAAGACCGGTAAAAGACTAGAAACACATCCTTATCCCTAGCTAGTTATACATTTGCCTTGAGCATCCTTTTGAAGCTTGATTACACACATCTTCACTTTGAGTCTAGGTCATTGTATTGATATGCATCAACCCATGATGCATCCTTCACTTGCCCTCCATCAACACTTGATGTGTCTTCTCTTGACTTGATGATCAACTCATGATCATCTCCTCTTCGGGATTTTGATGTGCATCAACACATGATGTCATCCAAAGTCTCCATCGTCATGGAACATAACCTATTCATCCAACTCATGAAAAATATTAGTCCTACAATGATTGACATTAATTACTAAGATATTCCTGCATTAAATGCTTCTCAACTAGCTGTTACAGTCAGGTGCGGTACTACCGCCAACTAGAATCTGGTACTACAGCTCTCCGGCAGGACTGTTTCTCAGATGTGGTACTACTAATCTGCAGGGGAGGAGAAAACTCCTAAAAATGCTCTCTGGAATAAACATACCGCCATGTAAAAAGTGGTCATACCGATTTCCACTGAAGATTTTTTAGAAGCAATTCTAAATGCAATGCATGACTCCTAGTTGATCAAGATGGCACATAATTAGACTGTGCGGTAGTACCGCTTATAAAAAGCGGTCATACCGATTTCCACTGAAGATTTTTTAGAAGCAATTTTAAATGCAATGCATGACTCCTAGTTGATCAAGATGATACAAAATTAGACCCTCAAGCTACTTTCTATGATCTCTCTATTGTCTTTACTTTGCCATTTCGATGTTGTCATCTATAATTCGAGACTAAGCCTTTAAAAACATTTTAACACACACATTAGTCCCATAACACAATTAAAAATAATTGGATATAAAGCAATATGAGTATATATGAACTATACAAGTTTTATCTACTCAAATGACATATTTCAAAATAGAGATCCCCAATATATGTGGATAAAAAAATATGGATCAATACTAATAAAACCACAAAACATAGGGTGTACCCCCCTAAATGTGTGCATACATGAATGTGTAATAAAAATATATGCACACATTCAAGTTAAACTTTTAGTGGAGTTCAGCCTATATTTTGGATCCGAGGAATGTAATAACATATAATAATATGATGTCCAATGCATACCTCCACGATTTTCACATTTTCATCCAACTGAGACTAAATAATATCATAGTCAACAAACATGTTAGTCTCACATATAGATTTATCATTAGTAACCAAAACTAAATTAATGGAGCTTGAACTTACAGCGGCTGCCTGGGCGGTGGCACGAGGAGCCGAGGAGGAGCGGGCATGTGGCCGATTTGCTTGGACATTTGTCTGCCTGCCTGCCAATTTGGTATATATTTGTCAATTCTTGTGACATGGTCTAATTGTCTACTTGTCTTCTTGATTAGTTGATTTGTTTCATTCTTTGCTCTTTAGCATATAGCCATATACCCTGGAATATATAATATATTGTCTAGTTAGTAATATAGTTGTGTACTTGTATTTGTTCGTAGATTTGGAGAAACGAACTTTGCGTAACTATTTCACAAGCAATTCAAGTAGTACTCGCTCAACCGATGAGAGCACAACTCAACTAAAGAGGCTTCAACTAGAATCTAATTGAAATTATTTTTGATATGGCGCATCGCATAGCAATAGAAGATTATGCCAATGAAATTAGAGATCAAGTGATGCTTCATTCTATTTCTCTTTTTTCCCTTTACTTCTGTTCTATTCATGTATGAATTTAGGTTACACAAAAGTACAAAGCTATACTTGTGTCAATTTAGCTTTGTTATTTGAACCCACCTTCTATTTTTATCATAACTTCGCAACTGTATAAGAATATAATTCTACGAGCTAGCAGGTTAGGGATAGGGCCACCGAACAAACACTGGGTCAGTCTGAGGCAGGCAGGCACCAAGAAGACCAGCTTTCCCTCTTCTTTTTTTGTGTGCCTTTGGAGGTGTATAAATACAGGGCAGCAGCTAGCAGGAGAGGGGCCTTCACTACTGATCTCACTCATCTTCTCCACTGTATGCTGGAGCCCTCCCCTTGGCTGGTGGTGCCATCCATGTTTCCTTAGCATGTCACTTCACACCATGCACCCTACACACTGAGCTCTCTATCTCTCTCCTACTGTTAGGGTTTGCCATGGCCTCCCTCTCATCATCCTTTTCCCCAGCCATCACCTTTTCCTCTCTCATGTGAGTCATGACATCCATCCCCACTAGCTATAGCTAGCTAACTTAGCACCCCCCCTCTCTCTCCATCTCTCTCTCTCTCTCTTGCACAGTTGCTATACTAGCTCATTCTCTCTTAGGAGCTAAGCAATGCCACATAAATTATAAAAGACACCACTTGCTGCTGGAGAGCAAGGAAAGAAAAGTTGTGGTTTCTCTCGTCCTCACCATCTCTTCTTCTCCTACCTCTCTTCTCTGAAACTACTCTCTCAAAGTATTATTAGTCAGTAAGAAACTAGTAGTACTGTCGAAGAAGAGGAAGAAGACTTGTTCATCGATCACATCGCCATGGTTTTCTCCTCACTACCAATCTTCCTAGACCCTCCAAATTGGAGCCAGGTAATTGATCACCTATCTTCTTCTACTACTTCCATCCATCCATTCCAACACTTATTGTTCATTTCATCATACATATATATGCGCAACAGTACAAGCATGATGAATTGATTGATGCAGTACTTCATGATCTATTTCATTGATACCAAATTTTGTTATTTGATCACAATTTTGTTAACATGCTTTCTTCATGAGCATATATAGATAAAAAGGCATCATCCTAAGCATGTTTTTGAATATACCATGCTTTAAAGTTTATTTAATCTTAATTTACTCCTTTAACCTTGGCACTACTGATGCAGATACAGCAGCAGCCACACCAGTACCTCATCGGCGGAGGTGGTGGCGGCAGCGACCACCACCTGATCCCTCCGCCGCCAGGCCTGGCGCCGCTGCCGGGCGGCCCCGCAGACACGGCGGCAAGCGCGCCGGCAGGATGCTCGTCGACCTCGCTGCAGGCCGCGGGGCCGGGGGCGGCGCAGCCACGGTCGGTCGTGTCCATGGCAGAGCGCGCGCGGCTGGCCCGCGTGCCGCTTCCGGAGCTCGGCACGCTCCGGTGCCCGCGCTGCGACTCGACCAACACCAAGTTCTGCTACTTCAACAACTACTCGCTCTCGCAGCCTCGCCACTTCTGCAAGGCGTGCCGCCGCTACTGGACGCGCGGCGGCTCGCTCCGCAACGTCCCCGTCGGCGGCGGGTGCCGCCGCAACACCAAGCGCTCCAGCAAGAAGTCGTCCCGCCAGGGCGGCGCCACGTCGTCCTCCTCTACCACCTCCACCTCCACCACGGCCACCACCACAAGCGCTGCCGCGGCCGCGGCCGACGTCATCGCTAACATGCAGGCCCTGCCACACCACCTCGGCCTCCCGTCAGCCGCGGCGGCGGCGGCGCTGGAGGGGTACCACCACCACCAACTGCCGCTCCTGCAGCCGCAGTTCCTGCAGCAAGGGCTACACGGGTACCATTTCGCCGACGGGTTCCCGAGGGGCGTGGCGTCGGGGCTGCTCGCGCAGCTGGCGTCGGTCAAGATGGAGGAGCACGGCGGCGGCGGAGGCGGCGGCGGTTTCGTTGGAGCGCATGAGCAGTACTGGGCCGGAGGAGGCAGCGGCGGCGCCGGGTGGCCGGCGGAGTTCTTGTCCGGGTTCAGCTCGTCGTCGTCGGGGAATTTGTTGTGACTGTCAGGGATGCATGGGTTATGGCTGGATGCCACTGACTTAGGTTTCCCTTAGTTTTAGGGTTATGTGGTATTGTGTTATGTTCTTCAATTAGGTTGACGTTGTTGGTTTTTACATCTTATTTTTTTACTCTTGAGTTTTACGTTGGTTAAATGTTGTGTACTTCGTAGCTGGATCGTATCAATGTAGTGGGAAATGTTGCAAGAGTTGTTAACTCATGGAGGAGGGTGATATGAGATGGGTTAAGTTACTTAACTATATACTATGTTTAATTACATGAGGAATTTGGTATGGAATTCATATTTTATATTATTTCCTTCAAATTTTCATAGTTTGTAGTCCATAACTTCGTATATTTGTGCTGTTCTTTTCTTATTGATGGTCATATTTGTGAAATTCATCTCAATGGAACAATGTGTATCCATGATCGATTCTGCATGCTGCCTTATTTACATTTCACAATGTGATATCCCCGTGGTTAATTAAGATTGTGCATTTGTTGTGCAATGTGACGGTTTGCCCTTGATCAAAGTGCTAGTTTACAGAGATGACAATGAATTGCAATTGTACTTGGTGGTTGGTTGCCTTGGAAATAACTCTACCATACATAGTTACACTACTTATTTCATCAAAGAAAATGAGCAAATTAACCAATTAACCACAATGGCTAATTACTCATCGAGTTTCGTGCACGTAAAATCCTATAAGATCATTATAAGTTTGGATATTGAGTCTAGATTCTCTAGAGTATGGATATACAAGTAACTATAGCACCTCCAATGACCTGACTATGTCAGTGTGTGCTGCCTACAAAAATTTGTTCCAAATCAAATGATTAGTAACGCTAAGGGTCCAATAAAACATTGGCATCTCCTGTTCTTCGTGATCTTCGCTGTATAGTTAATTATATATATGTCCCCTGCTATCCTTTCTTGATCTTGATGAACAGGAACTGATCATTGTAGATTGAACAATCATACATGCTTCCACACACAGAAGAACTTCCTCTGCTACCACTGCCATTGTGTTAAGCAAACAAGAAACTGAAATTCTTATTGGAAGCTATGTAATTAACTTTGGGTTTCATTGCAACATTGAATCTGTCCCATGAAAATTGAGCTACTTAAGTACGTAGCATATATCATATACATGTGTATGAATGAGAAAAAGCTATCTAGAGAGACAATGAGACTGATGCACTTTATATGCATGGGAAATGTGCTGCCAAGATCTGCATATGTCTGGGTCTTCCCATCGATAACGATATATAGTATTGATGAATATGTTAATGTATATGCTTATGTACGTCCCCATTGCCCAGAAAGATGATCCACGCGGCCCCTAGAATGTAATTAAACTGCAAAAAAAAAAACTAGTAATCTAAAGGCAGTCAATGACAGAGCTTGCAGCAGGCGACGAACTGATCAAAACTTGAAAAGACGTCCTTAAAAATACAATAAAAAAAGAGATGCATATGTATCAAGAACATTTTCTCAATTAGCAAAAAAGAATGACATGAGCATAAATTTAATAGCTGAAAATGAAGTGCCATGACAGAGGGTGACATGAAATTCCGGGCACTCGATGAAATCGATGATTAATTGCTTTCGGAATCAAATGATTATGGCGTCGATCCATCGATCGGTGCACACCAATCTGCAGGTAGGTAGTCACTGATCAATGTACTGTACTTGACCTTAATTAGTATTGGAAAGGTATAGACAGGAAGAGGGGTCTTAACAGAATGATCAATTACTTTGAGCCTACATACGCTACTGTTATCAAACCATTAACATCACTAAAGATCTACCTAATTATGTGGTGTGAGGTGTGGGCCATGCATGCACTCATGCTTGACAGTCACTGGCAAGCGAGCCCGACGTCCTTGATAGTACAATTGTTACTCTGTCCGTCTGACGTCGCAAACTAAGTAGAAACGTGGCAAATCAAGAGACTTGATTTTTATCGGACAAAAGATTAATTTGGTTTAGTGTAATTTAATGTATGATGAATAATGGAATTTTTTATTTAATCTTTTTTAATAATATTTTAAAGTTAAGCCATCACTAAATTTATTTTCAAATCTGACCCGCCGTAACTCACGGCGTGACCAAACCATTCTGTCGTGTCACTTTCGTCGACGTGACCAAACCTGTCACGCAAGTCGTTCTGCGACACGACGTGCCAGCGTGGAGGGCTTGCGTGGCCCAGTCCCGTCACGCGAGTACTCGTGGCATGGCAGAACTCTTTGCCACGCCATTTTTAATGGCATGACTAAACTATGTCGTCAAGTCCTGCCACGCCATGTCCATTAGCGTAGCAAACCTGCATTTGATGGTCCATGGTGCATTTGATTACCCACAAATTTGTCAGCTACTCAAGTGTATGTTCATGTCATGTGGGTTGGCCTGTATATATATATCACTGTTATGTACGTCTGAAGTTTTGAGCCTTCCTTTCTGCAAATCCACAATAGCTTGTTGAGCTTCCGGGGAAAGGTGAGGGCGTGACCGCTTATGTCTTACTTGTTGCAAGATAGTGATAGAGGCGAGAGCAATTCTTCACTACTGTGTTTTAATCTGTTTGTTGAAAAAATATCATCTTTCCTTGCTCTGATTTGCTCAATCATTTGCATGGTAGTTTTTAGGATTACTTCACACTGTTAGTGACTGGGGGGGGGGGTCTCTCAAAATTTTGTTTATTTATTGAATTTGCATATAATATAAGCCGCAAATTTTAGCTCACATGGCTAGAAGGGGTTCCCAGATAAAGAAATTTTACGATTGTTGTAAAAGATACATGGACCATTTGGGTGAAAAGATGAACTGTTTCCTCGGGTGCATGACTGCCAATTGTAAACATAGCATGGTAATTACTTCACAAGTTCACTGCTTTCTGTGCCCATATACATTGTATTTAGCATTTGATTTTACATGGAAAATTGATTAAAAAAAATTGTAAACCCGATTTGAGCTAGCAAGAAATGAACAGTGTTAACTAAATACCCAACCCTAGGTAGTAGATCTTTTTTCAAACTTGCGATGTTTCTATTTTGAATCAAGAGATAGATGAATAGACAGCCACATCCTATTGCATTGATTGGTGATGCTCGTCGTCGTTTAGAGGTCGAGGACCATTAAGTGGTTTTTTTCTTGAAAACACACCTTTTGGACCTTTATTTTTATATTGCGCCCTACCTTTTGTTTGACAGTGTTGAGCATGCCTTGCCATGCCAAGAATTGAATGGAAAATCTGCCCTCCTCTTGATGGGGTGTGTGGGGAAAGTCCGCCCTCGTCTTGAAAATATTTGGGTTTAGGGTACTCACACGCGCGTTGTTGTCATGGTTGTAGTGTTTGCAGAGCCGATTCTATTAAAAAAGAGAATGAAATTTGAAATAGACTTTATAATGTAGTTCGAATTGCATGACACACAGGGTTTGATTACATGTATCAGAAATGACATCATGGACGGATCAACAAAACTGAAATACACCTACGATACATATGAGCCTTTTTGGTATCAAAAAAAGATCGATTGGAACAAAGTTAATTAGTCTTGGCGGCCCATCGCTCCCTTCCCCCTTGTCTCCTGACTACTCATGGTGGTGGCCAGTCTCGAAATGAGCCATGTTCTGCAAAACAGGCTGGATGATTGAATGATGTCATGATAACACAACGTAGAACCAAATTAATAATTAGGATGCAAATTGAATATAACTTACCTCTTCGATCCAAATATAGCCTCAATAAGGGTGGCGACGGTCACATCAGGGTCGACAGCCACAACCCCAGTTATGCGCCTAGCAATGAAATTTGCGGTCGCATGAAGGTGCTCCTAGACACTCGTGTAGTCCCACAAGAGTGAGACTTCTTCACATTCGTTATTTTCCATTGCTTGTCCCTAGTTTTTCACCCCTAGAACTTCCATCCGCACCTCACGGTATACCTTTTATTCACATTGGAGTGTTGTACTACAAACAGATGATGGTGCCTCACGGAGTATTCTTGCAGCCAAACCTTCATATCCTTTATGCTTGAAAACAACATGTCCTTGCGTATGACATCATTCTCTGGGTCCACAATTCCATCCCTGCTCTTCAACCCATCTGCACAGACAGTGTTACCAACCATTCTGACATCCTCAAATGCATGCACCGATGGAATCTCACCCATTACACTATGAAGAACTTGGCCTTCCTCAGATGAGAAAAGCGGAGCGGGCGCTTCGTTTTGGTCAAGCTCCAACCTTCGTCAGACTCAATGTCACAGACTGTTCTATCTCATAACACCTCCTCGTCAAGCTTGTTGTTTACTACAATGCCATTGAAATCAGTCACGGTGTCACTAAGATGGTGCGACGCAGAAATAGACATATATGACAAATCCACCAACGGGGGCATCCTGTTAAGACCAACACCAATGACCTCTTGGGATAGTTGCTCCTCCATTGGGGGCCTTACGAAAGTTCCACATCGGATTCAACTTCCTTCATGGTGCCGTTCACCACATCCACATTCTTTCCCATGTCCTCTCCACCACAACTTCCAACGACTGCACTTGAGATACAAGCACATCCTCCTTGTAAGTGTTCCAATCATCGTCGCACGAGATTGTCATTAACAAAGCGTGTACCTTTGAACCCAGCCTAGCATCATACCGCCCCTCCATTCTGACAAAGACCCCGGCTCATCCCATCCAATGGTTGACTTAATCCTCGTCAAAAGAGTTCGAAAGGCTGGTGATTCTTGAAACACAAGTATAGTAACTTCTATGCCAACAAAGTCAACACCACTACCTGTTTGGCTATCCAACTCACCCGTAAAAATACATACAACTTTATCCATCTACATCCAACAATGTGAACAAAACATTGCAAAGTCAGTACTGCATGCCATAGGTACCAACTATCACACATACTACTAACGAACAACTACACTTCAAAGTAGTACTAACCATTCCATATATGACTAATGCTGACTGTTATACAACGAACAAAAAATTCATCGACTACTATGCCAAAAGGTCCGACAAGCTGGGAGTTGAATTTTTGAACTAAATAGGCCTTTGTTGAAGAAAGTTTTTATTACTAACTCCCCGCCAACTATATTTTCCAGTCTGACCCTTTTGGCCACGCCGCCACCCGGGGTGTGGCAACCAAATTCCGCTCAAACATGCAATTCGGCCAAAACCCAAAAATGATACTACAATGACATCCAAATTCCTCACAAAAATAACAAAACTACAATTACAATGACATCCAAATTCCTCACAAAAATAACAAAACTACAATTTAATAGCAACATTCTTATCACAACTACATGAAACTACACTACATAACATATTTCATCCACAAATCCTATCCACAACATTCAATTTCATCCACAAATTGCTAAAAATCGTATGAACACAACAAAATATACACGCATTCAAGTACCATTGCGTACTAATGCTATCTAATTCACCCCGACGTGCAAAGATTCAAACAAATTCCTCGCAAACAAGTAATTTGGCCAAAACCCTAAATCCACAAATCTAACCGATTTTATCCAAAATAAATGGAGGGAATGGGTGAGATTACATTGGAGGATGATCTCCACGGGTTTATGGACTTCGAATTGACTCCAAATTGACGGATTTGGGGAGGTTGAGGGTGGGGAGGATGCGTGGGAGGAAGAGAGGGTGTTGGGGATGAAGAACTGGGTAGGCTGATGACACCTAAGTCACCTTTGTCATACCACAGCGTTGGCGTGGCAAGGCAGACTTGTCACGCCATAAGTACTAGCGTGACAACGACAACAACTGGACCACACAAGGCCTTCACGCTGGCACACCATGTGTATGACGGCTTGCGTGACAGGTTTGATCACGCCGAGAAAAGTGATGTGACAGAATAATTTGGCCATGTCGTGCGTTATGGCGTGATCAAAGAGCTAGAATCGAAAATAAAGTTAGCGTTTGGATTAACTTTAAAATATTATACAAAAATAATTCTGAATGATGCAGCTGCAGTCGTCATAAGAGGGAATCTGAGGGTTGTGTTATTTGGTAGATCTGCTTTTGCTAACTCCAATGCAGCCCAGCTATTCTCCTCTCCTGAGGAGGTGAGGGAATAAAGCAGCCCAACCCCCTGCCTATGCAAAATATCACATCAAAGAAAGAGAAAGAGAAGCCCCTGCTCCCCTGGCCCCACACTCTATCCATCTAGACAGACCATACACAATCATAGCACATCATCGGCTTCTCCTCCATTGTTTTTTTTTTGTTTCTTTTTCCTTGAAGCAAGGGAGGGAAGGAGTGTGAGAGCATTGTAGACTGGAAGTTTGCAAACTCATGTCCACATGTTTGTACCTTAAGTACCTGCAATGGTAGGTTTACATCAACAAAGCATATATAGATTGTATATGTATTCTCTAGATCTGTCATGTTTGAAGTTTCATAGTATTCATGCGAGAATTATACAGATTTCTACAAAATTCATAATAATTTATATGTTCTAAACATGTGTGCTGTTAGAGTATGCAACCTCATAGCTTACCTTGTAGCGGCAATCATGTGATGACTCGGCTGTTAACATGACAAATTTTTACTGAGCATGTTACGTGAACAACTCGGAAACTCTTTAACACTCTTAAGATCTACCGTTAGCAATTTACCATAGCCCCTCCTGCCCTAGACTCTCCAATCTTTCTTTTCTTTAGAATACTCCATAGTAAACCGGTCAAAAAGATGCCAATACGTCGAGACCAAATAGAAGCCTATGCCAGGGGCTGTTGGCCTGTTGCATGGAGCACAAAAACCCATGCATACCGGTCGGTGACTGCGGTTGACAGACAGACAGATGCTTGTGACAAAACAAAAGGTGCAACCAAACAATTTATTTCTTTTTATTTCCCTTCTTCTCTTTCAATCTCCGAATCTGAATAGTCTTAAAGCAGGCCAGCAGCTTCAGCTTCAAGTTTAGCATTGCTCAGATGTTGTCATATGACAGCCGATGTGTTACATCTTTGTGAGCGTGTTTGCTTGTCAGAAATTCAGAATATGACATGCATGTAATCTAGGCACTTTTGACCCTCTGGATTCTCCTTGGTCCCATAGAGATAGGGTTCCTTCTAGTGGAAACATCATTGAAAATGTTAAGCGAAATGTCATCCTGCTGCTTACAATGCAACTAGCATTGCCACAGTACCATACTGGCAGTGCTACAACAATCATAGGATGCACATGGATCATAAAAATTCTGAAACATGGATGGGGACTGTACATATCTCAACATTCTGAGCTATTACACATGCCCACAACCTGATGGGAGTTACAGCATACAAGCGTGGAAGAAGGCAGATGGGTCATCGTTGATTTGAAGACCTCACCTGATTGCTGAAGCTGTCGTACAAACTCCCTCGGCTGGCATGAATCATGGGCCGAACGCATCGTGACTCAAACACTACTCGACTCCCACTTTCGGTAGTACTGTGGCAGCGACTTGCAGGCATGGCATATCATCATCATATTCAAACCAACATAGGGTATTGAGGCGCTGGACTGTCCAATAGTTCAGGGATATCCCTTTCCTGTACCTGTTCAGGGGCCCGAGGGACGACCTGCGCCGAGGCCTGCAGCTGGGATTCCTGTTCCTCTTGTTGCTGTACCAGGAATCTGCTCATCCGCTCGAGCAGCTGCACTGCCTTCCTCTTCCCCCTTTCTGTGCCGTTCAATACCAGCTCCCGCAATGGGACCATGATCTGACACTCCTGCGCACGAGCTAAATGCACAAGCTGCTGCTCGCCACAGCACAGCTGCAACATCACAGCTGCAGCATTCTCTCTATTTCTCGGTGTCCCGCTTCCGATCATCTCCACAAGCACAGGAACAGGCTGTGCTGCCCCGATCGCTGCCTTCCCCTCTTGGTGGCTGGATAGTATTGAGAGTATTGCCATAGCCTCGTCCACTAGAGCTCCTGTGGGGTTGGTCACCAGCCCCATGATGAGTGGCACAAGGCCAGCTCGTATCGCACGACTTTTGTTCCCTTGGTAAATGCACAAATTGAAGAGGGCTGCTGCTGCATCCTTCTTTCCCCGTTGGCTGCCCTCGCTTAGCAACAATACAAGGGCAGGGATAGCCCCTGTTCCCCCTACTGTTACTTTGTATTCATCGATCACTGACAGGCTAAAAAGTGTGGCTGCAGCGTTCTCCCGGGCCTCCATGCTGCCATTCTTCAGAACATGGACTATGCTCGGCACAGCACCAGAGGACATGATGCTTGCCTTATTGTCCTCATGTATGGAGAGGTTCAGAAGTGCAGTAACAGCATGTTCCTGCGTCCGCATGTCAGCTGACGACAGCAGTCTCAATAGTAAAGGAATAGCACCAGCCTCAGCAATACAAATCCGGTTGTTTGCATTCCGCTTTGCTAGGAGGCGAAGCTCTGCAGCAGCTGATCTCTGCTCCTCAGGGTCTGGAGAGCATAACTTGGACAGAAGAGCATCAATGTTAGCACGTTCGCTCGAAGAGCATGTGGGCGTAGGCTTGTTAGGCTGAGATGAACGCTTGGGCGGCTCAATCCCATTGGCTTCACACCACTGGGCAATGAGACTTCTAAGGACGTAGTTTGGTGTCAATGTCGTGTTCGCCATCCTTTGTTGTGTCGTTGGGCAAGTATGATGCCGAGTTGCTAGCCATTTCTCGATGTATGCCCGCTCATATGTCTGCAAATTGACAAACAAAAACCAGCTATATCAAAATGTGTATTGATGTTGAGTTACACTTTGGGTCTGAAAAAATTGAATTAGATATAGCCACCTGGCCTGTAGCAACAATAACAGGATCTTTCATCAGCTCGAGAGAAATTGGACACCGGAACTCAACAGGAACGGTTATAGGTCTTGCGTCCCCATTGGAATCCATTACCTTGGAAGCCATAGGAGGGCCCATCTCAGGGTTCTGAGTTTGCACAAAGTCCTTAATTTTTTTCAGTAGCATTGACATTTTCTCAACATGCTCTCCTGGGTCCTGACCACCACTGGATGCCACTATCTCATGCAAGGCGAGCGATTCTTGTGTGAGATCAGTGATCGTCATCAAGTGTAGCTTTTCTGACAACCTTTCAAGGATAGCCAGTTCTGCACTTGGGTCATAGTTCTTGTTATACAGAGATAGTAGGTCATTGTAGAACTCATCATCAGGCATGTCAACCCGTTCTTTTGCTCTTCTGAGCTGTGTGTGCACTAACTCAACCTGGGCAAGATTTTGCTAAGTATCTCCAATGCTGGATTTAAATGCTTAACAATAATAGAAAAGGATTCTTTTCAGATGTGTTATTAATGTTACCTGCTCTCTAACTTCATCTGATATATCCAGTTCATTGTATGGAAAGTCACACAGAGCTTGCTCCAACTGACCAATTACTTCCTGGAACTTCTTCATTACACTATCCCTCTCAAAGACCTGAAAGCACCCAAAAAAAATAGAAGGCAGTTTAGCTATATAACTGGTTGGGATGCAACAAAACAAGACTAAGTAGCTCTTTGAAGAGCATGCTTATAACAATATGATCTATAAAATCGTCATGATATATCCTAATATCCCAACATCAACAAGACAAAAGATATAAGCAACAAAACGACAACAACATCAACAAGCACAATAAGAACATTTCAAGCTATAAGATTGATACTTCAAAGACTGTGTGGCTGAAATAAGCAGATACAAGAAATAAACTATAAGTTGCCTGGTATCGTCAAACTCTGCGACTAATCTTTATATATATTAAAGCTGAGTGCAAAACGAAGAACAAGGGAATGCCACCAATCCAACAAACACAAGTGCACAAAAAAAAAAGATGAGCTTACAACTAGAAGCTACTAAATGGCGCTGCAAAGATCATACATCTAGAACCATCTACATATTTCTATGGAACAATAAAACTTAAATACTTGATAATATAAATTTTCACCACACTAAATTGCAAATAGGGCATGGGATTACCACTACTGGTATCTTTTGGAATCAGAATTCAAAAGCAAAGGTGCAACACAAGGTAAGGCAACTGGTCAATATTTTACACAATGCAACTCAACAACCTTTTAAGTACAAAATTACAAGAAAACATTTCAGGACCATGAACACAAAATTGAATTCACAGTATGGATTTCGGGTGCACGACTGCATGCACCCTCAAGAGCAAAAATGTTTTTCCCCAAAGGGAGCCATCACATATATATATTTTTACTAGATGGCCTCAATCCTTTTCCCATGCACATCCCGTCCCCTGGTGGACGCCTTGGTGCTTGACATGATGCACAGGCACTGTTTTTGGCATTTGAACTTTTGAAGTGACAAATTTGTTGATCTACTCTGGTTTTGGCAACCAGAACCTAGGGATCTTTTGTAATTCATAATTTGTATTGTATTTCCGTACAAAATTCAATGCTACTCATTGTGCTTAGTAAGAATTTTGGGCCTTTCATCACTGTGCTCAGGAATTAGTAAGCACAGCAACCAATATGACTGCTAAACACCATGGCCGCTTCCAAAAATACAAATGATGATAGGACTCTTCAGATATTTAAACCAGACTATCAAACAACTTAAATCTGAAAGCAGGCCGAAATTATATTTGCCGGTATGGCATGTATTATTATGAACAAAACACAGGGCCTAACCTGAACCACAGTACAGCAAATCACTACTTGGAAGATCCAAATCCTAAGTCAGAAATACCCGAACATATACATCCGGATTGAAAAATATTCAGACACGACTGATCATGTAATGGACTAGCTATATTCATACTAGGTCAAATCATCAAGTACATAGATTAAATGATGAATTTAAGCAGTGTTCCCCTAGGCACAGCCCTCCCGCCTAGCTTGCCTAGCCGAATTATCCCGCCTAGACCCACCTAGGTGCCGATTAGGCGCTAGGTGCTGGTTTGCCCGACTAGCACCTAGGAGAACACTGAATTTAAGGTATGGCAGCATGGATAGTAAATAGGGAAAGGAACCACAAGATTTGACCAAAACAAAGGGATGAATTAGTCCAAGCACATCGTCATAGTGATGCGAAGCCTATTACAAAATCAATCACAAAATTCACCTCAAATGTAGTTATTGTCATTGCCCTAACGTACATGACCATTTTGATTCTTTAGAACAACTCAGTGAATTTAGTAGATCCTTTGCAACTGTATGTACTGTTAAAAGATCCTCATCTTGCGAGCAACAGGGTCGTAGCAACGATAACCCTTATGCTCAAGACTGTAGCAAAAAAAAACACTCAACTGACTGAGTAGTCAGCTTGGTGCGCTCACGGGGTGGAAGAAGGATGAAATAGACACAGCCGAAACTGCGAATGTGACTGTTCTGGAGCTCAACCATAGAGACGCTCGACAAGAGTAGAACCCTGAGGATGAGTGGAAGGCTGCATGTTGATAAGAAAAACATCAGTGGAAACAACGCAAACCCAGAAGTGAGGGGGAACAGAAGAGGCAAGCATGAGAGTACGAGCTGTCTCAAGCAAGTGACGATGCTTACGCTCAGAGACACCGTTCTGAGTGTGAGCACCAGAACAAGAGTACCGGTGAAGAGTTACTGGGGAAGAGTACCATGCTCAGCAAGAAAACGACGCAAAACAGTAGGTAGGTACTCACTAGCAGAGTCGGCACGAAACACACAAATGACCAAATCAAACTGAGTGCAAACCATTGTGGCGAACATATGGTAAATAGAGAGAACTTGACTGCGAAAGGACATGAGGTAGATCCAAGTACGACTAGAATAATCATCAATAAAGATCACATAGTATCGATGGCCCTCTTTCGAAACGAAAGGCGCTGGATCCCAAACATCAGAGTGAACAAGATCAAAAAGACGAGTAGAAATTAAATCACTAGAGGGATAGAGGAGTTGCCAAGCTTGCAACCCATGCAATGTAAAGAGGTGTCCCCTGAAATAGACCCAAGAACACCACGACCTAGTGACGATAGACGCGACCCGCAGAGATGACCAAGACGATGATGCCACTGAGCGAAGGAGGTAGTGGAGGACGCGGAAAGACCGGAGGTAGTAGTAGTGGCTGACTGGCTGGCGGAGACAGCGGAAGGAAGATGAAGCCAGTCGAGCTCCCAAAGAAGCTGCAAATCACGGCGCCGAGGGTTAGTACCAAGCAGAGTCTCCGTGCGACGGTCCTGAACACAACAAGAGTTAGACTCAAGAACAACACAACAGTCGTGATCAGTGATCTGACCAGCCGACATAAGCTACACAGTAAGCTGAGGTACCATCTATAGTCCGAACAGTGGAAGGAAAAACTGTGGGATGCACGGAAGTGAGATAGGTAGAATTTGGTGTCATGTGAAAGGAATCACCAGAGTCTAAGATCCACAAAGACAGGATACCTGATGAAGCAGGAGGCGGAGGCGTGGAAGACTGCTGAGAAGCAAGAGCCAGACGAGCAGAACCCAACGAATCTAAGGACGAGCCGACACCGAGACGCTAGAGCAGTGAGAGGACGTGCTGTGTGGTATCACCGAAGGAGACTGGCGAGAGGCGCCAGCTCCTGAGTGGGACGAACCTCCAGAGCCCTTCGGGGGACATCCACCCCAGCGACCCTGGTCCCTCCTCCGCTTGTAGCAATCCTAATACATGTGGTCGCCACGCTAGCAGTAGGTGTAGTGGAGACTCGCAGTAGAGGCAGCAACCACTGGTGCGCTGGGAGCTGGGGGATGGATCACAATCGGTGCTGAAGAAACAAACGAAGTAGCATGTGCTGAAGCACAAGATATCCTACATCTGAGCTGTGCCGGGGTGATGAATCTCCTTAGCACACACCCGTGAGGGCCTCCACCAAGCTCGGGCGCAGGTGGCGAGTCAAGAGTTGAGCATGCACAGTCTCGAACTTAGGCCA
Source organism: Hsuehochloa calcarea (assembly GCA_036346395.1). Taxonomy (NCBI): domain Eukaryota; kingdom Viridiplantae; phylum Streptophyta; class Magnoliopsida; order Poales; family Poaceae; genus Hsuehochloa; species Hsuehochloa calcarea. Next base: position 29,231,561 of record CM070616.1, read on the forward strand.
GAGACGCGTTAGGAAGTCGTAGAGATAGTGAGTCTCCTAATGAGCGCGGAGTCGCACACAGCAGGGACAGGTCGGCAGACATCTGGCCCCAGAGAGTCAAGCTGACACCACACCTCAGACATCTGCTGGTAGAAATCATCCACGGTGGCATCAAGCTGAAGATAATTCGTCTGGTGCACAGCTGAGAGGTATATAGCATCACTCGTCGGCTGGTAGTGAGCTCGGAGGCGCTCCCACATAAGCTATGCCGTCGACAGTTCCGCCACATCCATGAAGATGGCCACAAGCATGCTACCCACCAGGATGGAGGTAGCACGAGCCTCGACAACTGTCATCGCTCGTAGGCGTGCAGCTCAGACTGGTAGAGTTCCAGGGCCTCCTTCAGTGCAGCATAGGCGCTCTCCTGAGTCGCCTGATCCGGACTAGCAGGAAGATCTGACAGAACTAGCGGTGTAGGGCGAGGCGGACAGGGGTGCTCGCCGGTGAGATGACCCTAGAGACGCTGGCTGTTGAGGTGAATCCTCAGGTGAACAGTCCACTCCCAGAAGTTCGTCCCGTCGAACCGAACTGGGGGGAGCAGGACGGCGAAGAAGCCTCCGGCAGAAGCCATCAGTGATGACTTGACCGGATCCGAAGTCGGGGTTCGGTGTGCTCAGGAGCAGAAGCCATGGGCAGGGGCTTCAGCTGGATCGGAAGCCGGAGAAAAGCCAGAGAAGCTAGAGCCGTGGTGGCCGGTTGAAACCACCGGCCCACGTGGATCGGAGAAGCCGAGCCGAGGAGCCGGCCGAAACCGCCGGCCACGCAGATCGGGAAGCCGGAGTGAAGCCGAATCCGCCGGCTCCACGTAGATCAGGGAGCCAGAGTGAAGTCGAAGTTGTCAGCTCCATGCAGATTGCTGGAGCCGGAGTGAAGCCGAAGCCGCCGGCTCCACGTAGATCGGTGGACCATTCTGATACCATGTTAGAATGGACCTCAATCCACCAAATCACAGAGCAAATACTTTGCTTGCTTCGGTTTCAGCCGGCGGCGTCAGGGGCAGCGACGGCGTAGAGGAGGGGAGCTAGCCGGGGCGATGGGGAAGCTTGGCTTCGGGTGGCCCAAGCGGCGCTGGAGGCAGAGGGCGCTAGGTGGCCCGAGTGGCAGCACGGGGAAGATCCGGCCGCAGGAGGCAGACCCGGCGGTGGGAGATGCAGGATCTGGCTAAGGGGAGACTCCGGCGGTGGGATCCGGTAGCGGGAGGGCTTCAACGGGGCGAAGAACTGCAGAGTAGAGGCACAGATCAGGCCGCGGGAGGCAAATCCGGCGACGGGAGGTTGTCGATAGCAAGGGGAGGACTAGGCGACCGTCGCCATTCGTGCGGGAGAAACAAAGCGGGGGCTCAGTGGGGAGAAAAAGAAAACATAGCATGAGCAGGGGAGGCAAGAGGAGTCCGGCGATGGCGGCGCCGGCGGCAAGAAACCCTAACCCTAACCTTGCTCTAATACCATGTTAGAATGGACCTCAATCTATTCCAATGGGCCAAAGGCCAAATATATACAAGTTACAATGCAGGGAAATATGCAACAAGCACCCTATATAGCTAACATCTAACATGTACCATGCATATAACCCAAGTTTGATTAGAGAATAGAGAATGACCAAATAAGAAAAAAATATGGTCCGAAAGAACATGCACATGTTGCAACGTTAGCATCAAGCAAGATTAACAATGCAACTACTTTGCAAAGAGAATTAGCTGAAACCTTAAAAGTTCAAATTGTTCTAGCCCAAACCTTTGACCAAAAGAACAATTCAAAAGTTTGAACACTATCCAATGATTTTCCATCCTGATTAACAACAACCACCCCATGTTTTTCCCTGGGAATAACATGTATTGGGCCAAGTACATTCATAGTTGAAACCATTAATTACATACCACTAAATTTGACCAGAACCAAGGGAGGAACCAGTCCAAGCATTTATGCCATAGTGATAAGAAAGGTAAAACTTCTTCTGAAATCTATGACAAATCCACCTCATATCTAGCTGTAATGGGTTATCCTCGCACAGGATGAAACGACTTCGACGCTTGATCTGTTGATCCAAAAAGTATCAATTTTGACCAAGGAATAACCCAAAAGTACGAGCGCTATCCACTAAGCCTACCAAATTACAGCACAAAAGCAAAGGAATGGCCTTATTTCTCAACAAGCCATCCCGATTTAACAGCAAACGATTCCCAACATGAAATTAAGAATACAAATTCAGCGAATCAAACACAACATCAACACACTAGAATCCAAAAGCCGGATCATCCTAAGACCGGAGCTCTCATACAAAAGAAAAGGAAGCTAAAACTTACAACCTTAGCAATTCTTTGTTTAAAATAACAACAGCAAATTAAACATCAGGTCATACAATAGATCCTAAATCGTTAGTTAAATCAAGAACAGAAACAATAGGAAGATCAAATCACAATTCTGATCCAAGAATCTAAAGCCCCATTTTTTTAGAGACTAAAGTTACAAGTTTAATACAAAGTAAAGCTTAAAGTTGCACTTTTCATCTAAAAAAACAGGGATAACAACCAGCGAATCATCCACCCATATTTGCTCCCAAAAGCGGGCAAGTGCCACGAATCTAGTAGGTAGGCACATACCAAGAAGATCCTGCTCCCCTCGCGGCCGAGCCGGAGCAGCTCGAGGGCCTTCTCCAGCGCGTTGGCGAGCGGCGCCAGCGCCCGCTCCTCCTCCTCCGGCGCGGGCGCCCGGCGCTCGCGGAGCTCCTCGGCGAAGGGGCCGAGAAGCCGAATCCGGCGGGACAGCGCCAGCAGCTGCCGCCGGAACGCGTTCCGGTACTCCCCGGCCGCCGCCACGGCCTCCACCGCCGCGGCCACCCGCTTTGCCATCGGCGCTTCCCCTTCCTTGCGATCGCCGGCCATGGCAATCGAGCGGCGGGGGGCGCAAACCGCGTAGCAAAGCAATACTAGGCTGCTGCTTCTGCTAGTGGCAGGGTGGTAAATACGGGCAAGAGCGGTGGCGTGGTGCCGTCTTATTGGCCGTGGGTCGCTGCATCTGCATACGTCAGGTCAGCGACTCAGCGTCTTTGCCTGGGTCTTTTCCCTTTCTTCCACGGCAATTTCCGTTTCCATTTGGTGCAGGTTCACCAGCTACCAACCGACCAGTGATTACTGACTAGTTTTATCGTGGAAAATTAGGTAAAATTATAATAGATTTTTGTAGGCGTGGTTTGGCAGAAGATGACCGCTACTAGCAAGTCCCTGCAAGCGAGCGGTTTGTTCGTGTTTAGCTTTGGTCCGTACAAGATGGTTCTGAAACCCTTGTTTGGTTCACAAGGTATGCACAATAGTATAATAATGGTTGTCTATAAATTTTTTTATCATCTATAAATAATACTAAAAACATCTCGTATAATAATTTATTTTTTTATATCTTTATAGACATCTCCTTCATGTATAATGTATCTTGTTTCTCGTGTTACAATCAACTACTGCATGAGAGCGACCTAATTCTCTATACTCCACCTCTCTCATTCACATTATTTCGTGTTCTACATAGCAAGACTTACAGACAACTGAGGTCACACTACTATGCATGCTCTAACCAGCTGTAACATTCCAATTTTAGAGTTTTTTCAAAAATTTAAAATAAAAATAGCCATTTAGTTTTGTTGAAATCGCTAAAGCTTAACTTAAATTTTTTTGAAATTAAAAGTAATTTAATATGAATTAATCAAACTTCAACTAATTCAAAATTTAGTTTATTTTGAGTTTATTGAAGTTCTCTGGTATTTAAAATCTTATTTCTCTATTTGTTCAAATTCCGTCGGCCTGTTCCTATCCCCGCGCGCCGACCCGCACCACCCTTTCGGTCTTGACCACCCTCTCAGTCTTAACCAACCTTTCGGTTTTAACCACCATCTCGGTCTCAACCACCCTCTCGGTCTCAACTACCCTCTCGGTTTTGACCAGACCCTCCAACCAGGTTTCGACCAGCCCCGCTTGTCAACCCCCCTGCTCACCTTTTTCTCCCCCGTGTTGTTCGCCCATGCCGCTGAGAGCGCGCCCACGTCACGCCGCCGCAAAAGCCGTCACCTCCGGCATGAATCCCGCCACTCTTTTTCCTCAGCAACGTGCTCATTAAATGTCGTCGTCTCCGCCCCAGCATGTTTTTCCTTCCTCTTTTTCCTCAGCGACGTGCGCATTAAATGCCCATTGTCTCCGCCGAAGCCCATCTCGTCCTCCGGTACCCCCTCATGCCCTATAAAGAAGAGCACCAGAGAGCCCTCGCCCTCCTCTTGTTTTCCCCTAAACTCTCCTCTTTCTTGCTCTCGTTTCGTCGTGCTTCGAGTTTCGCCACCGTCGGCCGGAGCCCGCGCCACTGCTTCTAGCGCCGCCATCAAAGCCTCTCCATCAATGTTGTCTTTACCTCCGGCTTTGCAAGACTGCGTTCTACCCGAGGCTCCTCTTGTCTTCGCCGGGAGTTCACCGCAGCGCCCACGCCGTCTTCGACCGCTCCGCCGAGCCCCACCGTCGGCCATCTCGTCGCCGCTCTCTTCGTCGCCGCCGGTCACCACCTTTCGACCAGGTAGCCATAGGTTGGGTAATCTTAGTTGGACATTATTGTACCACCAACATGTGTACGTATTATGCTTAGTCATGCTTTAGTTATGCGATGGTCTCTTGATCACATAATTCAATGATGATAAATTTAATTAAATGAATTATGGAATTGTGGCATGTGTTGCGACTAATATAAAAAATGTTGTACTATGGCATGGGTTGCCATTTGGCCAGGTTGAACTGAAAATAATTTTATACTCAGGCGAATGATCCTATAGTAAAGGGGTGCGTTAAGCACATTTGGGATGAGGATATTTTGTAAAAATCTTATGATAATCTCTTTGTAGCACATCTCAGAAGTGTGTTAAACGGACAATATGAGATTATTATCTCTTGTGGATCAAGCTGTACAACCTCTGCAGAGTGTAAAACTATTCGAATAGCCGTGTCCCTGGTTATGAACAATGCCCGATGATTTCACACGAGGGGTATATTTTCTTAAAATTATTAGGTTGAGTCGATATGAGCAGTTGGTTTTGGTTGATTGTTGGGAAGTGAACGGGGGTGTTCACTAGTTGTTTCTAAGAAACTTGATTACTTATGTATTAATCTTTCAAATTGTGCTCTACAATCTACTTACTGTATTTACTGCCAATATTGCTTTCTGCAAAATGACCATAAAGTGATCATTGTCAAGCCTTGCATGAATACTACTTGAATACATTTCCCTACGATTTGCTGAGTACTTTAAGTACTCACGGTTTTGCGCCATTTATTGATCAGTCGCCGAAGAAGACCCAAGGAACACCTAGTTCTGCGAGGAAGACTACTTCGAAGACTATGCGAACTAGGTCGCGTCCTCCACTCGATTGCATGTGGGCATGTTGAATGGACACCTTAAGATGTCTGGTTTCCGCTGCGAGTTGTCTATTGTCGTTGAGCCCCGTGTGGCAAACTTTATAAGACTTGACCATAATGTTTTTTTATTACTAAGTATTAATTTGTCTGCTCCGTTAGCTATAAGGTTCTTTTGCAGGTCTCATCGCAATTTCTTTTTCATGTTTTTTCCACTGTCCCGGTCCAGATTAAATACCATTAGCAGACGCGTTTCAAACAAATAAAACTAATGGCTCTTGAAGATTTTAAGAGTCCAAACGCTGTGATGACCTGACACAGGCCGTCTCTCACTCATGCATATTTTACTTCTTGACCTCTTCAATTCGTAAGAAAAGCTAGCACCACATGTGTGACACCTTGTGACCAATCACGAGTCTTGCCCCCCCACGATGGACGGTCCTATGCGTGGAATTACAATCGATCTCCTATGGAAGTCTTCACCGACCGATCAGCATTGCCAAATTCCAACCTTACACGTCAAATGTACAAGGATGTACTGAAGGCATACATGCAAAGCCATGTTCATCTGTTCTGAGAACATGCAATTGGCATAGTTTTGAGTTTTGAAATGAACAATCAGCAGATTAAGCATATGTTTGTTCACCGGATATCAGGCAAGAAGTATCCTAGGATTGTTTCTAGCTTTGACATGGCCACATGGGTTGCTTGGAGTGTCATTGTACAAAGTGGCCCTAGCTTCCCCATTAGACGACACCTAGCTCAACAGCAAGCAACTGTTTATGGATCATGTCCAAGTGTCTATCCAACACACAAGGTTTTTAGCATCCGATGATGCTTGTAATAGTATATATAAGAAGCTGGCAGTCAAGCAAGTGCCATTCCGGCAGACAAGCAAGACCTGATCAGTGGCTCACTAGGTCATCGATGGTTGTTTTTCGCCGCAAGATAAGTGCTCAGCTAACTCTTTGCAGCCCACTTCGGTCACAAAAGGGAGTCGTGTTAGAATACGTGCGGTCAAATCATATCAATTTTGATTGAATATTTTATCTAAAACTTTTAGCTTGGATGCGTTATATTTTTATAACATTTTTGAAAATACGATGATAAAATTTAGTAGTTAAAGTGACGCCTCGTCGATTTTAAAAAGTAAAAAATGACCTCATTTTGTGACCAGAGGGAGTGCATGTGCAGCGAAAACGTCCCTCGGAGGCTGAGTTCATGAGCGGAACATGCTTGAGAAGGGAAGATTAAAAAAGGCAATTAAGTATGAGCTACTAGATTAACCAGCATAGTGCAATCTCTGATCACCGGTCTGAAACGAAGAAAAGGAAAAGCGTAATACACTAATACCGTATGCAATGCCAAAGTCAAAGTCAAACACCAAGAAACACGGCATGCGAAATTGGCAGAATGGGCTGAGGATGGGCTACTTGGGCTCAAGGCCGTGGGATGGTGAGATGATTATACTATGCCTCTATGGGCCCAATGATCTGGGCTTGTACTTCGGCTCTATTGCCAGTTTTTTCTACTTCAAATATATTAGGACTCACAACGGGTCAAGCCCACGTAGACCCACGCATCAAATTAAAGAATTAAATGATTTTTTCGTTACTTTTTAAATTTGTTAACGTTGAGGACCATTAAGCGGCCGCATAATCCTCGGCCAATTACAATAATTTGTTTATTCACTATTTCAAAGTTTTTTTTGATAGAAGACTTGAACCCATTTCCATTAAAGGAAACAAATTTACGATTCAAGTGACAATGAATTACACAAAAGGCGTAGTCAAGCAACAACAAAGCTAAGAGCAAACTAGCATGGTTTGATGTTAGTTTATAGGGCTCTTGACCCGCAATACATTCAAAAGCTTCTATCAGCTAATCTGCTAGTCCACGGTGCCCATTTACTTCTTGCTCCAAAAACTTCGAAGGCAACCTTCCCAATTATATTAGTGTTATTAGAGCGTAGATGAAGACTGCGTGTGCAATTTCAACTTGGATTTCATCTACTTCGATCAGCCAAGGATGTTGAGCTCGCAAAGGCTCTCAACGACAGCAGTTGCGCTTTGCCGGTGCCGCCGGCAGAAAATAGGGATCACGCGCCGCCGGCCGCCGCCCGCCGCCCGCCGCGGCTCCTTGACCTCAGACTGTACATGAGGTTAATTGGCAAGAAGTAAAGCAGCCAAACAGATTTAATAATCTAGGTGGCTCTTGAATCGATCACACTATTTTAATTCAGAGGATGGGAAATAATAGGATTAAGACTTAAGATTATAGTCCGTGTCGACGGTTAAACTTTCATGAATAGTACAGGTGTTGTTAATGTCAATGAACGATGAAGCGGAACATACTAGTTGCTGTCAGTTTGGATCCACCGCCAAGGATATAAGTATGTTTAGTGACAGTTATATATTTAACCAATAGGAAAATGACAATTCGCGTCGGTTTTGGTTAGCCAATAGGAAAATGACAATTTCCGTGGTGGGCTTACTGTCAGGAAAATGACATTGTCATTGATGCGCCGCGTTTTTGGTTGTCTACACTTTATTCCGGTCTGCTTTGGTCGAACCGACAGGAATACAAAGTTTTGGCCAAAATCCCCAAATCGGGATCTCACTTCTCCAATTCCCCCAATTCGAAAACTCACCACCGCCCCTCCGCCTCCTCCGGACGCCCTATCAGGATCTGTGAGGATCTGACGGCAAATTTTGTGTTTTCCGGTGGATTTGGGTATGATCGATAAAACAAATCATAGAGCCACTCTACTATACGAGAAGAACTAAGAATATGTTTCATCAATCTTGCTTCTATTAGCGAATGCCGGGCTTATATACCCATTAGTTTTACAGCTTAGTAAATTCTGCGACAAGTTTAACTGCAAGGTGAAGTAATTTGGCAACAAACAGATATGACGTCAACAGTGCTAAACAACGATTCTTGAAATCCGCTCGAGCCGTTGGATCTTCTTAAAGCACCGTCCTTCGGTCTCAGATAGACTCAGACGCTCTTGAGTGAAATCGATGAAGCGTTGCCTTCAGCGCCGACTTCTCCTCTGAACTTCGGCACTTCTGAAAATTCAGACTCCATTTGGTTGTAGACTGACAATACCCCCATACGAACTTCATTATTGTCCTCAAGGATGAAAATATGGGAACATCCTCTGCATAAATGAAGCGTCTTCCCAAGTGGTATCAGTACTATCCAAATTCTCCCATTGTATCCTCCACTGAACTAATAGCTCATTTCCTCGGGGTATAACTCTCCTCTCAAGAACTGCAACAGGATCCATTTTCACCCTCCCATTTGGTCCTACCAATGGCAACCCAGGAAGAGAAATGGCATTGACCCCCACATGCTTCTTCAGCTGACCCACATGAAACATGGGATAAATGTGAGTGTCATCAGGAAGCTATAACTTATAAGACAACTTCCCTATTCTCTCCATGACTCTAAACGGTCCATAGTATTTGGATCTAAGTTTCAAAGTTCCCCTTAGCCCAAAAGCATTATGTCTATATGATTGCATTTCCAAATATACCATGTCTCCTATTTTGAAGGTTCTTTCTGTTCTCTTCTTATCTGCATAGTCTTTGAGACTCTAAGAGCTTTGAATATTTCTTGGAACAGATTGCTTGTGAAGATTATGTCCCTATCAGCGACTAACCACAGGCATTCCATGCAACTTGAAGATATGGTCCATGAAAAGATGCACCACTTGCTGAACTGAGTATGGGTGAGATAGTGAGATGAAATGAGTACATGTGCAGCGAAAACGTCCCTCGGAGGCTGAGTTCATGAGCGGAACATGCTTGAGAAGGGAAGATTAAAAAAGGCAATTAAGTATGAGCTACTAGATTAACCAGCATAGTGCAATCTCTGATCACCGGTCTGAAACGAAGAAAAGGAAAAGCGTAATACACTAATACCGTATGCAATGCCAAAGTCAAAGTCAAACACCAAGAAACACGGCATGCGAAATTGGCAGAATGGGCTGAGGATGGGCTACTTGGGCTCAAGGCCGTGGGATGGTGAGATGATTATACTATGCCTCTATGGGCCCAATGATCTGGGCTTGTACTTCGGCTCTATTGCCAGTTTTTTCTACTTCAAATATATTAGGACTCACAACGGGTCAAGCCCACGTAGACCCACGCATCAAATTAAAGAATTAAATGATTTTTTCGTTACTTTTTAAATTTGTTAACGTTGAGGACCATTAAGCGGCCGCATAATCCTCGGCCAATTACAATAATTTGTTTATTCACTATTTCAAAGTTTTTTTTGATAGAAGACTTGAACCCATTTCCATTAAAGGAAACAAATTACACAGTTCAACTGACAACAGAATTACACAAAAAGACTGTAGTCAAGCAACAACAAAGTTAAGAGCAAACTAGCATGGTTTGATGTTAGTTTATAGGGCTCTTGACCCGCAATACATTCAAAAGCTTCTATCAGCTAATCTGCTAGTCCACGGTGCCCATTTGCTTCTTGCTCCAAAAACTTCGAAGGCAACCTTCCCAATTATATTAGTGTTATTAGAGCGTAGATGAAGACTGCGTGTGCAATTTCAACTTGGATTTCATCTACTTCGATCAGCCAAGGATGTTGAGCTCGCAAAGGCTCTCAACGACAGCAGTTGCGCTTTGCCGGTGCCGCCGGCAGAAAATAGGGATCACGCGCCGCCGCCCGCCGCCCGCCGCGGCTCCTTGACCTCAGCCTGTACATGAGGTTAATTGGCAAGAAGTAAAGCAGCCAAACAGATTTAATAATCTAGGTGGCTCTTGAATCGATCACACTATTTTAATTCAGAGGATGGGAAATAATAGGATTAAGACTTAAGATTATAGTCCGTGTCGACGGTTAAACTTTCATGAATAGTACAGGTGTTGTTAATGTCAATGAACGATGAAGCGGAACATACTAGTTGCTGTCAGTTTGGATCCACCGCCAAGGATATAAGTATGTTTAGTGACAGTTATATATTTAACCAATAGGAAAATGACAATTCGCGTCGGTTTTGGTTAGCCAATAGGAAAATGACAATTTCCGTGGTGGGCTTACTGTCAGGAAAATGACATTGTCATTGATGCGCCGCGTTTTTGGTTGTCTACACTTTATTCCGGTCTGCTTTGGTCGAACCGACAGGAATACAAAAGTTTTGGCCAAAAATCCCCAAATCGGGATCTCACTTCTCCAATTCCCCCAATTCGAAAACTCACCACCGCCCCTCCGCCTCCTCCGGACGCCCTATCAGGATCTGTGAGGATCTGACGGCAAATTTTGTGTTTTCCGGTGGATTTGGGTATGATCGATAAAACAAATCATAGAGCCACTCTACTATACGAGAAGAACTAAGAATATGTTTCATCAATCTTGCTTCTATTAGCGAATGCCGGGCTTATATACCCATTAGTTTTACAGCTTAGTAAATTCTGCGACAAGTTTAACTGCAAGGTGAAGTAATTTGGCAACAAACAGATATGACGTCAACAGTGCTAAACAACGATTCTTGAAATCCGCTCGAGCCGTTGGATCTTCTTAAAGCACCGTCCTTCGGTCTCAGATAGACTCAGACGCTCTTGAGTGAAATCGATGAAGCGTTGCCTTCAGCGCCGACTTCTCCTCTGAACTTCGGCACTTCTGAAAATTCAGACTCCATTTGGTTGTAGACTGACAATACCCCCATACGAACTTCATTATTGTCCTCAAGGATGAAAATATGGGAACATCCTCTGCATAAATGAAGCGTCTTCCCAAGTGGTATCAGTACTATCCAAATTCTCCCATTGTATCCTCCACTGAACTAATAGCTCATTTCCTCGGGGTATAACTCTCCTCTCAAGAACTGCAACAGGATCCATTTTCACCCTCCCATTTGGTCCTACCAATGGCAACCCAGGAAGAGAAATGGCATTGACCCCCACATGCTTCTTCAGCTGACCCACATGAAACATGGGATAAATGTGAGTGTCATCAGGAAGCTATAACTTATAAGACAACTTCCCTATTCTCTCCATGACTCTAAACGGTCCATAGTATTTGGATCTAAGTTTCAAAGTTCCCCTTAGCCCAAAAGCATTATGTCTATATGATTGCATTTCCAAATATACCATGTCTCCTATTTTGAAGGTTCTTTCTGTTCTCTTCTTATCTGCATAGTCTTTGAGACTCTAAGAGCTTTGAATATTTCTTGGAACAGATTGCTTGTGAAGATTATGTCCCTATCAGCGACTAACCACAGGCATTCCATGCAACTTGAAGATATGGTCCATGAAAAGATGCACCACTTGCTGAACTGAGTATGGGTGAGATAGTGAGATGAAATGAGTACATTTGGTTAGTCTATCCACCACTACTAAGATAACATCCTTCCCCTTTGATTTTGGTAACCCCTCCACAAAATCCATGGAAATGTGTGACCAGGTGTCAGATTCCAAATTTGGAATTTGGAATCCTTTGTGTAAACTCGTGCCATTCCCTGGATTGGTAGATAACACATAAATATATCTTTAGATCATTCACATACATCGCATTCATTGTACAATAACATAATATATTACAACACAGGTCGTATGGCCAACTGTTTTTATATAAGGGCCATGAATGCCACTATATTACATAGTTTTGAATACATAAATAAAGGATAAGAACAAAAGCAAAAGAAGTAGTGGTGGATCTATTCACTATGCCCACAGACAAGCGATCTGGGGGTCCTGGCCTAAGCTTCTTTATCTTCTCCATCATCTGGTCCAGATGCAAAGTGGTAGGCATATGGGTCTTGATCAAATGGCTCTAAAAGATTATATTAAGCCTGAGTACACAACCGTACTCGCGAGCCAACACGCAATTCCATTTTTATACACACAATGCAAATATTATACATGCAATGCTAATCAAGGGAGGTTCATGGTTCTTTTATTTGCACAAAGCTGGTTTTGAATTAGATTAAGTAGTAGCAATTTCCTGAGACTTAGCATTTTAACTAACACAGGTTTTATAAACCGAGTTTTGTTTTAAAGTACTAGTGGAGGTCCAACTCCCTATACCATCGAGTGGCTCCGTCCATCCAATGCTCGAGTTACATCCCGTACTTACCACTGGTTCCCGACCAGACCATCTCAAATCTCTGGGTTTCAGCCCAGTTTTTCATTCCAGCCATAAATTGTTTTATAAAATGAAAACTAGTTCAAGCAGATTCCTGACACCGCTCTTGATCGTGAGTACGACTATCTAGATAGTTTTCTTACTCTGTAGAGTTTGTACACTTTACCTACAAGAGATATTCAACTTATTATGTCTTCGACACACTTCCATGGGTGTGCGACTAAGTTGATTATCACAAGGCCTTTACAATGTCCCACCTCAACACAACTCCACGCCGCTTAGTATCACCTCCTTGGGCCTCGCCCCTGGGAGGTCTCCCTTTTGCGCTGTGCAGATCGATGACTCCCTTACCCTTAATTCACTCCACACACCCACCAATGGTGAAGTTGCGAGGTGGTGGACAAATTAATTAGCCATATCGTACCTATTATAGACTTATGGTTGCACACGAGAGGTCATCACAAGAACTCTATCCTTTATTGACTTGGGTGGTACTTTCCCATATCTCCACCGTCGTGCACCCATCACCAACCACTCTCTCCAGCAGCCCAAGTCGAAATCGATTTATCATATTTTCATTTGTTTTTAAACATAACCTTTCTAGCCAACATACCAGCAAGGCTCCAGCCTCACTGCCCAAATTCATTTTTAAGTTGTTGAATGATGTCGGGCAATTAAATGTCCACATGACAATGTATTTAAGTAAAGCTAAGCATATCCTTTTAGTATGTATTTAGTGGCTAACATGTATCCCATTAATCTAGGGCGATAAGAATAGCGTCCAAGTTCAAGGGTTGGGAATTTATATACCATTAGCATTAAGGTTTTAACTATGAAATTAGGCCAACATATTTAGGTATAACATAGCAATGCAATTTGATAATTTAAAATAATATAATTGCATTTCAAAAGTAAGTACAAAATAATCAAAGTATTGACTTGACTTGGCCTAAGTACTGCTGATCTTATTTTTGATCGACGCGTGGGTCTTCGGAAGCTTCAACTTCTATATACGCAAAAATAATGAAAATTCGAATAAGCACATAATAATTAAAATTGCATTGAAAATTACAAATGAACTCCAAATTGAGTGTTTTCAGTTTGGTTGGGTAGAGTTTGAATTTATACAAATTTAGAAAGAAAAATCACTCGAATCGGAGTTGAAACGAGTGAGAACGAGCTCTCCAAAGTTTAAACCTAATTTAAATCCTGGAATAAGAAGAGAGAGAGAATTTCTCTCACTGACATGTGGGACTCGCATCCTTTCCTTTCCCTTTTTGGATTTATATTCTAGCCGGAAATACCTAGTGAATGACAGTTGGGCCCACATGCATTTTTCTTTTCCTTTTGTTTTATTTCCCTTATGAAATCCATTACTGATGAGTGAGACCTACTGTCAGTGTCCTGGTCTAGGAAACAGTTCATGGACCAATGGTTCATGGCTACTGTGTGTAGTCCATGGTACGAAGTTCACCGTGCATTTACTGTTTTGGGCCCATGCGCTAGTGACTCGGCGCGAACTCAGAGTATTAATGCTCCTAGATTTCTATTTGTGGCCCCGCACGTCAATGAAACAAAGCGACAATTAAAGTCGTATCTACACAGTAATCAAGACCAAGACATGGATTTGGTAATTAATCGCCTAGCTACAGTGGTTGTCTATTTTCAGACAAGCAAAGGAGCATTGGGTATCTCTTGGCTCCCACTTATTGCCGGCAGTAGGGGCACGACGTTGCCGGCTAAGGGCAAAAATGAAATCCCTAGGCGATCCTACTGGTACTGGCGACAACGCTATGGTGACTCACAGCAGTGGCGACATTCGGGCTTATGGTGCTTATGGCATTTTGACAACACTTCTGCTCCATAGCACGCATGAGCATTTAGAGGGCACTAGGAGCATACCAGAGTGAAAGATGGCTACTGAGATGGTCGGAGATGATCTGGCGACGGTGGATAGTGGCGGCGAGGGGAGCTCCAAGCGGCGGCGGTGTCCTGAGATGAGATGAGAGCCGTGAATGGTTGGAGATGTACAAGCGAGGTGAGAAGATGGTCGGGGAGGAAAGAATTTAACTGGGGCTCACCAGAGAGGTTGAGGCAGCTGAATTGGCTCTTACGGCGGGAGACGAAGAAGAAAAAGGTTGGCGGCGGCTCATGCGAACGAAAAAAATTAGTTTAGGGGAATCATTGACGGTGGTCTGGAACACGCTGTGGTGGGGTTGGCGAGGCGTGGGGGTCAGCGGAGCGCCGACGGCAATGAGGTGGCGCCTCGACCGAAAATGAAGCTTGAGCCTTACCTTGCGCTCGGGCTTGATTGAGAAGGAGAAGGTGGAAGATTGTCTAGGGTGGCAAGGAGAGGATATGGGAAGGTCTTGGGTGGATATTTATAGCCGAGGGGTGGAGATCGCACAAGAGCCTGCATTGCATTCAGCGCGAGCTCAACATTGATCTCGGGAAGGAGTGGGAGAGGAATTAACATGGTTTGGTAGCACAATGCTGGCGGAGCGATGGCCGAGCGACACCGTGCTCATGCAGGGTTGTAATGTGGAGCAATTTTCCAGAGAACGTTGACGCCGAGGGAGGGTGATGGCGCTGCTGCGCTGGCTTGCTCGGAGAGAAGGAACTATGGGCTAAGCCAATGGATCGAAGGAGGTGGTGTGGTGGCAACATGGTTCAGTCAGAGAAATAGTAGGGGAAGAAAAAGAATAGGCTAAGGAAAAATTGGGAAAAGACAAAATAGCATAGTTTTAGGTTTGCTAAACTTATCATATTTTCTTTAAGAAACTCTAATGCGGTGATAGATAAAAATCTGATATTTGTTAGATAATTCTATTTGGACTTTTGAGCACTTAGAGTATTATGTATTGAATTTTATGCTTTTGACATTTAGGGTTTACCCTACATATAATATTTCAAAAGTGCAATACCTTAGATTTATTTTGCTTTTATAATTTTTGATATTAGGGTCTTCGTCTCTAGGGTTCCCGTATTTAGGGTCTCGGGTTTATGTATTTAGGGTTTTTGTTTTACATCACTTGTATTGGCAAAAAGAAAACACCGATCAAATAACTTTCGAAAATGCAAGCAAAAATGATGGCATCCAGTAACATACGAAAAGTTTTAAAACTCCCACATTTTTGTAGTTAGGAATTTTTGGGATGTTACACCAGGCCATATCAGGTACGTCTAGTGGGTTCAATAGTCCGGAAATGTGTATGTTCTCAGATTTTGCCACCTGACATATAGGGCAGACATAAATAATCTCATCCACACTCTTCTGAAGTCTTGGCCAATAAAATAATTTATTAACCCTTTGGTATGTAGCCCTTCTTCCATAATGACCTCCAATTGTTGATGAGTGAAAATTAGTTAGAATTTTCTGTCTCATGTCACTCACATTTCCCACATAAATCCTGCCATGGTATCTGATGAGTCCAGATACTAGTGAGTACCTAGGAATAGTATCTGGTTGCTGTTGTATGTCCTCCAGTAATTTTTGACTAACAACGTCTCCAACATAACTGGCTTTAACATATTGTATCCACTCAGGAAGTATAGTTACCACAGCATTGCAAGCCAATTCTTTAGACTGTCATGACATCTCTTCTTGATAGTGCATCAGCATCAGATCCCAATTACGTGGGAACAAGCCAGCATTGAACCCATCTATTTCTGGCACTTTTGATGACCCCATAGCTAGTAAACTATGGCCCCAACATTTTCCTTGCAAAAACTGTAGTAGTTCTCTAGCTAGCTTACTCCAAAATTTGTGTGATATTAAACTTATGCATTCTAAATAATCCTAGAGAAAGGAATTTGCTCTTGTAGTAGTTTGTGGCCTACTGATGGGGCACAAGGTTGTGGTAGTTGAGATCGTGGCTTTATAGTAACAAATACATGTAATTTAAGCACATATAATGATCTTACATGGATCTCAACGAAATACATGTTGAAGAAAGTTACATATATTTGATACTATAAAGATCTTCTGTGGTCAATTAGATAATTTATGGATGTGGTTTGTCGTAAGACTCTTTGTGGCTTGTTGATCAGATACAAATTATATATGCAACTTTTAGAGGTAGGGATAATTACCTTATGTGTATTGGTTTTTTCAAGTTTAAACCTATATATGTTTATTTGAAATCCGTTGCAATATACAAACACTTAGTTAATCTTTCTAACACACATTTACAAGCGGACATATACATTTGGGGTGATCTTTGCCCTGCGGTTTTTTCTTTCGTGCTGATTACATAATTCCAAGTGCAGAATCTGCACAAAGATCTTCTCGTTGAGTGGTGCATGCACAACTCTGCATCATAACGACAATAGAGTATAGTATGTGTTATGAATATTATGTGTATATTCATGAAGCTCAATAGGAAATATATATAGGGAGTACAAGGGGGATATACTATATAACATAAGAAAATACAAAAGGCATATAAGGAAATACAAAAGGATTACTATTCTAACACCGCCTCAAACTCATGGTGGATCACACACTTAGAGTTTGGAGAGAAAATACAAATGTTGTACCCTAGTCTGTGGCTTCATGAAGAAACCAGCAATCTGTAACTCTGGGCACAAACTGTAAAGCAAATACTCCTCCTGCATCTATGAGCGAGTGTATGAGGCATCTACACCAATGTGCTTGGTGAGCTCATGCTTCACTAGGTCGCGGGCAATATTGATAGCACCTGTACTGTCAGACAAAAGAGTCGTAAGTCCCATCACATGCACTCTAAAATCTGCAAGTAGCCACCTCAACCAAGTAACTGTTGGAAATATGCCCTAGAGGCAATCATAAAGATGATTATATTTCATTATGTTCATAACATTGGATAATATGTTATCTTGTTCCTAGAATAATGTCAATAATATTTATTATCAAGTATGCGACTTAATTGTGAAACTCTATATTTCTGCGATGATTATTCTTAAAAGTTCCCTGGTCGGAAACATATAAGAACACATATGAATATACTATCATATGTATTGGTTGATGACTGTGTTTTATATGTCATGGATATGGAGATATCAAACCAATAATATGGACACATGTTAGAGTACATGATGTTGGAAAAGACCCACCTTGAGACACTGTTGAGATTGTTATGATTCGGTGTATCATTAGTTGGTCTCAAGCAATGATGATGTATAATCCTTAGACCTGAGATCAACATGATTTCCTACATGTATAGTAGCACTCTTAGGGGTTGCTAAACGTTATTCTGTGCTGCTAGGTACCACTAACGACTAGTGGTCGAAAAAGAGTTTCCGAGTCACAACCGATTACACATGAACCTATAGGGTCACACACGTAAAGGGCTAGGATTTGATTTGGATGGTGATCCAAATTCTTGTAGACCACGAGTTCCTAATGGGCCTCAAGTACGAGATCCATCATTGATGCCTGTATATAGATGGGTGGTGGAATGGGGGTGATGATAATCTTTTAAAGAACTCCTAAAACCCTAACAGCCATACCTTCCTCATACCACACTGCCGGCGCTAGCACTCCAGCACGTGGTATCCCTGCCCGGTACGTGTGGATACCTTGGAGGTGTTGTTGCTAAGCATCAGCACTAGGACGATCCGCAACTCGTGACGATCACAAGACTCGAAGAAGAAGTTGCGAAGCATCAGCACTAGGGCGATCCGCAACTCGTGACGATCACATGACTCGGAGAAAAAGTTGCGAAACATCAGCACTAGGAAGATTCACAACTCATGACGATCACAAGACTCGGAGAAGAAGACGCGCGGCGAATACGACTATGACTGCATCAACTCGCTACATCGACTCTACTTCTGCTACGAGTCGGCGCGTCTAGTGGTAATCTCGTGATCTATTACTAGTAGACGTTCATTGGTTGCGTGATAAATTTTTATTTTGTGCTATCGTAGCCTTCCCGCGATCCTTCAGTAACCTCCGTTGTCATTGCTGCCATAGCTCTCAACTCAGTCTCTGCATTCAAACAGGAAATTACAGTATGTTTCTTTGTCTTCCAGGCAATCAGGGAAGAGCTAAGAAAAATACAATAAGCAGAAAGAGAACGACGATCAGAAGGATCACTAGCCCAGGTCGCATCGAGTACATCAGAAGCTGTAGTGAGGTGGAGCTAGGAGAAAACAAACAACGAGAGATAGTACCACACAAGTAGCGAAGAACACGAAGAAGGTGATTGTAGTGAAGATAGGTAAGACGAACCATGAACTGACTCAAGATATGAACAACATAAACAATATTAGGACAAGTAATCACAATGTACACCAAACTCCCAATAAGATGACGATATCGAGTAGGATCCTAAAAAAATCACCATCAGTGGCACAAAGTTCTAGGGATAGCTCCATGGGAGTCTCAGTCAGTGTGAGTGCCAGTCAGGCCAGACCGATCAAGAAGATCCTAGGCATACTGCTGGGAGTGGTAGCAACCCTCACGCATGAAAGAGACCTCAATCCCAAGAAAGTACGTAAGAGAACTAAGATCAGTCATGAAAAACTACTCACTGAGATGCTTCTTCACACACGTAATAAATGGGGAATCATTACCAGTGATAAGTATATCATAAACATACAGAAGAAGAGTGTCCTACCCCGAGACGTGACATGGACAAAATGTGTAGGATCGCGAGAATTGACAGTGAAATCAACAACAACAATCACTGAGGTAAAATGCGCAAACCAGGCACGAGGAGCCTGTTTGAGGCCATAAAGAGCACAACGAAAACGATAGACATACCCATCGGGAACATAATACTCAGGTGGTGGCTGTATGTAGACCTCCTCATGCAAAACACCATTAAGAAATAGATTATTAACATCCAGCTGAGAGATAGAGAGATAGACAATAAGGGTGCAAGCGGTGGTCATGTAACACCATGGCTAAAGCCAAACCACAATAAGGGTGCAATAGTACACAATATTACCGAGGCTCGTAACTCATAATTAATTGAAACCAGTGCTCAAATAATCTTAACGCATCAGGATACAAAACTCTAGTTGGTGGAATACTTTGATTTGGCCAAAACAGTGGCCTAAACAACAGTTGAAAACACTAACAGATATCTGCCCAGATTTCAGAACAGTGGTAACGAAAATGACGTAACTTTTATTCTACTGATCCAATAGAGGTGATCTTTATCAACATGGAAAGATAATTTAAAGGGATACAATAACCTATTTGGGTGGAAGTTCTGAATCTGACTGTAACTAGATCAAAACCGACGAGCAACCGACAGTCTCCAAAATCTCTGACAGACAGAGTAGTGTGCGGTTAAAAATTCATATCTCATAAACCACAGGGTGGAATCTCGTGATCTCGGTGCCAAAAGAAAGCTAAGGAAACCAGGAACACAACTCTAGGAGACGAAAACCGAGATTCGGCCTCTAAGTAATTCATAATGGCCCGACAAGAAAATCTGCCAAAACACGTCAGAAATCAGATGATCTCGGTCATATGGGCAACATGGGTAAAAGTCTCATTGTAGTCACGATGGGAGAGAGGGATAGGCTAGGGTTTGGGGATGAGAAAAAACACTTGGCTAGCCCCTCTCATCAAACCCGCGATCCACAAGACGAGCCTTGTAGCCCTCGATAGTACCATCAGACTGGGCTTTAATCTTGTACACCCACTTACACATGATAGGACGAGCATGCACTGTTTGGGTTTTAATCTTGTACACCCACTTACACATGATAGGACGAGCATGCACAGGTGCCGGTATAATATCTCAAGTCTTCGTACGTCGAAGAGCATCAAGATCCTTTACCATAGTAAGCTGTCACTCGATAATGAGGAGCAACCTCACGATAAGAACCAGCCTCAGTGATAGAGAGCATGAGTTATTGGAACAAAGTCAAGACGATCAAGAGGTCGAAGGGATGTTCGATCACGAAGGACGTAACGGGGAGCATCATCAAGAGAATCAGATGTGGGTGTTGGCAAGATACCAGGAGAGTATACTGGTGAAGGACGAGGACGCTTAGAGTAGTGAATACCAGAGAAACGAGATGGTAGTGCTGCAGGAACAAGAGGCGGTGGTGCAGGAGGCAGCACCGGAGGCGGAGGTATAAAAGGAACCATTGGAGGCACTCCAGGGGAAGACTATGATAGTGGAGAAGTGGGTGAAGAGTCAAAAGAGACAAGCATGAAATCGACTCAACGGTGAAAACAGGATAAGGGGCTGAATCTCGATAGAAGAAAGGTCGAGATTCGTCAAAGACAACGTCTCATTAAATCCTGATCCGTCGAGCAGAAGGATTATAACAGCGATAACCCTTATGCTCATAACTATAACTAAGAAATACACACTCAACTAACTGAGCTGATAGTTTGGTGCTCTCACGAGGTAGCAGCAGAACAAAACATGTGCAACAAAAAATACGAAGGTGAGTGCACTGGAGGCTCAAGAGCAGAGACGCTTTATAGGACTGACACCCTTAAGAGCAGTGGAAGACTGCATATTGATGAGATATAAAATCGTAGAAACAACCACAGCCCAGAACTGTGGTGGAACATGAGAGGCAAGGAGAACAATGCGGTCAGTCTCAATCAGATGACGATATTTGCGCTGAGCAACCCCATTCTGAGCATAGGCACCAGGACAAGAAGACCGAAAAAGAGTGCTCTGCTTAGAAAGAATCTGTCTAAAAGCGTCAAAACAATACTCGCCAGCAGAATCACAGCGAAAAGTATAGATGAAAGAATCAAAATGAGCACGAACCAACTCACGCTGAAGCGAAAATAACTGAGCATCGCTGCTCTACTGGTATCGCTCGTGCAAGTACTCCCTGACCTGACAAGTAGAACATAGTCTAACAATGTCTGGCTGGATGGAGTCATCGATGCTGACCACCAGGATGGCTTGAACACGGGCTTCATCAGAACACCAACACTCAAAAGCGTCTATAGCATACTAAAAGGCCTCATTAGCAGCGTCAGCAATACAGCAGGACTCTGCCTCCTTCTTGGCGGCCTCATCTTCTGCAGGAGGTGCAGAAGTAGCCTGTCTAGGAGGAGGCTGAACCGGCGATGGCGGACAAGGTCGAGCACCATTAACATGTCTCCAGAGGCAGAGACCATCGATCATGATCTCCATGAGTGAAGACCACAACCTGTAGTTCGTCCCATGAAGCTTTGTTACTGAGAATGGAATCGCTGCTGATGGAACGGAAGCCATTGGTAGGCGCTGGATGGTGCGGCGGTTAGATTGATGTTCTATTTTTTATTATTTTCTTTCTTGTGGGACGGGCCGACTCACACTAAAACAGCCAAGCGGCATGCGAAGCGAAACACGAAGGGCACACGCGGGGGGAACTAGGGTTCCCCCTAGTGGCGGCCTCGAGCTAGGGCGACTGCGGCGGCGACGACGGTAGTGGTGCTCCGACAACGGGTGGAGGGCAGTGCAGTGTCGGGCGTCGGGCTTGAGTGCGTAGCGATGCAGTCGTGGTAGGCGGCGGCCCACGGACGACCCTCGATGAGCGTGGCGATGTGGTCGCAGTGCCCTCGTTGAGCGCGACGGTGTGGTTGCGGTAGGTGGCGGTGGTGGTCCAAGAGTGACCCTCGACAAGCGCGGCGGTGCGGTTGCGGTAGGCGGCAGCAATGGTCCACGGGCGGCCCTCGGCGAGCGCAGCGATGCGGTCGCAGTAGGCGGCGGCGGTCCACGGGTGGCCCTCGGCGAGGCGTGCAACAGCGGCCGGGCGAGTGGGGTCGGACAACATGGCGTCGGGATGGCAGCGGAAGGAGCTAGGCTAGTTCCCTAGCTTTGGTAACATGTTATGAATATTGTGTGTATATTTATGAGGCCCAATGAGCAATATATATAGAGACTGCAAATGGATATGCCATATACCGATAAGAAAATACAAAATGCATAAAAAATACAAAAAAGATTCATATTCTACCAGTATACACTTTGTACTCGTGCATGTGCATAGTAGAGTACATTATACAGTATAGACAGGGAAAAGAAATGATACATCACACATGTGAACGGGGATGATTGCAACCACGCGACTGCTTTTAATTAGCGAGGATATTTGAAAAAACCTATGTAATTAGTAGCTAGTTTTTAATTATGTATAGCTCAAGACAGAGCAGCATGTTAAGTTGTTAACTGTAGTTCTTTTTTCGTCGGAAGTTGTTAACTGTAGTTTAATTACTTGGTTTTCGCATGTTATTGTGTTTGTACAGGATTTGAGTTAGCTTTTGTCAGTGCCTTTTAAATAACAAAGCTGCTGTTACAAAGGAAGTACCATATATTTACAGTGAATGTTACTATATCCTGGAAGCTTGTCAAGATAAGCTGTAGCCATCAGCCCATGATGATCGCATCAAGTTTCTGAAGGGCGAATAACAAAAGCTGCAGAAACTTGCCTTTTCCTTTCCTTCTCCCTCTCTCTCTTTTCAGAAATGAATGAACAGTGAATACGTGACAGCTTAGCCGTCGAGATTCATTGTCAAATATGTCAAGGTCACTATCCAGTTAGGTCAATGGCGATATCTCGTATTGAACAATGGCCTAATCCATCTATTGCGCTTCGTCAAGTTGTATTTTGGAAGCCTAGAGGAGTTTCCGAGTTCTACTGGTTAGTAGCACAGTTAGTGTGCTAGCAAGCCCAGTTTCAAATCTTCTTCCTTTCTTAAATATACTATGTGAGAATAAGTCTAATCTCCCGTTCTTGACTCGAACTCAAATCGACCAAAGTTTTGTGAAACAGATGCATAGCAACGACAACAACAAAAAGTCAAAAGTTAATTGCTGCCTAATTTCGTTGTAGAAAAAAAATTGCTGCATGCCTAACCCCCCCTAGTCTTTGACCTTCGGCTCCTTCCCTCCACATGCAGTGCAACTGTGCAAGTGCTTTCCCACCCGTACTCCACTCGCTCACCACGCTAGCTACCACGACGCCGGGTCCAATCCCGTTAACTCCACCGCCAGTTTGCTTCAAATATCGAACACAAATTGATTACACTTCCTGCGTTGCATTTGCATCGGTCCAGCGACATGAGCGGTGGCGGCACGGTGGCCGGTGCCAATGGCCAGCTCACGTCGTTTCAGGGGCTCGGGAGCCAGGCCGCCTCCTTCCTGCGCGGCGGTTGGTGCAGGCTGCGCTCCGCGAGGCTGGCGCTCACCGGCGCCACCCCGGCGCAGCTGTGAGTTCTTGTTGTCGCATGTGCAAATTAAGACTGGATCTTTATCGCCGTTGTGTACTTGGTTCTCACGTACGATGGTTCTTGTCCCTGCAAAATGATCACCAGGCTCACGGAGGAGGTCACCGGCGGCGGCTCGTCGCTGCCGGACGCGAGGACGCTCGGCCTCATATCGCGCGCCGCGTTCGATCAGGACGACTGCTGCAGGATTATGCAAGTTCTGCACAAGAGGTGAGACAATTTTCAGAACCTTTTCATGCTTGATTGATAATAACAAGAATTCAAGCTGCCATTGCCACGTTGTTACAGTATTTGTTGATGTGTTGTTCTTGTTCCGATGTTTTTGCAACATCAGGTTGGCCAAGTTTGACAAGAAGCTGTGGAGAGAGTCGTACAAGGCCCTGATCGTCGTGGAGCACCTGCTGATCCATGGCCCTGACGGCGTCGCCGACGAGCTCCGGGGCGACGATGTGGTGGTCATCGGAGAAATGAGCACTCTTCAGTACATCGATGAGAAGGGGTAAGCACTACTAGAAGGACCCCAATTTTTTTTCTCATTATTTTAATTATTCATGAAGTGAAAAAATATGTAAGGCTAAGCAAGGACCGTTAATTTTGATTTTTCAGTATTATAATTATTCATTGAGAGGTAAGGAAGAGCATGTAAAACTAAGCTAATTAAGCTGAATTCTTGACGCTTTTGCAGGTTCAATTGGGGCCTGACAGTGAAGAACAAGTCGGAAAAGGTTCTGAAACTGCTCGAAGACCCATTGCTTCTGAACGAACAGCGTGATCAAGCCCAGAAGGTTTCTCGTGAAATTCAGGGATTCGGCAGCTTCAACCTGACGTTCGTATCAACATCCAGTAAAACAGATCAGCACTACACACTGCCTCCTTTCATCGCAAGGAGCAACTCACATTACGAGAGCATCAGCACAGAGGAATCCGACAGCGACGACACGAGCTGGAGATCTGAACTTGGCCCGGAAACAGAAGAATCATCGGAGATATTTCTAGCCCATGAGGAAGGGCCAAAGATGAGAAATGTACCTGAAAGTGGTTTCAACCGTGACATGCTGCACATGAACAACAAGAAGTCTGAATTCAAGTACTGGCCTGCAAAGGACACTTCAATTCTTTCGGACAATGTTGCAGTGGAGGAATCAGAACCGTTCCTGCCGCGCCGCCAATCGAAACGGGTGAACGATGTCGAGATGGCTGATCATCCTATCGTCTTTGATCGTCAGGGGAGGGAGTCGTCGTTCTTGCTTCTTTCTTCCTAGTCAGGCAACTACTGACCGGAGAAAAGCGAGTACCTGAAGAAGCTAAAAACATGCTTCGTAGTCATATACTCATAGTTCATACAAACACACACATGTGATGCTTCTCTAGGAATCAATGTGAAGTTACAAACATAGTTTTTTGTATCACAACATCAGAGTTGCAAAACATAAGATCAATATGTTCTTGTTAATTTTGAGGAAAATCCTTTGCATAGCTGGATGCCTCTTATGTTGTATAGTTGTGTTGTAAATGATTAAAAACCCCTTGAAAGCGCGAAGTTAATTGCACGTAAACTGCCTTTGAAGGCAGAGAAAATGAGAGACTGTATCACAAAATATTACGCGCCCCAAGACCAGATTGATTTCATTTTACATTGTAAAAATGGCTGTCATTTCATTAAAGAATGTATCTTATTTTTTAGAGAGAGTAAATGAAGGACGAACGCTCAAATTTTGTAGAGGCTTAATTCTCCGTAGCCTCACGGAGTGCGGATACGCGTTTTCCCACTGAATGCACATGAATATGTGTACTCTGACTAAATAAGACACGCAACATGATCCTATGAATCGAACCGGGAACGAACACCCTTGCTCCCACATGTCGTTAAAAAAATGTGTAGAGATCATGTGGTTTGGTCCTAATCTAGATGATAAATAATTGGCATCGTCATCGAGGAGTTTGAAAAGTGAACTCCAAGTTTTGCAAATTATTAATTTGTTGTCAGGTTAGGCGGTCTGACCGGCCATGAGTGGCAGTTAGATCGGTGGAGCAACCTTTTGGGAAATGGACACTAAATATTTGTGTGGGAGTGTTTGGGGATGTGTTTGCACTAGGTACCATTGGAAATAGAGACTGGATGCGAAACTAGATAGAGATTTGTTGAAAAGTAGAGAGATGGGTGTTTTCTAGAATTAGAAAGTGGTCTGGACCGGTGATGGTTGGCGGTTAGCCCAACAATGGTCTAATCAATCCCCTGTTACCGGGGAGTGCAGTTAGACTAGCCATGGGTTGGCGGTCTAACCTGCTAAATCCTGGAGGCCAGATCGGCCCAGGGCTGATGGTCTGACCGATCTGGCAGTTTTAGGCACAGTGAGTTGTGTTGTTTTGGGAATTGACACGTGGATACCATGGGGATATGCACCAGATCTTAGAATGATGTGACAATTGGTAATGGCATTAAAAGTTTGTCGTTTCACTTGTTTTCGGCAAAGTTTCAGGGCTGTTAGGACATTGACGGTCTAACCGACTGAACCGGCGGTCAGACCGGCCTAAGGGCGGTCGGACCGACCATAGCGGCGGTCGGACCGGCCAACTTCAGAAAGTGGTATTTTGAGCTGGGCTAAAAATAGAGGGTGTAGGTAAGAGAGGGGATTCTATTGCACTTGATCTCATAATTTTTGGAGTCTCCAGTCAAAAGTTCTATTCGTTTGAAAATTCAAGTAGGTTTCGGTTTTTCAGAGGATAAATTCGGCTAAGTCCCAACTGGCGGTCTGACCGGCCAATAGGTGGCGGTCAGACCGGCTAGGGTGGGCGGTCAGATCGGCCATGGGGGCGGTCTGACCGGTTTTCAATTGGATCGTCGTCCTTCGTGGCGGCGATGTTCGGTTGTTAGGTCAAAGTCATGAGTTTCAGTGCATATGTGTTGCATGATGCATGTTTTGACTAACATGAGTTAAATTGTGAAGAACTTGTTCCCGGATTCGGTTTACTTGTCTATTTGTGCAGGTTGCTTGGTGGTCAACAGCGAGGATGATCGGGACTAGGCTTGGAGAGCTGAGATCTAGAGCGATCCACGATACCGGGTGAGGTCAATGAACTCAAGTGTGGTGCAAGATGGACAAGGGTGACCTATTGGCTAATCGGCGGCGCAAGATGACGCGAGGTGTAGCTAATTAGGTCAAGAGGAGATAAAGACGGTGCATTAAAATGAGTGCGTGTGTGACCCGTTTATTTTGGGCCTTAATGGGAGCCCAATTGAGTCAAACTTCTAGAAGGTCTAAGCCTCCACTATAAATAGGGGAGGGAGGTGGCTGCACCTCCTTCCTCGTCTCTTTTTTAGTTGGAAACCCTAATTTTGCTTAGGGAGAGATTTTGTGGAGGCTAGGGTTCTAGAGAGTTTTAATGTGATTTGCATGCTCTTGGATTGAGCATTGTCCTCCATTGATGGAGTGGCTGTAAGCCCAAATCATATCAAATCAATATAAGGAAAGTTTGCTCAATGTCTTGTCTCTTTGCGTTCTTTCTCTATATTTGATGATTTTGAGTCTTTCTTTGATCCATGAGTTTTTACTTGATTTCTTCACGTGATTTAGCTTGCTGTGACATGTGGAAACATATCTAGGATCATCTTGATCATCAATCACCCACGAGCAAGATTTTGGATCTAGTTTTCGTTTTGACTCGGTTTTGAACCTTCCTCGTCTCAAACGGAAAAGGATCGTAATTCTTTCAAGAATTTTCATAATCTTCGATTGGAATAGGTTCCTGACATCATAGAGAATGTGTGTTCCAAGTTTCATCGAGTTTGGAGTTGTAGATCTAAAGTTTCATCTATTTACAACTTCGTCATCGGGGCTGTTTGATCTGTTCTTCAGGCCGGTGGTTAGACCGCCATTGACCCATGGTATGACCGCTAGCCCGAGTTTTCTAGCTTGTGTTGATTTTTGTCGACCGCCATTGACCCAATTGGATTCAATGACCGCCAAAGACCGAAGTTTTCTAGCTTGTGTTGATTTTTGTCGTATTGCTTAGGGGATTAAATTGGATTCAATACTAGTCTTCCGCTGTACTAGTATATTGATCTTCATAGTTTCCATAGCTACTGGAGTAAAATCTTATTGAATCAATTAATTTTGAAAAAGTGAGCATGCTCCTATTCACCCCCCTCTAGTCGCCTTTTGGTACAATATGACCAAAGTCATAGGATAGTGCATATGTGTTGCATGATGCATGTTTTGTCTACTGTGGGTCAAATTGCGAAGAACCTGTACCCAAAATCGATTTATTGGTCTATTGTTGTGCAGAGATGCTTGGAGTCAACTACGGTTAACGACGAGGATGATCAGGACTTGGTTTGGTGAAATCAAAGTCCAGAATGATCGAGAATGCCGAGTGAAGTGACTGGTTTCAAGGAAGACGCAAGATGAACAAGAACGAACTAATGGGAAGTTCAGTGTAATGGATTGCATTAAGTGGCTTGGGTCGGTGCAAGTGTTGAGACGGTCTAGTGGGAGTCGGATGGGTGAGACTTGCATGCTTGAGGAAAGCTATTGATGAACCTACATGTGGCGAAACATGAAATTGCTTCACAAGATTGAACTCGGACAAGGGCATAAGCATTGGGAAGGGGTATTTTGGTATATTCACCAAAAAACTAGGTTGGTGACCTTGAAAAACTATAGCGTATGACAGCACAAAGGAGAAACATTTTAGGTCATGAGTAGGACAAGATCACGGAGACAGATTCATGAGACCCGGGTCATCATCCGCTTTGTGAAACGTGTGTGAGTGTGAGACCCTTAGTGTGTGGGCTTAACGGATGTCCGATAAGGTTTCTCTCCAGACCTAGTATAAAAGGGTTGGTGAAGTATTTGCACAACCACCCAAGCAAGCCTATAAACCCTAATTTGAGTTTGGGGAAGTGGAGAGAATAGAGGCTAGGGTTTGAGAGAGATGTATTTAGAGAAAAATTATGGGATTGAGTGCTCATGAGTGAGCTTTTATCCTCCATGGTGGAGAGGTTGTAAATCTTCAATCTTCAATATCAAATCATTCAATTCCTGCAAAGATGAGTTCTCTCATTCAATTCCTGCAAAGATGAGTTCTCTCTTGTTCTTTATTTATTTATTTTGGGGGTTCATGTGTTGTAGAGGTTTTGCCTTGTTCTTTCGATGTGATCTAGCCTGCTAGGACTTGTGGTAGTTGATCTGATGTCATCTTGACCATCTTTCATCCACAAGCAAGCATTTGGATCTCAGTTAGGTTTTGACTTGGTTTTTGTGCCATCTTGCTCTCAATCAAAACATTTATGGAACCTTAGATATGACCGTCTCGATCTTTGATTGAAATAGATTCCTGACCCTCTTGTAGAGCTTTGTCTGAAATCTCAAGTATTTTGGATCTCTAGATCAAAAGTTAGGTCTTCTTGTGGATCCTTCACCTGTTGTTTTTCTATCAGCCAAGGGAGCGATTAGGCCAACCTCCATGTGCGATCGGACCGGAGTGGTCAGATCAATCAATGATAAGACTAACCTCATCTTGGCAGTCAGACTGCCGAGGAGTTGCTATTGGAGTTTCTCGGTTTTAGCTCAGATCTTCTATTGTGATTTTTGTGACCTTGATGTTCATTGCTTCACATAACTATTAGAGTGAAAAGAGATTTGAATACAAGAGGAAAAGAAGTGGGCTCCTATTCACCCTTCTCGTCGCTATTTCGGTCCAACAAAATGGACTCCTATTCGCCCCTTCTAATCGCTATTTCAGTCCAACAAATTGATTGTAATTTTGTGATTTATTAGCCTCATGGGAATGCATGAGACAATTTGTTTTGGAGAGGAGAGACGATTTTTTGTTGGTTAATACATGCAGTGGAAAGACTCTAAGCAAAAAACAAGAGTGACACCGTTTGGCGCGATAATAGCCATCTAGCCCCTCCCAAAATCAAAGCAAAAAATGGCACCGTGTACTTGCTGAGAGGCGACATGTGCCCTTGTTCACGCGCGGAGCACACGGACACCGTTCCTCCATGCGCGGGGCGCACAGACATGGCTCTGCCGACCGGTGGTGAAATTCGTTAACAGTGATTTTTTCCACTATTTAAATACTATTTTACACTATTTGAAACACCCTTTAACACTATTTGAAATACTATGTATAACACTATTTCCCCCCTTGAAAAAATTCAGCTGTGAGAACTTTTTTCTTCAAAATTTTTCTTCTTATTTTTTTAACCTCGCATTCGCAACTTCAAGCGTATTATCACATGTACCAATTTTTTTTTTCACATGAAATCACAGCGTAGCACAACACAATCTCCTTGAGGCAGCAACGATTTGTCAGACGAGGCGGCGGTAGGTAGTAGTACACCGTGCACCCATGCTTGGTGCGGGAGTGCTGGCACCCCATCCCTCACGAACTGTGTGAGGTGCAGCACTTGGAGGCAAACCTTGCGCCACACCAGCACCAGCCAGGAACGAGCCCATCGCACACCGGCGGTGGAGAGAGCGACTGGTACAAGCATTGCGACGAGAGAAAATCGGTTGAAGGATGGTCGATGTACTACACAGGGACGAGGGCTACCGGTTTGAAAGGCAGCACTATGGGGTTAAGGTAGGAAACGGAGAAGGCGTCTGTTGCTCTACTTTTTTTCAATCTTTTGTCTTAAGGAAGAGAAGGGAAGGGCTGCACGAGGATAAATGTGATAATACATTTTTGAATGAAATTCTGTATTTTCATGTGAAAAATTTTATTTGAATAATTTCATGTGACAATACATTTTTTTGTAGATGTGATAATATATTTTTGGTTCATTTGATAATACATACAAAATCAGGCATAAAAAGAAAGTGCATGATTTCACACTCTCTATTTGGAATGCGACTTATTCCACTAGCGTTTCATGTAGACACTGTCACGGATGACATTCTTTGTTAATATGTTCATTTAATGTGGATGCCATTATGTAATAATGTATTGTACTATAGGATGGATAAGCTTGTCTATGAACTAACTAAGGAAAATGCTTGACATGCAGATCATATAACACCGTAACCATACCATTCAACTCATGTGTGAATGTGTGATAGCGTGATTGCGACGACGACGCGAGCAAGTAGGTGGCAACATAACCCTAGTAGAAAGGGCACCAAACCACCATCGTCCATCAACTAAGTGAGCCACCAAGGGCAGCGAGGGGTGACGATAATGATGGTTGACGCCCAAGTTTGAAGCTGCGAGTGTGAGGTAAAAAAACAAGAAGAATATTCAAAGAAAAAGTGCTCTCCGTTGCATTTTTTTAAATGGAGAAATAATGTTAAATAATATTCTACACAGTGTTTTAAATAGTGTACATAGTGTTTTAAATAGTGCTAAGTAGTGCCATTTTTAGCTTTATTTTTTGACATGACTAGATTCGTTATTGCCATGCCAAATGATGCCAAATAAGCCCAAAACTTCGCATTCCTCCCTGCCTCTCTCCTCACAAGGGAGGACCAGTTTAGTTTGTTTAGGTATGTGTCAGACCTGGATTTCACAAATCCAAATCCTATGTGAAAATACTATGCTATTCCCTGGATCAGTAGCTAGCACTCACAGATACATCAATGAATCATTTCATACACGATGTAAACTGCACGAACTGTTATATTACAAAACATCATAGTGACAAAGACCGCATCGGGTCGAGTTTTACAATAGGGCCGAACAGGCCAAAAGCTTACATTACATAAAGCGGAAGCGACCGCGGAAGCAAAAAGGGGGGCAGAGCACATCTCTCCACAGGAAAGAGACTGGGGAGACCCGTGTGCGACCGATATTAACCAAAGACTTGGATAATATTGGACACACACAAGCACCAACAGAGTCATCCATACTGAGGTGAGACCTTGTCTAAAAGAACTATACTACTCTTCATCATTTTTCGGGCCTCCAACTTCTAGATCCTCGTAGCATGCATAATCTCCTTGATTTCCTGTTTTCAGGGGTTTGGGGAAAGAGCGAGGATGAGCACAACTTTCGTGTTCGGGAGCCAACACACAGAATACAGTAATAATACATGCAAGACTTAACAAGGATAGCTCGGGTTCTTTTATTTGCCTAAAGCAACATTTTCAACTGCAATATTTACAAATTTCTATGACTTAGCAGTTTGACCAAATATCATTTTAAAAAGAGATATTGTGCAATATTTATAACGACGAAGGCTACCTCAACCTATGCTTAAATTGTGAGTGGAGTCATCTCTACATATTAACTTCACTGGGCACGACAACCCAGGAAAAATCTAAAACACGGGTTAGGTGAGCCTCACACATTATTCATCCCACCCACAAAGTTTTATAAATAGAATTACCTGTTATAAGTTCCCAAGCTTGCCCTTGACCGTGGGCACAGCTATTCGAACAGTTTATACTCTACAGAGGTTGTACATCTTTATCCACAAGAGATAATCATCTTGATATGCACACACGTTTCTGTAGAAATGTGAATTAAGGGGAGATTACCACAAGGCCTTTACAATGTCTCCCTCAGTATTGGTTACATTTGCTAAGGTTTCACCGAGAAGGGTTACGCTCCCATACCTGCGTCAACCCTTACCTGACCCCCTCTTACGCCTATCTTAACAACTTTTGCCGTGCACCCCAACCCTTCGTCGCGAAGGCTTCTGGTGTCGCGAGACATCTGCTGGTGCAGCTCGTGCCGACGGATACAAATTATTTAGCCAGGTCGACACCATTATAGACTTATGGTTGTACTATTTTACATTGGGAGGTCATCACAAGATTGAGTCCTTAAGGTTATCTGGGCGGTACATACCACATTTCACCAATCCAACATTCCCTAGGCTACATTAGCACCCACCATCATACCATCCACCATACGAGTTGCCCAGAAGGGGTAATAGCAGTTATTATGTTTTTTGAGGAGCAACATACATTAACTCAACCATCTCAGTCATTTGCCCACAATGACTGCCCAAATCCAATTTTACGATTTTGAGACATGATGATTAGGGCATTTAATGCCTCGGTACTTAAGCAAGACAAGCATGTCGCTTAAGTACAACCTATAACTAGTAATTACCATATAGTTACTAGGGTGACATAGAATAATGGATTCACTTGCTAAAGGATGGTATAATAATTAATTAATCATCAAATGAGTATTTAACTATCTTAAGGTTTAACATACATTTGCTTAGAGAATTAAAGAATGCAATTTTGGTAATTCAAAGGAACATAATTTGCGTAAAATATGGGCTTAAAATGATCAAAGTATTAATTCACCTTGAGTGAAGGGGAGAGAGTCTTGAAAGCATTGTGCTTGCTCAAATCAGAGATCTCCTGCGTCTCTGAACTCTACTCGGACGAACGCATCGGAAAAGGATAATCAAGTAAAGAGAACAAATAAATACACAAGAAATAGCAAATGAACTCCAAGTTAAATAAGACTAGTGCCATTAGCATGGTCTGGAGACAAATTTAGAAATAAAAATAACTATAATTGGAGTTATAACGGAGGAAAACAGAGCTTCTGAAGTTCTGGCTTCGAGTATAGATAGCCGAGTACTGTGGATTCGAGTACTGTTAGTTTCGAGTACTCATCGTTTTGAGTATCGCTGGCTTTGGGTACTGTTCACATCAAGTACTATTTGTTTCGAGTAATGTGGCTTTGAGTACTGTTCGTTTCAAGTACTGCTCACTTCGAGCTGACATGGCGGAAGGAGGTTGGACTACAGGGCATAGTCAAAAGGAGTTTCGACTACAAGATGTAGTCGAAAGGGGCAACGACTACAAGACGTAGTCGAAAGGACTTTGACTACGGTGGTCGTAAAGGGTATCGACTACATGTGGTCGAAAAGGGTATCGACTATATGTGGTTGTAAAGGGTAGTGACTAGACTTGGTTGTAAAGGATATCGACTACATGTGGTCGTAAAGTGTATCGACTACATGGGGTCGTAAAGGATATCGACTACATGTGGTCGAAAAGGATATCGACTACACAGTGTGGTCTGAAGGATGTTCAACAACACGGCGTGGTTGGAGGGAGTTCGACAACACAGTGTGGTCTGAAGGAGGTTCGACAATGTGGAGTGGTCGGAGGGAGTTCGACAACGCATTGTGGTCTGAAGGAGGTTTCGACAACGCGACCGCCTGGTCGTGGTCATAGCCGTAGTTATAGACATGGCCGTAGACGTAGTTGTAGACATGGTCGTAGATGTAGTCGTAGACATGGTCGAAAAGGAGTTTCGACTGCTCGGCGACGTCGGAAAGGTAAGAAAGAGAACCGGGCACGGAGAAAGGGGGCTTACCAAGACCGAGAGGGAGGTCAGAGGAGGTTGAACGAAGATGGGGGAGCTCACGGTTGGTGACAAAGGAGACGACGGTGAAGTGGTCGACCGAAACTGAAGGAGAAGAGGAGAGAGGGCGGTTCCTGCGACACAAAATTGAAATAGAGTGAGGGGACCACTTTGAGGAGCTCTGGGCACGAATCGACATGGGTAGAAGAAGGATGCTGGTGCGGTGAGAACCAAAAGGAGGCGCGATGACTGCTCGAACTCATAGCTCGAGGCTTCGGGCACTCACTACTGCACAAGAGGGAGTGGGGGAGCTCGAAAGAGAAAGGGTTGCCTGAGTTCTTTTCTTGTGGCACTTACCAGAAGTGAAGGAGAGACGAGGGGAGGAACGAGAGGGGCTCAAGGCTTCTTATAGCCGAAGGGGGGAGGTAGAGTCATCGGCGACTTGGAAGCATGTGGGTTCCCGAGGTGGTCGTGGCATGGGCACCCTGGTCGGAGAGGACGGGGTAGGCGTGCATAGCAAGGAAGCGACGGGAGCGACGACTCGGGTGGGCGACGCAGGTGGCGGGGCCGACACGAGCAGACACTGGCGACGAGACGGGGCGACAGAGGCGCTGGAGTTAAGGGTAGGTGGAGGGGAGCAGTGGTGGCAGAGGGCCAGAAGGCGCAGGCGCGCGGCCGTGGCGGCGAGACAGGCGACGGGACAGGTCGACGGAGGCGGCGACTTCGGGGGTCAAGTTGGTGGCAGAGGCGATGGGAGAAAGTGGGCGTCGCAGGCGCCGGACAATGAGGAGGGGGTGGTGCCAGAGTCCACGAGCAGGTGGTGGAGGGGATGGAGGGGATGGAGCCACAGAGCGTGAAACGGGGTGCCCGATCTTCTCGACATAGGATCGAAGATAACTTGCACACTTGACTTGACAAATCGTAGTTACTCACCCGATGCTATTGCATGAACTTGCAACTCTTTAATTCGCCTAGTCTCACGTGTACTCCGCCCGACCACCAAGTGGAGTTTTACCGATCCCTCAATTCCCAACGGAAAGACAGAACGGTCTTTGGAAGAAAACACCCTATTCCCCTTCAAGTTGTCGGCCTTCACCAAACTTCTTGGAAGAATCAAGCGTTGATGCAAAAAGCAATCAAAATCTTTAATCGTGGTCTGAGGTTACAATGGGGGTCTACTCCTCAATATATAGTGCCCTTCTCCACCTCATGGCTAGCCAAGAGGCCCTACACCTACTCTAATTCGGAATTTGGAGTCCTACTCCAATTCGGACACAATCTAAAACAAAAAGGAAACTTTGATTTTACAACCATCACATTGTTTCGGGCATATATTTTGACGTAGGACGAATTTCTGAATGCGAGATGATCCATTGGAACGGCCTTGAAGTTTTCTTTCCAACAAGCACAAGAACACCCAAATCGGACTCCGTTTGTGAAAGTTATGACCGTTTTACTCCGGACTGTCCTGCCGATTCCGAATCCGAATTTGATGCCGATTCCGAATCCGAATTGAATCCAAACCTTCCTATCTTCAATTTCATTAATTGAAACGACTTTTATTCGCATGAAACTTGAGAAAGAGACTCTTGTGAACCTTTGAAAAGTTATGGCATAACTTGATATCCTCCCAAGATATTGTACATGCCACGGAATCATCAAGTTTGTCAACTCTCGCGCATTGGTCGGTCTGAATGTGTAGCATGTACTCGAGTAGCCATAACTTGTTATAGAAAGCTCCAAATCACATGCCGTTTGATTCATTGGAAAGTAGACTTGACAAACTTTCCAAATATATATATTATTTATGCTAGATCCTTCCGAGTTTCTGCGAAGATCATCGTGAACCTCAAGATCAGTGTGGCGCCATCTATTGTTCGTCTCATGCGCCTCTACCTTCCATGGGTTGCATGCCATTTTTGTAAGAAACAAAACACCCTAAGAAGCATCGTGTTCTTTATCTTCCAATAAATCTTCTACTTGAAACCTGACAACAAGCGATAACCCGATATTAGGAAGTATAATATTCTCTACTAATTTAAAAGGAAATTCAGGGAACAGATTCACATGTTGGATAAGCTTTTCTTGTTTTTTCAACTCTTTTAGTAAGCTCATGTTGTTCTGAGGTACTTGATAAATTGAAAACACTATATGGGACAACATAGCTAAGGATGTCCGCATCAGAGAGGATCGATGGAACGGAGCAGCAGAGGATAAGGGGGGAAGCACTGGCTTGGCTGGACTGGAAGGGAAAAAAGGGAGGATGGGTCGGGGGGGAAGGCCAAGAGGGGGCTACGACGGGGATGACCGCCAAAGGGGAAGGAAAATTGGCTGGGCTCGAAGAGAGAGGTTTTAAAATTGAGGTAGAAGCTACAGATTTTGAAAATACAACTTAAGTTGAAATAAAATTTTGGATCCAAATGACAAAAGCAAACTAGTATTCAGAAACCGAAAATGGGATGTTACAGTACGGGAGGAGTGAGAAACAAGAGAAAGGAAATAGCCATTAGCCCATGGATTGGAGGAGCTCCATTTTCCCTTTCCTTTCCCTTCTCTCCCTGCACATTCCAAGAAAAGAACATTCTTCCTCTGCCCTGGTATGATCTATCGATATTTTCCTTTTCCCCCCTGTAAAATATCGTCAATCCTTTTCTTGCCATGTGATTGCTGGGTTAGAATCTTGGTCTCAATGGTTAGGCGTTGTGATAATTCCAATTGCATTTGATCCTGATGTGTGTGATCCCTAGAAATTTGCAATTTGTTGGATTATGGACTTTTGATTTGTCGGACCTGGATTTTGCAAATCCAAATCCTCTGAGAAAGCAATGTGCTATTCCCGGGATCAGTAGATAGCACTCACATGCACATTGCTAATTCATTTCATACATGGCGTGAGCTAAACCATTCAAATATATTACAAACTTCAGAGTAACATATATCATGTCGATTCGAGTTTTACAAAAGGGCCGAACAAGCCAAATTGATTACATTGCATGAAAGCCCCGCAAACTACAACGGAAGCAAAAGGGGTAGAGCTTATCTTTCCACAAGCAAGCGACTGGGGTAGCATGTGTACGATGGATAGTTAACCAAGAGTTTAGATAATATCGGTTGTACGCAAGTACCAGATGAGTCCACTTAGACTGAGGCAAGACCTAAACTATAGAACTAGACTACTCTTCATCGTTTCCTTACCCGTTGACTTCTGGGTCCTCGTAATATGCATAATATCCTTGGTCCACATTATCTGAAGGGTTTGGGGGAGAGCGACAATGGGCACAATTTCTGTGCTAGCGAGCCAACACACAAGATGCAATAATATACATGCATGGCTTAAAAAGAGTGGCTCTGATTTTTTTTTTGCTAAAGCAACATTTTCCAATATCATAATTACAAATTCCTATCACTTAGCATTTTAACCAAATTGCATTTTATTAAAGAGATTAATTGTGCAATAATAAATAATAGCAGAAGTCCCCTCCGCCAGAACCTCTACGTTATGCTTCTTTTGATTGGAGCTACCTCCAATCATTAACAACACCACTGAGCTCGACGGCTCAAGAAAAATCCAATCTCAGGGATAGGTGAGCCCGACCTGATTTTCATACCACCCACAGAGGTTTTTGAAATAGAACTAAGTCTAGTAAGTTCCCATGTTCGTCTTTGATCGTAGACACAACTGTTTAAATAGTTTAGACTCTGTAGAGGTTGTACACTGTACCCACAAGAGATAATCACACTCGTTGCCCCACATGATTCCTTAGTTATGCAGTTGACCGATCATCATAGTGAGCTTTGAAATATTTCGCCCCTTCCGTCATCTCACACATATAGGCCACGCCCATAAGTTGTGCGGGATGTTCACCTTAGCAACTAGCGTAGCTGGATTACCCACAACGCCTAGCGCGACTGGCAACTTCACTTTGCATTAGTGTCCTATTCAAGCCAGACCGTGTCCAGTGCTTACACGATCCCGCTATCACTTCAACGAGATAACGTTCAGAATTTAATAAATTTACTAAGCCAAGTTGTATTTTACAGACTTGTGGTTGTACCTGTTTTATACAGGAGGTCATGACAAGATTAAATCCTTAATCCATCCGGACGGTTCATACCACCTACCAACCACTCTCGTGCACGACGGCACCCACTACCATTCCATCTGCGCAGATGTGGTAATAGTAAGATATTAGGGTTTTGAGGAGTAAAACCAATTTATCTCAACATGCCAGTCATTTACCCACAATGACTGCCCAAAACCACTTTCATGTTTAAAAGATTATGGGTAAGGCATTTTAATGCCCCGCTACTTAAGCAAGACTAGCATGTCATTTAAGTAAAACCTATACTAGTATTTACCACATAGCTACTAGGGTGACATAGAATAATGGATTCAACTATCAAAGGATGGCTTAATAATTAATTGATCATCAAATGAGTATTTAACTACCTCAAGCTTTAACATACATTTAATTAAAGAATTAAAGCATGCAATTTTGGTAATTTAAATAAATATAATTGACATAAAATGTAGGCTCAAAATAATCAAAGTGTCGACTCGCCTTGGTTATAGGCAAGAGAGTCTTGTGCTTGATCAATTTGGGGAACTTCCGCTTCTTTGAACCCTAATAGGACGAATGTACCAGAAAAAGGAATAACAAGCAAATAGAGCAAAGAGAGCAAATAAATACTAAAGACATAATAAATGAACTCCAAATTAAACAATACCAGTGCCATTAGTAAGATCTTGAATTTAGACAAATTTAGAGACAAAGTTCACTTGAATCGGAGTTATAACGGAGGAGAATGGAGCTTCCGAAGTTTGAATTGGAATTAAATTCAGAAAATAAAAGAGGAGAGAGAATTGTGCCGCTAGCATGTGGGGCCCGTGAACAGTGCTCGGTCCTTGTTCGCAGTGCATGGATCGGAGGTCAACATGCACTGTGCACCGGTTCATGGTGCACCGGTTGCACGCTGTATGCGGGCCCACCTGGTATTGAGTCACCGAAAACCAAAATTGTCTGTTACTATTTATGGGCCCACCGGTCAAAGAGTTAAGGGGGGGGGGTTAAGATACCAATTAGAGGCTAATCAAGGCTTAGGGTTTATTTAAGCGGCTAATCGCCAGTTAGCCTTAAATCCAGACCGGGATTCGGCCATTAAGGCGCTCCAGTGTGTGTGTCTGCTGTTCTGACCGGCAAAAGGGAGCGGAGCTCCGCTCGTAGTCGGCGAGGGCGACTGGGCAACAAAATGGGATGCCCTTGGTGAGGAGAAGCTGATGACGTCGATGGCGCGGCCGGGGGATGGCGGAGCGGCGACGGTGGCATGATTGTGGCGGAGGAGGAGCTCCGGTGGTGCCCTGAGCTGGGTAGGGTGAGCACGGGAAAGAGCTCGGGGAGGCGAACCTACCAGATCAACAATGGGGGCGAGAGAGGGACGGTGGCCGGAGAAGGATGGTGGAGAAGGTGACGGCCGGAGGCGGGAAAGATGGTCAAATCCGGCGGCGACAGTGGACCAAAACCGAATCGATTTGGGGCATTGACTTCCTTGGATTCGGGGGCGCTCAGGATGGGATCGGCGCAGCGGAGGCGGTGCTAGAACGACGAATCTCCGGCGAGGCGGCTCAACCGAAGAAGAAGGAAGGCGGCGGTTTTTTGGTGGCACTTACCGAAGTGAAAGGGGGCATGGGGAGAACAAAGGGAGGCGTCGGGGTGCTTTATAGTCGAGGGAAGGGCGGAGAGCTGTTGAGCTCGGTTGAGGGCGTCTGGTCCCGAGGGAGGCATGGGCGAGCGAAGCGCTGCCGTCATGGCGGCGACCTTGGAGGCCCGGGGGTGTGAGCGAGAGGGAGAGGGTGCTGGCGACAGGACAAGGTGGGGTAGACGTGGCCGCATGCATGGTGACGCGGGCGTGCGGACAGCAGACCGGGTGCTGGATGACGGCACTGACACGGCGGGGCGCGCTGGTGATGGGACCCGACGAGGAGGGGGATACTGTAGTCAAGGGTGGCAGGGGAGTAGGTGCGGAGCACGGGGGGGTGGCAGGGACCCAGGGGAGCGACGTGCTGGGCGCAGGCGGAGGACGAGGCCGCAGGGGGGGTGGTCAGAGGAGCGGCGATGGGATTGGGTAGAAGAAAGAAGAAGACAGGGGGAGGAAGGAGTAGGTCGGGAAGGGGGAGTTGGGCTAGAAAGAGGAGCTGGGTCGGTTGGGCTAGAAGGAAGGAGAAGGGGCTGGCCCAAGAAAGGTGTGGGCTGAGCCCAATGAAAGGAGGGAAAAAAATTGAGAAAAGGGCTCAAAACCGAAAAAAGGAGAATTCAAACTTGAATTCGAATTCGGTAATTTGTAAAAAGATTTGAAACACAAACTCGAGCTTAGCTAGAAGCTAGAAGAATTTAAAAATATATGATAATTTGAAATACGATTGAAAACCGAAAATTAAATAGTAAACATTATTCATCATTTGAAAACGAGAATGTTACAGATTGACCGTGGCTAAGGAATCTGCATTACATTTCTTTGTTTTTCCCCTAACTTCGTGCTTCCCCTTGTGAAGGCGATGATTATTTGGCCACAGATTTACTGTCCCAAAAGAAAATAAACACACATTCATCTCACATGGAACTTGTCCTTTACAAGAAACTCGAGAAGGACTACGCTATTTGATTTACTTGGAACATATACTGCCTTGCTGTGTTAAATATAAGTTTGTATTTGATTGATGCATCCCATTTTTGTTATATAAAAATGAATATCAATGACATCTCTAGTACAACAAGTTTTTATGCGGAAGCTGATTGCAGCAAGGCTTGACTGCGATATACACATCTCTTTCTTTGGTTATTAAACTTGTGATGTGTTCATTATTTTTTACATCTGATGCAGGAGTAAAAGTTCCAAAGCCCAAAAACCGCACAGAAAA
This sequence comes from Hsuehochloa calcarea, assembly GCA_036346395.1. Lineage (NCBI taxonomy): Eukaryota > Viridiplantae > Streptophyta > Magnoliopsida > Poales > Poaceae > Hsuehochloa > Hsuehochloa calcarea. The sequence goes on from CM070616.1 coordinate 29,272,466, forward strand.
AGATGAGACTATCCCGGTACGTGCTTGAATCTCGTAATCCGCCTCGTTGTTTTTCAACTCACCATTCCCTAAGATCAATGTCATGACCCAATATCCATGTGGGTACTATACTGCATGTGTACTGTAGCACAGCATCAGCTCTCGACTTTGGTCGACAAGGAAAACCCTCCTGTCCCTCAAGTTTAGGGTTATTATTTTTAGTTATTTCTATATTTTTTAGATTGATTATTTCTATATCTTTTATATTAGATTGTTAGGATTATCCATTTCTTATATTAGAGATATGTTTCTTATGGGTCAAGTCAAATCATCTCTATAAAAGGAATATCACTGTATCTTCTTGAATCAACCAAAAAATATATCAAGAGTTACTAGTATCTCCTCTATCTCTGCCCTTGTGGTGTGGTCGCCGCTCATCGGCATGGCCGTGCTGTTTGGGTTCAGGGCCTTCTAATCCTAGCATGTGATAATTTGGTATCAGAGAGTAGTTGATCCTTACACATGACTTCTGTTGTTGATAGGATTAAGGCCGATGTGATCAAGACCATGAATAAACAAGTTCCTAGTCCCTAAAGTACAGGTGTGGTCGTTCCCTTGACCGGCTATTCTAGATATATTTTTCTCCCAATCGGTGCCCCCTTCACCTAGCACCATTCTACTTCAAGTTCAAATCGCCGTTGTCTGACCTTCTTCCGACGGATGTTTACCCCCTTGTTGTGCTAGTTCACAACAATTGGTATCAGAGCAGTCGATCCCTTCCCACAACTTCTGCTATCATAGTGATGGCGACAGATCAGATCAAGTCGGCATAGCAACCTCTCGTCGAAGTGGGGTTTCCAAGGGTTGTAATCATGGTCGCCACCACAGCTCGAGGACGAGCTATCGCGAAGGGAGGGATAAATTGCCACATTGAGGAATTATTGTTCACACTTCACAGGTGTGAATAGTACCTGCATACTGTAGCATACGTGCATTGTTCATACTGAACCCGTGTGTGCAATAGTAGTTGGAAAATAGGGATAAAAATAGTTTTTTTTCGAGAACACGCATAAGAGCTGTGCGTCGTTGGCACAACAAGAGTTACAAAAGCTGGAAACAAAGAAGGGAAAAAAGTTTGAAAAGAACTGAAACTAACAATCGAAAATTAGAAGCACCCAGAACAGGGGGGAAGCAAGCAGACACAAGGCAAGTGTGACCCGAACAGCAGGGTGAGGGACTACTCACGTCCTGGAAGCGCCTTGAAACAATGATCTCCTGCCAAGTGCCAGTGGCTGAACTCGTCGAAAATCTGCTGCAACACTAGATCCACTAAAGAGCTTTCCTGTCTGAAAACGCGTGAGTTGCACTCCTTCGAAACCATCCAAGAGAGAAGAATGGTGCATGAATCCAGCGTCGTCTTCTGTTCCCTACGAAGATTCCTCGAGTGGAAGCCCAAAACTTTGCCAAGCTGACCTGACTAAGCGGAGAGAAATGCTGAAGCCCAATCCTGGCGATAAATCATGACCAAATTTGCGAAGTTACCATCCACTGTCTCCGACGAATCAGAACAGAAGACGCAGTTGTCGTGGTTCTGAATGCCATGCCGTTGCAAACGATCGGCTGTCCAGCATCGACAGCGTAGGGCTAGCCACATGAAAATTTTACATTTCGCCGGTGCCCAAGCCTTCCAGAGTGCATCTATAAAAGCAAAACGCGTAGAGCCACATAAGAACGACCTATATGCTCCAACCATCAAGCCACTTGTCCGACTAGAAACGACAACGTGTTCCATCTCCCAGTTGAACTGACAATGATGCCTAAAACACATCCACCTCTGTTCGAGTGGCCGTATAAGGAAGACCACGCCATAGCCTAACTTCGTTTGTCCACTGAAGCCAGAGCCACCTTAGGCGTAGGGCACTTCCCATGGCATTTAGATGATGGATAGCAACCATTTTCAACAGGTCAACATACTAACGACCAAGCTACCAAACACTGTCTGCCTGAGACAAATTCAGAGCTTTCCAAAGGAAAGCTCGCCGTCTTTTGTCAATTTGTTTGATGATCTAGACTGGAAGCTTTAGTGTCGTCTTTTGTAATTTTGCTTGAAGATCCAGACCGGAAGCTTTAGTGCCATGAGATGGTATATGGGGATTGCTATTAGGATCACCTTGACCAGAACAAGGTGCCCTCCCTGTGACAGCATGCACGATTGCCAGTTCGCAAGACGATCAGGGAGCTTGTCCAGCAATGGTTGAAAATCACCCTTGGATAGTTTCCTTAGCGACAAGGGAAGGCCCAGATATTTACATGGAAAGTCGGCCCGGGCGCACTATAGTTCCTCTGTGATGAGCTAGAGATGATCCGCCGCACATCGAATCGAGGATACCGAGCTTTTAGCTAAATTGGTATGGAGTCCCAAAGCCTCTCTGAAGACTTCCAAAATGGCTTTGATTGTATGTAGGTCGGAAGCGACAAGGGAGAGGAACAAGGCCGCATCGTCTACATAGAGGGACAGACGGTGGGGAATGGCTTGATGACCCTGACTGGCATGAGAAGGCAGCAGCTTTCGGCCTGACGAAGCAGGTCGTTGAGAACATCCATGACGATGATGAAAAGCATTGGTGATAACTGGTCCCCTTGCCGGATACCACGGCCGTGCCAAATCACGCGACCGGGCTACCCGTTTAGGAGCACACATGTAGATGCTGACGAGAGCAACCGTCCCAACCAACTGCACCACTTGGGTCCAAAACCTTTACGGCGTAGCACTTCCAACAAAAACGGCCAGGACATAGAGTCAAATGTATGTGCTATGTCCAGCTTGAGCAATAAGCTCGGTGGCTTTTTTTGATGAACCGATCGTGCGGAGTGCCTGACCAAGTTGAAGTTGGCCAGGATGGATCGCCGCTTAATGAAGGCAGACTTGTTGGGAGCCACCACCGTGGCAAGGACAGGTGCGAGCCTCTGGGATAGAACCTTTGAGAAGAGTTTAGCAAAGCTGTGCAACAAGCTGATAGGGCGAAAATCCTTCGGTTCTTGCGATGCCAGCTTCTTAGGTAGAAGGATGATCAATGCCTGGTTAAGCCGGTAAAAATCGTTTCCCATTGAACGACCTAGGTGGAAGAAGGCGGTCAAGATATCACCCTTGATGATATCCTAGCACTTTTGACAGAACAGGGCAATGAACCCGTCAGGACCAAACACCATCTCCGACGGGAAGCTTTTGACTGCATCCCAGATTTCCTCCTCAGAGAACAGAGCTTCCAAAGGCGTAAGATCAAGCGACGAGACATTGAGGTAGTCATGATCAATGGAATGCTAACGTGGAACTGGCTTATCGACGAGCTGCACAAAGAAATCATGCAGGGTGTTAGCCATCTCGTCATGCGATGGTAAGCCCATTACCTAAACTGTCAATCCGTTCAAGCATTGGGCGTTCTCGCGCACTCGACCAGGTGAAGGCACGGACATTGAGATGCACCTCTCTAAGCTCCAAATCATCGATCAGGCGCTTGAATTTCCCCATGTGAGCCCTATTGACGCACCTGTTATTCTTATCTTGTGCCTGCAGGATAAGTTTGAAATCACCCATAACAATCCAAGGCCCTACGATCATGCTACGAATTTTTCTCAGTTCTAGGATGAAAGCCTCTTTAGCCTCACTCTCATGCTGTCCATACACCACCGTGAGCCACGATGACCGATGACCCCCTGGAGAACGACCTTGGCTGTAATGGAGCGTTCTCTGAAACTGACAGAGGTGCAAGCCAGTTTGCTAGAGTTCCAAGCAAGAAGAATGTAGCCTCTGGTTTCGGAGGCTGGTAAGTAGCAGAAACCATCGAGCGATGGTCCAACGAATTCCTTACATAAAGGCAAGTCTAGAACCGCATGCTTGGTTTCTTGAAGACACGTGACCGACACCTGCGACGAGCACATAGTTTCCCTGACTACGCCGCGCTTAGATCGATTGTTCAATCCCGGACATTCCAGTAAATGAAATTGCAATTCGAGTCCATGAGAACCGGAAGGAACGACTCGCGACCCAAGCTAGAGCGGTTAGCACGCAGAGATCGATGCTGGAGTCACCGGCCCCTCACTGACCGCCGGGAAGTCGTCCGGAATTGACAATTTAAATAGCTCCACTAAGGTCATGAGATGGTGGTGCGGCAGGTGGTTGTCAAACAAATATTTGAATTTGTCAATGGTTGTGGAGACAGGCATGTCGCTGCTAGGTTTAATGTCCAATTTCGTCGCGAGAGTGTTGTGTCATGATGAGGGACTAGAACAGGTTCATCATGATTACTTTCGCATACGTTGCAAGTTACTACCGGATGTGACTGCGTGCGATGGGGGTCGTGGAATTGTGGCCCGAAAAAAGAGAGTAAATTTCACTTTGGACCATGTAATCTTACCATGCTTTCACGTTGCACCATTATTAGCAAATCTTTTCACTTCGCACCACTTCTTCTTACTTTTTATTTCACTTTGCACCAGGGGAATGTCCTGTCAGCGAGATGGAAATATGGGAGGTGTGTGGGGAGCTTGCCGGCAGCGAGGCACAGATGGCGAGGTGGCACCAACCCGAAAAATACAGAGAGAGGCAAAGAGAGCCATTTTGCTATCGCCGCCATTACTATGGCCACCACCGCGATGCTTCAGCTATTCTTCTCCTCTTGCGACTCATTTCCTAGCTCCATCTACCTCCTCCCCTCTCTCCATCACGTGCCTCACCAACGCCTTTTGCGTTGCTCACCGTAGGTGAACACAGAAGAAGGCGATCAAATCCTTACCCATTGCAAAGTGCAACACATGGTAAGAAAAAATGGTACAAAGTGCAACACTTGGTAAGAAGAGGTGGTGTAAAGTGAAAAGATTTACTAAGAGTTATGCAAAGTGAAACTATGGTAAGATGTCAGGACCAGGGATTAACACTCCCAAATCCCTTGTGTATTACTGAACCAGTCCCATGATCAGTGGCTAGCTCACACAGTAAACAAGTATGGTAACATACATAATACGTAAAACTTTATTAATAGTCAGAGTTTAATTACCATAAAGGCTTACAAACCAACAAATAAGAACACAACGAAAGACAAATGAACAGTAGTGGAGCCCAGCTAATCTGCCATAAGCAATCGACTAGGGTAGCGGTCTAGTCGTTGAGATCTTCGACAACCCGAATTCATTCTTCTCTGAAATTTATTTGCATTAAGCAAGGGTGAACACAAACAACTGTGCTCCATAAGTTACACCCAATAACAGAATTATAATGCATGCAAGGGTATATCAAAGGAAGGCATATAGGGTTCAATTTGCATAAAGCAATGTTTTCTTTAAATACTTGTACTAAGTTCCAAAGCAGATATTATATAACTAAAATTCATTATCCAAATTATCAAGTTTTATAGTCATATAGCATTCACACAACAGTGGTGAAGGATACCCTCCTATCACATGGCAAACCGCCCAATTTCTCAGTTGGATAAAATATCCAAAATCATTTCATAAAATCTTTTAAAAATAAAATCAAAATCTAACTTTGCATTGGCTTTTCAAGCATGTCTATGACCGTGGACACAGCTATTTCAGATAGTTTTACACTCTATAGAGGTTGTTGTTCTCAAACGACGTTGCAATCCGTCTTTCCGAAGTCGTCCCAATCTACACACAAAATCAAGCCAAATTAAAATAAAATCCAAATTAAATAACTTTGGTACAGATAGCTAGATCTTGAATTTAGATGAATTTAGGAATTTGAATCGATAGGATTGGAGTTCGTATGAAGGAGAACGAACATTCGAAAGTTTGGATATCACAAGAAATGATAGAATTCCGAAAATACTGTTCACCGTCTCGACTACCTGGTCGAAAGAGGTTTCGACTATCTGGTCGAAGGGGGTTTCGACTACCTGGTCGAAGGAATAGCGGTGGTGGGCGCACGGGGCGACAGTGCTCCGGTGGCGGCAGGGCGAGGGAAGGGGAGCACCATGTAGAATGCGGAGTCACGATGCCGGGGATGTGGTCGATGGTGGCGGGCTGCACCGTAGGCAGTGCAATCAACGACGGTGAGAGCTTCGGCCGAAGCACTTGGAGCTCGAAAATCCGGCGAACAAAGGCGAGAGAGAGAGAGAGAGAGAGAGAGAGAGAGAGAGAGAGAGGGAGAAATGGGGGAAAAGAGAGGGGAGAGTTGGGGGCACACGGTGACTGTGGAGCTTCTGGCGTTCCTTTGCTCTTGGAGTTCGGGAAGAATATGGAGGAAATGGGGAGGAGTAAGAGAGGCTCACTAAGGATCATATAGCTAGGGGAGGGGGAATAACTGGGGGGATGGAGCTCGGTGCGAGTGGCAGTGCAGGGTGCTTGGGCGCGTGCACAATGTTCCTGGAACGCGTGTGCAATGCACCTAGGTGGCAAGGGGGAGCGGCCAGGGGGGAAGGCAGGAGGCAGGGGGATGCACCGGAGGAGGGGAAGAACCTGGGCGCGTTGCCGTGCGGGAGCGCGACGAGGAAGTTTATAGGCGAAGCGGTCGGAAAGTCGGGCCATGGGAAGGGAACATGAACGGGCCGCAGGAGAATTCGGCCTGAAAGATTTTCCAGAATTTTGATGATTTCTGAATTATAGAAAATACAACAAATCAAAATAGTTTTTAGAAAATAGCAAAAAGAGTTCAAAAATTATGAAAAAAATTCATAGAAATTTCCTAACTTATTTTGAACTTAATAAAATTATTCCCAACTTAAGGTTGGCTTTTAATTTTGTACATAAAGTATTTTTTTATTTTTGAAAGACATGAGAAACCTTTTTAAATTCCAGAAGATTCAAGAGATTACATAAGTTTTTCTTTTTAACTTTAAATCCAAAGTAAACCCAGAAACTCAAACTTTATTTTTGACATTTAAAATATATAAAATAGAGAAAAGCAATAAAACTCTTTTGAAACTCAGGAAATTCAATAAAATAATAATTTTATAATTTAAATTTTGGTAACATGACTTTGGGATGTTACATAAGATTACATGGTCCAAAGTGAAATTTATTCTAAAAAATATCACTTATATGTGATTCGGCAGGAAAAAGGGTAACACAATTACTTTGCTCACCATTGCGAGTTACTGTCACGCATGTCCGAATTGTGGGACTATGCCTTGAAAAAAAGCAGTGCCTACGCTATCTATTACTGCCAATATGCATTGCGCGTCCGGAGGAGTTTGCGTGCGTTCCAACTGGACTGATTGGCGTGGTGGGTTGACTGGTGCATAGAATGAGTTACTATGTGTGTAGCTACAGAATAGTGTGTGTGTGTGTGTGATATATATATATATATATATATATATATATATATATATATATATATATGAAATTACATAAAGCTCCTGGGTGCCTAGGCACCCGCATCATGAATTATCTGATACATGTGTATGATCGATGTGAATTTTGGAGTTTGGGTATGAAAATATTTTATACCCTGATATATTTATTGCAAGTTAGTTTTGAACTACTTTTGAATTTAGTACAACTAAAATGATTATATACTATGAAAGTAGCTCAAACTAGTTAAATTGAAGATGAATTTAATTTTTTTTAGAGCATGACATCTCAAATGCACTTTTTTATGGTTATGTGAAGATACACACAACAAACATTGTGAATCTCAAAGCATATCATCGGGTATTGATTTGGGTGCCCGATGTATATATAAGCTATAGCAAAAGAAACAAAAGGACAGTGACCACCCCTGAGAAGAAAGGAGAGAAACCACCATGCACGAAGGGGAGAGAAGAAGAGATCAGGGGAGAAAGAAAAGGAAGCCGGAATGGTCTGGATCCCTGCGCTCACGCGGTGCAGCAACAACAACAACAGCAACCAAGCTCCTCGCGGGTGATCACCGGCATTTTCCCTCCAGAAAGCTCCCTCGTTTTCGCCTTTCCCCAAACGCTATCCCTGCCAGCCGGCCTTATCTCCTCCCTCCACCCAGCGCCGTCGAACCAACCACCGAGCCTCCTCCCTCCCTTCAATCTCCCTTCTCTGTGGCGTTTCTTGGTGGTTCCTAGCTTGAGGCCTACGTGTAGATCGATCGTCTATGCGCATGGAGGTAGGAGGCCATAGCGGCCTAGTGGGAGCAGGCCATGGCCTCAGGGATGTCAATCAGCTTGCCGGTGTCTACGCAAACGAACACACTGGAGCAGAACAAACACACACATACACAGCTGGAAGAAGAAAGAACTTGCAAGATAATATTGGTGCTGCACAACCACACACCGTTTTCTATTTTTTTTTCTTTCACTCTTATTTATACTAACAATGCTAACAAATAATAGAGAAACTACCCACTGCTAATGCACTACTAGTAGCACATGAATGGCCAAAACGTGAAGAGTGACGTGCAACATCAATCATAATTAGCTTCAATGCCCACTACTACTACTACTCAGCGCACTACTAGCGTCAAAAGAAATGGAAACAACGTATACGCTGCAAGACTCAATAATAAGGACACTATGTTAGGAACCAAAAATACAATTTTGGACTCTCTGTGTATACTATACTAGTTTAAAATCACGCTAGTGCATACAGTGGTAACATCAATGAAATATCATTTCCATATGCAAAGATTTACTAATAAATAGAAAAATAACAATAATAATTAGAGTAACGACCTTAAGGTCAAAGCTTACATTTCATACCTCAGGAGACGAATAGCTCAATAAAGCTGCAGCAAAACATAACAGAATAACTTCTGTGAAGCCCATCCATATGCCCACAAGCAATCGGCTGGGGTAGCGCGACCTAGTTCTCCACGATCCTAGAAGCATACCTTGTTGGCTGATGATTCCTCCACTTCTGTTGATTGATTATAGCAAGCATGAGTACACAACTGTACTCGCAAGTCATACCATAAAATACAATTTATAGACGATGGCTTATTCCAAAGGAATGACTTCTGTGGTTATTTTGCATAAAGTAACATTTACAACTGAATACAAATAATAGATTGGAAACAATATTTAAAACAAATAAGCAATAATAATTTGGTATTTATTTTCACAAAGGACACACAGTCTAAACAAGTTATTCACACAGCCATATGACATAGATCATACAGCTCCCTTCCCAAATGTTTTATGAAAATCTACCCCTCGTGTGAAATCTCTGAGCATGTCCATGACCGCGGACGCGGCTATTCGAATAGTTTTACACTCTGTAGAGGTTGTACACTTTACCTACAAGATACAATTAACATATCATGTTTGTCATGACTCGCCATACGGAAGTATGCGATTGAGCAATAATAACAAAACCCTTCAGAAACTTCATCTCAAACATTGACACCCACGATTGCTTTACCGCCGTCTAATCGATACACATAGCGCTTGGTACGACACACACCGTTGGACAGGGAAGCGACGAACCGTCCAGCGACGTGAGAATCACACATCCAGCCCATCACACAGCCTAACCTACAACCCGAGTTGTCAATGTCAAGACTTCATAACTTACTAAGTTAGGCCCGTCCCATACCAGGCATTGGTCGTACAGTAAGACCAGTTCAATGGCGCACAAAGTTAAGTCCTTAATTGACCAAGGCAAGACTTCCAATTTCTAACTAAATATCACACAGACCAATATTTCTATTCACACAGCTTCCACCATATCACGCAATATCCACCACTTGCCTTAGTCTAAATCTTTTCTCATCCTGTTGGTTAAGTGCAACACATGCCATCAACGAGTAATAGCACACAACACACACAGTTTTATCACACAGTTCCATAATCACTTAGTAAAGTTTATATTTGTAACTCACATGAAATGATGACTCGTAGCATGGCTAAGCAATCTACACGTATCTAACCAACCCACGTTGGCGCTACGATAATACCAACTAATAATGAACCAACCTAGGGTGACAAAAGATCATGGCATAACAATAGACAAGGTGGATGTAACAAATTGGATTAATAACTAAACCCAAAAGTATTTAAATAAATACTTAAAGTATAATGCAATAATTTGAAATAAAGTATTTTGAAAACTAGGTTCAACATTATCAAAGGTATAACTTGCCTTGCTATAGCAATGGTGTTCTCATTTTATCTTCAATCTTCAACTTCCTTAACCTTCAACTCCTTCGGACGATTACGAGACTTCGACGTCTAACGAGAAAGAAAACGCGAAACAAACAAAATTCAAAAAAGACAAATCAAATAAACTCCTTGACGAGGATCTAATAATCCTCATTTTTATCTTTTATCTATAATTCTTATTATGGGTAAATATGATGTCACATAGTCCCCAGAGGTACCCCTTATCTAAAAAGGAGAAGTCCAATAAATGGTTGTAAGTCTTGCTACGACTATATCATGGTCGTAAGTCTTTCTACGACCACTACATAGTCGTAAGTCCTTCTACGACTGCTACCTGGTCGTAAGTCCTTCTACGACTGCTACCTGGTCGTAAGCTCTTCTACGACCAGGTAAACTACGACCACCTTATAATCAAACCTACAGGCGAGTGGGTCCAATTGATTAAGGAATCCGAACGGTCTGCACGCACTATTATTCCGCTTATTAATGGTGCGTAATTACCCCATTATCTCTGGAAGATAATTGCCAGACGGCGTGAAGAAGCCGAGGCGCCAGTAATTACTGCCATCATGCGCCAAGCATTGGATTAATCAGCGCATCTCCAGCAGGCAAAACGGCTACTTCTTCACGACTATATAAGGGCATCGATCAGAGGGAAAAAGGGGGGAGAGCCAGTCAAGTAGTAACACAAGCGCTATTCTCTGTAATAGTCTTAGTCTTTTACTTGATCATCAAGAATACCATACACACATGATTAGGGTTATTATTCTCTCCGGAGAAGGCCTGAACCTGTCTAAACATCCCGTGTCAATCCACTCTGCGTGATCTTATCTCTAGGAGACCCCCCGAATCAAACAATCTTTACGTAAGATCGGTTCTAATACACCGACAGTTGGCGCCGACCGTGGGGATCTTCCGGTAATCTCTTGTCAACATATTCTCTTTTTCCAATCTCATGCAATCATGGCAGGAGAATGGAACGAGGAGAACTGGTTTGACTTGGCAGATTACGCAGACGTCGACATGGATGCCGGTTTCGACTATGAACCGAGTGATGCATCCGCTGATGGTGATGTTGCCTCCGGAGATTATTCTCCAGGAAACCATCCCATTAATAGAGTTGAGGAGGGATCCTTATCCCCCACAACAATACGTCCAACAGAGGAGCCATTTCCCTCAAAGGACAAGGGTCAATCCGACCAGACCGCCCTGGGAGGACTCACAACGCGACGAGAGTTTTTCTCCAAGTGTTCAAGTCCCTTAAGACGGTCCGACTTGGTAAGTCAAGTTCGGGAGCTACCATTCCAGACTCCACCAAAGATCTAGTGATTCTCTCTCGTGGTAACTCCAGAGGGTGGGATCAAGCATGCTTTTCTCAGAATTCGACCGCCTCCCCGCAGATCTCATTTGCGAACGGAGACGATTATAACCCGAGTTCCCCACCGGAGGGGATTACTCCAAGTCGCCAGATGGTGTCCTCGAGCACTCCTCAAGCGGGAGGCCTCGAGCGCAAGTGAGAATCATCAACGGAGGTCTTCGCCCTTCCCCAAATCGTGGTCACCTCATGGAGGCCGAGATAAGGACACTCCCAAGATCACACTGCGCCCCGTGGTAATGGCAAGGGCACCACCGCTGGCGAGAGGACCAACACTGATGAACGCGAGGGAAATCCTCGACATTCTCGCACTCCACTAAGAAGGCCTCAAAACCCGATGAGGAGGATTTTGATGTCGCCGAAGAAAGAAAATTGCAGTCCGTAAGAACTTGCTCGGCGCATTCAACATCACGGAGGAGGTACAAGAACTCCGAACATCAACGACTTGCTCGAGAATCCCACCAAGAGCTTGCTCGAACGCTGTGGTACGATCTCTTTGTCAAGAGATTACGCAAAGACTTCGAACTGTGATGACAAGACCGAGGTACCTCATCGACAACACTCGGTAGTCGTAGTAATACGACTTCCTCACTACTACCAATCGAATATTTTTCACGAGGAATCGACACGACCACAAGTCGAATCGATTCCCTATTCGAGAAATACCTTCGATCACCAAGATCAAGAAGCCCCTCAAGAGGTGATCATTCACCACTTCGACAAAGAAATTCACAACGAGTGGAATACGAGGAGTATTCTCCTCGAGAACAGAGGCCTACTACGTAACAGTCACTGCACGGTATCGTCAGATACGATCACCGGTGACATTAACCCTTCTTTTCTACAAAGAAGGCGCCAAGAAGTGATTACCGGATGCCGCATTTTCGCCGACCTTCGAAAGCCACGCCACCTCATTTTCGACCAGTGAACATGGAGAAATTTGATGGATCTCAAAATCCCATCGAATTTCTTCAGATCTATACAACAGCTGTCCGAGCCAGGAGGAGGAGAGCATGTAATGGCGAATTACCTTCCGATCGTGCTCGAAGGATCCGCCGATCGTGGTTATTAAACCAACCACTCGAGTCGATCTACTCTTGGCAACACCTCGTGATCTTCTACAGCGAATTTCCAAGGCACATACAACCGCCTCGAAAAGAAGACGACTTGCACGGATAAAATGAACAACAACGAGACTTTGCGCCAATTCATCAAACGCTTTAGTCGTTCGTAACTCAATTCCGAAATTTCGATTCCTCCGTGATCGTGGCTTTTAAGCAAGGAGTCCGCAGAGAAGAATAACGGAGGACATTGCTCAATCCTCCCAACATCATTGCCGAACTCTTCGAGATGGCCGATCGATATGCAACTGCTTCTGAGGCAGTCGAGTGGAACAACACTATCGATCGAGAAACATATACTCCTCGAGAGCCGTGAAGTTGGTAAGGATAAAAAGCAAAAAGTCCAAGAAGAAAATAAAAATCAAAACCACAAGCCGCTGGTTCCAAGGAGGTTCCGCCGTGAAAATGGAGAGCCCCAAACCACCAAGTCGCACTCGATCAAGGCAAAGGTAAACGCCCGATCGTAGGAACGACAAACCAAGGTGGTGTCCTTTTCATAAAAAGGAAGGACATGACCTCAGAATCGCCGAAGTTTTCCAAAGAAAGCTCAAGACTACTACAACGGAAAGCACCACTCCCTACTCGAAAGGTAGGACATACGAGTGGCCAAAAGTCGCGGATGATGAGGAGATGCTGCTCCAAGATCCGCAACATACCGTTGAGCACATCTACGGAGGATCATCCAGATACGACTCCAAACGACAACTTAAAGTCACGGACGAGAGGTAAATTCTCTACATACTCCTCGTCAATAAATTACCAAGTGGTCGGAAGTTACCATCTCTTTTGAGAAGGATGACCGTCCGATCACTACGAGTCGATCAGTCGATATCCGATTAGAGTCGAACCCACCATCAACAACCGCCGAGTCAATCGAGTGTTGGTTGATGGTGGCGCTTGAACATATTATTTACTAATGCCCCGGACGAGATGCAAGTACCCAGACAAAGGTAAGGCCAGACGATACTCCTTCCATGGAATTGTACCGGTCTTCACCAAACCTATTGGCCAAGTTTCTCTTCCTTTAACATTTGGCTCACCAAGTAATTTCGTGATGTAGAAAGTCTCCTTTGATGTGGTCGATTTCGACACGCGATATAATGCCATACTCGGACGACCAACTTTGGCAAAATTCTTAATGGCTACTCATTACGTATCAATGTCTTAAGATGCCAGTCCCAAAGGAGTGATCACCATTCATGTGACAAAAGATGGCGATAGTCGCGACCGCCGATCCTCGAGATGGTTGGTCAAATACCAACTCGAGATGAAAGTCACCTTCGACTAGCAAGTCGGCTTCAAAGTCGCACCAAAGCCGAACGACCAAGTCAAAGAGGTTCCTCCGACGCAGAAGAACCTCAAGACTGCTCAGACGGGAGACTTCCGACCCCAAATAGGAAGACGCCTCATTACCTTCCTCCGAGCTAACGCAGATGTCTTTGCGTGGCAAGCATCCGACATGCCCGAGTCCCGTGAAGGTGATCGAGCACGTGCTAGCTTTACTACCGATAAAGTACCAGAAACAAAAATTACGGAGATTTGCCCCGATCGACGAGATGCTATTAAATCGAGTTGATAAGCTACTTAAAGCGTGCTTTATAAGAGAAGTCAACCACCCAGTGGTTGGCTAACCTCGTAATGGTCAAAAAGTCAAACGGCAAATGGCGATGTGCGTGGACTTTATCGATCTTAATAAAGCTTGTCCAAAAGATGATTTCCCTTTACCTCGTGACGATCACCGTTGATTCAACCGCAGTTGTGAGATATTAAGTTTTTAGATGCATATTCGATACCACCGATCAATATGTGTTTAAACGATGAAGAAAAGACCGCATTCATTACTCCATTTGGTACCTTTTGCTATGTCAAAATGCCATTTGGTCTAAAGAATGCGGTGCTTCTTTTCAACGCTTAATGCAATCGATTTTTTCATCTCAATTAGGCCGAATTTGGAAGCCTATGTTGATGATCTAGTCGTAAAAGCATTAAGAGACTTAATCATATCACCGACCTACAAGAAACATTCGACAACCTCGTAAAGCACCGCTTAAAACTCAATCCAGAGAAGTGTGTGTTTGGAATTTCTTCAGAAAATTGCTTGGATTCCTAGTATCCGAACGAGGAATCAAGCAAACTCAAAAATAAAAGCCATCCTCCGATGCGCCCTCCAAACACAAAAAGGAAGTCCAAAACTCACTGGGTGCATGGCGGCTTTAAGTCGCTTCATCGCACGACTAGGAGAAAAGGACTACCTTTCTTTAAACTTCTCGTGAGACATGAAGGTTTTGAGTGGTCGAACGAGGCAAACGTTGCTTTTGAGGATGTCAAGAGGTATCTTTCGAGTGCTCCTGCTCGTTTCTCCAAAGCCGTAAGAGACGCCTTAATTTACCTAGCCGCCACGCCACAGCAAAGAAGCGCAGATTAGTCGAGAACGTGAAAACGCATAACGACCGGTTTACTACGTCGCCGAAGTTTTACACGGCCTAAGGAGCGCTACCTCGTGTCCAAAACTTCTATATGCCCTCCTCATGTCTTCGAGGAAATCATGCATTATTTTCAGCGCACAAAATAGTCAGGTGCCCGAGTTTCCTTTGGGAGCAATCCTCCATAATAAGGAAACAATGGACGATGGCAAAATGGTCAGTCGAACTTGGGGAGTTCGACCTCCATTTCGTGTCCCGAACGGCCATAAAATCCCAGATCTTGGCAGACTTTGTCGCCGAATGGACAAATCTCAACTCGCTCAGATCCCCAAGACGATTCCCACGCACCACTGGATGATGTACTTTGACGGTCACTTACTTTAAGTGGCTCTGGGTCGGGTGGTCCCGTATCTCCTACCGAGAAACCTTAAAGTATGCCATACAATTAAACTTTCAGGCCACTAACAATGTAGCAGAGTACGAAGGTTTGCTAGCTGGCATACGAGCTGCGAAAGCACTCTCAATTCGTCGACTACTCGTGAGAGGAGACTCTCAACTAGTCGTGAATCAAATCGGAAAGAGTACCAATGCTCTAACTCAACAATGGCTCGGTACTTATCAAGCACGTAAGCTAGAAAAACATTTTTAGGTTTCGAGGTACAATTTATCCTCGAAGGATAATTTCCTCGCACCAACTTGCTCGGATGGCTTCTTCCCGATCCACAAGCATCAAAAGGAGTTTTCTTGGAGCAACTCCAAAACCGCTCTCGTCGAAGAATCGTAAACACCTCCTCTTGAGATGGCCTCATTAGATTACGAGGATACCGGATGACTCCCATCTACGAATATCTTTACAAGGGTTCCAGACCAAGATGATCTTGAGGCGCATCGATTATCCCGAAAAGCCAAAATGTATACTTTGGTTGAAGGAGTCCTCTATAAACGAGGAACCCAAGGAATACTCATGCGATGCATTCCGCAAAACGAAGGAATAACACTCCTTCACGATATACACAAAGGGCATCCGTGGGACGATGCCTCCTACTGTAACATTGGTTGGTAAAGCCTTCGACAAGGTTTTTATCGCCTACACCTGCACGATGCTATGGAGGTGGTTAAAAAGTGTGTCCAAAGTACAATTCCATGGTAGATGATACACCAACCACTCAAGCATTACAAACAATACCTCTTTCTTGGCCTTTTGCACTGGGGCTTGATATCCTAGGACCGCTTCCCAAAGCTCCGTGGAGGTTTCAATTCCTTTTGTGGCTATTGACACGCTCACAAATGGATCAAGTCGAACTCAGAATCGATAACAACTAAGCAAAGAAAAGGTTCATGATGAGAAGCGTAATTAGTCGATTTGGAGTTCCGAAGTCTGATAATTACGCATAATGGTAAACATTCGCAAGTGCAAAATTTCGTGAATTTTGCGACGAGTTGGGTACCAAGTTATGCTATGCTTCGTTGCACATCCCCAAAGCAATGGGGCTCGAACGCAAACGCCAAATAATGCGAGGAATTAAAACTCGAGTCTTCGACCACCTTGTTAAGCGCCGGGGCTTGGGTACAAGAATTACCTTCCATATTATGGGCGCTCAGACGACCACCAATGAGCAACAGGAGAAACACCATTTTTCTAGTTTTGAGCCGGCCATGCTTCCTCCGAGCTAAAATTGCGGTCAACACGAGTTGAAACCTTCAACAACTCAGATCAGAACAACTTCGAGCAGATGACATTAACCTACTCAAGAGAGGAGAAACCTAGCCTTAATCCGCTCGCGCCTACCAACAAGCCCTCGCAGATACTATAATCGAAGGTCCAACCTCGCAGCCTTGTCAGAGGTGACTTGGTATTGAGGCTCGCCAATCCAAGTCTAATCGAATAAACTTTCCCTAAATGGGAAGGTCCTTACACAAAGGGTCGGCGTAACTCGGCGTGGTCTGTGACGACTAGCAATGGAAGATGGATGTGTTCTCTCAAACTCTTGGAACATCGACCGCCACGCAAATTTATGTGTGACCAGCCTCAAGCAATAAAAGTCCGTGTTCTTTCTACCTCTTTTGCTTTAATTTTTGAGTAGTGCTTTTTAATCTTTCGACTATGATATGAAAACACCAGCTTTTTTACACCGCCAAAAGCGAGAAACGCCATCCGTCGAAACTTCTCCTCTCGCATGTGGTTCTGCCCACTAGAAGGAATTTCCTAGCATCGACTGCTACTCATTTTTCCGCCAATACAAAGAGCTCGGTTTTATCTAGTCGTAATGTTATCAAAGCCAACTCTCTCAATCTTAGTCTATTTTTCCAAGAAATTCAAAAATATTCTAAGTAGAGTGCACTTTCTTACATTTGTTCGACCACATTTGGTGTACTCGATTTGTTTTAATCGGTCAAGGAAGAGACACACCTAGTCAAGTCTTTCCTCTCTCGCATGTGGTCCCGCCCACTAGAAGGAAACTTCCTAGTGTCGCCGCCTCCTACTTTTGCTATCGAAAAGACTTATCAAGTCCACCAAAAAGGACGAACGAATGACTAAAGTACTCTAAGACGCTTGCTTAACTCAAGTTGTCGTTCTTGGTTTGATTAAACTAGTCTGAGATGGGAACATCACCTAGTCGAAGCCTTCCTTTCTCGCAGACGTGGTCCCGCCCACTAGAAGGAACTTCCTAGTGTCGAGTCGTTTCTACTCTTTTCACCAAAGGCTTGACAACCGTAACAAAAGCTATAAGTTAAATAAACCTCTCTTTGTTTTCAGAAACCCCATTTTTAAACACTATTTATTTAGATTGTCTAAACAATCTAAGCAAATAGTCGGGGGCTAGGATAAAGTTATTAATTTGACTTCAATTCTTAGTCTTTCGTTCGTTTATTATCTTTTGAGTTATTAACTACTCGACAAGATGATTTTCAGGAAATGAAGCGGATCATATATTACTCATTAACAAAAATTGTATGCCTTACAAGGTAGTTACAAGATTACTCTGAAGAGGGAGAGCCTAGCTGCATTTCCTCCGCCACCTTTTTCCAATCGATCGATTTCTCAATCGCACGACTTGCCTCGATTCAGATACCAAGTCGGCTTCAATTGGTTTAACATTAAGGCGGGGGTCTTGAGCTTTAAGTTTCGCCAAAGCGTAACTTACTGCAGCTTCGACTGCTTCCCTTATTGATTCTGCTTGATTAGTCTTCAGAGTGGTCACCATTTCTTGCAATTTTCCGACTTGTTCCCCAATGGTACTTGTGTGAGCAGCTATGGTATCTTCTCGAGGAGTTTTTCCCTCAGAATGTAGCTCATTACACATTGTTCAGAGAGTGATGTTGCCTTGAAGACTAGTCTTCATCGACTCCATCTCCGTTGGGTACAAGTCGAAGCCTCGCAAGCTTCTTGTTTTCACCACTTGTTTCAAAAGAATAATATCGGTCAAACAAAGATATACTTCTAGAGGAAGATAACACAAAGATAATTATAGGTAAAAGCTTTTTCTTACCTACTAATTGAGAATCCAATTTCTTGACCTCTTCTCGATGGGAAGCAACGGTTTCAAAGATGCTTTTGCCCCATGCTTTGATGTCCTCTCAGATTCATCTTAGCAATGCGACGGACTCATTGCAAATTAAGGTCTTTGCTTGGATTTCACCTCAAGGCTTCTCAATTGGGCAGCAATTTCAACAAGAAATTGTCATTAGAAAAGGAAAATACTCAAAAGGACAATGTAAAGAGTTACTTACTGTTACATTGAGTTCTCGTAACTTCGAAGTTCTTGATCCTTATTCTTGGTAATACGGAAAACTCCCGAATTACCAAAGCTTTGTCTCCAACTTCATCCCCGAAGCTGTGATCTCATTTTCTTTATCTAAAGAAGAAATGAGAGTTAAGTAAAGGTTAAAACTCAAAAGCGCCTTAAGTTCAAGACTTCATCGCTTATTTTTTCCCGCAATTTTTAGATGCAGAGACTCTCAAGTCTATCCGAGAGAACTAATACTTCATTCCTTAGCCTCCTCGACTCTCTTTTCATAGTCGAGTGAGTCACCTAAGGTCTTCGTGATCACCGCTTAACCTACAAAAAACAGAACGAAGATAAACATCACCGAATGGTTGTGAGTACTTCTACAACCACCAACCTAGTCGTAAGTTTTTCGCGACTAGATATGGTTGTAAGTCTTTCTACGACCACTACCTAGTTGAAAGTAGTCGTAAGCTTTTTACGACTAATACTTCGTCATGAGTTTCTTCCATGACTTTCTCGTGAAACATTTTACGAGTATTTAAGTCAAAACAACTATGAATGATAAGTGACTTACCACCTCTCGCCTCGCACAGAGTAATTCTTTCTCTTGTCTTAGTTTAAAAGTTGTCGATGATACTCACCGACAACAAAGAATTTGCTCCGAGCTTTCGCAAAAAGAAAACAAAGGAGAAGGGAAGGAAAGCCACATATATAAGTATTCAAGATACTTACATTCATAGTCGTCTAGCAAAATCGAATATACAAGGTCCGGTGTCGCACTTATCTATCCTCGCGACTTTGTCCCACCACACCTTCTCGAGGCGCCGTTGTCAAAAGTATTATCCGTATTGGGAATATCTTTGGGATGGGGACTCGGTCACGAGATTTGTAAGCGTAAGACCCTACGACGGAGGCAGCCCAAAGAAGTCACCACGGTTGAAATTTTCTCCTTCTCGGTTCTCGTGATTTTCTTGGGTAGGGGAAGGAACGCCCACGATTTCCTTCCCAGAGCGGTGCACAGTTGGTCACCACCTTGACCAGAGGCTTCCACACACCTCTCGTTGTTTCTACGACTTCAGAGTCGAGCGCCACCTCAACAAGAATACCGCACCTCAAGAGTCGAGTTACGACTTCAAAGCAGATGTGGAGACACTGGGAGTCTCGACTTCATCGCCACCGGGCCAAGGGTGATGCTTCGACCACCTCCGCTGCTACCTCTCCAAGAGATGAAGGGATAGCAATGGACTTCTCACAGAAGCATTCCCGGGTCAAGGAGCCTGACCAAATAAAGAAAAGCAAATCAAAGTTGAAAAAAGAAAAAGGTAAATGTCGTTTTACACTTCAAGACATTTCACATACCTCGCACTCGGTCTTAACCAGAATTTTGGAGCAATCCTCCCAACGGAGGACCTCTTCTTCTCCACGACCACGCCCCGTCGAGGTTCAACACTATTCAACCACGACCACGCCTCGTCAGAGTTTGAACAGAACCGAGCTCGTTTCTCGATCTTTTGATGGACGAGATCGGTCTCGACCATTCCGTAAAGATCGCCTCGATTGTGTGTTGTGCCGATGCAAAGATCGTCCTTCATAAAGACACAAAATCCTTCCAGCTCCCTTTCAAGTTTCTTAATAAAACTAGGAGTGGCACCAATCGCGTAAAGATTCCGTGTCATAATAGAAGGGTACCTTAGCCTTGCGAGGTTTGCGCTTGAGAGGTTCAACCGCTTCAACCTCCTCGGCTTCGACTACCGCGCCTCGGCTTCAGATATAACTACATACCGCCGCAGCCTTGTAGAGGTTTGGTCGAAAGACCGTAACTCGAACTTGCCCCCCTTGTCGGCAGATTTCACAAGTCGACGCCTCTTCGAGGAGGAGCCGAGTCTTTGTCTTTCGACAACCCAACACTAATAGTCATCGAACGACTTCTTCGTCGTCCGGCGATTTTCCATGCCTACTTCTCAGAAGCAAAACAGTAAAAGAAGAATCACTAATTAGTCGTAAGTTTTTCTACGACTAGTACCAAGTCGTAAGTTTTTCTACGACTAGTACCAAGTCGTAAGTTTTTCTACGACTTTTCTTGATTGTAAGATATTCTACGATCACCATTAGTCGTAAGTATCTTCTACGACTATAAAGTCCTAAAGAGAGAATCAGATTTGATTACCTTTAGGCGCCTATCCTTTCATCTCATGACAAAACCGCAATGATTTGAGGAACCGCCTCTGAGTGGCGGGGACTTTCACGATGAGTCCGACTGAGTCAACCTCACTGTGAAAGATCCGTAACAGATAAAAATATTAGACAAAGTTGAGAAAGACCAAACGGGAGTTAAGTCGACAATTGCTTACCCTCCTCGTAGTCTCCGTGGGTCTCCTTCCCGAGTACCTCCACATAGGAGATGCTCGCTTCTTCAGAGGACTAATTCTGCGGTGATGAAATCTTTCACCACATGCCATCCGGTCACCCTTCTTCCTTCAAGTCCTTAATGGCTTGAATATAAGGGCTAATCCGCTAATATCTTCAGGGTTGAATCCCATGAAGATTTCTTTTCAAAGAGCCTTCCCACTAAAGAAAGGTCGTCTTCAGAGGTGACCTTCCAAGAGAACCACCTCTTCCTCCACCGCCACGAAGACCGGTGAAACTCAATGTACTCCTTCGACTTCGAGTCGTGGAGCTTGCATCATACTTCCGGCGATTCGGCTTGTCGAGCCATCCCATAATAATATTGGAACACTCGAGATCCGCCGAATCCCTGTGTACGCCGCACAGATACACGAACACACTCAACATGGTAATGGAATTGGGACCTAAGTTCACCGGCCCACCCCAAAGTGTTCGAGTACTCATCAGAAGAAAGGGGTGGCAGCAATCAAGGCCGCAGACTCACAATACGCTTGGAAGACGGGATTTGCCCATTTTCCCCGATGGCCTGGTCGCTCGATAGCCTAATCCACTTCACCGAGCCTTCTCTCGATCTTCCCAAGATCGACCAAGATCTTGATCTTAGCCGCATCCATCTCCGATTCCTCCCATTCAAACTCTCTTGGCCATTTCGCCGTATAAGAAGTTTTTTGATTGGGTTGATATGAGAAGATGAAACCTAGTCAAGACGGAGAAAGCAAGAGCTCAAGAACAAATGGAGTGATTTGGGGAAAAGTAAAATCCAAGTCTACCTCCCGTAAGTTTTATAATCAAGACGATCTCCGCCGCTTGAAACCGTCCCGCTATAGGTCTATGATAGATGGTTGTACCGCCGGGAACCGCTTCATCTGACAAGTCCATGAGAGACGGTTGCAATTCTCCGATGGTCCGCTCGAGAAAAAGTAGGTACGTATTGTCACCTCCAAGCAAAATTACATTCTTGACCAAGTCTTTCTAGTCGAAGGAAGTATCAATCTAAGAGCTTTTCTCCGATTCCCTACCACGACCACCGACGGTCATAAGGTTTTTTATGACTTTTGATAGTCGTAAGCAACCTTCCCGATAAAGCAAATTCTGGTCAAAGCAACACTCAAATGTCGAAGAGTTTTTCCTTCGACTATCATTCTACGACATTCTCATGGTCGTAAGTCCATTTACTAAACCTTTATCAAGTAAGTTACTTTCACTTGAAGCTCGGGGGCTAGATGACGAGGATCTAATAATCCTCATTTTTATCTTTTATCTATAATTTTATTATGGGTAAATATGATGTCACATAGTCCCCAGAGGTACCCCTTATCTAAAAAGGAGAAGTCCAATAAATGGTTGTAAGTCTTGCTACGACTATATCATGGTCGTAAGTCTTTCTACGACCACTACATAGTCGTAAGTCCTTCTACGATCGCCACCGGTCGTAAGTCCTTCTACGATCGCTACCGGTCGTAAGTTCTTCTACGACTGTAAACTACGACCACCTTATAATCAAACCTACAAAGAGTGGGTCCAATTGATTAAGGAATCCGAACGGTCGCACGCACTATTATTCCGCTTATTAATGGTGCGTAATTACCCCATTATCTCTCGAAGATAATTGCCGACGGCGGAAGAAGCCGAGGCGCCGAATTATCGCCATCATGCGCCAGCATCGATTAATCAGCGCATCTCGCAGGCAAACGGCTACTTCTTCACGACTATATAAGGGCATCGATCAGAGGGAAAAAGGGGGGAGAGCCAGTCAAGTAGTAACACAAGCGCTATTCTCTGTAATAGTCTTAGTCTTTTACTTGATCATCAAGAATACCATACACACAGGATTAGGTTATTATTCTCTCCGAGAAGGCCTCGAACTGCCTAAACATCCCGTGTCAATCCACTCTGCGTGATCTTATCTCTAGGAGACCCCCCGAATCAAACAATCTTTACGTAAGATCGGTTCTAATACACCGACACTCCTAATTGAAATTGAATGGTACTGGAAGATAGATATTGAATTTATATGAATTTAGAAACTTGAATGGGTTCAATCGGAGTTCAGATGAAGAAGATATGGCTCTCGAAAGATTGAAATTCACATGAAATGACGAAAAAGAAAAACGGTGAGAGAATCTGACAATTGGGGTCTACAGAATATTCTCAGAATTATCTATTCCGAAAATATTAGAAAATGGCCGAGTGTATGATAGGTGGGATGTACTGATATTTATAGATTTCTAGAATTAAAAATAATTCCAGAAAAAGAATTTGGGGTTGACATGTGGGCCACTGGTCTATGGACCAAGTCCACGGAGATATGCAAGTCTACAGTGGACTAAGCTCATGAACTAGGGTTTGACCAAGGGTGGACTGACATGCAAGGACCACATGTAAGTAAGAGAAATAATTAGGGTCAACATGGAAGTGAGAGATAATTTATTTTGATGCACTGACATATGGGAACCATACATCACGAAGAGAAAGGAATAATTAGATTGCTTTATTCATGGGACCCACATGGAAGGAAAAGAAGGGCCAAGAGAAACAACAAAGAAGGGAGAGTATCAGAACGGTTCAACAGAGAATAGAAAGAGGCATACGTAGACAGAGGAACAGGGCACGTCGGCCGGTTTGGGCGCACGATGTTGGCGGCGTCCGGTGGCGAGGCAGGGGCAGCGAAGGGGCAAAATGGAACGACAACGACAAGGCGGAGGTGATGACGCGGTTCGGACGATGAGAAACAACACCCTGTGACGGCAGCGAGGCGAAGAACGGCGGTCTGCGACGACCTCATAGGCGCGTAGCACCACCGGCGATGCTCTTCAAAAAGGGGGTGAGAACGGCGAGAACGCGGCGATGCGAACCCAACGGTGGTGGAGTGTAATCTGCGTGTAATGGTGCATTCCATTCTATTCAATATCTTACTATAACCATTTTTGTGCATTAGGACAAGCAAGTTGCATTTTTGTCAGGATTTTTCTTTCGTGTATATACATGCTCAATAATAGATGGTTAATGAAATTATCTATTATATTTCATTGTAAGAGTGTTTCAAAATGTGCACTTAGCAACAGAAGTCCACCTTACAATTTACTGACATGCCCTTATGTCTTGTGTATTAATCTTCATGGTACAATATATACTCAACTTCATATGAACAACAATATGGACTCATTTTAGTCAGTAGTTATAAATATTTTTTGCGGCATTTTTGATGCACAACAGTTACAACTATAGTACATCCAATGCGTGTCTACTACATAAGTTTATGTCGTAGACAACTGTTGACGATCAAATCACCAACTTACAAATATATAAAAAATAGAGGAAAAATGGCACGTATCTCCTGGAAAGGAATGAGGCTGCTCTTTATTACTATGAACTGGCTATTACAAGGAATGCCTGTAATCTAGACCAAAGGCTAATCCTAATAACACTGGAGCGCAATGCTTGCTATGACTTTGCAATCTAATCGACTGGTTGTCTTCTGAGAGTGATTCCCAATCGATCCTATCTTGCTCTCCCCCTTCTCCACCTTCCGCGGTCCTCCTTATATAGTTGATGAAGCGTTGGTAGTTATCCCTTGGAGAGATGCCTGTTGAGAAGTGACGCGTCTGGTCGGAGAGAGGCGTCAGTTGACAATGTATCAACTGATGTGCAGTTATATGTCAGTGAGCCATTTAACCGTATTCCAGTGTCTTAGAGTTACGTAGTGTTGTGTGGTATGGAATATACAACACATGTTCCATTCATCACACAGTAAAGGATATACGTGGACTCAGATCTAGATACTTGTTCAAAGCCTTATGAGTATTTGACTGGTCGGAGACTAGGTTAGGAACCTTGTCCGACCAGGTTATGTATTATGTAACCTCTGGAATCCTTACAACCAGTGAGATCGTTAGCCTTAGGGGTTACAACCATGAAGACGTATGGTCTCTATCTATTAAATAATAAATAGACATTTTAATCCTCGTCAGCTAGCCCCCGAACTTTAAATGAATTGGTCATGTGGACGCTTTAAATGAATTGAAGTCGATCGTGAAGGCGCGCACCCTCATTAAATGTCGTGGTACTCGAAGTGGTCTGTATTCATTTTTAAAGTTGAGGAACTGACTTGGAAGTTGAAAAAAAGCTTCTTTGTCCGCTGGTTAAAAAGCATTTTTGTGCATTGGACTTCTCCCGAGAGCGGTTACAGTGTTGTGGTTATAAAAACACCTTAACACTGGGTGTCAGGGTTTCTACGCCTTTTGCTTTCCTCTTCATCTTCCAAAAAAAATCATCTCCGATCACCTTTGAATTCTTCACCCGAAAGAAATCACCATGTCGGATCTCATCACCAACTGGTCAATTTCCGATCTGAGTGAGAAGAAACTGGAAAGTTTGGAGAAGGGTTGAATACTACCCGACAGAAGTCTAATTCCATGGAGATCAGCAATCGGGGAGCATTATCCATGCGGTGAGGATGGAGAAATTCTGGTATTCCTCGCATACATTGAATGCGGCTTCAGACTCCCAGTTCACTCCTTTCTTTCCCAAGTTCTGGAGTACTATGGAGTGCAACAGATTAATCTGGCCCCCAACGCCATAGCCAACCTCAGCATCTTCGTTTACCTTTGTGAAGCATACTTGGGAATTCCAGCAACTCTGGATCTCTTCAAGTACTACTACAGACTGGCAAATGCGAAGAAGACGACCGGTACACCTGTAGAGTGTACCTTGCGTCTCCATGACGGGAAGTAGGATGAGTATATTTTTATGTACTCCAAATCTTCGTGGTCGTCATGGAAAAAAGAGTTGGTTTTATATGAAGATTACGCAGGACGATGGCATTTATTACAGCGGTAAGAAGGCTGTTGAGAACCTGCGATGGCGTTCCTCCTCGAAGAAGGAGGGAAAACTTGAGAGATGGGTTGATGCTATCCATCTCCTGAGTGTTAGGGGTTTAACCTCCTGGCACGTGGTAAGGGAATTTTCCATGCGGAGGATTAGTCATTTGAATGCCAGAGCTCATTCGATGCTCTGGTACATTGGTTGTGATGATGCGACCAGGGACTCTAGGGAAGGTAAATCCCAGTTAAATTCAACCAGCATACCTTTCTGGTCAATTGCTTTCATAACCCTAAGACCTCTCTTTTTTATTACAGCCTTGTCTTCTGATGAGATCAGAAGTCGGATCAAGATGATATGCGCTGGAGAGCCTAACGAAAAGGCTAGTTTTCCTCTGATCTTAGCGGTTACTACTGCCGAAGAGAGGGCTGAGAGACTCTGGGTAAGCATGTTAATTATTTTTCATCTTTACAATCTCTTCCGATTGGTGTTTACCTAAAAATCCTCTTTGATATGTAGTCGGTTGGTCTGAGAATTGATGAGGCCACGGAAACATGTGAGCCAATTGACGAACCGACCAGTCTTACGATCACTAGGGATCATGATCGTGTAGAGGTAGGTAACCGAAGGAAGTACTTTTCGTTTAGATGAAAAGATATGTTCATCACCCGACTATCTTTGTTTGTTAATCTAGGCGGTAGTCGTTGAGTCCCATACAGTTGCTCAATAATTGCCAATAGTTGTTGAGGCAACTACTTTGGTGACCAACAAACCTACACCTTCTGATCCAACGATCAGGGATTCTACTCTCGACCAGTTGGTCGAAAGCATTTCATCTGATCTTCCATTGGAGGATGTAGAGGGTGTAACCAACCCTACCAGTTCAAAACTGGTAAAATTGGTTGAAAAGAAAAGAAAAGCAAGAGCTACGGATTTCAAGCCAGCCTATAGAGTCAAGGTAAAGAAGATGACCAGGTATGTTAAAAATAAAATAATCATATGAATGCATACATTTTATATTCTCGGTGAACTTGAACTCTGAACTTCCTTTCTTTTGTGCAGATCTGCTGGAGTTTCATCGCTTTCGACTGTGTCATTCCAAAGAGTCAAGTGATCGAGGGCACCTCTGACCAGGGCTTTCCTCAGGTAAGAAATCCTGAGGAGGAAGTGGTTAGGGAGCCCCGAGGCTTTCAAAGGTTTAATCTGGTTTGGATCCTGTGGTGATTGTTACCCCATTAGCGGAGGTAGACATTTCTGTAGATCCACAACAGACTCCGATCTCTGCAAGCAACTCCTCCCAGACTAACAAGTTTCATTTCTCTCCTTGATTTATCGAGGATAAGGAGCTTGATGAAACTTGGAGGAGAATGTCAGATCATCTTGCAAAGGCGAATCCTGATAAAATGTTTGCCGATTATAATGACGTGGCAATTCGAGTAAGTGTCTTCAACCATTCTTATAGTTCTCTTTGAAGTCTATTAGAAACTTGAAGAAGAAATGATATCTATGTAGCATATGGTTGAAAACTTTGCTGCGATCGGAGGCCTGACCGAGTGAATAAAAATCCTGGAGCAGAAACACTCCGAATTAGAAAGTAAAAAACTTTCCCACTTAACGCTTTCTTCTTTATGTCTCCGCTTTTCTCTTTTAATTATTCTCCCTTATCATATTTGATAGATTTGGAGAAAATAAAAGAAGAAGCTATGGCTGAAAAGGTCATAAGACTAAAGCTTGAAAAAGAGAATCAAGCTAAGAACCGGTCGATCGAAGACTTGACGACCAGAAATAAAGAAATCTTGAAAAATTCCGAGAAGAAGGCCGAAGGTAATTAGTCATAAACTTGACTTAATATCTCTTCTAATCCTTCTTGCCTAATACTTATTTTGCTTATACAGAACAAAACCAAGCATTAGCCAAAGCAAAGAAAGCTTTAGAATTTGAGCAAGACAAGGGGTAGCACCCATACTTAATCTCGACTTAAAGATCACTGCACTTAATAAAATGATCTTTGATATGGGATGAGGATCAAAGCTGCTCTCCTTGAGTGATCCAATGGAAAAGGTAAATTACCTTGGCCGCCTTTTGGAGGACCTTAAGGTCTTGCTCAAGACTACAAGAGAGAATTATGCCCGATCCGTAATCAAATCTATTGCCAGTGGAGTTAGTCTTGCTTTGGCAAAACTGAAGGCATCAGACCCCTCTACTAATCTTCAAGCTACTGAAGAAGATTTCAACTGCTTGCCTGAGGAGGCGACCAAGTTTCTCAAGGAAGTTAAACCTCTTGGAGACAAGGTTGCAGAAGAAATAGAGGTCGGATCTCTAGTAGTAAGAAATCTGCAAAAAGAGAGTATGCAAAATGTGTAAAACTTAACTCTCTCTTGTCAATGAAATCTTTTGTTCATCCGGTCGACTTATGGATACTCATATATTACCTAGCCCCCGGCTGTTTTATAGTAGAAGAACTTTACTATACAAGCAGTAGGCCAAGAATATGAACTGAAGTCTCAACCATTGTTTGAAAGTTTATACCGATCGTTGAAAAACTGATCGTGATAATACTAGGAAACCTTTTTTGGTCGGAACCAGTGCTAGGTTTCGACTAGTTGTAAATCTATTTTTTGTAATAAAAGTACTTACTAAGACACTATATGGTCGGAAGAAAAAAAGGACTTTCCTTGATAAGAGAAAATTATATGCAAATATATATATAATAAGAGATAAGCGGTTTTATTTCTATGTAGTACTCAACGCTGGTCAGAATGAACAGCTAAGAAATGAAGATATAATGTATATCTCGAAATACGTGCTCATGCTCTAGTCCGACTGGCAGCGAGGATCGTAGGAAAAGGACCGTCGCTAGGAAGCTCCTTCCAGTGGGTGGAACCACGTGCAAAAAAGGAGAGACTTCGACTATGAGGTTTTTGGTGTCCCGACCAGTAGCCAAACAAGAGTAGAACGGAATTTTGAAAATAAAAATATATTCTTCATAATCTTAAGCACATGAACCGCGTCGACCAGATTTGGGTACCATCATATAAATAACATCACTTACTTCTTTGAACTTAATAAATAGTTATTAAATTTAAAGGAAATGAAATAAAAATTAAACGAAAAACTTACGCAGTTGATCAATGTTCCAAGAGTTGGACAAAACTCTGCCTCGGACATGGCTAATCGTACTGAGCCTGGTCGAGTGACTTCGACCACAGTGTAAGACCCTTCCCACTTGGGAGAAAGTTTATTGCGATTTACTTGGCTCTGAATTTTTCTGAGAACTAGATTACCTGCAGCTAGGCTGCGAGGCTGCACCTTATGGTTGTGGTACCTTCGCATGGCTTGTTGATAGATTGCCGAACGTATCAAGGCTTGGTTTCGTCGTTCTTCAAGGAAATTGATATCGTCGAGCCGTCGTTCCTCCTAATCGTTTACATTAAAACAATCAGTACGAGTAGAGCCAATTTTTAATTCCGGAGGAAGCATGGCTTCGGCTCCATATACTAAAAAGAATGGTGTTTCGCCGATCGCACGACTGGTCGTGGTTCGAACAGCCCATAAGACAGAAGGAAGTTCTTGAACCCAAGCTCCTGACCGCTTTACTAGCTGGTCGAATACTCGGCGTTTAACCCCCTGCATTATGATACCATTGGCACGCTCAACTGTCCCATTGCTCTGTGGATGAGCAACGGAGGCGAAATGGACTTTTATTCCATGTTCATCGAAGAATTCCTGGAAACTGCCGCTTGAAAATTGAGTACTGTTATCTGCGATTATACGACTGGGTACACCAAATCACGTAATCACATTTGTTGTCAGGAATATCTTAGTAGCCTTAGTTGTAGTTTTAACAACTGGCTCGTCTTCAATCCATTTTGTAAACGTGTCAATCATGACGAAAATGAATTCGAAGCCCCAGGGTGCTCTTGGGAGTGGTCCCAGAATGTCTAGTCCCCAGGTTGCAAAAGGCCAAGAAAGAGGAATTGTTTGCAAAGCTTGTGCCGGCTGATGTACCTGGCGGCTATGAAACTGACATTGTACACACTTCGTCATGAGCTCTTTTGCATCATGAAGGGCGGTTGGCCAATAGTATCCTTGCGTGAAGGCTTTACCGACCAATGTTCTGTAGGAATGATATGCTCCACAGACTACTCCATGAATTTTGGTTAGCAACTTAATGCCATCCGAGCGAGATATGCATCTCATTAACACTCAATGAGATCCTCGTTTATACAAGGTATGTTCGATTAGAGTGTATGATTTGGCTTTTCGTGCTATACGATCGGCCTCTACATCATCTTCCGGAATTTGGTCATGCTGAAGATAATTGTAGATCGATGTCATCCAATCTCTACCCTGATCGTCACCGATCTGTGGAGCATCTATGTTATCAGAATCAATAGGCATGACCTGATGTTTATCATTGATGTTCTCGGAATGCTCGACCACCGAGGGTGAATCGAGTTACTCGAGAAAAACTCCGGGCAGGACGGTTGGCCTTGTGGAGGCCATCCGTGCCAACTGGTCTGCTAGAAAGTTTTTCTTTCTAGGAATGTGTTGGATCTGAAAACCGAAGAAATGATTTTCGAGTTTCCGTACTTCCACCAGATAAGACGACATCTTGGTACTCGATCATTGATACTATTTCCCTACTTGATTTGCTACTAGTTCAGAATTGCCCTTCACTAGCAATTTGCGAATCTCGAGCGAATGAGCTGCTCGATGTCCTGCCAGTAAACCTTCATACTCCACCACATTGTTTGTGGTGGGAAAGTTAAACTGGATGGCGTACTTAATGTGTTCGCCAGTAGGGGATATCAAGACGACTCCAGCCCCTGATCCTTTAAGCATCAAAGAACCGTCAAAGTACATTGTCCACTCATCGTGGCGCTCGTACTCTGGTTCCTGTTTAGATTCAGTGTTTGTCCATTTGGCAATGAATTCTGCTACTGCCTGAGACTTTATTGTTGTTCGTGAGATGAAATAGAGATCGAACGTCCCTAGTTCAACCGCCCATTTTGCTATTCGTCCTGATGATTCTCTATTTTCAAGGACTTGACCAAGGGGATACCCGGTGGGTACGACCACTTTGTGGTCTTAAAAGTAATACCTTAGTTTCTTTGAAGCCATAAGGAGACCATAGAGCAGTTTTTGTACCTGTGGGTATCTTTCCATTGGTCCATGTAAGACTTCACTTACGTAATACACTGGTCGTTGGACGTTTTCACGTTCTACGACAAGTACACCACTGACAGTTTGCGGTGTTGCAGCTACATAAATCAGTAATGTTTCTTCCGGTCTCGGAGGGACTAAGACCGGGGCACTCGTAAGGTACTCTTTGAGCTTTTCAAAGGCATTATTGGCCTCCTTTGTCCATTTGAAACTTCCGTTCTTCCGAATAAGCCTAAAGAAAGGTAACCATTTTTCACCTAACCTGGCTATGAAACGACTTAGCGCTGCCATACAGTTATTTAGTTTTTGGACTTCTTTCTTTGTGGTCGGAGGGCGCATCTGGTTGATAATCGATATCTTCGCAGGATTTGCGTCGATACCTCTAGCCGAAACTAGAAACCGATAAGTTTTCCAGCGGAAACTCCGAACACACATTTCTCTGGATTCAACTTGAGGTTATACCTTCTCAAGTTGTTGAAAGTCTCTTGTAAGTCAAGAATGTGATCGCCAGCGTTGATACTCTTCACAACTAAATCATCAACATAGGATTTCAGATTCCGACCTATCTGTGGGCTAAAGGTTTTCTGCATCAATCTTTGAAAAGTTCCACTAGCATTTTTGAGACCAAAAGGAATCTTAACATAACAGTAAGTGCCATATGGAGTGATGAAGGAAGTTTTCTCTTGATCTTCTTTACTCATGTTAATCTGGTGGTACCCTGAATACGCATCTAAACAAATTAATAATTCACACCCGGAGGTGGAATATACAAGTTGATCAATGCGGGGAAGAGGAAAGTCATCCTTCGGACAAGCTTTATTCAGATCTATGAAGTCTATACACATCCGCCATTTTCCATTATTTTTTCTAACCATTATAGGGTTGGCGAGCCTTTGAGGATGATGGACTTCACCGAATAAATCCAGCCTTGAGGAGCTTTTCAACCTCCGACTGGATTGCTTCTTTCCGATAAGGCGCAAAGCACCTTAATTTCTATTTGACTGGTTTTTTTATCAGGCTGGAGAGCCAGCCTGTGCTCGATCACCTCCCTAGGGACTCCGGGCATGTTGGACACCTGCCAAGCAAATACGTCCTGGTTTGCTCGGAGCAAGGAGACGAGCGACTCTTCCTATTTCAGGTTGAGTCCTTCTCCGACCGGCACCTTTGAGATAGACCCGTCACTGTCTCCTGACTTGACGTTTCCCAGAGGAACGCCTTTGTCGAGAAATACTTCTTTTGTCTGGTCGGACGGCTTGGGTGTCACCTTTGGTCTGGAGCGTTTGACCCGGTCGAGTCGACGGAACGGGTCAGTCTTCTTTGGCGAAGGATATTACCATGTCTGACCACCTTAATGGTTTGATGGCGATCGAAGACTCCGCAAGGTTGACCTCCCGCTCCATGGCCTTCAGATGACTCTGTGAGTCATATGACGAAGATTCCCCAAAGATCATGTTGACTCTATGTTGAGGTTCTTGGTACTCCATCTCGTCATCACCATCCTTGTCCTTCTTGGAGCTTGTTTCCCCTAATTTGTGTATTGAGGGAAGAGAGTCTTTACCTGCATAGTAATCCTCTAACTTCTTTTGCCAAGCATGGCAGGTGCGTAAATCATGCCCTGCTTGTTGATGATGTGGGCACCACTTCTTATTCTTCTTAAACCCATCGGTCAAAATTTTTTCCTTGCCTCGACCGGTATAATCTCTCTTACCTTTGGTAATCTTATCTGGGACCGCTAGGACTTCATTATCGTTCGCCTTGCGGTGTTTGTTCTTCTTGAGAACCTTTTTATGGTTCTTTTCTGGCTTCTCTGAGCCAGGTCAAGGGGTTTTATCTTTTTGATCTATGGCTTCACTCCATTCAACCGCTTCACTAGCGGCTGCATACCTATTAGCCATGTCAAAAAGCTCGACGGTTGTTCGTGGAGGGTTCATGGCAAAATCCTTCGTAAATCACCGATTCCTCAAACCTGTCTTGAAAGCTTGAATTACAGAAGACTCTGCAATCTCTGGTATTGAGTTACGAACCTGGCTAAATCTCTTGATATACTGACGAAGAGTCTCTTTTGGGTTTTGTTGGATCCGATGGAGGTCATCCTCCTTCCTAGGGCGGTCGTACATACCTTGGAAATTTACAATCAAAAGATATCAGAGTTGTTCCCAAATGTAGATTGATCCGACTGGCTGGTTGAGTAACCAGGACCGGGCAGATCC
Organism: Hsuehochloa calcarea; assembly: GCA_036346395.1. NCBI lineage: Eukaryota > Viridiplantae > Streptophyta > Magnoliopsida > Poales > Poaceae > Hsuehochloa > Hsuehochloa calcarea. The sequence goes on from CM070616.1 coordinate 29,305,783, forward strand.
CTCCAGTACCGTAGGTAAGTAGTTGGCTATTACATTTTCATCGCCACCAGCAGCTCTGATGGCGGTGGTATAAATCTAGAGAAATTCCAACGGGTTCTGGGACCCATTGAACCTATCCATGTTGGCCGGTTGAAACCTATTAGGCCAACACACGGCCTGGAGCCCTGCGGAGAATGCTCGACAGCCCGTGACTGACTCATGGCGCCTTCTTTGAAAAGGTGCCGGATTGTGATCGGTCGGAGACCGATTTCTTAAATTAGAAAATCGGGGCTCCAGTGTTCTGATCTGATCATGGGTGTTAAGATGATGCCCTTGATCACCTGCTTGGCCTAGACGATGTCGCAAATCATCGGGGCCAAGCGAATAACCCTCTCGACGAGGGGAAGGTGTGGTTGTTTGAAATAACCTCCTTCCTTCATGACTCGACGGTCGAAATCGTTGAGGAGGTCTTGGTATCGATCAATTCCCAACATACCTATGCTGCCCCCTGCTGAGGGAGGAACGTTGGGACGAAGTCATAGTTTGACTTTGTGTTGTCCTGTGTTCCCGGTACGATTTCGTACGTTGCCCGGTTTGTTGAAGGATTTTCGATACCTGTCCCATCAATTGGACAAAACCTGGAGCTCCTGCCAGAGCAGGGTCAGTGTTATTTAGAATATTCTGAATACGCTGCAGGTTTTGTATCGTCACTGAAGGTCTCAGAGGATTCATTGAGGTTGCTGGCGTTTGTAGATCTGAACCTTCTCTTGACCTCGCGCCTGGTCCCCTCCTTCCCATCATCCTTGGTGGGACAGGAACAGGTGTATTAACTGATGGACGTCCATCAGTTCTGTTGCCTCTGGTAATTGGTGCTTGATTGCTCGTGCCATTTCTATCAGTACATGGTAGCGAGGCAGTATTTCCGATCGCATTGACCTCGTGTTTCCAGCAGCGATCCTCCGGAGAACTTCCACTATAACCAATGGAGAGCTTCTCAGTGCTTCTACCAGAGACTTCCACAATGGAGACCGGTCGGAGATGAGCACCTCCTGAGGCCTTCGTGGTGAACTCAGTCTAACCCTGCGGATTGTCGATCGTATACTGAGCTTTATTGTTCCCACTCGGCATATAACCGGTGAGAGTTTCATCGACATTGTTACCAGATGTCGGTTGGCTCCTGGAATTTCCAGAAGTCGTTGGTGAGTACCTGTCAGCCATGATTGTGTCGAGAATGTATGGATTCTCGGATTGCAGGGCTGCGGATTCATCACCTGTTTCGCCGGTTGGAAGGACCGGGCTCGGAGAGATTTTCGGACGCTCCGAGCTGGTCGGAGAGTCCTGTCCCTCGGAAAGTACCACTTGTCACAGTGGTGCATCCTCATCCATCCGCTTGACTTCGCTGTTATCAGCGACTCGCGAACCGACAGATGAGGAAGGTGATGACACCCAGTTCTCTTGCATGGCCTAAATGTAGGCTTCCATATCGAGATTGGAGTAGTCATCCAAATCGAACCAGTTCTCCTTGTCCCAAGTTCCTACCATAGTCGTATGAACGATTATGAAGGGTGGGCGAGGATTTGATGAGCGAAGAAATTCTTCAGGAGAATTGCGCCTTCTTCCCCACGGACGGCGTCAGCTGTCGACGATCAAATCACCGAACTTACAAATATATAAAAAAACAGAGGAAAAATGGCACGTATCTCCGGGAAAGGAATGAGGCTGCTCTTTATTACTATGAACGGGCTATTACAAGGAATGCCTGTAATCTATACCAAAGGCTAATCCTAATAACACTGGAGCGCAATGCTTGCTATGACTTTGCAATCTAATCGACTGGTTGTCTTCTGAGAGTGATTCCCAATCAATCCTATCTTGGTCTCCCCCTTCTCCACCTTCCGCGGCCTTCCTTATATAGTTGATGAAGCATTGGCATTTATCTCTTGGAGAGACGCCTGTTGAGAAGTGACGCATCTGGTCGGAGAGAGGCGTCAGTTGACAATGTATCAACTGTTGTGCGGTTATATGTTAGTGAGCCATTTAACCGTATTCTAGTGTGTTAGAGTTACGTAGTGTTGCGTGGTATGGAATATACAACACATGTTCCATTCATCACATAGTAAAGGATATACCTGGACTCGGATCCAGATACCAATTCAAAGCCTTATGAGTATTTGACTGGTCGGAGACTATGTTAGAAACCTTGTCCGACCAGGTTATGTATTATGTAACCTCTGTAATCCTTACGACCAGTGAGGTCGTTAGCCTTAGGGGTTACGACCATGAAGACGTATGGTATCTATCTATTAAATAATAAATAGATGTTTTAATCCTCGCCAACAACCGGTATAGATTTAAAGAAACAACCAACAAGACAAATTTGGTATACTAGTTTTGGTGGTACTCAACGTGATTTATTGAATGCACAAACGGGTGCAAAGCAAATCATTCGTTACCCAAACATTCTTCTTAATAAACATTCATTGCCCATTCTTAGCTTGTGCATATTGCATCTTCCTGATTACCAGGTTGATGCAATCAATGGATGTAAAAGAAATCTCGGCAGTGTATAATGCTTATTCCAGGATGACTTCAATGAAACTCAGGAAAGAAACAATTTGCAGAACCCCAGGGAAAAAATGACCACTTGCATACTCTATGTGGACTTTATGATGCAACGTAATGACTTACCTGAATTCCAAGTATCTTGGTGACACCACACATGTCAGATAAGCCGCATACAATTTCCCTAATCACAGAGTTAAGTCCAGGGCATAGTCCTCCACAATTGACAATGCATGCATGGACCTCATCCGATTCAAAATAGACCTGACCAAGACAAACATGAGGTCAGAAAAACCCTTTGTCCTTGTTGATCACTTTGTTAGCATACCAAGCATGAGGTGACATACCTTTTGGCGAGGTCCAGCACAACAAAATTGGTTTCCTTTTGGGCCATCCTTGTGAACAACAATCTGTAATGAACAATGATACTCACTGAATCAATGTAAATACTTTCTAGAACCAAAATATCTGTTTACAAAGGACGCGAGCTCTCAACAAATTTCTCAATAATTTCACAACCGAGTATGCTGGGATATCTTGCAGTGGATTTGGGTATGTCTGCCACATCAAAACAACAAAAAAGGTCATCATAATCACAAAGTAACAATTGTGTTATTATCTCAAAAAGTCAACATTTTATTCATGGCCTCTGTAATTAATCAAAGATCACCTCAAACTGAGTCATAAAATTAGAAACACACGAAAGAAGGGCGGGGGAAACTAATTTAGGTGACCGCTCCAAAAGGCTACACTTAATTGAGGCCATCAGCCACCGCTATTCCAATCCCCCAAAGTGCACAGAATCTTTATCAGATTCCACATGATCCCACATCCAACCAGTCCACACACCATCGATCTAGCATGGCGGCGGATCGCTCCCCACTCCAATCCCCGGATCGATCCACGCAGCACAGACTCCGCACGAGACAACCGTCACTCACCGGGAGATCGGGGAGGTACCCGGCCTTGCTGGCCACTAGCTTCGCCTTGGGCTTGGCCGCCCCCATCAATCGCCCCCAGCCGTGGCCGCAGCGTCCCCTCAGGCTCCCACGCGCGCACCCACGGCGTGTCGCGCCGGTCAAGTAAGTGGCGGTGGTGATTCAACAGGGGAGGAGCAGATCAAGGGCACGCCAACGTACGGAGGGTGCTACCTGCAGTACAACGTCTCTGGAAACATCTTCGAGGCAAGTATGTCCCGCCCATCCGCCCCGTCGGCCGCGGCACCATCTGGTCAGTTCGTCCTAATCCTCCCCTACTTCTTAATTACCTCTTAATTCTTTCTTTGCTTAACTTGCAACCTCTAAATTATACTAAGCATGCTTCTGATTGACATATTCTGAGCTTTACATGTTTACCAATGGATTCTATTCAAAGCTTTGCATGTTTAAAAATGGAAAATTGGAAAACTTCTCGTTAAGGTTTGGTTGGGGTGCGCCAGCCCGGGCAGCAGTGCAACGACTGGGCGACGCATGAGGTCCTGATGGCAAGCCAGCGAGTGACCCTCCCACAAAAAAATAAATTTAATATCATGATGGGCACATTACCCACCTATCAGATATTAAACTGATAAGAACAGATACTACACTTGATCTTAGCCAAAAGGCCGAGAAAGGTATGAGTTTTCCTTAACGGTGCCATGCTTTTTATAGTAGATCCCTGTTGTGTCTCTGGTCAGGGTTACCGATGTGGTACTAATTGAGACAACGAGCCTCTAACAAACTGCTTGTTAATCGTTATGGACTATGAAACTACATTAGGCCTAATTGCAGTAGTCGTCTGATCTATTTATTGTAAGTGCTCTAGGCTGCCATCGTGACATCCAATGTTCTATGCAGCTATTTCTAGTTGATCTTTAGTCTGTGCTGTTATTTGCCATTCATTCTGCACATTGCTATGTATAGAATGTATAGAAGTTTCTGAATGTCAAATATATAGTGTAAATTTTGCTACATAGTAATAGAACATTGCTATGTATAGAAGTTGTTCATTTCCTGACTAATTGTTATTTGCCATTCATTCTGCACATTGCTCTATCATCCATGTATCAAGGATCACTGCCTCTGGTCAACCCTGTATCAAGGTCTAACAACATATAATTAACCGCTTAACCATGATAATTAAAAAAAACCAAGCTTTTAGGGAAAACAATGATAATTAACTGCTTAACCATGATGCAGAGTGTACAGACCAACGAGAGCCATGATAATTAACTGCTTAACCATGATAATTAAATAAACCAAGCTTTTAGGGAAAACCATTCATCTGGAGCAGTGTTCCTTACTGATCTTATCAATTGATATACAGAATGCTTGCCAAAAGCACCCAAACACTTCATTTTTTGTGTCTCTATGCTCATTTGATTACGTATGTAATTGTAAGCACTGAATTTACTTCATGTAGCTAATGCTTGTTCTGCTCATTATGTTGCTATAATAGAGAGACACCACTGGGCTGACAACTGAGAATAGTGCTTGTTCTGCTCATTAGGTAGCTAATGCTTGTTTTGCTCATTATGTTGCCCAAATTGAAGATAAGTTTGCAGAATAGTTAATTTGATAAACAAAAAATAATTAGCCTAATACGCAGATGGCTGATAACGCTGAGTGGAACGACGAGAATACTAGGATAGTATGTGAATTGTTTGTTAAACAAGTAGAGGCTGGCAATCGCCCGAATACCCATTTGAAAAACATAGGGTACACTCTTGTGATACAAAAATTCGCAGAGAAGGCTGGGCTGCAATACAAAAAGATGCAATTGAAGAACAAATGGGATAAATTAAAGAACGATTACAACATTTGGAGGAAATTGAGGACAAAGGAGACAGGCTTAGGTTGGGACCATGAAAAGAAAACAATAAAGGCCAGTGCCGAACGGTGGAAGAAATTAAAAATAGTAAGTCATTACTCATTATCTATGTTTTAACTGCATTAATGTGCACTCGTAGCTCTATTATTAGTGAAGGTTTAACGTGTAACACTTGGCATTGACAGGAATATAAAGGATGTTCCAAGTATGAGAAGGCCGGACTTCAAAATGAGGAGTTGTTGTCCAAGATGTTTGACGACATTCGCAACACCGGTGAAGACCATTGGTCTCCTACAATGGGAACATTGCCTCAAAGTCCTGTGCGTACATCGATAGCTATTGATATCGAAGAGCTTGAAGATGAGTGTGATGATAAATATAATAGTGATTGTGAAGATGAATCACCAATTGGTAAGAAAGGAAAGAGAGCTTGCGGCCCTAGCAATGATAAGGGGAAGAAACCAAAGAGTGGTTCTGTGGTCATGCAAGATCAACTGAGAAGAATTCTTGAGTTGAATGAGAAGTCGCATGCATCTTTTGAAGCATTTGCACATAAAAGAGAGGAAAACTCGGTCTGTAGCATGAAGGATGTAATGGAATCGGTTGAAGAGTGTGGTGCTATTAATGGGGGTAATGAGCACTTCATTGCATCTGAAATTTTCTTAAAGAAGGAGCAAAGGGAAATATTTATGACCTTGCGTAATAGTGAAGCACGATTTGAATGGCTCAAAAGGAAGTATGATGCCAAGTATGGCAAATAGAAAATTGATTGTAACGTTAGGATGATTATGGAGACGTTCCTACTAGTAGTTTGTCTTGTATTCGCCTTTATTATTCTATATTTCTCTATTGGCTTTAAGACATTTTTTGGATTGTAAGATATTTTTTAATAGTTATATACTGTCATTTGGATATAATGCGTACTCAAGTATTTTTAAAATGTCATTTATGCTGTTGTGTTTTTGTATGTTAATGTACAGATGTCGTCTTCTGAAAGCGATAGTGAAGGGAGTAATATATCAGCTGAGGAACATCAGTGTGACGTACAGATGCTACGTTTATGGCAAGACATATCAAGTCACCTCGCTGCTACTGCAATTATCGTGGATAATTATCACTCAACCTACTTGGACAAAAATGAGCCTAGGACTTCACGGCTTAGTGGAATGGGTTGGGTGAAAGAAACTTTGACCACTCTGGGAGAAAGCTACCACATGTTTCGTATGAATGCTACAATTTTTTACAGTCTACATGATCTTTTGGTGAGTACATATGATTTGAAATCAACTACGCATACAAGTTCAATTGAAGCACTAGCTCTTTTTCTATACATATGTGGTGGATGTGAATCTAACCGAAGAGCACAGAATCGGTTCAAGCATTCTGGTGAGACAATTAGCAGGAAGTTTGATGAGGTTTTGCAGTGTGTGGTCAGAATGTCTAAAGATTTTGTGAGGCCAAAGGATCCAAACTTCTCTACGGTTCACAGTAGAATTAGAAATGATCGAAGAATGTGGCCACATTTCAAAGACTGTATTGGAGCTATCGATGGTACACATATTCTTGCAACTATTGCTCCGAAAGATCTAATTAGATATATTGGTAGATCAGGAGTGCGACACAGAATGTCATGGCGGTATGTGATTTTGACATGTGCTTCACATACGCATCTATTGGACAACCAGGAGCTATGCACGATACTAGTGTGCTTTATCATGCATTGGATGTAGACAGGGAAGTCTTTCCACATCCTCCACAAGGTAATTTTCTTTGTTTGGTATCATTTACAATTTTTTTTACTTGTAATGTTCATGCATTGGATGTTGATATACATGAAATTTTTATCTTATGTTGCAGGTAAATATTATCTTGTCGATGCCGGTTATCCGAACTGGCCTGGGTACTTAGCGTCATACAAGGGTCAAAGGTATCATGTTCCAGAATTTCAGAGAGGTGTTGCTCCTAGTGGTGAGAAAGAGAAATTCAAACATTTGCACTCGAGTGTTCGCAACGTAATTGAGAGGTCCTTTGGTGTATGGAAGATGAAATGGAGAATTCTTCTTAAGATGCCAAGCTTTCCCATGTCCAAGCAAAAGATGATTGTTTCAGCAACCTTGGGAATGCACAACTTCATACGTGAACATGCTTCGCCGGACATGCATTTTCGTAGGTTCGATCGGGATCCTAATTATGTGCCCACAATACCATCAAGATATGCCAAATATGTCATTTCTCAAGATGCATCGGATGCGTCAACGTCGCAAACAAGTGCTACATCCATGGATAATTTCCGTAATGACCTTGCAAGTGCAATTGCTCATTTCAGGATGATGGACACATTACTTGTGATTTTTTGTGGTCTTTTGTTATGACTCCTTTATCATTTCAATACTTGTACGTAATATCATGTAATTACCATTTGAATACTTATACGATATGAATATGATATCTCTAGCTTTATCTATCGCAGCGTGAATAGTATAAAATTTGCTTATACACAGTTGTAATCCATCATGAAGTGTAAATGCAATGTAACCTGTCATTGTATATAGATATAACGTATATACATTCACATGGTCTAAACAAATTTAGAGGAAAAATGCTATAATTTGTTTACAAATACATAGGAGAAAGACACAAATACAATTGAAGTATTACAGCCAAGGGTAACATAGTCTATTTGCCTCTAATCCTCTCTCATATGGTTTTTGGAGCCAAACGCTTTCAACAAACAGCTCCAGATTCTCAGAGAAGTGGATTCTCAAAGAATCGGAAGCAGAATCTGGAAAAGAAGAATCTGAAACTATACCAAACCGGACCTAATTTAGGTGACCGCTCCAAAAGGATACACTTAATTGAGGCCATCGGCCACCGCTATTCCAATCCCCCAAAGTGCACAGAATCTGTATCAGATTTCACATGATCCCACATCCAACCAATCCACACAACAGCGGTCTAGCATGGCGGCGGATCGCTCCCCACTCCAATCCCCGGATCCATCCACGCAGCACAGACTCCGCACGAGACAACCGTCACTCACCGGGAGATCGGGGAGCTACCTGCAGTACAACGTCTCTGGAAACATCTTCGAGGCAAGTATGTCCCGCCCATCCGCCCCGTCGGCCGCGGCACCATCTGGTCAGTTCGTCCTGATCCTCCCCTACTTCTTAATTACCTCTTAATTCTTTCTTTGCTTAACTTGCAACCTCTAAATTCTACTAAGCATGCTTCTGATTGACATATTCAGAGCTTTACATGTTTACCAATGGATTCTATTCAAAGCTTTGCATGTTTAAAAATGGAAAATTGGAAAACTTCTCGTTAAGGTTTGGTTGGGGTGCGCCAGCCCGGGCAGCAGTGCAACGATTGGGCGACGCATGAGGTCCTGATGGCAAGCCAGCGAGTGACCCTCCCACAAAAAAATAAATTTAATATCATGATGGGCACATTACCCACCTATCAGATATTAAACTGATAAGAACATATACTACACTTGATCTTAGCCAAAAGGCCGAGAAAGGTATGAGTTTTCCCTTAACAGTGCCAGGCTTTTTATAGTAGATCCCTGTTGTGTCTCTGGTCAGGGCTACCGATGTGGTACTAATTGAGACAACGAGCCTCTAACAAACTGCTTGTTAATCGTTATGGACTATGAAAGTACATTAGGCCTAATTGCAGTAGTCATCTGATCTATTTATTGTAAGTGCTCTAGGCTGCCATCGTGACATCCAATGTTCTATGCAGCTATTTCTAGTTGATCTTTAGTCTGTGCTGTTGATTGTTTTCGGTGGGGAAAAAAGTTTGTGCTGACGATAAAAGTTTGTGCTGACGATTTCTTTGTGTCATTTTCCTTTCTCCAGCGCTGCTGTCAACGCCCAGACTGGCGAGGAATTGCTTTGCCATTCTACTGACCATGGTTCGAAGGCTATAGAAATGATGCACTTAACTGATTTATTAGTGTACAGAGATATATACACAATGATAACGCTAATATGAATACATATAGCAACTTATATTAATCTCCCGGTTGAACCGATATGCCTCATGAATTAATCTTCTGGTTGAACCGAGGCATGACATGCACACACATGGTAGGCTAATAAAACCAGGGCATCACATGCAGACGCATGGTAGGCTAACACCCACTGCGGTTGGAACGGGAGCGAGACATATGTTCAAACTGGAGCAGAACTCCTTGAAGATGGTCGTGGGAAGGCCATTGGTGAAGATGTCGGTACATGAAGAACGCGGACCTCACCGAGAGTAACGCGGTCCCGAACAAAGTGAAGGACAATCTCGACATGTTTCGTCCATTGGTGCTGGACAGGATTAGTCAAGAGGTAGGTCCCACTGATGTTGTTACAAAAAACAATTGTGACCTGTTGAAGAGGGCGATTCAGTTCGGCGAGGAGTTGACGAAGCCAACAGGACTCTCCGACGACGTTGGCGATTCAGTTCGGCGACTATGAAAGTACATTAGGCCTAATTGCAGTAGCCGTCTGATCTATTTATTGTAAGTGCTCTAGGCTGCCATCGTGACATCCAATGTTCTATGCAGCTATTTCTAGTTGATCTTTAGCCTGCGCTGATTATTGTTTTCGGTGGGGAAATAAGTTTGTGCTGATGATTTCTTTGTGTCATTTTCCTTTCTCCAGCGCTGCTGTCAACGCCCAGACTGGCGAGGAGGTTGCAATCAAGAAGATCGGTAACGCATTCGACAATCAGATCGATGCCAAACGTACTTCACGAGAAATAAAGCTGCTTCGGCACATGGATCACGAAAATGTTTTGTGTGCCTGTTTTTATTGTGTGCCTTGTGGATGATACTTCAAGTACTTTTTGAAGTATATGTTTCTCCAGATGTGGAATACTGGAAGGAAGCAGTACGTAGTGAAATGAATTCCATTATCTCTAATGGAACTTGGGAGATCACTGAGTGTTCTTATGGTTGTAAACCTGTAGGATATAAGTAGGTGTTTAAAAAGAAGCTTGGGCCTGATGGTACTATCGAGAAGTACAAGGCACGATTTGTGGTCATGGGTTATACTCAAAAGGAAGGCGAAGATTTATTTGATACTTATTCACCTGTGGCTAGATTGACCACTATTCGAGTACTACTATCTCTGGCTGCCTCACACGGTCTTCTCGTTCATCAGATGGACGTTAAGACGGCTTTCCTAAATGGAGAGTTGAAGGGGAGTTACACCAATTTATAAGGTGGAACGTGGTAGCCCCTTATGGAGTTAGAGAGAGCCAATACACGCGCGCTCGCTCGCCTCGCCTTGCTGTGTTGTGCGTGTGCGCGCAGGCACGTCGGGTGCGAACGCATTTTTCTTTATATATTCGAAAATAGAAACGCACCGACTCGTTTTAATGGTATTAACAGACGGCTGGTAGTAACGATTCAGTTAATAGTGAATAATGGCCGCGGTTAGCACTGATTGATGGTAAATCAATGGCGACCGTTTCCTCTGGTCTCTTTGTTTTTGGATATTAAAAGTTTGGATTCTGGTTCTTCTCCGTTTGGACTCTCTACGCAAGAGTAAGACATAACTCCTCCACCGTTTTGTTGCTAGATCTGCGATCTCCATCCCGGCGAGGTGCGTGTACGGTCAAACCGGGAGAGCAGACCTTCGAAACCCTCGTCCTTGAAGGCTTGCACGAGCGAGGACGAATAAGGTTTTTGGAAAGCGTTCGCGCGACTGCTCACTACTTGTTCTTCTTTCGATTCTCTGCTACGTGTACATCAACTGCACGACTACTAACACGACTTCCACTACACCATGGCGAACGACGACCTCTCCAACACTTCCACTGTTGTTGTTCCGTCTACTGGTTCTGGGTATATCTATCTCACACTTGTTGTTTGTTTAAGTTTATTATCTGTTGTTGTCTTGAACACTGAGATATGAATGCTAGTTTCTGTTCTTCTAGAAATTCGTATAACTATGGTGGTCATGATTACTTGCTTTATGAAAAAACTAGAGTATTATCCATGATTCATCTAGCATATTTTTAGATTAAAGTAATTCAAAAAATGCACATATATTCAGCAAGATGATCATCGTCAGGTGCGGTTGATTTTTTTCTTACAAAATTGTCCAGACTGGTTCACCTTGCAAACAATTTTCTTGTCTGTTTCCATATTACATTGGTCTTTTTTTCGTTCATCATTATCAATTCAAATGCTACATAATTGTAAATTTTCCTCTTAACATTTTCCTGTTGCTGTATTTTCTCTACCAGCTACTTCGAGGATTGAAGTACGTCCACTCGGTGAATGTCATGCACAGGGACTAAGGCCAAGCAATCTGCTGCTAAATGCCAAATGTGATCTGAAGATTGGGGAAATTGGACTAGCAAGAACCTCGACTGAAACTGACTTCATGATGGTACAGAGCGCCTGAACTCCTGCTAAACTGCTCAGAGTACACTGCAGCTATTGATAATTGGTCAGTAGGATGCATCCCTGGTGAGATTGTTACAAGAGAGCCTTTGTTTCCTGGAAAGGATTATGTTCATCAGCTGAGGCTAATTACTGAGGTATGGTCATTACCAAGGGGGAAAAAGGGCCGGTTACCGGTGGTAACTAGAAAAATGGGCTAAAAAAATTCATATTCAAATTTGAATTTATGACTGTATAATGCACTTCGTAGGTTGGTTTAGGCCTTTTGTGGTAGATTACATATTGTATGAGCTAAATATGCTTAAATTATTGTATGAGTAAGTCCCGAACGGTTTTTTAGACTAAGGGAGGGGGGAGGAAAGTAGGTAACATAAAATTTACTGCATTACATGTCGATTTTTTAGACTTTATTAAACACTTTCTAATTAATATTTGCATTATTCCAATTGCTAAATACCCATAATCGGTTTTCTCTGTTTTTACGGTTCTAGTTCTGGTTTTTTACCGGTTTTTCTGGTTTTAGGCGGTAACCGATTTTCAAAATACTCAATTCAAAATTCAGTTTTCAAACTTCATCCCAGTTTTTCCACCAATTCCGGGATTTGGTTCCTTGAATGCGACCACCATTAGCCAAACGGACGCTGCGCCGGAGTAAAAGCATGCGGGGGATCTTTGCGATGGCACTGTTGCACATCCGGCAATGGGAGCAGCGGGACAGGAAGCCATTTTTTCACTCTGCGCGAGTATGTCAGCGGGACGGGAAGCCATTAAGGGGCTGGAAGTTGGGTCGTTCGCCAATGTCCCAGACTGGACCAAATCGGTTTGCGGACCCATCAAGTGTCGAAGCAAGTTAGAACCCGATGCTGGTACATCTTGCACCTGTGCGCCAGCCGGCGGGGATGAACAACTGATCACTTTAGAAGGTGATATTACGAGAGCCCCACTGACAGCATCGGGCTACCCCGGCGAAGGTATTTTGTCGGACGGTGGGCGATTGGAGTCATCGGAGGTGATCGGGGGAAGCGACTGATCAGCCCTTGCGGTGCGATCCGCGTGGGACACAACAACTGCCACCACAGGATGGATGTCAGCCTGAGAAGCAGCGTCAGCCCTTCTTTTGACCGGGGAGAAAGGAGCCGCTTTGGAGTTTAATGATGTAGGATCGTTAACAACAATCAGAGGAGGTGAATAATTGTAATTCTCAGTGGAAACTTTTTCTTCAAATCTACTATTTTCTGATTGTTCAATCTATCAACACAGTAAGACCACAAAACAAAAGACAAGACGAAGAATAGACTTTTGGTACTGCAGCAATTAATAAATCAGGTAATATACTGTGTGATTACTGTAGCACCGAAGAAAAGAAAAATCGCTTTCAAAGTTCTGCAATGTGTGCTGTACTCCCAAAAGAATACGTATATGGTGTTGTCTTTCTTTTAATACGACAACTCTGGCCGAAACGGCAGGCGACCGGGCGACGCGCACGGCAGCGACAATTTTTCCCTCGGATTTTCTTTTGGCCGCGCGTCCTGCCGATCGCTGGATATCACGCGCCGTCGCCTCTCCCCTCGAACCCCGGCTCTCCAAAAGGCATCCGTCCCTTACTTTTATTTGTTCTGCCAAACGCGTGCCTCTCTTTCCCAAACGGTTTGGACTCCACATCGAAAACGGAAAAGACTCTCCGGATATAACGGGAATTAACCGTCTCGTGTACAACTCCAACTCCAACCTCCGTAGCTCTAACACGCATAATTCATCTTTAATCTCCATGTGCTCCAACTCGAGTTCGACCGCCTCCTCTAGCATTCTCGACCCTCTGGACCATGACTTCACACCAAGCCATCTCCCTGTCACCGCCGTAGACCACGATCGCCTCCGAGTTACACTGCACATGTAAAGACCAAACCAACATTTTTCCTGGCACAAGTACTTCCCAACTTGACCGACATAAGTCCACACAACACGACACACTTCAAATAACATCTGTAAATAATATTATCAATTATTCATCACTTAAATTATATTAGACTTAGCCACATGGTCTAACAATCTCCCCTTGATGAATACATTGACAATACTTCAAAATCGAGAGTTGAATTTTTGAAAGAGAAATTTTATGTTTTGTTTTTTTCAAAAATAAAGTTTCAAAACTGCAAAGCAAACAGTTCAAAATCACAGCTTGAAAAACTCCCCCTCAACACAAGGAGCTAAAAAAAATTAATTTATCTCTTTTTCTCCCCCTTTGACAATGTAATCATCAAGAACTTTAGAGAAAAAGTAATTCTAAAACAAAGGAGCAAAGATTGTAAAAATCAAGAAGCTTTGTAGATTATCCAAGTCACTTCGTATTGATTTATTAAATTAATCAAGCCATCCTTTTTAGTAGAGCACTATGTATCATATAAAGTCATATACCATATAGCGATGCCAAAACAAGTCTTTAGAATGATTAAACAAGTTAAATTAATGACAGACGTATCAACAAAGACAAAGACGATTATAAAGAGCACAATGAGATATCACATTGAAAAGTCAAAGCCTAAAAGTGAAGCAAACTTTAAATCTAGACGAGCTAGCAGTCTCTTATAACAACATATTGCTCCACACTTAAATTTTTAACCATGTGGCATGCTTGAAGCATACTTCTTTTCAATGGTGGCATGCTTGTAGCATACTTCTTTTCAATTGTAGTAAGCTTGAAGCATACTTCTTGTCATTTGAGCACATTTTATACTCTTTTTTATTTGTATACATCAATATGTATGGCATGCTTGAAGCATACATCTTTTCAATTTTCTATTTTTTTTCTTCTTTTTTTTCTTTTTGATAACATGCCAAATTGAGTGAGCATAACAGGATTGCAATAAGAAACATACGAGCTTCATAGTCAAGTTTTAAAATAAGACTCACAATCAAGCTAATCCTTTTCGATGAATATCACAAGGTACTAACTATAATCAATTTAGTCAAAGTATACTGTCATGTCATATTTTAGTTCAAATATGGCAAAAAAATATTTATAACTAGTCATGAGCAAAGCTACACAGCACATGAGTAAATATGATAAAGAGAGCTCTACATCTCAGATGATTTCAATGGCTTGGACTTGATTATTTGTTTGACAAGTATAATAAACAAAGCTTCTGATATTTTAAACTACAAGCTCCCCCTCAGAATAAGCCCATAGGATGCAACACACCCAACTAACTTTGCAAATAAGGTCTAGGAATCCAGAACTGAGATATACGATATGGAGGAACAACAACAAAACTAGAACCTGAACCACGTGTGTGTGCGTGATTAGAACGCGAATTATGTGAATTAAATTCTAAACCAGTACATGAAGCAGATATAAAGCCATCATGAAAGTCATCTAAAAACCTAGTTTTCTCATTAGTTCTAGGGACAACAAAAAAGGTTGCACGTTTTTGTCTTAAGGCATTCAATCTTTCATTTTTCTCTTTCTTAACACGCCTAAAGTAGAATTCATGCAAATGACCATCTCTACCACAATAGGTGCAATGAAATTTAACATAATTATAATTCCTTTGAGATGATGAACTAGCACCTACAACATTAGCATAAGAACTTTGCACAAGACCAGCAGATATAAACACGGTTTTATGAGGCTCACTTTTTGTTTCAATTAGCTCACTTCCAATGACGAACTGCCTTAGGTGGATTGTTCTTGGCATAATTAGCAGTATTAAATTCTAGACCAGTATTTTTGACACTCAATTTAGACTTGTCTAGAATCATATTTAAATTTTTCTTGCCAAAAGAAAATCTCTCTAAGGTGTTCTTAAGGTACTCATTTTTTTAGCTAAAGTGGAACAAGTTGTGCAATTAACAGATTCATTCACAAGATTCTTAGAAGCACTAGATTGAGCCAATCTTTCTTTTTCAGCAAAATCATTAAGTTGTCTAGTCAAAGCTTCTATTTCTATAGTGAGTTTAGGACAGAACAAGATGATATCTCATGATAAAGTATTTGTTGAATTGTTTCCTGAGTCTATGGCATTCACACCTGGACTCGCGCACCAGGCCGATACCCATGGGGTCTCATGTCCTTGAGGTGTGGGCAAACGTGAGCTGCTACCTGAGCCTGCAGTGGAAAGCAGACCGGACGGTGGAGAACATTGTGGCACACGATGTTATTAGGAAGGACAGTTGGATGAACTTGGTGTACGATGCGGAGTATGTCACGTTGGACATGGAGGATCTGATGGTGGATGACCTTCTGGATGATGTTGTTCTTCAGATAGTGTTAGTGTCTATTGGTGAATGACTGTTAAGAGCAAATTTCCTCCAGCGTCTTGAGCTCTGGAGTAATTTGTTAGTGCATAAGGCTGAACAATCACATGATCCCAGAAGAGGGATATCTGATAGGTGGCTCACTGTTCTAGCACTGTGCTACTGCACTTTCTGTGCAGATAATTTTACCAGAATCGTCGACCTGGCAAATGTAGTAGATATTAGGAACGCATAGATATCGGTAGACATAGGAAGCAGAATACACAGGAAGTAGCAAGCAGATGCCTGAATGAACCATTTGACAGGCAATTCTTTCTGAATGTCATGTGCTTGGATTATACTTGTTGACTTGTTGTATTATATACCTGAGAATTGTAAACAAACTAAAACTTTCATGAGTTCTTTATAGTCGATATTGGTATATGATATGGTGACATTCTGGTGTTTATCCTCCAGTCTGAATATGTGAAGTGCTCATTTTTGGAAGTGAAAAAGTTCTTCTGTGCTCGTATATGTGCAAAAGCGCCGCATCTTTTTGATGGATTTTGTCAAATCTTGTACATGAATCAAAGTATTTGCCTTGTTTTAATCTATCTGATGATCGTTGTGATCTCTAACTGTTGTTTTGGTACGCCAAGGCGCTTCTGCAATGTGACCGCTTGTGGTTGTGGAGGATCTGTTAATAGCTAGCTAACTGCGGGATGTCCATTCTATTACTTTCCAGAATGCCTTGTGGAAGTGCTTGCCAGATTAGAGAAAGCAGCAAATGATTTGTCTTGACAGGATTCAGTCTGTAACAAATTGTTTTAGGCTTTTAGCGGTTAGCAGGTTGGTGACATATCATGGTGTGACATATCATGGTGATCAAGAATTGAACAAGAATTGAAATCAAAGCCCGTCTAGCTCAGTTGGTAGAGCGCAAGGCTCTTAACCTTGTGGTCGTGGGTTCGAGCCCCACGGTGGGCGATTCATTTTTTCCCCTTCTTTGGATTTTTGTCAAATCTTGTACATGATACTTTGGAGATGATTCGATTCAATTTCAAACGCCCCATTGGTGAAGCCCTCTTTTCTTAAATTCCTATGTTTTTTTTTCCTCAATGTATACCAAAAAAAAACCATTAAAGTCAATGAGGAGCATTTCAACATCTCCTTTCGTGGTGTGGACACCCACCACTCAAATCCAAACTAAAATCCAATTAAGATTATTTGAAGCATGGAAATTTGGGAGCTTCTGTTTACAAAAGAAAGAAATTTGGGTGCTTGTTCTGTGTTGTTTCCTTGTTCAAAGAATCTTCACCGAACCTTTGATAAAATCTATCCAAAGTTGCAGCATTTGAAAAGCTAATTCGAAATTTTTGTCCATATCTGTGCAAGTACAACCACACGTGGAAGCAACGTTTTGAGTTGAAACTTGAAAGCAATGAAAAGTGCGACTCCAGAAAAGAGTGATGAGACTGGCAGTGAAAGAATGCTCTAGGAGAAGATAAAATTCCCGTATCATAAACTTAAAAGAAGGCGATGCAAACACAAAGTTCTTCCATTTAAAATCAAATTCAAGAGGGCCAAAAAAAAACCACATTCAGAGGCTGCACATTGGGCAGGGTTGGTAACGTTGTGTTTTCGAATGTGAATAGTAATCACTATTCGGTTTTCAATTTTCAATTTTCATTCGTATATTCAAATTATCCTATATTCTCAAAATCTCCTAGCTTCTATCCAAGCTCGGATTTGTGTTTCAAACCTCTTCGCAGCTCTCAAATTCAAAATTCAAATTTGAATTCCCCTTTTTTATTTTGGGCCTTTCTCATTTTTTCCGTCCTTTACTTGGGCTCACCACACCTTCCTTGGGCCGACCCAGCTCCTCCCGGCCCACACCCCTCCTCCCTTTTGGCCTTTCCCCCGGCCAGCTCCTCTCGGCATGCCTCCCTCCCCCTGCTTCTTCTCCCCCGGTTGACTTTAGAACCCCTGCACCTCTGCTGCCCTACTACCAAGGCTTTCAAGACACGGCCGCCCGTCAAGGCTGCTTCATCAAGAAGCCGCCTCCATCAGCAGCCCTGACCAGTCCCGTCACCGCAGCTCTGCACCTGCTCCCCTACCACTCGCGACTCGGCACCCTCCTCCTCGCCGTGTCTCATCCGTCATCGCACCGCCATGACGCCCGTAGCCTTCCTTGCTGCGCCGCATACACGCCCATGGTGTACGAACTGCGGCGCTCGGCTGCGGCTTGACGCGCGTCAGTCACCGACTGCTGGCCGTGTCACCCGACCTCGGTCGCCATCGCCGTCAACCCGCTCTGCCCCATCCTGTCGTGGTGATGCCAGCATTGCCCTCGCCTCCCTACTGTGTCGTCGCCCAGGAGCGCCAAGGTCGTTGTTGCCCACCTGCCATCGCTCCATCCCATCACTCTGCGCATCACCAGCGAAGCCCATGATGCCGCCCTCGGGACCGTGCGCCGTGAGCCTCAACGACCATGTCCCATCCCTCCTTGCCGGGCTATAAGAAGCCCAGCACCTCCCCTTGCCTCCCCTCCCCACCGACGCCCTTGCCCTTTCGACCCTCTTCTCGTGTGCAACACCGAGCCAGAGCCAAAGCCGCTGCTCCCATTTTAGCCGCACCACCTCGCCGCTACACCACCACACTGGTGAGCCCTTGCCCCCCGGCGACCCCGTCACTGGCTGCCCCTGGCGCCAAGGAGGCTCTCCCCCACCTCCTTCCTTCCTCCCCACCGCCGTGGACGGTCGTTACCGCCACCCCTTTCTCCTCCACCTCGTGCCGTCGCCCCGCTACCATGGCCGCCCCTTAGCCACCTCGGCTCCACCTCCGGCTTCCCCACCTCCAGGCATAGCCCATGCGCGCATGCCCTACGCCTCTGCACCACCGCGCCGCCAAAACCATCGCCCGCCTCCACTCCTGTGCCATCGCCACCTCCCTGGTGCCACTCCGGTGCCGCTGCGCCTCCAGTAGGGTTCCCATCCTCGGGGGAACCCGTTTCGCCGGCTTGACCGCCTCCCCGCGTTGTCGCTCACCGCCACCACCACCGCTCCCAAGCCGCCGCACCACCCTCAGCTTCCCATGCGTTGTGGCCCGTGTCATTGGCCTCTCCCCTCCCTCTTGTCTCTCTTCCATGTGGGCCCGACCACAGTAAACACCGGTTTTATTTTGGTTCTGACTCCATTGACTAAAAGGTGGGCCCCATGAATAGTATGCACCTGGTGCACCGTGGACCGGTGCACAGTGCATGATGACCTCTGGTCCATGCACTATGCACATGGACCGAGCACTGTATAGTGGGCCCCACGTGTTAGTTGGTCACGTTCTCTCTCCTCTTTTATTTTCTAATTTAATTCCAATTCAAACTTCGGAAGCTTCGTTCTCCTCCGTTATAGCTCCTAAAATTGTGAAATTTTTCTCTAAATTTGCCTAAATTCAAGATCTTGCTAATTTGGAGTTCATTTATTATGTTTTTAGTATTTATTTGCTCTCTTTGCTTGTTTGTGTCTTTTTTCAGTACATTCGTCCAAATAGGATTGAAGACGCGGGAGATCTCCAAATTGATCAAGCACAATGTAATACACCGGAAACGAATCGGGTAATTAGAAAATCAGCCGGGAGAAGAAAAGGCAAAGAAATGAGTAGAAATTTCTGAAACAAGAAGGGGTTTTCGCTTTTATTCGACAACTTGGGCTGGCGCGGCCCAGGAGGGGCCCATAGGGTGTCCGGCCAAGGAGGGGGAATCCCCCTAAAACCCTAGTTTTCCCCCTCTTTTCCCCCCTCCACCTTCCCTAGCCGGCCCTAGCTCCTCCATTGCGCCTCCCCCTATGCCACCACCTCCCCAACAGCGCCACCACCCTCCCCGACGAAGCCCTTGCTACTATCCATTGAAGGAAAGGTGAGGAGACGTCCGTTGGAGGGCCGACCAAAGAGAAGGGACAAGAAGAAGAGGAGAAGGAGGGAAAAGGAAGGAAGAAGAGGAGAGGAAGGGCATCTGCATCGCAGCGAGGCTCCTTCTCTAGCGATTCATCAAGGGTAACTTCGATCCCCGATAGATCGGTAGCATTTTCAATTCAATTGGGTGCTGTCAGTAGCAGATCAGATTGATCTAGTATTTTTTTCTCGTCAGTTTTGGGTAGATTGTGTACATTGTTTGATCTAGCCATCTCTTAGAAAGCTGTAGGGCTCATCCTTATGTTTCTTTAGGCGCCAATATCACTTGATTTGGAGTTACGGTTTAGGAGTTATGGTAGTTTCTATGCCACTATCCAGAAGGGCTGATGAGAATTGGTAGTTGTCTTGTCTTGCCATTATGAATTATTTAGAGACCGAATCAGAAAGGCCACCCAAAATGAATGTTGTATAGAATTCAGTAATATTTTCACGTTGATAAAGAGCATAATTTTTAGACGAGTCGATCAAAAGTTATGGAATTTCTACCACCACTATTTCGCTGACTGTCAGATTGCAGAGATAGAAACTTCACCTAAACATAAGAAATAAAAGGAAGCCGAATCAGGGGACTTTCCCAACTAGATTATCGTAGATGATTTTGTGGTGATTCCAAAGAGTACAAGATAACCCCATTCCGAGTTTCGTAGTGAAAGTTATGGTGATTTTTGTACTGCTATTCCATGGGACTTACTGCTAGACCGTCGGGAAATTTGAGTATAACCCTTATTCGAACCCTAGGTTGCGGGGAGTCGGGTTAAGGAGTGTGAGTGGGTACATTTTCCTCAGCGTTCTTATTGCTAGTAATATTCTTGTGTAGGGGGCGGAGTTCCGGAGTAAGGGGCATCATCCTTGCCTCCCCGCGCGTCGTAGCGGAGAAAAGCAAGTACAACTGTTTGTTTGTGATTGATATGTGTTTTTCCCTACTTGGTGATTATATGATGAATATTGGTGATATGTACTCGTTCAAGGTGATATCGGATTACTATAGTTCAGTTGCTATTATTTCATTATTCATCTTGTTCATTGATGCATGCAAGAATTGTTCTTGCGACACCCACGGGAGTGGGTAGTGAAGTCCCATCATTTCAACATGGACACGTAAGACCCATCATTCCAATGTGGGCAATTTGGATTCCGTTTTGAAATATTCTCAAACGGGCTTTGGATCCCCGCATTTTGTAGAATGCGGGTATAAGTGAACATCGACGGGTGTTCGCTAGCTATACTGGTATAAGCAGAAGTGAAGGCATGCACATTCATTCAGTCATATGTTATCTCTACTTCATATGTTGATTCACTATACGCTTGATGAATGGTATCTGTTATGTTCAAAGTATTCTTTTATACTTGCTGAGTCATGGACTCACCCTTGCTGTGTTTCTTGTTTTTAGGTGAACCATGGTGACAGCATTTGTGGGGGGAGTAGACACCCAGTTGCACGCACCATTGAAATAATCATTTGTTCTTATTCCACATTTTTGGGTTTGGACAGTATTAATAGATAGCTCTATTGATGGTCATTGATGATTATCGTTATGCTTAGGTTATGAGAGTTATGGTTTCATATTCTCCAATTATCATCTTAATAATGTTATTCTATATGGAACCTCTTGTTGAATCATTTTTGTGATGTTGAAATTAGGATGTTTATCATACTAGATCCTTTATGACTAGAATTTAGTTGGTCTTTATTATAGTATGTTCGAAATTGTTTAGATTGTGTTTTTGAGGTAGATGTTTTAGGTAATATCTTGGCTCTTGAAAAGCCGGGGTGTTACACACAAGACTATCAAAACTCTCTTGCCTATAACCAAGGTGAGTCGATACTTTGACCATTTTGAGCCTACATTTTATGTAAATTATATTTATTTAAATTACCAAAATTGTATGCTTTAATTTTTTAATCAAATGTATGTTAAAGCTTAAGGTAGTTAAATATCTATTTGATGATTAATTAATTATTAAGCCATCCTTTGATAATTGAATCTATTATTCCATGTCACCCTAGTAGCTATGTGGTAAATACTAGTATAGGTTATACTTAAGCGACATGCTAGTCTTGCTTAAGTACCGGGGGCATTAAAATGCCCTAATCATCATCTTTTAAACATGAAAGTGGTTTTGGGCAATCATTGTGGGTAAATGACTGGCATGTTGAGATAATTAGTTTTACTCCTTAAAACCCTAATAACTTGCTATTACCACATCTGGACGGATGGAAAGGGTGATGGGTGCCGTCGTGCACAAGAGTGGTTGGTAGGTGGTATGAACCGCCCTGGTGGATTAAGGACTTAATCTTGTCATGACCTCCCGTGTAAAACAAGTACAACCACAAGTCTGTAAAATACAACTTGGCTTAGTAAATTTATTAAATTCTGAATGTTATCTCACTGGAGGGGTAGCGGGATCGTGCAAGCACTGGACACGGTCCGGCTTGAATGGGACACCAATGCAAGGTGAAGTTGCTAATCGCGCTAGACGTTATGGGTAATTCAGCTACACTAATTGTTGAGGTGAACATCTTGCACAACTTATGAGCGTGGCCTATATAGGTGAGATGACGGAAGTGGTGAAATATTTTGAAAGGTTACTGTGATGGTCGCTCAACTGCATGACTAAAGAATTATGTGGGGCAACAAGTATGATTATCTCTTGTGGGTACAGTGTATAACCTATGCGGAGTCTAAACTATTTAAACAGACGTGCCTACAGTCAAAGGCGGGCATGGGAACTTACTAGAGTTAGTTCTATTTCAAAAACCTTTTTTGGGTGGTATGGAAATCAGGTCGGGCTCACCGAGCCCTGAGATTGGATTTTTCTTGAGCCGTCGAGATTAGTGGTGTTGTTAATGATTGGAGGTAGATCCAATCAAAAGAAGCATAAGGTAGAGGTTCCGACGGAGGGGACTTCTGCTGTTGTTTAATATTGCACAATTACTCTCTTTAATAAAATGCAATTTGGTTAAAATTCTAAGTGATATGAATTCGTAATTATGATATTTGAAAATATTACTTTAACAAATAAAAGAACCCGAGTCACCCTTATTAAGACATGCATATATATTATTGCATCTTGTGTGTTGGCTCGCGAGCACGGAAGTTGTTCTCATTCTCTCTCTCCCCCAAACCCTTCAGATTATGTGGACCAAGGAGATTATACGTATTACGAGGATCCAGAAGTCGATGGACAAGGAAACGATGAAGAGTAGTCTAGTTCTATAGTCTAGGTCTCGCCTCAGTCTAGTGGACTCGTTCGGTACTTGTGTACAACCGATATTATCCAAACTCTTGGTTAATATCCGTCGTACACAGACTACCCCAATCGCTTGCCTGTGAAGAGATGAGCTCTACCCCTTTTGCTTCCGCTGTAGTTTATGTTGCTTTCATGTAATGTAATCAATTTGGCATATTCGGCCCTTTTGTAAAACTCGACCGACGTGGTGAAGGATCTAGACCCGCCATTATAAGTTAATGGGATGTTTTGGTGATTAATGACATATCCAAATATAAGACTAACTCTCTTGTTTAGTATTATCTTGTGTAGTCTCATTTGGATATAAAGGTGAAATTCAACGAGGTATGCATTCGACTTACACCCTTATATAATGTTGCATTCCTCAGATCCAAAATATATGTTGAACTCCACCATAAGTTTAACTTGAATATGTGCATATAATCTTATTACACATTTATGTATGCACACATTTAGGAGGGGGGCTCATTCTATATTTTGTGGTTTCATTAGTATTGATCCATACTCCGTTTTCCACATATATTTGGGGTCTTTACTTTGAAACATATCCGTTTGAGTATACAAAACTTGTGTAGTTTTTGTATACTTATGTTTTGAGTATATAGAACTTGTGTAGTTTTTGTATACTCATGTTTCGAATATATAAAACTTGTGTAGTTTTTGTATATTCATGTTTTGAGTATATAGAACTTATGTAGTTCTCGTATACTCATGTTTTGAGTATGTATAACTTGTGTAGTTCTCGCATACTCATGTTGGAGTATATATAACTTGTGTAGTTAATATATACTCATGTTGTGTTACGTTATCTAAATTCAATTTATGTGCAATTGAAATGGTTATCATCAATTACCAAAGAGTGAAAGATTGAAGTATCTTGTCCCACCATTATGAGTTAATGGTATGGTGTGGTAATTAATGATAATCACATTGTGGAACTAACATTTTTCATGAGTTGGATGAATAGGTTATGTTCCAGGGTGATGAAGACTTGGGATGATCATGAGTTGATCATCAAGTCAAGATTCAAGTAAAGGATGCATCATGTGTTGATGTATATGAAGAGCTTGAAGAAAAAGGGAATTATAGTGTGTCAATGATGTTCAAAAAGAAGACCCATCATGTGTTGATGGAGGTCTAATGAAGGATGCATCATGAGTTGATGCATATCAAGACTTGGTGTAAAGGATGCATCATGTGTTGATGCACATTAAGTCAAGAGAAGACACATCATGTGTTGATGGAGGTCGAGTGAAGAATGCATCATGAGTTGATGCATATTCAAGAGAAGAACTTGAAGAAAAAAGAGATCATCATGTGTTGATGATTGTCAAGTCAAAGACCCGAATTTGAAGTGTTGATGTGCGTCATCAAGCTTCAAGAAGATGCAAGGCAAAGGTACGACTAGCTAGGGCTAAGGATGTGTTCCTATTCTTTTACCGGTCTTGGTGTTTGGTTGGAAGACCGAATTGCTAGTATATGATTGCTGTACTATTAAGAGGGGTCTTGACTAGTAGCATGAGTTAGTCGTGTGTTGATAGCTCATTGTGTTTGCTCCAGCTCATCTATGCATGGAGCTATTATTTGCGAATGTGTTTTGCAAATGATTGATGCTCATGCATTTAATCCTTGTAGCATGGGACTATAGTTTGCTAATGTGTTTTGCAAATGGTTGTAAATGGTTGAAGTCCATGGAACTTAGCCTTGTGGCATGATGTTGTTATTTATGAATGTGTTTTGCAAATAGTTGATGCTCATGTTTGATTTCCTGTAGCATATAACTTAAGTTTGTAAATATGTTTTGCAAATGGTGTAAGTCCATGTACCTTATTCCTTGTGATGAGTATTCTAAAGGTTGGCAAATGTGTTTTGCAACTTGCTGAGAATATCATCTTTAAACCTTATTGGACTTGCACTCAAATAGGCGAATGTGTTTCGCCATCTAAGCGAAGTGAAAGTGCAAGGTCTCTCTAGAGCCTGGTGGTCTGACCGCCAGGGGTCACCGGTCTGACCGGTGGCATATCGGTCAGACTGCCATGTGTTGGGCGGTCCGACCGATTTCCCCTTGAATTGATTCTCTGTGCGGTAGTTCCGCCGTTTAGAAAATGGTACTACCGAGTACGGAAGTACCGGAGTTCTCGTGGTACGCTTATTCCAGAGAAGCACCTTTTGGAGGTGCACCGATTTTCCTCGGGCGGTCTGACCGATTTAGCGGCGGTCAGACCGGCCATTAGTTGGCGGTCCGACCGGATATGAGTCCAATGGCTAGTTTTATAGCCGTTGGCGCATGGGCGGTCCGACCGGCCATTAGTTGGCGGTCAGACCGACCCTGCACAGATTCGAGGAAATCTTTTCTCCAACGGCTAGTTTTGAGTGTGGGCTATAAATACTCACCTTGGCCGGTTGGGGATGGTTGCTACTGTCATTGTGAACCTCTATTGAGCCTCTTGAGCTAAGAGCAAGCCTCTCATCTCTTTTGTGCATGTGTTGCACTTGGTGAGATTTGAGAGCAAACCCTAAGTGCATGTGTTGCCTTAGGTAGTGGATCGTGTATCCACTTGAGCGTTGATACTTGATTAGTTCAAGTGAAAATTGAAATTTGTTTCTCTTAGTGTTTGCCGACACCTAGACGGCGTGGAGGCGTCGTGACCGGTGATCTTCTCAAGAAGCTTGTGAGAAGGCCTGGTGTGGTTATGAGTGGTTTGGTGCTCGCCATCTCCGAGTGGAGGAAGAGCAACTCTAGTGGAGCGATGTGTTGGTTCGTGTTGGAACCGGTCCAAGTGGTTGGACTTACCTCGAAGGTGTTGGCTTAATTAGTGGAGTCGGTCCAATTCGGTTGGGCTTACCTCAATGTGGATTAGGGGAGACCAGCAAGTCTCCGAACACCACGGTAAAACATAATTGTGTCATCTTGGTTTGTGCTTGTGCTTTACTTTGACCAATTTACATTACATGCTTTAATTGCTTATATATCTTTGTATGATTGCTCTCTTTCAATTGTATTCATATTGTTGGTGCACTTAGTGGAGCCTAGTTGATTTAGGTTTTAATTGTGCAAAACCAATTTGTTATTAGCTTCCGCATTATTAATTGGTTTTAGCCAAAAGAATTTTTAAACCGCCTATTCACCACCCTCTAGTCGGCCACCTCGATCTTATACGTGGTCTATGTCACTCTGATGTTTGTAATATATTTGAATGGTTTAGTTCACATCATGTATGAAATGATTTATCAATGTGCCTGTGAGTGCTATCTACTGATCCAGGGAATAGCACAGTGTTTTCATAGAGGATTTGGATTTGCAAAATCCTGGTCCGACAGTTGGGCGCACACACATGATGAGAAACAGAAATCCTTACACCTACACTTTCAGGACGTCTTGTCCACACCAATCAGAAGAAGCTATGACCTATATTGGGACGCGTTGGACCTCACCACGCAAAACCTAGACTGTCTCGACAAACCCTTTTAGAGTAGGAAATCGCATTCGCGTTAGCGTAGATTCCAAGCGATAAGGCACCAGGACCTGATGGTTTAACGTTCATATTCTTCAAAACTTGTTGACCTATCATCAAGGAGGATATCATGGCGGTTTTCCAAAGCTTTTATAGCCTCAGAACGGCGAGACTCAACCTGCTGAACACAACAAACATCGCTCTGCTTCCGAATAAAGAAGGGGCAAAAAGTGTGGCAGACTATAGACCTATCAGCCTCATCCACAGGGTAGGGAAGTAGATTGCCAAGACATTTGCATTATGCCTAGCCCCGCACCTCCAAAGGCCCATAAATCAAAGTGCTTTCGTGGAAAAAAAAAAGAAGCATACATGATAACTTCATGTACATCAGAAACCTTACAATGAGGCTACACAAATCCAAAACACCAATGCTATTCCTCAAGTTAGACATAGCAAAGGCGTTCGACTCTGTACACTGGGACTACCTGCTAAATCTGCTCCAAAGAAGGGGTTTCCCCTCCAGATGGAGAGACTGGATTGCTTCCTTGCGGTCGACAGCCTCCTCAAGAGTCCTCCTCAATGGCATTCCCGGAGGCAACATCAACCACGGTAGGGGTCTGCGACAAGGAGACCCACTGTCTCCTTTTCTTTTCATCATGGCAATCGCTCCTCTACAAAAGATGTTTAGAAGAGCAACAGAGATGGGTTATTTGTAACCCCACCGCGGTCGTCTACAAATGCTCAAGACATTGCTATACGTAGATGATATAGTGGTATTCATCTACCCTACCGTAAGAGACGTGCAATCAACAGTCATCATTCTGCAGCTCTTTGGGAACACCTCGGGCCTCAAGACCAACGTCCACAAAAGCACGGTGGTGCCTATAGGGTGTGATCACATCGACCTCGACACACTTCTCGAAGAGTTCCCCGCCATGCGCTCAAACTTCCCTATCAAATACCTGGGGCTTCCACTACATCACAAAACACACAAGAAGGTTGACTTCCAGCCTCTGCTGGACAAAGTCGAGCGAAGGCTAGCGAGTTGGCAAGGTAGGCTGCTCTCCTCTGCTGGTTGCTCCACCTTGGTAAAATCAGTGCTCTCCTCGATGCTGACCTACTAGCTCACGGCCCTCAAAGC
The DNA here is from genome assembly GCA_036346395.1 of Hsuehochloa calcarea. Taxonomy (NCBI): domain Eukaryota; kingdom Viridiplantae; phylum Streptophyta; class Magnoliopsida; order Poales; family Poaceae; genus Hsuehochloa; species Hsuehochloa calcarea. The sequence goes on from CM070616.1 coordinate 29,333,585, forward strand.
ACCAAAATCCATCCTTTGCACCTTGGACCGATTAAGGAGGAGGTTCCTCTGGGCGGGGACAAAAATGTTAACAGGTGGCAAATGCAAAGTAAATTGGGAAAGGGTGTGTCGACCAAAAGAGCTAGGCGGTCTGGGGATCCTCAACCTCTCTAGGTTTGCAAGGGCCCTCAGACTTCATTGGCTCGCAAGAATGGAAAGCCAAAAACAAACCTTGGGTCGGCATGGACAAACCTTGCGACGAGACCGACAGACGTCTCTTCGTAATAGCCACCTCAATCACTTTAGGCAACGGAAAAAAGCAAAGTACTGGACTTTAGCTTGGCTCAATGGACTTCACCTCGGGACATTGCACCGAAGATCTACCGTCTTTCTATCCGAAAAAAAAGAACAGCCTACGCGGCGCTGTAGGAAAACTGCTAGATACAGGACATAAATCTACAAGGTGAAATTTCAAATGGGCTAGTCCATCAATTTCTAGGTCTCTGGGAAAGAGTCTACCAAATCACCCTGGATTCATCGGCCTCGGATGAGATCACCTGGAAGCAATTCTCATAGGCTGAATATTCAGCAAAATCAGCTTACTATTTGCACTTCCTAGGATCAATGACAACAGAGTTTCAAAATCTCATCTGGAAAACCTTGGCGCCACCTAAATGCAAGCAATTCAAAACAGACTCTGGACCTCTAACAGACTGCAAGCGCGGGTTGGCCAAATCAGGCCCTTTGCCCCCTCTGCAGACAAGCCCCAGAATTGGCCATCCATCTTTTGGCGGAGTGTAGGTACTCTCGTCGAGTCTGGCAATCTATAGCAGACTGGGTGGGTTGTGCGCCTCTTAAGCCATCCTATTGGCCGGTCAGTCATGGCATCGAGGAATGGTGGAGGATAATTTGCCACACTGGCCATCTGCCGAGGAGGGCAACGGCCTCGGTGGTCATCTTAATCACCTGGGAGATCTTGAAAGAGCGCAATGCTAGAACTTTCAACTGTAGATTCTCCTCGCCCATTGAGCTGGTCTCTAAGATCAAGGAAGAATGAAGAGCTTAGACCTTTGAAGGGGGAAATGTTTGGAGCAATTAATACCCGTGTAATTAATGTTTAGATTGTTCAATTGGGTTTCGGCCCTCGAAAACTTGTTTCTTGATCCGCTCTATTAATTTAAAAGGCAGCCATCCTGCCGGTTTCAAAAAAAAAAAGTGCATCTTAAATTTCAAGCTGTTCCGGAAAGAGCAAGGGACTCAAGTTTTTGTTTGAATCCATCCATGTTTCATTTTGTAATCTGATAGAAACGAGGCTTCTGTCAATGTCACAAGCATAGAAATTAGGCTCTTGCTTTTGTTGCTTTTCTCCTTATTTCTGGTTTCTGAAAGAGCACATCTTACTTTGACAAAATGCACCCAAACCTTTTTTATTCTTTTTGCCCACAGATGTACAAGAAGACGTGGAAGCAACATTCAAATTGAAAGTAACCATCTTTCTGTTTGAATTGGAAACTACACCCTAAATTCTGATATTGATTCCGTGAAGAGCAAGGAACTATTTTTAAATCAATCTATGTTTGATTTGCGTTGTGATAGAAACGAGGATCTTATCACAAGAATTCAAATTTGGACTCTTGCTTTTGTTGCTTCCTCAATGTGATCTCTGGAAAAGTACACCCAGCTTTAGACAAAATCTGTCCAAACTTGGACCATGTGCAAAACATATTTTTTTGAATCTTTTTGTCCATAGCTGTGTAGAAGCCGTGGAAACAACGTCGTTCGAATTGACAGCAACCATATTTATGTTTGCTTGTTTTTAATCCAATCATGCTCCGTAAAGAACAAGGAACTCACTATTGTTCTAGTTATTATGAACCAACCTACGTTTGAAACCTAATCAGGTAGAAATGAGGCTCCTATCACAAGAATGGGATTTTAGGCCCTTGCTTTTGTTATTTCCACACAATGATTTATGGAAAAGCACAGCCAACTTTGGAAAAAATCCGCCCTAATTTGGATCATTGGCAATATTTTTAAAATTTTCTGTTCATAGTAGTTATAAAGGAAGGTCCGGAAACAAACTTAAAACTGAAAGCAGCTTTCTTTCTGTTTCTTTGTGTTTGAGTAAAACCACGCAGAGTAGTACATCATGAATTCTTACTTGTTCTGTGAAGAGCCAGGAGTGCACCATTGCTCAACAACGAAACCAATAATTTCATTGTAGTTAGCGTAATGCAATAAAGAAGTTTCTAGATAGAAGTTGTTTCCTTTCTTTAGAATGTCTTATCTGGTTTGAGCTTTGCAAATAGTCCATGGCTACTTGATCCCTTTTGGAGAATACAATCTGGCAGCCAAGAACTTGGTCAGGCAGCTTAAATAATTGATCCTGAATGCGTTCCAACTGATGATGTCGGAATACATTGTTCCACCAAGACCAGTCCAAACTACTACGTATATTCCATGAATCAATTTAATACTATTAGCAACTGTAGATTTCTGTTTGTGAAATTAAGAAGTATCACACATATTTTCCCTCTAGAATAATTTCTGTACCAAAAGTACCTTGAGACGGTGGAAGAAAGAAGTCCCAGGCCATTTCATGCCGGTTGGCGGTTAGTAATAAGTTCTTGTCAAATGAAAAAATGAGGTATTAACAGGTCTTAGACATTGGTGCAAGGAAAGAGAAGTCACGAATCATGATGCTACATTAATATTTGTTGCAGAATTATCATTTTCAGCCCTGAGGTTGCAAGAAAACAAATTAATTTAATGATATCTTGGAAAATTCTGACCACTCCATAGGATCATGGCGTGTTTTAGTAATGGTCGACATTTCCTCTCACTTATCTTCTGTGTCCCTATAAATAGGGGCATGGGTGTCGAGCAAATGCATTGCGCTCATCTCAGGCTTTTCTTTCTCTTTGCGTTACAGTTCTTGAGGTTTCAGATTACAACAGACCAAGATGTCTTGCTGTGGAGGAAGCTGCGACTGCGGCTCGAGCTGCAAGTGCGGCAATGGTTGCGGGTACGTTGGCAGAATTGCAGCTGCTATTTTGATTCAATTTTTTTATCATGTATGTCAAATGAAGCTAATAAATATGTTCAATGTTGTTTCTAGTGAGATGTTTTATTCAGAGGTAGCACACAATTTTTCACAATATGCCTAGTTTGCTGTATAAACTAACAATCATGTTCAGATCCAGTCCTAGTGTGGTGTGACAGAAAATTAATCTCTTTTAGTGATATCCTCAGCTATCAATTAGCCCATAAACTATGTGAAATAAAAACATCTGTATTTTCTCGCCTCAATTATTGGCCTAATAGGTACTGAGACGTTTTCTTCTTCTTTTACCGGTTGCAGAAACATGTACCCTGACCTGGCAGAGAAGATCACAACCACCTCGGCAACCATGGTCCTCGGTGTCACACCTGCGAAGGAGTATGATTTCTCACCATGATCTATATGCACAGAATATTTCAAAAAATCTTCAAATTTCGGCCAAATGCCATGTTCCTTATCAAAACTATTTTACTTGTTTTGCAGGTACTTCGTTGGGTTTGAGAAGGCTACTGAGTCTGGTGAGGCTGCCCATGGCTGCAGCTGTGGCTCCGGCTGCAAGTGCGACCCCTGCAACTGCTAAGGAGAAGGTTATCTACAAGCATGCATCAGCATGCCTACATGTATAAGTAAATAAGAACCCATTTGGTGCAACGGCTCCAGACTCCAGTGTGTGAGTGTGCTCTTGTGCTACTGTACTGAAGTGGTCTGAAACTTGTGAGGTCTCTGTGTGCTCTGATTAGAATCTTAGAGGCCATCATGGCCTTGTGATTGGAGAACCTGAGGTTTTCGGGCTGTAATATGTGTCGGTGTGCCTGTGTTTGGTGGTGAAATATAATACGGTTTACTTCTGTGTGTTTATCTCTTGTTTCACCTTCCTTTACTGATACAATGGCGTTGTTGCCACTTAAAACTTAACAATAAAATAGACTAATGACACAATTGTTGAAGGCAGTTTACGAGTTTAAACTAAAGAGTTTGCAGAATAACTGTCGGGACCCGGATTTACCGTCTGGAATCCTCTATGTATATCAGCATTTGTCACTGGATCAGTAGCTAATGCACACAGATACATCATTAAATATCAAACACATATCTCGCAAACGTAAAGATATTGGATTATACTAAACAATACGTAAATAGACCAGACGGTCATTTGACTTACATATGGGCCGATCAAGCCAAATGCCTTAAATATTTACAGCGAAACAGAATCACTAACACAACAGTTGAGACCCTCGGGATATGCCCACAGACAATCGACTGGGGCTCACGACCTAGTTGTTGGCCTCCTCAATTTTCAGTCGTGTCAAAGGTGATGAAGTATCCACATAACCTTCTTTTTCTTTCACTTACTAAATCATAATATTGAGCGAGCGTGAGTACACAACCGTATTCCACGAGCCAATACACATAATACAATTATAATATATGCAAGACTGGTCAAAGGAAAGGCTTGATGTTCTTTTGTTTGCATAAAGTCACAATTGGAATAGATTACATAGTAAACAATTCCTAAGACCTAGCATTTTGACTAGACCAGTTTTAATGGAATTGAACCGTGTTGTAAAATACTAGCGAATGTTCTATCCACCTGCTAGCGGAGAATAGTTCCTGAAGGTTCCAGCCACCCATAAGTAGATAATGGTTCCTTCCACCTCATGCTATATCATTTCTAGGGTTACCTCCACCCCGACAATTCCAGGGCTGCATCTACCCGACAATTCCATCCCACCCACAAATGTTTTTTTTTTATAAAACAAATATTGACCAAGCAAGTTCCCACGTATCACCCATGATCGTGGGCATGACTATCCATACAGTTTTACACTTTGCGTAGAGGTTATACATCTTTACCCACATGATACAATCAACTTATATTGTCAACACACAGCCTTAGGTGTGTGACGAAGAAGATTATAACGAGGTATTTACAATGTCTTATCTCAGTATCAACCCACCCATATAGGACAATTCCCTCAACACTGGGGCAATGTCCTCGTAAGGCCAACCCAGAATGACCCTTGTGTTCCCGAGGATCATTTTCAATGAAGGGACTAAAGTTGTGAGAGAATTCCCTGGACCTCCCGCCAAACCGACCAACGTTGTGGGATTGACGTCTTACCGAGTGGCCTCTTTCGCCACTCGTCTCATTCAAGTCCCTGGACCTCCCGCCGGACCGACTTGTGTAGCCCGAGTCCCTGGACCTCTTGCTAGACCGGCTCACACACGCTACCCCAAGGCCTGGACCTCCCGCCGGATCGACTCACACACGGTGTTATATGTTGCACTTACTGCAAGCATGTACCAAGGTTCAACAAATTATTTGGCCAAGCCAACACCATTATAAGCATGTGGTTGCACTGTAGTACCCAAGAGGTCGGTCCTTAATTGACTCACGTGGAACTACCATATTACCAACTCTCGTGCTACCTCCGCACCCATCCCACTTACCATCCATCCAAGTCTAAAACAATGTTTGAGTTTTGTTTGGAAAATACTTGCCATGTTCAACATACCAGTCATTTACCTCCAATGGCTGCCCAAACCAAGTTTTGATGTTCGAATAATGTCGAGACAAATTAATGCCCACATATAAATGTATCTAAGCAAGGATAAAAATGGCACTTAGATAAAGACTTGGTGGCTAATCATGTTTACCATTATTTCTAGGGAGACAAAAGCTAGTATCCAAGATCAATGAATGGAATTCAACAGCTCACTTAACATTAAGGCATTAACAATAGACTAACGACAACATAATTGTAATCAAAGTATAGCATGCAATTTAATAATTTAAAATAATATAATTGGCATTCAGAAGTAGGTGCAATATGATCAAAGTGTTGACTCGCCTTGCTCAATATTTTGATAACATTGGTCTTGTTCTTGTGCTTGCTTGGACTGCTACTCCTTTAGGCCTTCAAATTCTAATTACACGAAATACTATCGAATCCAAGAACGTCTGAATACAACCAAATGAAACCCAAATAAATTCAAAGGCATTCAAAAAGACCCAAAAGAATTTAGACAAACTCAAATAAATCCCATTATTCATACATTTGGTATAAGAGTGTAGATTTGGATATTGCATGTATTTAGGACCAGAAATTATTGGATTCAGAGTTAGGGCAAGGAAGATCGGGCTCTCAAAGTTAGATCAGAGGAGGCTGGGCCTTCAGAAGATGTACTGGAGAAGGAGAAGTAAGAAGGAAAAAGGAATATTCATAGGAATATACACTACTACAGAAAAGCTCATCACAGACGGTTCTAAACCATCATCACATACGGTTTTTGAACCGTCTGAATTTTTGTGTCTGTGATGACACGATGTCATCACAGACGGTTTTTTAACCGTTTGCGAAAAAGGCTATCACAGACGGTTCGTGAATAGAGCCGTCTGTGATAGTGATCACATAAGGTTCTATTCACGAACGAATGCAGCACAGACGGTTCTATTCACGAACCGACTATCGTGATAGTCTATTTTCGTGACAGACTATTTTCCTGACGGTGAATAGAACCAAATGCGTGATAGTCTATTTTCACAGACGGTTCTAAACTATCACAGACGGTTCTTGTTTAGAACCATCCGTGATAGTTTTTTCTATGGAAAAAAAACGAAAATGGATTTTTATTTCGTTTGGAGCCTCGCAAATGAATCTGATATGGATTTTCGGATTGAACTTTTCGCTAGCTTTCCCACAATAGCCGCAACATCACAGTAGTATAAACTCAATCCATTCACAGAGCACTAAAAACAACACAGCATGCATCACCCACATCACAGTAGCATCAACTCAATCCATTCACAGAGCACTAACACATCACAGTAGTAATCCACATCACAGAGCAAAAGGGGGGAGTAGAGAGAGTGAGGTCGTGGGAGGCTGGGGTGATGAGGTCATGGGAGGCTGGCGACGATGAGGCCGGGGCGAGGTGGAGGAGGCCGTGGACGACGAACTCATGGGAGGACGGGGCGACGAAGTAGAGGAGGCCGGGGGTGACGAGATCGTGGGAGGCCGGCAACGACGAGGCTGGCGCGAGGTGGAGGAGGCCGCGGGCGACGAGCTCAGGGGAGGCCAGAGCGCAAGGTCAGGGCGAGACGGAGATGACAGAGGAGAAATGGCAGAGGAGGAGATGGAGATGGCAAAGGAAGAGATGAAAGACTGTGTTAATATAGAGATATTTTCGGCAGCCCGCCCATTAAGTGCAAATTTTCATTTTCCTGCCCAAGTATCACAGACGATTTTATACAAAAACCGTCTGTGATGACATATCACAGACGGTTCGTATCACGGACCGTATGTGATAAGCGTCTCATCACAGACGGTTCTTAATACGAACCGTCTGTGATGAGAGTCCCATCACAGACGGTTTTTGTATAAAACCGTCTGTGATTTTAGGGTTTTACCATGGTTTGTATAAAAATCCAAGCTATGGTAAATCTAAAATCACATACGGTTCTAACTACGAACCGTCTGTGATATTCTAATTATCACAGATGGTCCGTGGTTAGAACCGTCTGTGAAGTATCACAGACAGTTCTCTAGAACCGTCTGTGATAGTTACATATCACAGATGGTTCGTCTTGGATAATCACAGACGGTTTCAAAGAACTGTCTGTGATGAGGCATCTTCTATGACTTATTTTGTAGTAGTAATACCTTATTATTTAATTGGGTACATTAGGATGACCGATGGATACTATTACCTTTACTTTATTCCTGATTATTTTACGACGAATAGTGACTTGCAATGAAGGAGTAAGCCATCGAGTTCCAAATTTTCTTCACAATATGTCATCGTCGTCACTTCTCCATCCAAGCTCCTCCGTTAAGCCCCGAGAAAAGACTGTTTTGACCTCAGGTGTCCCATTTCACTCCATGCCCATTGTTTTGCGTTCACTTCAAATTATTCCAGTCCAAAGCCTACAAGTGAATTGGATGCTACTGCCACTCGGTAGCAATTTAAAACACATTAGGAGCAATAAAATGTGACAACTGAGGGCAAAATGGTTTTTTCTTAGGGTTTAACGAAGGGGCTTGGATGGAGAAGTGACAATGATGGCATATTGTAAAGAAAATTTAGAATTCGATAGCATATTGTGAAGGAGTTATTGATGGCACATCGTGAAGAAGGGAGTAATTCGATGGCATATGTTGCATATCCAAGGGCAGACCTAAAACAAAAATTGAGTAGGGACATTATCTTTGTGTGGGACCGAAAAGGCGACTAGAGGGGGGTGAATAGGAGCACGCTCACTTTTCACAAATAATTGATTCAATAAAACTTTACTCCAGTAGCTATGGAAGCTATGAAGATCAGTATATCAGTATAGCGAAAGACTAATATTGAATCTAACTTAAACCCCTAAGCAATAAGATAAAATCAACAAAGATTGAAGCAACTTAATGCACTGGCGGTTAGACCACTGGGACAACACCGGTCAGACCGATTTTCACCGCCCGGCCGATTCGATTGCGATGGTTTATCACGTGGTGTAATGTAAAAAGAAAAACGACCGATGACGAAGATGAAAATAGATGAAACTTTTGATCTACTAATCCAAACTTGATGAAACTTGGAACACACCTTCTCTGTGATATTAGGAAGTTATTCCAATCGAAGATTGTGATAATTCTTAGAAGAATAGCGATCCTTTTCGATTTGATTAAAGAGAGGTTCAAAACCGGGTCAAAACGAAAACTAGGTCAAAGCTCTTGCTCGTGGGTGATTGATGATCAAGATGATCCTAGATATATTCCCACACGTCACAGCAAGCTAGATCACGTGAATAAACCAAGCAAAAACTAACGGATCAAAGAAAGACCAAAAATCATCAAATAGAAAGAAAGAACGCAATGAGACAAAATATTGATCAAACTTTCCTTTGATTGATTGATATGATATGGGCTTACAGCCTATCCATCAATGGAGGACAATGCTCAATGCAAGAGCACAAAAATCACATCAAACATCAAGAACCATAGCCTCCACAAAAGCTCTCCCTAAGAAAATTAGGGTTTACAAAAATTGCAAAAGAGACGAACAAGTGGTGCAGCCACCACTCTCTCCTATTTATAGTGGAGGCTTAGACCTTTTAGAAGTTTAACTCTATTGGGCTCTCGTTATGGCCCAAAACAAACGGGACACATAAGCACACATTTTAAAGTATCGTCTTTATCTCCTCTTGACCTAACTAGCTACACCTTGCGCCTCGGATTAGCTAATAGGTCACCCTTGTCCATCTTGCACCACGCTTGAGTACATTGACCTCACCCGGCATCGTCGATCGTTCTGGACCTCAGCTCTCCAAGCCTAGTCCCGATCATCATCGTCGTTGACTGTCGTTGACCACCAAGCAACCTGCACAACAATAGATAAGTAAACCGAATTTGGGAACAAGTTCTTTACAACTTGACCCATTTTAGTCAAAACATGCATCATGCAACATATATGCCCTGAAACTCATGACTTTGACCTAACAACCGAATATCGTCGCCTCAAAGACCGACGATCAAAGTGAAAACAGTCGAGACCGATCGCTTCGTGGCCGGCCCGATCGCCACCTATGGGCCGATCGACCTTGGTGGGACTTAGCCATTTTTCCTCTCTGGAAAACCGAAACCTACTAGAATTTTTAAACCAATAGAACTTTTGACTGGAGACTCCAAAAATTATGGGACCAAGTGCAATAGAAACCCCTCTCTTGCCTACACCCTCTATTTTTGGCCCAGCTCAAATTAACACTTTCTATAACTGGCCGGTCCGATTGCCACCAAGGCCGGTCAGACCGGCCATGAATCGATCATACCGGCCACCCTGGCCAGTCAGACCGGTTATAGCCTGACAGCATGCCAACTTTGCCGAAAACACATGAAACAACAAACCATTAACGCCATTGCCAATTGTCACATCATCCTAAGATCTGGAGTATATACCCATGATATCCACAATCTCCTCCTTGATGAACACATTAGCAATAAACCAGAAAATGTAATTTGGAGGTTTGAAAAGTAAAATACTTTCGTTTTCACACAAAGGTACAAATTGGTCCATAAGCAAGAGAAAGCAATGGAAATGACCAAGCTGGCATCAGAATAGTATAGGCGAGTGAGATAAGCAAAAGAAAGCATAAAAACTTTGATTTCCAGAAAAGAGTCAAAAATCTCACTTAAGGTCCATATGAAAGAACAATTGTTCAATTGACCTATGATCATTGTGAGGATTACTAAATGCAATTCAAGTTCAGAAAAGTCAACAAGACAATAAGAATGAAATTCAAAAACTCCCCCTCACTATGATCCTCAAATTTCAGAAACTTTCAAATTTTCAATTTCTCCCCCTTTTTATCATTTTTATATATCTTCTCCATCTTTATACAATAATGATATATTTTCTCCCCAACATTGAAATATCTTCTCCCCCTTTGACAATGGAGTCATCAAGGAATCACACCTTCCTCTCATCCAGAGATAACAAATGCAGAATGAAGAAAGAAGCATAAAAAGGAGTATGCATGAAGTGCAATGGAGTGGCTTCATTTTTGTATTTTTCAATTTTTTGATTACAAGAAGTATTGGAGATTACCCAAAAGAACAAGCTAGCATCTCTAATATAGCACAAAGAGCATATCAAGCCAAACAAAGCTAACAAGATCATTATAAGATATATATATATCAAAGCTAAGCACGAAGGCTCAAAAGTATAGAAGTAGATTTGATCAATTTAAGCAAAGCTTCAAATTCAGCAAGTTCATCAACAGGGATCCTAAAGTGAAACTGACCATGTCAAAATGTCAAAGTGAGATCAAAAATCTAACAAAAGACCACATTAAGAGTCAATCAGGTCATGTATTGAATCATTTTGCTTAAATTTTTCAAAAGCCCATTTATCAACAGTTTTCTCATTTGCACTGAATATTGAAGTTGACTAATGATCTAACTTAGTGATAAGATCCTGGACTAGGAGCCATCCACAAACTCATCTTAAGCTTCGACCAGAAGTTGACTAAAGGCATATCTTAGAGAAGAAGATCCTGGACTAGGAGCCATCCACAAACTCTTCCTAAGCTTCTACCAGGGCGACAAATCTTGAAGTTCATGTCATTTCTGACAAGCAGTCCCCATGAGATCGTCTGGATCATCAAACTATTTCCAAGTTCATGTCTTTGACAAGCAGTCTCGTAAGAGTAGTTTGGCACAATTTAAGCATAAGACAATCTTGATTTTTTTCATTGTTTCACAAGAGCAGTTATAGAGTCTCAAGACCACAAGAAGCTCAAGTAATGGTCAATTTTAGATTCAAGAGCTAACAAAGCAATTCTGACATGGCCAATGTCACAAAAGGAGCACTAATTGCGCAACTCGCTAAAACATCCACAAATTGCAATTTTTTAGTTGGGGTTGTTTTTAGAGTTCAAGCTCATACAGCAAAGACTTATCTGTATATGTGAAAGCATGATAATTCTAGCAAGTCAAAGAACTAGACATGCCATTGAGCAAGAATTGAAATACTAAAGCTCCAAAAGGTAATAGGCAAAGCTTCATCAATTTTAAAAAATAAGCAGAAAAACTTATATTAGAATGCATCTTTTTGGATTTTTCATACCACTTGTTGTATTTTTCATATGAATGCAATATGATACTATGAGATGCAATAAAAGCCTAAAAACCTAAAAAGTTCAAAAAGATCAATAAGTTCAGAAAAAGAACAAGAAAAGATCAAAAGAACAAGGTAAGATCAGAAAAGATCGAACTCCCCCTCAAACCAACCCATAGGGATAAATTACCCCTAACTCGCTTCTCAAGGTAGCAAACCTAGTTGGGTCTAAAGGCTTGGTGAGGATATCAGCCAGTTGAGCCTCGGACTCCACAAAGTGTAGCACAATATCACCTTTCTCGACATGGTCTCTAAGGAATATCTATGTGCTTGGTCCTAGAGTGTTGCACAGGGTTCTTAGCAATATTAATAGCAGAAGTGTTATCACAGAAAAGAGGAACACTAGCAAAATTTAACCCACAGTCATTAAGAGTGGTTACCATCCATAAAATCTGACTACAGCAACTAGCAGCAGTTACATATTCAGCTTCAGCAGTAGATTGTGCAACAGAAGACTGCTTCCTAGAAGACCAAGATACAAGAGAAGTGCCTAGGAAGTGACAAGTATCTACGGTACTCTTCCTATCTAGCCAACAGCCCGCAAAATCAGAATCAGAAAACCCCCGAATGGACAAATATAAAGAACATGAATACCAGATGCCATACATAAGGGTAGAGTGTAAATACCTGAATATGCGCTTAACGGCTTGGCGATGGGAAGTCCTCGGAGACGCCTGAAACCTCACACAGAGGCAGACCGTGAAGTGGATGTCCGGTCTCGAGGCCGCCAGGTACAGAAGGGAACCGATCATGCTGCGGTACTCGCGTTGATCCACGGCTTCTCCTTCCTCATCTAGATCCAAAACAGTCGAAGTCGCCATAGGAGTGGAGATAGGCTTGCAGTCACCCATGTCGAAGCGTTTGAGCAAGTCCTTAGTGTACTTCGTCTGATGGATAAAGATCCCTTCCTTGTATTGCTTGATTTGAAGCCCCAAAAAGTAATTGAGCTCTCCCATCATACTCATCTCAAATTCCCTGGACATAGTCTCAGAAAAGCTGAAAACAAAAGTATTAGAAGAACCACCAAAGATAATATCATCAACGTAAATCTGAGCAAGTAGGAAGTCATTACCACGCCTAAGAATGAACAAAGTCATGTCTACCTTACCCATCTCAATATCATTCTTAAGCAAAAATGTCTTAAGTCTATCATACCAGGCTCTAGGGGCTTGCTTAAGACCATATAAGGTTTTGGATAGCTTGAATACATAATGTGGATATTTGGGATTCTCAAAGCCTGGGGGTTGCTTAACATAAACTTCCTCCTTTATGAAACCATTTAAAAAGACACTTTTAACATCCATCTGATATAATCTAAAGCCCTTAGATGCAGCAAATGCAAGCAGAATACTAATGGCTTCTAGTCTAGCAACAGGAGCAAAGGTCTCATCAAAGACACGATTAGCAATATGGCAAGCAGTAGCAACAGCTTCGGCCCAAAACCTCCTCGGTGTGCTATACTAATCTAGCATCGTCCTAGCCATCTCGACCAGGGTCATGTTCTTCCTTTCCACAATGTCATTTTATTGAGGGCGTGTGGAGAAGAGAACTGATGCTCAATTCCACGCTCAGCACAAAAAGAAGCAAATGAGGCATTCTTGAACTCCGTGTCATTGTCACTGCGGATCGCTCTCAAGGCACCCGGAAGTTCAGAAGCCAAACGAAGAACAAGACCATGATAATAATCAAAACCTTCATCCTTTGAAACAAGAAAGAACACCCAAGTGTATCTAGAAAAATCATCGACTATGACAAGAATATACTATTTTCCACCAACTGACCGAACCCTAGCAGGCCAACAGTATCCATATGAAGCAACTAACCCGGTCCGTCAGTCATGACCATAGTCACTAAAGGGTGTGGGGCGGCAACTTGCTTGCCATGCCTACAGGGCGCACAAACAGCATTTTTGACGGCTTTGAGTTTGCGAAAACCTCTCATAAGCTCAAGGTTGCTAACTCGCGTCAGATGATCAAAACCAATGTGCCCCAAACGACAGTGCCAAAGCCAGAACTCAGAAGAAGAAGATGAAATCAAGCATTTTAGAGAACCAGCAAGAGATTCAGAAAAGTCAGCTCCAAAAATCCTAGCAACTCTAGTAATTCCAAAAACAAGCTCACTAGTTGAATCAAGCACCCGACAAGCATTTTTCTTAAATATAATCTCATATCCATCATCAATAAGTTGAGAGATGGAAAGAAAATTAAACCTTAGCTTGTCCACAAGGGCGACGTACTTGAGGATGAAACTGTCGTTCACCCTGATCGATACCGTTCCTTTAATCCGCCCTTGTTTATCATCTCCAAAGGTGATGAAATCATCACCTGTCGACCGCGTGAAAGAGGTGAACCATCTTGAGTCTCCGGTCATGTGGCGTGAACAGCCAGAATCGACGAACCACGTGTCCTTCCTCTTTCCACAGTAATCCTGAAAATCAAGGAACAGAAGAACGATGTGTCTCAATACTGGGGTTAGTTAAATAAGACTTAGGAACCCAGTATTGAGACACACATTTGCGAGTAGTATGCAAATCAGAAGTGCTATCCTTGATTTTATTTGAAGTTCTGTTATGAGCAATGGTTAAAGTAACATGAGAGTTATCCTGTCTAGGAACATGATGATGAGCATGTGACAAAAATTCTAAACCAGGTTTCTTCTTTTCTATGTTACCATGTCTCATAAAAGCTCTAGGTTGATTAGATGAAATTCTACCAAAATTTTTCTTATCATTTTTCAACCTCCGCCAACAGAACTCGATCAAATATCCATCCTTTTTACAATAGGTGCAATGATACTTAATACCACTAGGAGAAGCACCCTTAGACTTAACAGATGGTTGGACAATACCTACAGATTTAAATATAGTTTTTGCAGGTTGTGTTTTGAATTCAATTAACCCATTTTCCAAGACTTGAGTAACTTTTGGGTTAGAATTATTTTGAACATGATTGTATCCTAATCCTTGTTTCTTATAAGGAGTTTTAGACTTGTCCAGAATCATGTTTAATTGTTTCTTACCTTTAGACAATTTTTCTAAGGTCTTCTTAAGATAAGCATTTTCTTCTTTAATATTAACACATGATTCACAGGTTTTACCCTTAATGGCTCTAGCATATTTTTCCTTAAATAAAGCAGTTTCAAGTTTAAGAGCTGGACATGAAGCACATGTAGAAGACTCAATACTGTCCTTAAACTTGACATATTTAGCTCTACCTGCTTCTAAGATATCTTTAACTTCATGTTCATGTTATAAGCAAAAAGTGCAAAGGCTAGAATCGACCACACTAGAAACAACTAACTTGCTATACTCTAAGTATTTTTCACATGGAGTAGATTTAACCTCAACAAGTTCAGTCCTAACATTTTCAAGTTGTTGCAAAGCAATATCATGAGCAGATTGCAATTTAGCAAATTCAGAGTGCAAGGCATGGCAGGATGAACATTCATCAGATTCAAGAGTCTTAACATTTTCAAGTTCTAGAATCAAATTATCTACTTGTGACTCTAAATCCTTATTCTTGGCCATGACAAACTCTAAAGCTTTATCCTGACTCATGAGTTGCTCAAACGTAGATTCACATCTATCAGAAAGAATATCATAGGAAGGAGGTACCACATTGTTGTCGTCGTCAACGGAGTCGGTCATGAAGCACAAGCTAGTGAAATCCTTGGCCTTCCCCTTCTTCTTATTTTGAGGGATCTCCTCCTCCTTGTCCTCCTCACTCCCGGAGTCAACATAGCTCAAGGATTGATCCTCAAAAGCGGCAAGCACCCAGTGAGCGGCCTTTGTCAGCTTGGCAGTATCAAACCTTGATTTGTTTCATTGAGACTTCTTCCAAGCTGGCTTTCCCTCCTTATGGTTGCTCTTACCTTTCAGTTTGGAGCAATTTGCCCGGATATGATTTAGCTCACCACATTCATAGCAAGTCTCGGGACCTCCTCGATTTCTGTTTCTCATATTGTTGTAGGCCCGTGTGACCTTTTTGACTATGAGAGCCAACTCAGCCTCAGGAAGACTCTCAAACTCCTCTTCATGGATTGCAGATAAACCAGCAAGCGAAAATCCAGAAGAAGACTCAAAAGACCCATCAGAAGCTCTCTTGAACGGGTCTGCTACCAAAGCCATATTTTCCTTCTTGGGAGGATCAATCCTCTTGATCTCATAAGTCTTAAGCTTGCTATAGAGCAGCTCCAAAGTTAGATCAGAAAGATTGACATTCTCCTCAATAGCAGTAGCCTTTATCTCCCACTCCTTGGTGTTGATTGCAGCCAAGAGGTGGGTGGTATTTTCAGACTGAGAATATTCAATACCAACAGCTTTCATCTGATTAATCACTTTATTAAAGCGACTGAAAATGTCATCGATGCTCTCTCCAGGACGCATCTCGAATTTGTTGTATTCACGCTTATAGACTGTTCGGCGTACTTTCTTGACTTGGAACGAGCCCTTATGGTATGTTTCGAGAGTGTTCCAAATCTCGTGCGCAGTCTGAAGATTGCAAATCCGATCATACTCCTGTCTCCCAAGCCCACCATACAAGACGTTTTTAGCCTTATTGTTGTTAGCCAAAAGGGCTTCTGAAACCGGCGTAGCAACTTCGGGTAAAACGAGAGGGACTCGAACAACCTTCCATATAGTATGTCCTTCGCTCTCAAGGAAGACTCGTATACAATTCTTCCAATAGGCATAGTCGTGCCCATCGAAGATATGCGGCATTGTGGAGTATCTATCCATCGCCAGGTTCAGTGACCGGTTAAGATCAAGATTGAACTAACCGGGCTCTGATACCACTTGTTGGACCAAAAAGGCGACTAGAGGGGGGTAAATAGGAGCACACTCACTTTTCATAAATAATTGATTCAATAAAACTTTACTCCAGTAGCTATGGAAGCTATGAAGATCAATATATCAGTACAGCGGAAGACTAATATTGAATCTAATTTAAACCCCTAAGCAATAAGACAAAATCAATAAAGATTGAAGCAACTTAATGCACTGGCAGTCAGACCGTTGGGACAACATCGGTCAGACCGATTTCCTGCCGGTCTGACCGGTCGATTGCGACGGTCTAACCGCTGGTGTACAGAACAGAAGAACAGCCCCGATGACGAAGATGAAAATGGATGAAACTTTTGATCTACTAATTCAAACTTGATGAAACTTGGAACACACCTTCTCTATGATATCAGAAAGATATTCCAATCGAAGATTGTGATAATTCTTGGAAGAATAGAGATCCTTTTCGATTTGATTGAAGAGATGTTAAAAACCGGGTTAAAACGAAAACTAGGTCAAAGCTCTTGCTCGTGGGTGATTGATGATCAAGATGATCCTAGATAGATTCCCACACGTCACAGCAAGCTAGATCACATGAATAAAATAAGTAAAAACTCACGGATCAAAGAAAGACCCAAAATCATCAAATAGAAAAAAAAAGAACGCAATGAGACAAAACATTGATCAAACTTTCCTTTGATTGATTGATATGATATGGGCTTACAGCCTCTCCATCAATGGAGGACAATGCTCAATCCAAGAGTACGAAAATCACATCAAACATCAAGAACCATAGCCTCCACAAAAGCTCTCCCTAAGAAAATTAGGGTTTACAAAAATTGCAAAAGAGAAAAAGAAGTGGTGCAGCTACCACCCTCTCCTATTTATAGTGGAGGCTTAGACCTTCTAGAAGTTTGACTCTATTGGGCTCCCGTTAAGGCCCAAAACAAACGGGACACATACGCACGCATTTTAAAACTCCGTCTTTATCTCCTCTTGACCTAACTAGCTACACCTTGCGCCATCTTGCGCCTCAGATTAGCTAATAGGTCACCCTTGTCTATCTTGCACCACGCTTGAGTACATTGACCTCACCCGGCATCGTCGATCGTTCTGGACCTCAGCTCTCCAAGCCTAGTCCCGATCATCCTCGCCGTTGACCATCGTTGACCACCAAGCAACCTGCACAACAATAGACAAGTAAACCGAATTTGGGAACAAGTTCTGTACAACTTGATCCATGTTAGTCAAAACATGCATCATGCAACATATATACCCTGAAACTCGTGACTTTGACCTAACAACCGAATATCGTCGCCTCAAAGACCGACGATCAAAGTGAAAACCAGTTAGACCGCCCCCAAGGCCGGTCTGACCACCCACCCTGGCCGGTCTGACCGCTACCTATGGGCCGGTCAGACCGCCAGCTGGGACTTAGCCATTTTTCCCTCTGGAAAACCGAAACCTACTGGAATTTTCAAACCAATAGAACTTTTGACTGGAGACTCCAAAAATTATGGGACCAAGTGCAATTGATTCCCCTCTCTTTCCTACACCCTCTATTTTTGACCCAGCTCAAATTAACACTTTCTGTAACTGGCTGGTCCGACTGCCACTGAAGGACCGAAATGGCAACAGAGGGGGGGGTGAATGGTGCTTTAAAAATTAGGAGCTCCCCTTTGCTATAATTAAATAAGACCTACAAAGTCCTCTGGATAACTCAAGAAGAGTGAAGCAAAATCAGAGAACGAAAATGTAAACTTCAGATCGCTCAGAAATCGGAAGTTCGATTCTACCGTGATAGTTCCGCACTCCGGAAGTTCGGGGTTCATCATGGAAGTTCCGCTGCGATAGTTCGCCTTGGACAATCGGAAGTTCGATTGTCCCGACCAAGAACACGATGCGCTCGGTTTTTCCCAAAAATCCAAAGTGCTAAATCTTGAATGCTCTTCTCTGGTCAAGTTTCACAGGATATCATCCTAAACAACATCTTGACCTCATGGAGAAGAATCGCAAACAAAGATTCAAAAATCGAGCCAAAAACGGATTTCTTGAGAAAGAGGCAAGAAAGACCAAAACTCACAATATGCACGATTCTCGATTCTCGACTTATGAAACTTTGATAATAGATTAGCAATATCAAAGCGATTCTAGATATGAAGATTCAAGCTATTTCATAAGACGAATCAAGAGATACATCAAAACCCTAGCTATTCAACATGAGCAGAGAGAAGGAAGAGGATATAAACAAGTAATCAAAACTCGAGTTTCATTGATAGATATCAAATGTTTACAGATGGAAACATAGAGGAATGATTACATAAGATTTCAGATCATACTCTCCTCTCAACAAGCTCTCAAAAAGCAAAACAAATCCTTTTAGAGCTAACCTAATTTTCTCACAAAAGGTCTAACCCTAACCCTGTGGTTCTCCCTATTTATAGCCTTGGCTAATGGGCCTCCAACCCATTAAGCCCGCTACACGAACGGAGCGCCTCCACTTTTGCCGCTTTGCGAAAAGACCCTTCGCCTTGCGCACCTTCCGAAGCCTCCGACACCTTGTCGTGCACGACTCGCAACCGCTTCAAGATTCACGCCGTCTTGACACATCCCGACCGTTCGACCTCAACGCCTCCGGCGCCTAGTCAGGTCCACGTGTCTCGCCACGACTCCATCTTGATGCCTGCGATCAACACAGACAAAAACACATCACATAGCATTGCACAATAACATAGCATCAATATTTGTATAAGACTCAAACTCATACAAAATCAAAATCACAATTTAACCTTCTCTGCACAGTTCTGGACACAATCGGAAGTTCCGCACTTACCACAGCGGAAGTTCCGATTGCCGGAACATCCGCACTTGTCAGAATTATCGGAAGTTCCGTTCTTACCACTGCGGAACTTCCGATCTTCGGAACATCCGCACTTCCAAAAATTCTATTCCGATTTTCGTCTCAGAGGAATCTCAATACCAGTATTATCGGACACTCCGCTACCCCATGTGCGGAAGTTCCGATTTCCTTCAGCCGAGAGCAAAACCCAGATAAATCGGAAGATCCTATTTTCAACACCGGTAGTTCCGATTAATCGGAACTTCCGCTCCATACACAGCGGTAGTTCCGATTTCCCTGACTCAGCCCAGAAACAATCCAAACTGAAAACCTCAACTCTCAATCTAATCAACACACTTGTCAAATACTCATCACTCAGAGTGGAGGACCTCTCACATGGTCTCTCAATCTCCCCCTTGATGAGTATATTGACAATTACCGAAAAAGCATAAGATGAGTTTGAGATTCCAGTCAACCAAGGTCTAAACAAGAGAATTAAGCTCAAGACCAAGTTGACAAAAAGAGAAAGACTTGAGATGAGATGAAAGAGCAATTTTCGCACAAAACTCAAGGCTTTTCTTCAGAAGGCTTTTTCTCACACACATTCTCCCCCTTTGGCAATAAAATCATCAATATGTAGAAAAGGGAGGAAAAGACTATATGATGTTCATTTTAAGCATTAGGAGCCATGTAGATTATCCAAAATGACTATTAGAGTATTACACCAAGCCATAACACAGAAGAATGCTATCAAGATCATGACAATCGATGTATAGAAGAGCTAAGACAGAAAGTCCATAATCTGATTAATGATCCAGTTCTTTAGCAGGTCAAATAAGTCAAGATTGAAATCTAGCTAAAGATATCCAAGGATGATGCAAGCCATGTCAAATAATCTAAGTTGAACCAAGAAAACTCATACTGAACAGTTTAGAGTGCTACCAGTTGAAGAAGGACTCATTTTATCCAGAACTTGGTCTCTTTGATGATAAGCAATTTTAGCACATTTTCTTTTCTCAAGACTTTCTATTTTAAGGCTCTTTAAGGTTTTATCTCGATAAAGCAAGCTCTGGACTAGGTGCCATCCACAAGCGCCTCTGAGCTTCAACCATTTTTTTAGCCATGTGCTAGATCCCAAGCCTTATGCGACCACTCCAAGCAACAGACTTAAGGAGGTGATCTTAGGTCATCAAGGCTCCCCGAGTTCATGCCTAGTGCAATGGCAAGCCGTCTCATGAGAAAGATTTGGTGAGATCGGTTTTTCGCACAAAAGAGATCATTTTGCTTTTGAAGTTTTTAGACCGGTGATTAGAGATAAGTCATGTTTCTTAACAAACCGACATAGCTTACTCAAAAGTCCAAAAGAGATTGAGGACTCAACTCGACCTACTTGACATGGCGAAGATCATAAAAGGATAGTTTTAACTGACTAGTCTCAAGAGCTATCGACAAGATTTTAATTCAAGTTTAGCATTTTTAAGTACCTTAGCATGGCAAAGACTAAACTACACATAAAAAGTCATGATAGATCTAGCGGTTTAGCATAAATCATGGCAAGATGTAAAAAGTGAAAGCAGATCATAAAGGATAATAAACAAGGCTCCATTTGATTATTATGCAATGCTTGATGAAATACACAAAAATCAGATTCCCTTGAATGAGATGCATCTTTTAATTGAGGTTGAGTTAAGACACAATTAAGAAAATAGAATAACCAAGAATAACTCCCCCAACCAAAGGAAGTAAACGAGAATCGAAAATAAAAATAGAAAAGCGGTCCTTTAGAGCATATAAAAGATATAGAAAAAACTATCGCTCAGACGGGTTCTTATCTACCCCATATGATTCTAGGACTATCGGTGATCTACACATACACTAAGGAGCAAACATCGTCCTGTCTACCCAAGGGTGGCCCGACCCTTGCTAGATCCTATAAGAAGTGAGTAAGCTCTACTTAGAGAAGGAAGAACCGACTAATAAGCAAGATCCTAGAAGCACAAGACAAGAAGTAGTAGTCAAAGCAATTTGGCAAGAGAGACACTCTAACCTATCTTTGGAAGGACTTGACCGAAATATTTAAAGAAATGAAACGAGAAAGGAGTAAGCGTATAATATAACATAATATAATATAATATAGTAGTAGCACAACGCTCCCCTCACAAAGATCCGTAAGGACAAACCACTAAGCTCTCCCCAGAGTAAAACCGAGAGCCATCCGGAGGCTTAGTGAAGATATCGCCAAGCGGTGCTCACTCTCCTGGCCGGAGCACAATGTCACCCTTCTCTACATGGTCTCTAAGAAAGTGATATCGATATCAATATGCTTGGTCCGAGAATGTTGCCTTTGGGTTCTTGGCAATGCAAATTGCAGGCGTGTTATCACGAGAAGAGTGGAGCGCAATCGATAGATAGCCGAAATCCTGCAGGTCGAGACCATCAAAGCACTTGGCTCTGACAAGAATCGGCCGCGAGAACGTGCTCGGCCTCTGCAGCGGATTGCGCAACACCGGATTGCTTCCTTGAGGACCGGGGAGACAAGAGAAGTGCCAATGAATTGGCAAGTGCGGAAGTGCTCTTCCTATCTATCCTCTGACCGACAAAATCGCATCGGAGAAGGCTCTAAGAGATAGACAAGAAGAGGAAGAGTACCGGATGCCATAGTCAATGGTAGCTCGAAGGTACCGAAAAATGCACTTCACCTTTGACGGTGAGATACGCGAGGAGAAGCTCGAAGCAGAGCACAAAGACACACGAAAAATGTATGTCCGGTCTCGGCCGTGAGGTACAAGAGAGAGCCAATCATGCTCTGAACTCCTTTTGGTCAACAGTTCGCCGTCTTCATACGGATCGGAGCATTTGTAGATGCCATCGGAGTTGATCTTGGCTTTCCATCATTCATGTCGAAGCGCTGGGAGGTCTCGAGTGTATTTGCCTTGATGAAGAAAGGTACCCTCCGAGTCTGTTTGATTTGGAAACCAAGGAAGAAGCTCAACTCGCCCATCATGCTCATTTCAAACTCCGAGCTCATGACATCGGAAAGCGGGAAAGCGAGCACGCGAGGAGCCGCCAAAGATAATGTCATCCACATAAATGCGGACGAGCAGAAGATCGGTGCCTAGGCGGCGGATGAACAAGGTCTTGTCAATTTTACCCATCTCAAAACCATGGCTCGTGAGATAGGACTTAAGCCTTTCATACCAAGCTCTAGGAGCGCTTGAGTCCATACAAAGCTTTGGAAAGCTTTGTAGACATGGTTAGGGTATCTGGGGTTCTCGAAACCGGAGGTCGTCTCACATAGACTTCTTCCTCAATAAGGCCATTGAGGAAGGCACTCTTGACATCCATCTGGTAAAGCTTGAAACCCTTAGAAGTCGCAAAGGCAAGCGAGATTCTAATGGCTTCAAGTCTAGCTCTGAGGGCAAAGGTCTCTTGAAATCTAGACCCTCAACTTGAGAGTACCCACTGAGCTACCAGTCTAGCCTTGTTTGAATGACTAACCCATCTTCACTTTGCTTGTTCTTGAACACCCATTTGGTCCCAATGATATTGTGACCTTGAGGGGCTCAACAAGGGACCAGACCTTGTTCCTTTCAAAGTTTTCCAATTCCTCGTGCATGGCGTTAGTCCATGACTCATCGAAAGAGCATGACAAAGCGTCTTTGGGCTCAAAGCGAGGCAACAAAGGCGAATGGAGCGAGAATAGAGACATGCCGGTTTTGAGCAGTGACTCGCTCAAAGAGATCTCCAATTATCTCTCTCAAGGATGGTCCTTTTGAATGTGTCTTGGAGGTCGGGGTGAGATGAAGAAGTGGCCTCTACCTCATTAGCGAGCGAGATAGGGACAGAGCCACTAGCTTGGAAGAAGCGAAGGTAAGGGTCGATCTCCTCGAGGTGCGGTGGAAGAGGGCACCTCAAGAGGAAGAGAAGGAACTGGATCGGGTAAACAACCCTCATCTCCATCCTCCTCATCGTCCACAAAGATGGACTCAGGCATCGCTCTAAGGAACTCGAGATATCGGGCCTAGTCCTCGGGTGGCCTCATCAAGGTCACCTCACTGAGTTTCTAACAATTTACTAGATTCGCGATTCTGGACTCTATAGGCACGAGAAGAAGTCGAGTAACCCGAAAGATCCCATCACAAGATCGTGACTCGAACTTATCTAGGTTCCCAGACTTCAGAATAAAACACTTGCAACCAAACACACGAAAATGCGAGACGCTGGGTTTTCGCCCATATCTCAACTCATACGAAGTGCGATGCAAGAGTGCCCGAAGAAAAACTCTGTTAGAAACATGACAAGCAGTAGCAATTCCCTCAGCCCAAAACTTCCTAGGTGTAGAGTACTCATCAAGCATCGTCCTGGCCATCTCGACCAAGGTACGTTCTTCCTCTCCACAACGCCATTTTGTTGGGGGCGTATGGAGACGAGGCGGTGCTCTACACTGTCTCACCACAAAACTCTCAAAGTAGGAATTCTTGAACTCGGTGCCATTATCGGTCTGAATTGCTCGTAATGCACCGGGAGCTCAACAGAAAGCCTACTAAAAGACCACGAAAAGAGTAAACGTCTCATCCTTGAGGCTAAGAAAAACACCCAAGAATACCTCGAGAAGTCATCGACCACGACAAGTACGTACCACTTCCCTCCCATCGATCGCACTCTAGTGGTCCCTCTGTGTCCATATGGGCGATTGACACAGTGCATCTGTCATAGTCATTAGAATGGAGGATGTGAAGCGGCAACCATTTTGCCGTCGCGGCAAGGAGCACAAACAAGATCCTTGACCATTTTGAGTTTGGCAAACCACGAATGAGATCGTGGCGCTAACTCGGTCGATGATCAAATCCTATATGACCGAAGTCTCCTATGCCGTAAAGTCAAATCACGGATTGAAGCAATTAAACATCGGAGAGGATCACGGAAGATCGGAAAAATCAGCACGAAAGATCCTCCCATATCGAGAAATCCGCAAACTAGACTACCCAAGAATCAAGAATTTTGCAATTGTTTTTCTTAAAGCTCACCTCGAAACCGTCATCAGTGGTGAGAGACTGAAAGCGATTATCTGCGACTTACTTACTAAGGCAACATCTTTTAAAATAAAAGAATCATTAATGCTCACGGTACCTTTAGCGATGACGCCCAAATGAAGCATCTCGAAGGTGATCGTCTCATCACTGGAGCGCGGGCTAGGGAAGAAAACCAACGAGACTCACGGTCATATAGCGTGAACAACCGAGTCTACAATCCGGACCTTTCCCTTCCTCGCCGGCGACCACGAGTCAAACAGAGTAAAGTCTCGATCTTGGGGTGAATCAACGGTGATTTTGGCACCCAATCTTGAGTAACACGGCGACAGATGAAGTAGTCAAGCAAGACCGACCTCTATCTACCCTACGCTCTGTCACTCAACAAGTCAAAGATCTCACTGTTCTTTGGATCCGATCGCTATGAAAGAGCGAGTCGAAGTGCGAGAATATCTTGATCTCGCCATGGTAGCTATCTCGAAAGGAAAACGAGATCTACCCTCGGGACGGCGGAGATTACGACCAAAGGGAGCATGAGGACGAAACTTCGAAAACTTCGGAAAAACCAAGTCCTCGATGTTGCCCAAAACTATCGATGGAACAAATCTAGACCTCGTGTTGGTCTTAGGTGCACTCAAGATCCGGGTGACCACAGAATGTGCCTAAGAGACTCAACACGATCTCTACGCGCGATCTTGGCGCGCTGAAGCAATGATCAACTAAATGTCCATCTTTCGACAAAGGTGCAATGATACTTCGCCTTACGAGGGTCAGGCTGCGGTGGAATCACCTTCGTCGAAATCCTTTGAACAAAACCCGTGACTTAAAATTGACTTTCTCGGTCCACGGCTTAGTCTTGATCACACCGGTGCTATGGTTTTGAGCACGACGGTGGATGCTTCCTCATATCCTCCCGGATATCATATCCTAGACCACGATTAAATCTGCAAATTTTAGATTTGTCTAGAATGAGATTGAGCTTCTTCTTGCCTCCTACAAACCTCTCGAGAGTGTTCATAAGATACCGACACTCCGAAAGAGAGGTGCAAGAAGAGCAGGGGAAGAAGGGACGCAGAAGGTAAGGGAGCGAGAAGGCGAACCAACAACAGAGGAAAGATTGGCTTGTGCACGCGGTACCGACTTTGGGGGACAATCCTCTCTGCTAGCGATTGGTTCACGTTACTAGGCGTCTCTACCAAACCCTTAGACTTCTTCCCAAGCACACACAATACAAGCGGATGATTGTGTCTCTAGAAGGTCCTTAGTTAGCTTCACATTTTTCATCCAATGCAACCAAATCACATTTTAGTTTATTACAATGATTGCAAGGTGAGCTAACAAGGTCCTTAGAAGCATCTTGAGCCAATTTGTTATTGTGATCAATCATTTCTTGAAACCGCTTAGAATCTGATTCTAGTTCAATGATTAACTTAGGACAGCTTTAAACAAGAAACAACAGCTCTAGTAGCGCGACTTGAAATTGACAATTTTGTGATCTCGCCTGCTTTAGGTTCATCTTGAGATTATTACAATTTTCACAAGTTTCAGTGCAGATCAAGCAAACATGGTATAGAGACCTCTAAACGAATTGTCCTTAACCTCACATGAGGTGCAAGCGGTAGCCTCAACAAGAGTGGATGAAGGAGGTGCTATCCTAGTCATCTCTAATTCACAAGAAGGCTAATGTTCTCTACCTTAATCATGTCAAGTTCGGAGGACACACTATCATGAAGGTCCTTAGTTTTTCCATATCATCAATCAAAGCACAAGATGTGTCACATTCATCACGGGAGGGAGCGGATGTAAGTAAAGTGAGCTCCGTGATAGTCTAGCTACTTCCTTCTCCAACCCAACACACTTAGTCCTAGACTTAGCATGGAATCTACCTAGCTTAAGAAAAGCATCATTAAGCTGGTCATAAGTGGGACTAACCTCGTCGAGTCGGAGTCTGACTCATTGTCGCTCGATTCGCCCCGAGGGCCATGAAGCACATCTTGGGAGAAGTTGCCGTCGTCCTTGGGATCATGATCGTCCTTCCCATCATCGTCACTCCACCCCTCCACCTCGGCGGTGTCGGCTCGTCGAGGCGGTGAGGACGCGATGGAAGCAACTTCTTAGCCTTCCCAAAGTTGCGGAACTTCTTCTTGCCTTGGTCAGTCTTTGAGGGCTTCGTGTTGCGGTTCTTGTCGATGTAGTCGTTCTTGCTTGGACCGCCATAGTCACCTTTGCCCTTCCCAAGCTTGGGACGGTTTGCTCGGATGTGGTTGGGGCCACCACACTCGAAACAAATCACAGGACCTCCTCTCTTACCATCCTCCTCCTCTTGTAAGCATGGGAAAACTTCCGAGCTAGGAGGGCTAGTGTTCAACCTCAAGTCGCTCTAAGCGATCATCGGTTATGTCACGAGAGAGCAGCTAGGAGAACCCACGTCGACTCGTAAGAAGATCCAGAAGTGGGATCAGTGACTAAAGCCATCGACTGTGACTTCGACCTTCGAGAGACAATGTCAATCTCGTGAGTCTTGAGACGCGAGTAAAGCGCATCAAGAGTCAGGGTCGAGAGGTCCGTGCTATCTTTGATGGTAGTCACTTTCATCTCCCAAACACGAAGATCAAGTGCGAAAGCATCATCGGCGTTATCCGAGTCGGGGTATGTAAGACCAACCGCTCGGAGGTTGCTCAAGATTTTGTGAAAACGCGAAAAGCACTCGTCTAAAGATTCACCAGCAAGCATTTCAAATTTACTGTACTCACGCTTGAACTGGTCTTGTCGAACCGTCTTAATCTGAGTGGTGCCCTCATGATATGCATCGAGGGTCACCCAGATGTCGTAAGCAGAAATCAAATGAGAAATACGATCAAACTCACTTCTGCTTAAACCCTGAATGATTATGTTCCTTGCCTTAGCATTTGCCTCAACATCGGCCATGTTTCCAGCATTGATGTTCTCATCGGCAGGAACAGCAAATCTAACCTTCACCTTTCTCCAGATGGCATACCCCTGAGCCTGGATGTAAGTTTCCATTCGGCTCTTCGGAAGGGTAATCGGACCATCAAAAACTGGAGGCTTGGTGGAATACTTGTCCGTTGCCATGGCTCAACCGACCGGTTAAGATCTATCAAGAAGAGCTAACCGGCTCTGATACCAATTGAAGGACCGAAATGGCAACAGAGGGGGGGGTGAATGGTGCTTTAAAAATTAGGAGCTCCCCTTTGCTATAATTAAATAAGACCTACAAAGTCCTCTGGATAACTCAAGAAGAGTGAAGCAAAATCGAGAAGAAAAGCGAAACTTCAGATCGCGTAGAAATCGGAAGTTCGATTCTACCCGCAGTAGTTCCGCACTCCGGAAGTTAGGGGTTGATCATGGAAGTTCCGCTGCGAGAGTTCCGCCTTGGACAATCGGAAGTTCGATTGTCTGACCAAGAACGATGCGCTCGGGTTTTCCCAAAATCCAAAGTGCTAAATCTTGAATGCTCTTCTCGGTCAAGTTTCACAG
Source organism: Hsuehochloa calcarea (assembly GCA_036346395.1). Lineage (NCBI taxonomy): Eukaryota > Viridiplantae > Streptophyta > Magnoliopsida > Poales > Poaceae > Hsuehochloa > Hsuehochloa calcarea. The sequence goes on from CM070616.1 coordinate 29,361,430, forward strand.
GATATCATCCTAAACAACATCTTGACCTCATGGAGAAGAATCGCAAACAAAGATTCAAAATCGAGCCAAAAGCGGTTTCTTGAGAAAGAGGCAAGAAAGACCAAAACTCACAATATGCACGATTCTCGATTCTCGACTTATGAAACTTTGATAATAGATTAGCAATATCAAAACGATTCTAGATATGAAGATTCAAGCTATTTCATAAGACGAATCAAGAGATACATCAAAACCCTAGCTATTCAACATGAGCAGAGAGAAGGAAGAGGATATAAACAAGTAATCAAAACTCGAGTTTCATTGATAGATATCAAATGTTTACAGATGGAAACATAGAGGAATGATTACATAAGATTTCAGATCATACTCTCCTCTCAACAAGCTCTCAAAAAGCAAAACAAATCCTTTTAGAGCTAACCTAATTTTCTCACAAAGGTCTAACCCTAACCCTGTGGTTCTCCCTATTTATAGCCTTGGCTAATGGGCCTCCAACCCATTAAGCCCGCTACACCGAACGGCGCCTCCACTTTTGCCGCTTTGCGAAAAGACCCTTCGCCCCTTGCGCACCTTCCGAAGCCTCCGTACACCTTGTCGTGCCACGACTGCAACCGCTTCAAGATTCACGCCGTCTTCGACACATCCCGACCGTTCGACCTCAACGCCTCCGGCGCCTAGTCCGGTCCACGTGTCTCGCCACGACTCCATCTTGATGCCTGCGATCAACACGCACAAAAACACATCACATAGCATTGCACAATAACATAGCATCAATATTTGTATAAGACTCAAACTCATACAAAATCAAAATCACAATTTAACCTTCTACGCATTACTCGACACAATCGGAAGTTCAAGCTTACCACGGCGGAAGTTCCGATTGCCGTAACATCCGCACTTGTCGAATTATCGGAAGTTCCGTTCTTACCATGCGGAACTTCCGATCTTCTAACATCCGCACTTCCAAAAATTCTATTCCGATTTTCGTCTCAGAGGAGTCTCAATACCAGTATTATCGGACACTCCGCTACCCCAAGTGCGGAAGTTCCGATTTCCTTCAGCCGAGAGCAAAACCCAGATAAATCGGAAGATCCTATTTTCAACACGGTAGTTAGATTAATCGAACTTCCGCTCCATACACGGTAGTTCCGATTTCCGACTCGACCGAAACAAACCAAGCGAAAACCTCAACTCTCAATCTAATCAACACACTTGTCAAATACTCATCACTCAGAGTGGAGGACCTCTCACATGGTCTCTCAGCCACCAAGGCGGTCGGGCCGCCATGAATCGTCGAGCCGCCACCTCGGCCGTGAGACCGCTATATAACTGACAAAGATACCAACTTTGCTGAAAACACATGAAACGACAAACTATTAACGTCATTGCCAATTGTCACATCATCCTAAGATCTGGAGTATATTCCCATGATATCCACACTTTGTAAATGGAAGAAGGGCAATTCATGTTGCAAGGTTAAGTATTTACAATAATGGAAGGGATTTATTGTGAGAGCATACATGCAATTTTAAATTCTAAGTGGGGCATCTCTAGATTTACAACAATGGAATGTCTCCATGCGATACCTAGAGGCATATATGCAATTTCAAGTTCTGAGTGGGGCCATGTGCCCCACACCTCTCCATGCATGTAGGTCCACCCATGCTGCCAGGGCCACGTTGTAGCCTGTAGTAGGTCTTGCCTTCATGGACGATGCTATCAGTGAAGGGGGTTCAGATCCCCTGGATTTGCCTATCAAATCCACATGTGGATTTCAGCCAATCCTAACTGCTGCCTCTTTCAAATGGACTAGATTAGGCCACATGGACCCTTCTTCCCCACTTCCCCCGATCCATGTCGCCTCCAACACCACATTAGAATTTCTCTGCCTATCAGTTCTAACTTCTGAAGAAACCAAAATCTTTACTCCGTCTCACAAAAAAAAGTTCAGAAGCGGCCAAGATCTTTCGTCCGTCTCGAGCACTACAAGACTCAGACACATTGCATCATTCATGCATTAGACGCCATCATTAGGAGACGGCAATGGCGGTGAATAGAAATATGATCACTTGGAAGTGATGATAGGCAGTCTTGGTGGGCTGTGCAGCATGGCGGCTCAAAACCGAGAGAAGCTATAGGTTGAAATCTAGAAGATGGGTGTTTTAGGGAGGCTAGAGGTCAAGAACTTTGATGTTATAGAGAGTAAATCAAAATGTTTCTTACAATAATGGAAACTCCAGGTTTTCCCAATATCTTTCTTCTCTAATCAAATGTTTATGTGAACATCCATAAGGAATATTGTTGAATCATCTTAGCGACTAGAGGGGTGAATAGGAGCCCACTTTTTTCATTTTAGAATTCTACTCATTTTTCACTCCAATAGATATATGAAACTATGAAGATCAAGGCCTACAACTCACAAAGGAAGAATTGACCTTAAAACAAGACGCTCAACTGCAAAACCCCTCAGCCGGTTTGACTGCTGGAGTGGTCTGACCTTTCTCTCAGAAACGGTCTGACTTTTCATTAGACTAACAGAAAAATTAGCACGATTTTGGATCAACAAAATAACCTAACTTTTGGTCTACAAATCCAAATCACTTGAGATTTCAGACACAACTCAACAAGAAGATTAGGAACCTATTCCAATTGAAGCTCGAGACAATCATAGCCAAGATTCCAAGAGTTTCTTGTTTGAGTGTCAGAGGGCTCAAAACCGGGTGAAAACAAAATTTTGATCCAAAAACTTGCTCATAGATTGAAGATGGTCAAGATGACCTTAGATTAACTTCCACAAGTCCTAGTAAATTAGATGGCAGCAAAAACCCAAGGTAAGACCCCTAAAACTCAAGAACCCAAAATATCAAAAAAAAAAGCAATGATAAGAGACAAATCATCTTTTCATCAATTTGATTGGATTGCTATTGAGGAATTGAGGGTTTACAATCACTCTAACATGGAGGACACACGTCCACTCATGATCACTCAATTCCACCAATTTTCTGTCAATACATCTCTCAAACCCTGACCTCATCTCCTCTCTTCGCTTTTCCCTAAATCTCAAATTAGGGTTCCTAGGCTTAGTTGGGTGCAAATACTACACCAACCCTTATATAGTCGAGGCTAGGACTAGAGAGAAACCATAACGGACACCCGTTAAGCCTACACATAAACGGGTCTCTCACTCGTGCATGTTTCTCAAAGCATATGACGATCCGACGCTCATGAATCTGTCTCTTCGTGATCTTATCCTCCCCATGATCTAAACCGCTTCTCCTTTGCGTCTTAATGTGCGGTGTTTTCTCCAATGTCACATACCAGCTTTTTGGTGAAGATACCAAAATACCTTTTCTCGATCCTTCCATCCTTGACTGAATCCAATCTTGTGAATAAATCACATGTTTCGTCACACGTAGGTTCACTAATGACTTTCCTCGTGCTGGCAAGTACCTCCCATCTGGATCCCACTGGACTGCCTCAGCACTTGCACCTGCTCAAGCAACTTGATACAACTGTTGCACCAAACTTACCGTTCTTGTCTATCTTGCGTCTTACTTGAGACCAACCACTTCACCCGATATCATTGGTCGTTCTAGACCTTAATTTCACCAAACCAAGTCATGATCATCATCGTTGTTGACCGTAGTTAACTCTAAGCTTTCTTGCACAACAATAGACCAAGAAGTCCATTCCAAGCATAAGTTCTTCACAACTTGACACACGTTTACCAAAACATGCATCATGCAACACATATACAATATTTCCATTACCCTAGGTCAATTCCCAAAATTTAGCTAAAAAACACAACTCATGGTGCACTGAAATGCTAAAGTCGATCTGATTCTGCCACCATGTCGGTCAAACCGTCAACCCTTGGCCAGTCTGACAACGCCCTTAGCCGGTCTGACTGCCAATGATTGGTCGGTCTGACCGTGCCCACCGGTAACAGGGCACTGGTCTGACCGCCATAGTGTGGTTGGTTCCAGCTCTTCCTATCACCATAAAACACATCTCTTTGGACTTTTCAGTTAAACTCTATCTAGTTTCGCATCTAGTTTTTATTTTCAATAGCACCTGGTGCAAACACATCTCCTAAACACATCTACACAGTTGTTTGGTGTCCACTTTGCACGAGCTTGCATCGTTGGTCAGACCGCCTATCCTCTGAATGAGATAATTTTTGTAAAACTTGGAACTAACTCTTTCAAACCCTTCGATAATGATGTCAATTGTTCATCACCTGATTCAAGACCAAACCGCGTGGTCTCTATAAATATAAACGAAACACTGACAGCTATCTATTCATGGTAAACTGGTGGAATGACGGGTGATGTTTTGCTTAGTTATTTAGTTTCCATCTCAGTCGTTGTGCGCGGGATAAGGAACAATAAATCAGGATATGGGGGATTGCCGGGTAGGGAAGAAGGACTGACCTGGCTTAATCTAGTGCGTAAAAAAGAGTAATGGTCAAGATTTGCTTAAATCCACTCGGTAGATTTGAAGAGCAACTCTATGGGATTGCTGGAAAGAGGTTCGCCGTTAGAAGGTTTTTGGATGTCTTGGCAAGCCAGCGAATTAGCCTAAGCCGCCGCCCAAGCCGTGACGTCGTTCGACGACAAGTCCGCCGTGGAGATTCCGACGCAGTTCGTGCTGTTCGTCGACGACGGAGAAGAGTGACGACTCTGCTGGTATGTTGCCAACTCTTTACGATAGTATGCATGCCTCGAGCCTTACCATTAGCTTCCTGAGTGTAGTGATTGCCACCACGCTCGGCACCAGCGTGCTTTCCGTGTTGGCCACGTTGGCGGTCCAGTGGCTCCGCCGCCGGCGCGCTGGAGATCGAGTCGCGGTCGTCTGATGAGTCCGCCGCCTCTGCTGTTGTTGAGCTTCAACAGACGCAGTTCGTCCTCTACGTCAACTGCGGAGACGATGCTGCCGCTGCCATTAAATTCTTTTTCTTTGTGTGACTTGTAGGAGGGTGATTCATTCGTCGGTATGGTTGATATAAGTGTGCATTGAGGAAGCAGATTATGGAATGCACATGAGATGAGCTTGTATCATCGTTCTCTCTAGTGTTGATACTAATTGCATGTTTGGTTAATTGGTGCCACAATTTGCCACATAATTTAGACGTGTATGACTCTGTTTGGCTAGTGTTTGGCGTTTGCCACATCTTACAACACTTGTACCCAACAATTTGCTCACCACTAGATTGTGACTTACGACATTTTTGTCATAATTTTTTTGGCAAAACATGGCAAGCAACCAAATAAGCCCTAATTATGAAACAAGCCTTTTGAGGGGGGGAATACGAGTCCTTCGACGAAGAACTGATAGAGTTTCCCCTTGAGAGAGATAAAATAAGCGCGTACTGCTTCAGTTCAGCATGGTGTCGGCGGTGGCCATCGACGGCAAGCAGACGGCGGCGCGGCGGCAGCGGTGTGGTTTGGTCGCATACGGATCAGGGCTGCGTGGGTATATATGATAATACGGTAGAATCGAAGGGTCCAGATATAACTCCCTAGTTCCTACTCATATTCAATCTCGTCCAATTTGTGAACGTTTCGAACGATATGCGGTAGAATTAAAGGATCTTTCATGCAAAACGTACTCCAACTTCCATTTCTATCCGTGAGATATCAATCGGGCGTCTCGGATGAGACCAGCATGCCGATCGCACTTTTTATTGGCTACCCAAAATTGCATCGCGATATTTATCTCCGATCCATAGTGGTTCGAAAAACAACGTAGTTGACGATTCAAGGTGTCTTTTGCAAAATTTCCTCCGCAGCATTCCCCCGGCCGCGATCTGGACCGTGCGATATCGCTCGGACGGCTCCCGTATCTCGTCACAGCCCACGATTCCACAACCACACACACAGCTCCCGGCGATGGCAACGGCGGAGGCGGCGGCGCGGGCTCCCAGTCCCTCCCCACATAGCCTTCATCGTCCCGTTCCCGCGCAGTGGGCGACTTCTCGGGGCAGGTTTGAGTGCGAGAATGGCTTTGTTAAGGGCATGATCAAATTCGATTTGTCTCAATTAAGAGCTTCATTCCAATTCAATCCTACATGAACTTGTTCATAAATTCAATCTGAGCAATCACGCATCCATGTAATTGGAGCATGAATCTGGTATATAAAAAATTGGTAGTGACGCAGGGTTGATCTCTTCAAGAGATTAAATCAAACGCGATCCATCTCGTGTAGCAAATTTGAATTCAATTCGTACAGGAGGTTATTCAAATTCAATTTGTACAAACTACGCATTTCTTTTAAGTATGTGGCTGGTGTAGAGCCGTGGGTAGTGAAGTGACATTGATTTTGTCAATAGCTTAAACAAATCTGAATCCAATTCGTACAAGAAACCTGAATTCAATTCATACAAGAAACTCGAATTTTGTATTTCAATTCGTATAAGAAATTTTATTTAATTCTCAAATTCAATTTGTACAAGCTACCATTTCTTAAGTATGTGGCTGGTGTAGAGCCATGGGTAGTGAAGCAACATTGGTTTGGTCAATAGCTTAAACAATTTTGGATCCAATTCATACAAGAAACACGAATTTTGTATTTCAACTCATACAAGAAACTTGAAATCTATTCTTACTCTAACTTATCCAAATTCAATTTGTACAATGATGGATCTGCTTTAGGTGTGGAACTGGTATAAGATTGACTTTGCCAGGAACTTTATCAATTTCAATGCTTTTCATGCAAGAAATTTGAATTACATTCGTACAAGAAACGTATTATATTTCAAGCTGTGCAATCATGCATCTATTTTAAGCTAAAAGTCGGCATCATGGTATGGAAGCAAGATTAGAACCAGCTAAGAACTTAATCAAATCCAATGCATTTTGTTTAAGAAATTTGAATTCAATTCATGTATTCGACTCGCTGAATTTAATATTTACAATAATGCATCTATCTTAAGCAAAGAGTTGGCATCACGGTATGGGAGCAAGATTTGAACCAGCTAAGAACTTAATCAAATTCCATTCGCACTGGAACTTAGTTCAGATTCAAACAATTAATAGAATAGTGCAACTTTTGTATGTAAGCAATTGGCATAAAAATCGTGTACGAAAGCCAAATCAAACAAACTTGTATTTCAACCGACCTGTAGCATCCTGACATGTGAATGCTTGACATATTGCGCACTTACTTCTCAGGCACTATAAATAGGGTGGCATATGTGCTCTTCTGGGCAATTGCTCTGTGCTCATCAAGCCTCCTTTGTCACTGCATACTAGTCCCTGAGGTTACAAGAGACCTAGAAGATCAAGATGTCCTGCGGTGGAAGTTGCAAGTGCGGTTCGAGCTGCGGCTGCGGCGGTGGCTGCGGGTATGTTTATCAGCTCCTGAGATATTCAATATGTTCATGTGTTGTCAAGCTAAACTGAGATAAGCAGATCAGACTTCAGAGATAGCACCTAGTTAGTTTGAGTGATTTCAGCATTCTTTTTCATGATAGAAACATGCCCTTCCATCGCCCTTATTATTGTCTACCATTGCTTCAAAGCTGTGGGCCTGTACCAGCTGCTCCAGTGTTGTGGCAGCTGGTGATTTATATTCAGACAAAGCTGCATGTAAGATGAGCAAAGATTTATCATTTCTAGTCACTGAAATCTGTGCGCTACTTTTGCCGGATGCAGAAAGATGTACCCTGACTTGGCTGAGAAGAGCACCGCCGCCACCTCGGCGACCATGGTCCTTGGTGTTGCACCTGAGAAGGGGTATGTTATGTATGCATGAATCTTCACCTTGGGAAACTGAACAAAAAGAAAACTCCTAGCTGTGCTTCAAGCTTGAACCTGATGCCAATCTCCATGCTTTAACCTCTCTGCTTCTTTCGGCAGGCACCTCAAGGAGGGGTTCGAGAAGGCTGCGGAGTCCGGCGAGGCCGCCCATGGCTGCAGCTGCGGCTCCGGCTGCAAGTGCAACCCCTGCAACTGCTAAGGAGAAGGTCATCTGCCACTGTATGCATGCATCAGCATGTCTAGCTAGCTATTGATAAATAAAGATGCCATCCAGTGTGATGGCTCAAGTCTGTGTGTTTGCCTGCCCCTTGTGCTACTTTGGCTTGTAAAACCAGCTGTAAGCTGATCAACTTCTATCAAGTATCAACGCCTTGTGGAGTTGTGATTGGAAACTGTCGTGTGGTTTCTTGATCCAATTACTGGGTGTTTGGTCAAGGGATCACCTCATCTTAGGATGAATTGGTCCATCATAGGATATCCTATAAATTTGGTAAGATTACATCATCCCTCATTTTGTACCAGACTTACATTTACGAGAGATGAGATGATCATAGACCAATCTATTTCATTCCTTAAACCAAACAAGTGTATTAGTTCAAAGCTAGAATTGGATGATCAATTGACCGTCTCGTCTTTCAAACCAAACACCCGATTAAGCTTCTACCTATCATTTGTCAGTGTGTGGCCTCAATGGCAGAGCTAGTATAGGAGCATAGGGGTACAGCTGTACCCCCAAAATTTTAGAAAAATACCTGTTATATATACATGTAATAAATTTGGTATAACTAATAACATTTTGTGATTATGTGTAAGTGTTAGATTGTATATTAGTATGTAGAATTGTATAGATTATGTATTATTTCTAGCAAGTTAGTTATGAATCAGTGGAACTATGTCGTACTTAAGTTTGAAAATACTGACTCCACCGCTACGTGGCATGTGTTCTTTGTGTAAATCCATGTTCTTGAGTAAATGTCGCAACATTAATACATTGCATTCTTCTCATCTAGTCATCTTAGTACTAGTACCTAACAAACAAGAGCATATTGTTAGGATATCACAATGCAACTTTGCACATACACCTTAATAAGACACATTGTACTAGTATGCCATGCCAGTATGGACGTGGTAGAGTTATCGAATTGCAGTGAGGAATGGTAGACCAAGTGTTAACTAATGATCATGTGCCCCACTGATCTTTGGCCAAATTTCAGACAGTATCCTGTGCCAAATAGGTAGGATCAAATTACCGAGAGTTCTAAACCAATGTTCAAACAAATTGCAAGAATGCATTCAAGAACATGAAGTGAATGCAGATCAAACAATTTATGAAGTACATGGACAGGAAAACAAGTACGCGTAATATAAACAACACATGTGGCAAACACACAAAAGTAAATGTTGAACATTCAGTTCATCTTCTATCGTAATATAGAGAAAGAACCTCCTTAACATTCAATCCTAAACCTGTTTTTGTTTGGGAGCTGTGATTAGACAGAGAGACGGGGAAAGTAGAGGACTACAGGGGCTCTTCACTGGTTTGTGGCAGGCCCAACAGATCTAAGCTGTCCTACGAAGAACTAGACAGCTTGTATTTCTTTTAGGTGGGGAAACCTCGAGTAGATTCAGAATTCAATGTGCACACATTATGTTGCAGTACATATATCTTTCTCTCTCCTCTTTTACTTTTTGGAGTTCGTGAATTTGATTTTGCTGACGAATGTACAAATATATGGTTTGATAGGAGGAGCTGAAAACATTCTAGCACCTAGGTTCCACGGTTGCGTGCATAGATGAGCACACGGTGAGAGACGAACAACATAAGTAGCTCGTATTCGGTTGGATCGAGATCCTCTGCGTTGAAAGAGGAAACATATAGGATCTACAGCACGTATTATTAGAATACAATTTTTACTATTTGATCAATCCATACAATATTTTTATGATATAGTAAAATTACTACAGTAAATATTCTGTTGTTTCCTCCTGTATTTGCTACAGTTTTACAGCATAGTGATGTTCCTCTCTCATGAAAACACTGTTTACTTTCGATTCCACTGCAGGATCAGGATCCTATTCGGTCAGTGTGTATAAGTATCGACCACTTCTGCTTCTTTTTACCGGTGGCAAGCAGGTATTAATCCTAATCCTGTGAGACTAACTACTAACTTGTTTGGGACTATTACTTGCAAAACTAAATTGTTTAGGGTACGAAAATTTCATAAAATTTTCACAAAAAATCTACAACAAACCATATGACGAGGATATGGTAATTCTCAATTAACTGTTTATCTATAATTGTTATTATAGAAAGCAATAGCCCCTTATTGTTTATAAATGAGAAGCTTAACTGAGTGGTCGTAAGCCTTCCTACGACTAAGTGGTTGTAAGCCTTCCTACGACTACTTCATAATCGTAAATTTTTCTACGACTACCTTATGGTCGTAAAGCGTTCTACGACTAGATTAGCTATGACCGCCCTGTAACAATTAGGGACTCTTATACGATATGTTTAAGATACAAACCAGATAGTATGCACAGTTATTCTCTGGAATAACTACACGTATCATGCCTCTGTCCATGATATAACTCCCAAGCGACATGGGGTACAGTTTTCTTTAACAATAACTACCATCAACGTGTGACGTGCGTATTTCATTAGGCGTTGAGGCACCTCTTGGCGTGGAGTAACTGTCATCCCTTTGTGCCCTATATAAGGGCTAATGTCAGTGGACGAAAGAGAGGGAGGTCGGAGATTACAACAAGAAGACATTAAGTATTAGTTCTAGTGATCTTCTTCCCGATTGTAAACAGTATAGTCAATACAACAACAAAGGAGTAGGGTTGTTATTCTATCTAGAGAAGGTCTGAACATGTCTATATCCATGTGTCTTTCTCTATGTGGTTCTAATTCTAGGAAACCCCCAAATATTCATTCATAAGATCGATACTAGATCATCGACAGTTGGCGCCGACCGTGGAGAGTTTCGGTGATTCCTTTTCGGCAAGTTCTCTTAACTTTTTCAACTCTCATGCTTTCATGGCGGAAGAGTGGAACTAGGAAAACTGGTTCGATTTGACAGACTACGCAGAACTCGACATGGATGCCTGCTATGAATAGGAGCAGAGTATTATTCGTCCGACGGTAATGCCATTTTCGGGGATTCTTCAACAAACCCAGGAGACCATGCCACAAACAGAGTTGTTGAGGATCTCCCCCCCACAACATTATGTCCAGATGAGGGACCATATTCCTCAGAGGGTAAGAGTCCATCCGACCATGATCAAGGTTGCACCAAGACAAGTACATAGCATAGCGAGGGTCCCCCCTCCAAATGTTCGAGTTCGTCTGAGGTCGTCCGATTTGGCATAGCAAGTCCTGGAATCCATCATTCCGGGACTCAATGTCGGACCCGGGAGTAACACCCCCAAATCCTCTGTGCATTTCTGAACTAGTCCCATGATCAGTAGCTAGTTCACACAGTAAATAAATATGGTAATATCCATAATTCGCATAAATTTATTAATAATCAACATAGTTTATTACAAAAGAGGCTTACAAGCCAACAATAAACAAACACAACAAAAGACGAAGAAGTAGTGGACTCTAGCTGATCTGCCATAGGCAATCGACTCGGATAGCAGCTTAGTCGTCGAGATCAACACCGGTGGTGAAGTCCTTCTCCTCTGAAATTTATTTGCATGAATCATGGGTGAGCACAACTTTCGTGTTCGCAAGTTACACCTAATAACATGATTATAATGCATGCAATGATATATCAAAGGAATGCTTATTGGTTGAATTTGTATAAAGCAATATTTTCTTTAAATATTTGTACTAAGTTCCAAAGCAGTTATTCTATAACTAAAATTCATTTTATAAATTCTCAATTTTTATAGTAGGATAACCTCCATATGAGATATGGTGATGGATACTCTCCTATCACATGGCTAACCGCCTAATTTTTATCACGATGATTATCCATCCTCAAATCATTTGCTAAAATAATTTTAAAACAAAATCAAAGTTTAACTTTGAGTGGCTTTGCTCAGCATGTCCATGACCGTGGACACGGGTATTCAAATAGTTTTACACTCTGCAGAGGTTGTACAACTTTAACCACAAGACACGATTTCTCTAGTTTGTTTGGCATCCGTTGATACCACCGCTCACTACCTTAGGTAAGCATTCTAGAGCACGTGACAAGGCATTTACAAAGCTCTACTCCAAGATTATTATGTCCGCTAAGGTTTCATCTCCATTGGGTTAACCACCCGCCGGAAGCCCCCTCTTACGCCAAGTAGGACTACTGTCTAACCGACAACCACACATCAACTTGGCATAAACAACAATGAGGTTTTACAAATTATTTAGCCTAGTCCTGCCCATACAGGACATGTGGTAGTACGATGAAGCTTTACAAGATGCGGCTCGAAAACCAGTCCTTAATTAACTTGGGCGACTTCTAAAATAACCTTTGTGCCTCGACCCTACCCAAATTGAACCCGTGCATAAACCTGCACCCACCAACTATCCAATTCACTCAAGTCCAAATCATTTTTTATATTATTTTGATTTTTTTTGGATCATTTATAAACATCCACAACACACTAATGCTATGGATACAATTTAAACAACATTTGATTTTTTGGCTGTAAATTCCCAAATCAAATATTTCAGGTCTAAGCATGGTTAAGTATAATTTTTCCCAAAATATTCTAGTTCATACTATTGCATAAACAAGATTTTCATCTAAGGTGTCAAGGTATGTTTCATTCAATAACAAAGTGGGCTATACAATGGTAATGGGAATAACTAAAATTTCAAAGCAGGTATTTAAATTACATTGAATAGAAATAGCATGCAACAATAATTTAAAACAAAATTTAAATAATTTAAAATAATAGGATTAAATATGATCAAAGGTATAACCTGCCTTGCTTAATTAGTAGTTGTTGTGAAACGGCGTCAAAATCCGGTTCACCGAAGTCGTCAAAATCCAAAATTCTCTTCGTATGAATTTAGATATACTTTAATTTTATATGAATTTAGGAACAAGAATCGGTGGAATTAGAGTTCGTGTGAAGGAGAAGGAGGGTAACATCACCTAGTCGAAGTCTTTCCTTTCTGCACATGGTCATACCCACTAGAAGGAACTTCCTAGTGTCGACCTATTCCTAACTTTTGCTGCCAAAACAAAGAAACTAGGTTCAACAAAATGTGATCAAAATAATTTACAACAAGCTCTTTTTTAATTATAGTTTGTTCGACTACTGTAAAAACGCTTGATTTGGTCAACCTTGTTGGAGGAAGTACACTACCTAGTTGAAGTCTTTCCTCTCTGCACGTGGTCTCGCCCACTAGAAGAAACTTCCTAGTGTCACGCTGTCTCTAACTCTTGCTACCAGTACATGACAATTGAGTCTAGTTTGTTGATCTCTACGATTTGGTTAACCTGGTTAGAGAAAGGAACATCAACTAGTCGAAGTCTTTCCTATCTGCACGTGGTCCTGCCCACTAGAAGGAACTTTCTAGTTTTGACCTATTCCTAACTCTTGCAACCAGTACATGGCAATCGAGATCGGCAACAAAGGTCGAACAACTTTTTTAAAAAAGCAGACGCTTTTCTCACTATTTCCTTAGTTTATATAATTAAACTAAACAAATAGTCAAGGCTAGGATAAAGTTATACATATAACTTCAATTCTTAGTCTTAAGTTCAATTTTCTTTTCTATTTATTATCTTATGAGTTAGTAACTACTCGATGAGACAATTTGCGAAAAATGAAGATTTATATTTGTCTTTACAATAATATTCTCTATTACAAACTACTCTGATGAAGGAGATCTGATTTGCATCTCCTCCGCGACCTTTTTGCCGACCGGTTGCACTTCTTCTATCAATCATGTTGCCTCTGCTTCAGGACAGTCAAAATCAGCTTCGATCGGTTGAAGGTTAAGATTACAGTCACGTGCCTTAAGCTTTGACAAGGCATAACTTACTGCACTTTCGACTACCTCTCTTGTCGAGTTGGCTTGATTGGTCTTCAGAGTTGTTATCAACTCTTGCAAAGTTCTGACTTGCTGTCCAATGGTACTCGTGTGGGCAATCATGGGGTCTTCAAGAGGAGTGACATCCTTATCACCAAGTTCAGCGAGCACATTATTAAGGAGTGAAATGTTGTTTTGAAAGTTGATCTTCATTGCCTTCATTTCCTCCTGACTACAAGTCAAAGCTTCTTGGAGTCATTTTATTTCAACTGCTTGCTCTGAAAATAGAGTACGACTAGTCAGAAAAATGCTTCATAAATACCGGTAAAACGAAACTGGTCGTAAGTAAAGAAATTCTTACCTACTAATCGAGAATCAAGCTTCTTAACCTCCTTGTCGTGGAAGACAACATCCCTTGTGCATTGTTCTTCCCACTCATTTATACTCTTATCTTTTTCTCTGGTCATACGGGTTACCTCGTTGATCGCCAAGGTTTTTGAATTGACCTCAGTGTTGAGCATGCCCGTATCGACCTCTTTTTCTAAACAAAGAAAAAGAGTTAGGAAAAAAGAAAGTCATTATAGTAAACAGTCTTAAGAACAAAACTTATTGTTTATTTCATTCTGCAACACGTAATTTGCGGAATTTTCCTCCTAGAGGTTCTTCAGTTCTTCTTCTTTTCATCCCTTAGCTTTTGTGCCTTAACTTTTATATAATGGAGTGCATAAATTAAGGTTCTTTCGTCACTTTGAGACCTATTAAGGTTAAAAGTAGACATAAGTATTGAATGAGCGGTCATAATAAAATATGCCTTCTTGTAACAATAACTTACTATTTCACTGCCAGTTAGTAGAGTTCAGATTGTTGCTTCTTCAGCAATACATGTTGCTGTGGTATTCACCAACAGTAGCAATTTGTTCAAGGGTATTCTGAACAAAGAAAGACAGCAAGAAATGGGAAAAATTCCAAATATGAAAATGTTTGGTATTGAGTACTTACGCTCATGGCTAACCGGGCGAAATTGGAATAAACCGTTTTGGAATCTTGTAATTTATGGAGCCGTTGACTTTGTCCCACCATATTCTTTGAAGACTCTTGTCATCACTGATATTACCCCTATTTGGAATATCTTTAGGGCATGGGACTCGGTCACAAGACCTGAATGAAGAAGATCATTCGATTGGTGGACCAAAGAACTCGGGAAAGAGGTCGAAGAAGTCTTCGCGTCTGTCTTCTTCGTTGTTGTTAGCAGCAGAAACAACTCCTCCTTGAGAAGTAAGGGGGATGTCCTCTGCGACTTCCTTTCCGGCACGGCGGTTGGAAGGTCCTCCTCCATCTTGACCGAATGCGTCTGGAGATCGTAGGACCATGTCCCTTGTCTGATTATTGATATCCTCAATAACCGGTTCGATCACCATAGTATCCAAGTCTTCTGCTGTCTTTGCCTCTGCTTCTACGACCACTGAGGTGGTCGTAGCTACTCCAGTGGCAATGACTTCCTCCAGAGCCACCATAGGTACATGGATCGATTCCTTGACCACCTCCACTGTTGTCTCTTCGACTGCAGGAGAAATAATTTTTCTCTCTGCGGTTGCAGGAGAAATAATTGCAAGCCTCTCAAAGAAGCATCCCTGAGGGTTGGAGAAGCAAGACTAAAACGGCAAAGAGAAAAGAAATAAAATGGCAAAGAGAAAAGAAAGCATGTCAAGTTATACTAATAAAAGGTCAATACTATTTTTACACCTTTAAGATTTACATACATTGGCTTTCTGGAGACAATCTTGAATCCAGAAGAAACCTTCCCCAAAGAAGATTTTTGTTTTCTTCTTCTCTTCGACTGTAACAGCCCAAAATCACTAAGTCGGATTAGTTAAGTATTTAACGTGCATTTGTGAAATTTTGGACTTTAAAAAAATGTAAACTTTATGTTGAAAATCCTTTGATTTTATCCAACACTCCTTTTTCCAATTCAAAAGCTTAATTTGAATTACGGCAAAACTAAAAAGGTTTCAAGTGTGAGAATATTTTAGTTGGACTCTATTGACTCTGATGCTTGTTTGGAATTTTTCTAGAAATTTTGGAGGTTATTTGGTTCCCTCTTTAAATTGCATGTTCAATTTTGAAATTGGATTTAAAACACAAACCTAATAGATAAATAAAAAATTGGAAATGAAAGTTGATAATTAAAAATCTAAACTCGGCATAATTATTCTTAAATTTAAATTGAGGAATTAATTAAAGCATGTTTTATAATTCTTCTCACATCAAGTAATAATAATCAATATTAAATCAAATTATTTGAAAACTGCAATTAAAATTTTAATTATTTTGATTTTATGGTTTTGCATGTGTTTCAATATCTTGTCATCATTCATGCATTAGTATCGCCGCTCTTTTCCAGTTCGACCTACTGTGGGCAAAACGCCTATGTGTCCCTTCTTTTCCCGACGTCTGTATTTTTCGTTCCCTACTAACTCCTTTCGCTTCTCTCCTTCAAATCTCATCCAAAAACTCAAAACCAAGCCATACATGTTATACCACCGCGATTGTCATCGCACGACAAACCCATTTCAACAAAAAAAATCCGCATGCTTTGCAATTTGAGAGAAATCCGCGAAAGGATAAAAGAAGTAGTAGATAAAATACTTGTGTGTCCATTCTTTTCCCGAACTTCTCTCCTCGCAATTACAACCAAAAACCAAAAATCGGGCAACTTAAGTTATACCATTGCGATCGTTGTCTCGAAAGCGTTCCATTTTAGCGACTACATCGCGCATGCGAGGTCGTTTGAGTGAGTTGGAGAAAAGAAGGAAGAAATGCACTACCATTTATCCCACTGCCATTTCTTTTCTCCCCACTCACTGCCATATCTCCACCAGCCGAACCACCTCCTCCCTACCATTTTTCTTCTCTCCCAACTACCCAGATGTCACATCCCAAAAATTTGGTTTGTTTCTAAGTTTTAAAAGGAAAAATGAGCATTTGAATTTTTCTGATGAAGTTAAAGCTTAATTGGAATTTTCAGAGATCAAAATTAATTTAATATAAATAATCTCAACATCAACTATTGTCAAAATTATTTTATTTGGATCCTATGTGTTTGAATATCTTTTCTAGATTTTTCTGAGTTCATTTGCTATTTTCTCATTGCTATTTGGATTTTTAGTATTTTATAAAAAAGAAAAAAAACCTATTTTAATTTCTGAAAGAGTAATTGGGCCGAAACCCAACTACTATTCTAGCCCGGCCCAACCCCAGCGGCCCGTTTCACTCCCACGTCGCGGCCCAGACCTCTGCTCATGTTCGCTGCTCTCTCTCTCTCTCTACCGAGTGGACCCCGCCGTCGCCAGCTCAGCGTCGTCCTCCTCCCGTCTTCAAGCTGGACTCTTGAGTCCGAGTGCTCCAAGCCGAAGCCATCGTCTCTCGCTCGGACTCTCCCTCCACCGGTGCTATATAAGCACATCCAGTCGTGCCAATTTCTTCGCCCGGAGCTTTTCCCCTCAAAACCCTAGGTCTCCGCCCCTAGCTCGTTTTTGTTGCGCCGCACTTCGTCAAGAATCGAAGATCACCGAAGCTTCTTCGCCGCCCAAATTCTCCGCCGTCAGACTGCCTCCGCCCGTGATTCCACCACCGACGGGTCCGCAATAGCGAGAGCTACGTCGTGCTCCCGTCGTACTTGCCCGAGGAGCGTCGTAGCTCCGATGTCGTCTTCGTCCGATAATCGGCCACCTCCTCCATTGCCGATCTACCTCCTCGGTGAGTTCTTGGGCCGCCCGTGCACGTCATCATGCGTCCCACCTCCTTCTCATCCGAACCCCTCTCCTCCCGCTGTTTCTCCTCCACCGAAGCGTCGCCGCCGCACCCGGGAGTAGGGATGGCAATCAGGTGCGGCCGGTATGGGTAGTGCTCGCCCATACCCATACCCGCGACCCCGAATTCGCCCCAGGGGCATACCCGCTAAGGATGACGAGCGAAAAACCTCGTCCATACCCGTCGCCCGCGGGCATGCCAGTTTACCCGCAAATAGTGCATCGCTGCCTGTGGGTACCTATCGCCCGCGGACATGTTCGTTACCCGCGAACAATGCATAGATCAAGTTTATCATAATTCACACATCAATGGTGTATCACACATTCAACAACTAATAAAGTTCATCACAATTCACATATCATGTTCGACAAGACAACTAATCAAGTTCAACAAATAAAATACAAATACAAATTGACATAATTTCTTACACATGTGGGTAGATTATGGGTAATCGGTCGAAGCGGGTATGGGTGGATCTTACCCATGCCTATGCCCGTTTACCCAATGGGTAAGAATTTGTGCCTGTTTTTATGTCTGTGGGCAAAGAAAGACGCCCATACCCGCCTCCATTAGGGTATTCGCCCGTGGGCACACGGGTAATCGGGCACAATTGCCATCCCTACCCGGGAGCTTCGCCGCCGCCGCCAATACACCGTCGCCAGTGCCAAGCCATCACCTCCAGAAGAGTCCTCGTGATCTTGGGGTTCCGTTTTGGTAATTCGCCGGGGTCACCTCGCCGTGGCTCGCCGTCGACGCTGTCGGCTCCACCGCCGGCCGAAGTTCTTCTCGGCTCTCTGTTTTTCTCTCTTGCTGATGTGGCAACCAACTCATCCTTCCACCTCGGCTCCATGTCTTTATTTTCGCTTGTGTGGCATAACCGTCAGCGCTTGGGTGGCAGTGCCTTGTGGTGCACCGAGCCAAGGATCCATGAACTCACTCCATCGCACCATTAGTCTATGCCAAGTGGGACCCACATGTGAGGGCAATTTTAATTTCTTTTTCTTTCGGCTGAAATCCTCCGCTAACTTCAACTCACGTCATAAATTTCTTTCTCAGTAGAAAAATAATTCAGTAAATTCCAAAATTATGATTTTCATGATTTCATGTGATTTCAAACTTCCAAAGCCCGTATCTTTTGCATCCAAACTCCGATTAGCCCATCCAAATTTCTAAATTCATCTAAATTCGAGCTCTATTTATCTAAGATTTATATTTAATTATTGGAGTTGGTTTGTAACACCCTGACCCAAAATTGGCTCAATGCCCAGCCCACCGTGGGGCGGACCCGCCACACATAGCACCCCACTTACACTTTCGTCCTCGCTTCGTGTAAAAGGGTTAACCCGGAGGTGCTACGTTTGGATCCAACAGGCATTATATACTACTACAACTCACTTGAGACAAGCAATGTGGGACTAATCCCACCACACAACTCCTCATGGGCCACATGAGCCACACTACGAGCAAGCCGGGGTATTACATTCACCCCTAAGGGCCGACGTCCCGGCGACATACCGCATCTGTGCAAATATCGAACCACCCCTCGGACACGTCCGTGCGCCCAAAGTCTGCGGCACATATGCCATGCCATGTATCCACTCCGGCCCACATGCGCCATGCGCCATATGCCCGCACCCCTGTCCCGCACGCGCCCGTGCAGCGAAGGTTGATACTCTGATACCATCTGTAACACTCTGATCCAAAATCAGCTCAATGCCCAGCCCACCGTGGGGCGGACCCGCCCACACATAGCACCTCACTTACACTTTCGTCCTCGCTTCATGTAAAAGAGTTAACCCGGAGGTGCTACGTTTGGATCCAACAGGCATTATATACTACTACAACTCACTTGAGATAAACAATGTGGGACTAATCCCACAACACAACTCCTGATGGGCCACATGGGCCATGCTATGAGCATGCCGGGGTATTACATGGTTTTACTTCTATTTTTTATTTATTTGGTTTATTAGCTTTATTTACGAGTAGACGTTGATTCTTCGGACAATTTTGAGCAAGGAGGAGTACACCAAGATCAAGACCAATACCAGGATCTATTCCAAAGCAAGCCGTAGTCCTTTGATCATATTGAACCTATGATTTTAAAAGTATATTGTTTTATACAATTGCATGCTATCATTATATCAATTGTTCTGGGATTAGTTATTACTTGTTGTCATTATGCCTCCATTGATTAGTTGAATGCCATGAATCTTTGTCACCCTAGTTTGGATAACTTTAGTTGGACATATTTGTATCACCAACATGGGTATCGTATTGATGCTTAGTTCAGCTTAATTACGATGGGTTCATCATCACATGTGTCATAATGATTAATCTTGATTTAATGATATATGGAATTGTGATAGTTAGCCGCTTTTGATAAAATTTAAGTACCATGACAGGGGATATCATTGGTTACAGCTAAACAAAATGATTTTCGCTAAGGCGAGTGGTCGGTGGATAGTGGGGGTGTGGTTAGCATGTTGTGGGTTTGTGGAAAGATCGACTGAGTAACTTGTCAAGGACTTAATATTATGCGCCTTTGAACTAGGCCTTAATCGTACAACCATATGTCCTGTATGAGCGGGACCAGGCTAATTAATTAGCAATGTCTTAATTTCATTTTTGTCATGTAAGTGTGAGTTACAGGGACATACTCACTATGGTGCAAGAGGGGGACCGTGACTGGTCGGTTAGACATTCAGTGTTGAAATCTTAGTGGGCAGAACTAGATTAAGAAGGAGTTTTGTAAAGACTTTGTCACGTGCTCTAGACTACTTACCTAAGGTAGTGAGTAGTGGTATCGACGTATGCCAAATAGACTAGAGAAGTCGTGTCTTGTGGGTCAAGCGGTACAACCTCTGCAGAGTGTAAAACTATCTTAATAGCCGTGTCCGCGGTTATGGACGTGCTCGGGGATTTCACACGAGAGATAGAGTTTCTTAAAAAATGTGTCGGAGTGTGAATGGGAAGTTCACTTGATGAATATAATGTTCGTTCGGTGAATGGGTAATTCACTTGGTGGTTTGTGTCGATTGGTGAATGTGGAATTTACTTATCGTTGGTCTGGTTGGGAAGTAAATGACTAGTTCACTGGTTGTTTCAAAGAAGTTTACTTATTTATTATTCTTTTTAAATACGCATTTCAATTTAATTACTGTATTTATTGTAAATATTGCTTTCTGCAAAAGAACAATACAGTTAACCTTTGACAAGCCTTGCATGAATACTATTTGCATACATTTCCCTACGGCCTGCTGAGTGCTTTATGTACTCACGGCTTATGCCTTTGTTGATCAGTTGAGGAATATCAAGCTGCACAATAGTTCTTTCAGAAGGAGGACTATGAAGGTTTTGCGAATTAGGATGTGTTCTCCACTCGATTGCATGTGGGCATGTAACATCCCAAAGTTCTGTTACCAAAATTAAATTAATAAAGTTATTATTTTATTTGATTTTGTGAAATTTAAAAGAGATTTATTGCTTTTCTTGAATTTCCTAAATTCTAAACGTTAAAAATAAAATTTATTGATTTTTCTTCTATTTAATTGGATTTAAAGTGAAAAATAAAATTTTAATTATTTTTTTGGAATTTTTTGATATTTAAAAATGCTTTTCATATATTCTAGAAAAATAAATTTAATTAATGTACAAAAAATAAAATTTAAATTGGAATTGGAATTATTTTTATTAAGTTCAAAATAATTCAAATAATTTCTCAAAATTTTTCTAGAATTTTTTTAACACCATTTGTTATTTTCTAAAAGTCCCTATTTAATTTTTGCAATATCTAGCAATTAAAAATGAAATGTTGCACGCAAGGAAAATATAAATTTTTGTTGAAAATATTTTATTTGAGATAAAAACCCTATTGAACTACTCTAAAAAGTTATAGAATTTTTAGACCTATATTACTATTTTTCAAGATTAAAAATAATTTTCAGCAATATAAAAATAATTACTCTATAATAATAAAATTATTATTTTTACTGTTATTATTTTATTTGCTTTCAGAATCTGGTGTTTAATATCTGGGGTTTGTTTCGGATTTTTCAGAATTTATTTGCTATTTTTTTGGAATTAATTAATGCTTTTCAAATTTGGAAAAAAAGAATATTCCTCAGAATATTCTGGCTGCTACAGTACTGCACCCAAAAATTCAGCCAAAAAATCCGATCATAACTCCGGCGAGCAATTCCCGTCAATCCGTTACTCCTTTATGCCTATAAATTGAACCGTAGTCCCTCCTTCTCATTCCCCACATCCCACTCGCTCAGATTCGCGAAAAGCCTCCCGGAGCTCCCTCTGCTAGCTCTTCTTCTCCAACTCCGGCGACAACTCCGGTGAGCCCGATCTCCCCATCCGGTACTCCGTTGTGCATCATATTTTACCAGTGAGTTCATCTGGAGATTCTCTACATTTCTATTCAAGCCGAATTTTGATTTACCTATTGTTTCACATCAGCAACAAAAGCACATACGGTCTTCTTCTCCAACTCCGTTGACAACTCCGGCGAGCCCGATCTCCCCATCCGTAGCTCCGTTGTGCACCAAATTTTACCGGTGAGTTTCTATAGAGATTCTCTACATTTATATTCAAGCCAAATTTTGATATACATATTGTTTCACCTCGGCCACAAAAGCACTGATGGTCTTCTTCTCCAACTCCAGCGAGAACTCCGGCGAGCCCGATCTCCTCATCCGTTGATCTACTGTGTACCAAAATTTATTGGTGAGTTCCTATTGAGATTATCCATATTTCTATTCAAGCAGAATTTTGATTCACTAACTTTTTCACCACCGGCCACATCTCCTTCCCCAAGTCCGACGAGAACTCCGTCGAGCCCAATCTATTCATCTGTTTGGTAATTGCGTGAGCCTTTTTACCTACATGTTCCTTTCAATATTATCTACCTTTCTATTCAAACAAAATTTTGAATTTTGCAATCATTCTGCACCGCTATGTCGTGCCATGTGGCGCCAAATCATTGCCACATCACCACCACATCACCATATTTTATACATGGATGCCACCCAAGCGCCACCTCACTTTCTCTTTTCAAGTTAGTAACCACGTCATGCCATGTGTATATTTCCTCTTTTTCTTTAGAAAAACAATTCCTTGAATTCTAAAATTCGGAATTTCATCTTTTCATGTGACTTTCAACCTTCTGGAAATTCGTTCTCCTTCATGCAAACTCCGATTCCATCGATTCAAATTCATATATTCATATAAAGCCAATATATTCCTTCCAATATTTATTTCATAATTTTTAGATTTTATTTGGATTTTTTTGAATTTGGTTTATGTACGCGTATAGATTTCGACGACTTCGGAGAGTCAGATTTCGACGCCGTTTGAGAACATCGAGTAACCAAGCAAGGCAAGTTATACCTTTGATCATATTTGATCCCATTATTTTAAAATTATTTAAATTATGTTTTAAATTATTATTGCATGCGTATTTATATTCAAGTAATTTAAATTCCTGTTTTAAAGTTATAGCTATTCCCAATTCCGTTGTATAGCCAATCTTGTTATTGAATCAGTCATACCTTGACACCTTAGATGAAAATCTAGTTTATGCAATAGTATGAACTAGAATATTTTAGGAAAAATTATGCTTAGACATGCTTAGACCAGAAATGTTTAGTTTCGGGAATTTGGCCAAATAATCAACTATTCTTTAAGACCTTATGACATTTGTTTGTCATGGAAGATTTTGCAAATTATTTTGAAAAGCAAAAAAGGAAAAGCTGGTTTGTACTTGGGCGAAATGGATGCTTGGTGGGTGCAGGCTTATACACGGGCTCAATTCGGGTACGATTGTGACCCAGGGGTTATTTTGGAAGTCGCCCAAGTCAGTTAAGGACCGGTCTTCGAGCCGCATCTTGCTAAGCCACATCGTACTACCACATGTTCTGTATGGGTAGGACCTGGCTAAATAATTTGTAACATTCCATCGTAGTTATGCCATTTTGGTGTGTGGGTGTCGGTTAGACAGTATTCCCACATGGCGCAAGAGGGGGCTTGAATCCGGCCGGTGGTTAGCCCAATGGAAGTGAAACCTTAGCGAGGTAAGGCTACGGTGGGATGGCGCATTGTAAAAGTCTTGACACGTGCTCTAGACTGCTTACCTACGGTAGTGAGCAGTGGGATCGACGGATGCCAAACAAACTAGAGAATTCATGTCTTGTGGGTAAAGTTGTACAACCTCTGCAGAGTGTAAAACTTTTCGAATAGCCGTGTACACGGTCATGGACATGCTGAGCAAAGCCACTCAAAGTTAAACTTCGATTTTGTTTTAAAAATGATTTTTGCAAATGATTTGAGGATGGTTAATCCTTGTGGTAAAATTGGGCGGTTAGCCATGTGATAGGAGGGTATCCATCACCATGTTTCATATGGAGGTTATCCTACTATAAAACTTGAGAATTTATAAAAATAAATTTTAGTTATAGAATAACTGCTTTGGAACTTAGTAACAAATATTTAAAGAAAACATTGATTTATGCAAATTCAACCAATAAACCTTCCTTTGATATATCCATGCATGCATTAACTCTGTTATTGGGTGTAACTTGAGAGCACGGTAGTTGTGCTCACCCTTGCTTCATGCAAAAAAAATTCAGAGGAGAAGGACTTCGGATCTCAACGACTAGGCCGCTACCCCAGTCGATTGCCTGTGGCAGATCAACTAGACTCCACTACTTCTTCGTCTTCCGCTGTGTTTGTTTAATATTAGATTGTAAGCCTTTCTTGTAATCAACTCTATTTATTAATAAAGTTGTGTGATTTATGGATGTTACCATATCTGTTTACTGTGTGAACTAGCTACTGATCATGAGGCTAGTTCAGAAATGCACAGAGGATTCTGGGGTGTTACTCCCGGGTCTGACAGGGCATATTGATTGGCCTTTTCAAGTTTCCCGTTCCGCTGCAAGAGTTTATTTATTTCTTTAGCCCTGCGTGGCAAGTTAAGTAAACGTTGACCATAAGGTCCAGTTATTATTACTATTTGTTACCTTTGAGATCTTTTTACTTAAATCGAATAAATAGATGGTATTTCATCACTATTTTCTATGTGAGCTAGCTACTGATCTGGGACTAGTTTAGAATACACAGAGTGTTCCTGAGATGTATTTTCAGGTCCCGACAGCAGCCAAACCTACTTCTCATATTTTATTTGTTCACTCCACTATCATTCACTTTGGTAGCTGAGCGTGAGTGTAAAAAATAATTAATACTTTTATAAATTCTGAAACAAATTAAACTTGCACTGAATATTCAAATAATTTAAACAATTCAAAACAACTCCAAATTTAGTGAAGCCAATTTTGTTGGTTTTCATTTTTAATGTACTTTAACTTGGAATAGGTTTGAAACATGTTACTGTCCCAGAAAATTTCAAAGTTAGAATTAATTTCTGGTAAAGAATTATTTTTAATGTACTTTAAGTTAGAATAGGTTTGAACCACGTCTGGTCGAAAGTCTTGTTGGAGGTTTGGCATCTTCACAACCACGTCTGGTAGTAGATCTTGATCGAGAGCTACAGCTCCTAAAGCTTCATGTTCCTCTTGATGGTTGAAATTTGTTTCAACCACCTGAGAGACGATATTTGCCTCGATCAAAGGTTTTGTTGTCGCAGAGTATCATTCACAAAAGACATAAAGCTTTTTCAGTTCTTCTTTTCTAATTGCTTGACAAAGCCACGAGAAGTAGAAACTGAAAATGGCTTGTTGTCATAATAGAATGGTACCTTGGCCTTAGGGCTTTTGCTTAAGCACTTCAAGCACTCCATTTTTTCTCTACAGCGATCACGTCGACAAAGAATTTACTAAAGGGGTTGGTCGGAGGAGGAGTGGAGCTTAAGCTTCCGCCCTTCTTATCGGTGGCCTTCACAAGGTGACACCTTTTGGCAGATGAACTCTGTCTTCCTCTGACCCCACTTCGACAGCCCTCAATTCGACCTCTTGGTCATCTCGACGGTCTGCCATGCCTATTTCCTGCAAAAGTCATAAAGGAACATTATTCATTGGTCTAATTTTATGACCATAGAACCCTAAAGATGGAATCAATTTTTGATTACCTTTAGGCATTATTTCCTTTCCTCTACGGACACGACCGCCCGGATTCGAGGAACCCTTAATGTGGGTATTGAAGCTTTTTCACAAACGAGTTTGAGTCAAGCATCGATCTCTTTTTTTGTGAGATATCTATAATTGAAAAATAAATAATTACCAATCAAGTTTGAAATTAACCAAGAAGAGTTGGGTTGATTGTTTCTTTACCTCCTTCGAAATCCCTAGTTGGGTCAATAGTCCCCGACTACATCTACATGGGGTGTGCTCGTTCCTTCGAAGAATTGATGCGGCACATGATGAAGTCTCTCACCATGTGCCATCCAATGAGCCCCTCTTCCTTCAAGTCTTTGATGGCCTAAATGTAGCGGTGATTCGGTTGAGCTTGCTTGGAGTCGAGTCCCAAGAGGCACTCTTCTCCGCAGGCTTCCCCGTGAAAAAGAGGACGTCTTCCTTGGATATTTCCCAGTAAAACCACTGTAACACCATGGCTATTCAGAAGCCAAAGTGCTACCTAAAGAACTAACATACAGCTAAATTTGCAGAAGAATTTAAACTGAAACTCTTCTAAGTAGATATAGGAATCAACTTTAATAGTAGCATGGCAGGAATAAAGACTGAATTCATCAAACATAATCAAGAAATAATTGAAGTGAACCACTAGCAGCATTTAGCAAGAAAATCTAACAGGAAGGGAAATATCATGCAATAGTAAATTTATTTATTACAGTTTCTCGGTTAACAAATGAAAGACAAATCGACATTACTAATGAGAGTAAATTATAGTGAACTGTGTGAAACGTGCTGGTCTACTCCCTCCCAACAGAGTCATCATCAACGATCACCTAAATAAATACAGAAAGCAAGAATGAGTCAAAATTTAGCAAGTACAGTAAACAATTGAACATACAAGGTTATGAACAAGTCTATCTCAATACGAAATCTGAACTTATCTCTGAACACTTATGAGTATGGATGGAATGAATGGATGCATTGAAGGGAAAGGACTGCAAACATGCTCATACCGGTATAGCGAGTGACACACCCGTCGGTGCTCACTTAAGCTCGTACTTAACAAAGTCCGGAGATCTAATCACCGCATGAAGAAAGTTTTATACGGGTGTTCGAAATTGCCCACATTGGAATGGTGGGTCTTACGTGTCCATACTGGAATTGATGGGTCTTAACGATTCCACTCTCGTGGACAGAACATGAACAATGCAAGAATGGAATGAATATATGCAATGAGTGCCACCTCTTTCATTCACATGGATTATCAACTAAGAACGAATAAACATCATGAAGTATGAATTATGGATCATAGAAATAATATCGCATCACAACATTCAATTGTATAACATGAAGCATGAACATGGATCATAGAAATAGCATCGCATTAACAACATTCAACAGAAATCAACATGTCTTAACACATTGTACTTGCCTTCAGTGATGTGACGTGTTAGGAGGCAACGAAGGTGCCCCTCCACTCACCGCCTCACCGCCTATATAAACATATATTCGGAATAAGGATAACCAGATATGACATAGCTATAAGTGTCCTACCATAACCTCTAACTATCCAACACAATCAACGGGTTCAACGACAATTAAACTATTGACCACGACAACCCTCTTGGACAGCGATGCGAGAAAAATCATAATTAAATATTTGTAACTCGGAATGACATTAAACCAGCGCTCAATGAATCTTAACGAACCAGGCTACGAAACTCTAGTTGGCAGGATTCGCTAAATCTGCCAAAACAATCGGCTAACTAGCAGTTGAAAATGTATGATAGACATCTGAGAGCGAGTACTGCAAAAGGACGAGGCGTCAAGAAGGAACGGCCTCGATCGCTAGACTGAAAGATCGCGGTCCTCCTTGAATTTCTTGAAAGCGTGTCGCAAGCACCCACTTCCTCACTAGAGCTCCTCTTCCGTCACCACCGAAGCTACCACCCACCGAGGCTTGCGCCTTTGTGAGTGATCTCCAACTCCATGCCCCTAGCTTGCTCCACAACAGTCAGTAGTCACAGAGTGGAGTAGCTCCCAACACATGTCGGACTCGACTGAGACCCGACGGAACCTCTTGGCTTTCAAGATCATCATTCACTCAAGGGACGGTTAACTAAGTTGTTGAACTCACCTCATACTCAAGAATAGACCTCTTCCCCGAGCAAATGTCGCCAAGGCAACCTCCATCTTCTCAACGAAAGAGTAGGGTAGAACTTTCCCTTGAACGATCAACAAAGTCCTCCCAAGTGATCGGCCCTTGAGTGGCGGTCCTCGAAGACAACACGCCTCCCACCAAATATCTCGCTGCTCTTTCATGAAAGGCTACAAACGGACCCTCCGATGTGAAGACATCTCTAAAGCTCCAAACGCCTCTCCATGTAGCGCAACCATCCACGCTTAGACCGGTGTGCCCAGCCAGTCAAACGAATCCAACCTCAACCCCATCCACTCGAAGTGTCATCCGCGCTCAGAACCGGTGGATGAACGACAGAGCAACAACAGATGCCGCAGGCTACGGGGCTACGGCGCGTTGACGAAGAGCACGGATCTCTCCCACCAACTCTCTCAAGAAAGCGGGGTCTCATCCTCGACCTCAACCGAGGCGGGTCAACAAGAACCCCTCGACCATCGACTCATCTCTCGAGGTGGCTCCACGGAACCTCTTCCGGCCACGACCTCCACGATCGCGCCACCACGACCACGCCCTCTACCCTCAGCATAGCTATCAACCACAATCAACAATACACAATGAGTTCAAAGCTCAAAATAAAATCATCCATCAATGAACAACATAACGGAAGCGTAAAACTATATTCGTACCTCTCTCTAACCTACTGTGCACTAGTGTGTCAAATTTTAGGTTAGTTAACCATTAGCAAATTTTAGTTAATTTACTAAACTAAAACAAATTTTAACCTATGTTGTTAATCTATTCACCACGGACCTAAAGCCCGCTCTGATACCAACTGTAACACCCCAGCCCAACACTGAGCCTAGAATGCCACCACACTACACTTTAAACTAATAATTATCGACACACTATAAAAATTACAGCAAGAAGACAATGATAATCATACCAATGGACCACAAGAAGGACATGCATAATTATGGTTCAAACGATAATAAATAAGTAGTGGGAATTATAACCAGATAAATAATCCAAAATTGTATCAACCAATGAATCCAAATTAATAAAGCAAATAGTCTAGTCCAAACGATGTTCTAAATTTTATTCGACCTCTAACATGTCCAAGAGTAATCCAATTGTGAATGAAAAGGTTCTTATGGCAAATGATCATGTGTTGTCCATGTGCTCTACTCGCCTCGCCACGGATCCTCGAAGATCACCTAAAGACAACAATAGAGCAAGGGTGAGTCCACGACTCAGCAAACACATCCATAAACAACGAACAATAATAAACCAACAGCATTCGATAACTTCATTATCATCACATGCACTTCCATTAATATTCCCATGCTGTTACTTTCCATTTGTTTAACACACATTAATCTCATTTATGAATGCAACTCTAATCTACATGTCCACATGCACTTCTTTCACAGATAATCAGATAGCATGAGTGAATGCTCGCGACAACATTCACTCTCAAGCCCGTTCCTCCATAAGGATTGGGGACCTCCTCCACTCCCGTGGAGTTGTGATCATTCATGATCACCTGCTCATATGCAAAGATGCTTATGTATGAAAAATGCAAACTCCATCATAAACATCATATCCAACTTTTCATCATGTTTATCAACAAAGATATAACCATACCAATTATTTGTTTGCAATTAAACAAAATAAAAGCACAACAATAATGGTAATGGAAGATAAAGAAAACAGTGATCGATCATTGATCGTTGTCTACCATGCACTTGCCTTTACTAGTTGCGACGCACAATTTGACTAGCAGATGGCAACAAGTACGACGCCTCTCCTACATTAAATACACAAATTTCAATACAAGCTACAGCATCATAAGAACAACAATCAATCGACATCGCTCCTACACGTCCCCAAATATACCACGCTACTCCGGTACCGAAAAGTTACCCATTGCTGTCTTGGTACTAAAACGAGCGTAACTTTTGACTCGAAAGTCCGATCACCACAAACCACCCCAATCTGGATTCTTTATAAAATTATCCACTTTTTCTTAGATTACGAAGACTTCTAATTAAATCATCTAACCCTCCGTATTTAGCCCAGAAAACCGATCTGTCCGCTTCGGAACAGCAGGTCTTCCTAATTTCATAACTTTTGTTTTGCTCAACCAAAATTCGCGTTCTCAGATTCTACAAAACCAAAACAATTGAACATACAAGGTTATGAACAAGTCTATCTCAATACGAAATCTGAACTTATCTCTGAACACTTATGAGTATGGATGGAATGAATGGATGCATTGAAGGGAAAGGACTGCAAACATGCTCATACCGGTATAGCGAGTGACACACCCGTCGGTGCTCACTTAAGCTCGTACTTAACAAAGTCCGGAGATCTAATCACTGTATGAAGAAAGTTTTATACGGGTGTTCGAAATTGCCCACATTGGAATGGTGGGTCTTACGTGCCCATACTGGAATTGATGGGTCTTAACGATTCCACTCTCGTGGATGGAACATGAACAATGCAAGAATGGAATGAATATATGCAATGAGTGTCACCTCTTTCATTCACATGGATTATCAACTAAGAACGAATAAACATCATGAAGTATGAATTATGGATCATAGAAATAATATCGCATCACAACATTCAATTGTATAACATGAAGCATGAACATGGATCATAGAAATAGCATCGCATTAACAACATTCAACAGAAATCAACATGTCTTAACACATTGTACTTGCCTTCCGTGATGTGACGTGTTAGAAGGCAACGAAGGTGCCCCTCCACTCACCGCCTCACCGCCTATATAAACATATATTCGGAATAAGGATAACCAGATATGACATAGCTATAAGTGTCCTACCATAACCCTCTAACTATCCAACACAATCAACGGGTTCAACCTGACAATTAAACTATTCAGCCACCTGACAACCCTACTGGACAGCAGTACGAGAAAAATCATAATTAAATATTTGTAACTCGGAATGACATTAAACCAGCGCTCAATGAATCTTAACGAACCAGGCTACGAAACTCTAGTTGGCAGGATTCGCTAAATCTGCCAAAACAATCGGCTAACTAGCAGTTGAAAATGTATGATAGACATCTGTCCAGACAATCGATCAGCAGTAAATAATATGGCATATCTTTCATTCTACAGATCCAATGGAGGTGTTCTTTATCAATCTGGAAATATTATTAAAAATTATACAATAACCTAAATAGGTGGAGGTCCTGAATCTTACATTAACATGGTCAAAATTGAGGAACAAATAGACAGTTCCTTCTCGTCAGACAGACAGAACAGCACGCAAATAAAAATTCATATCTCCTAAACCGTAAGGCGGAATCTCGTGATATCGATGGCTATGGAAAGATAAAAACAAGGGCTACAAAACTCTAGCAGACGAAAATACCAGAGTATGCTTCTAAGACGCCAAAACTGGGTGCATAATGTACTGTACAGATTGGATCTAACAACAGAGGTAAAACGATCCAACTAATCGAATCGAATTATCATCTCAAAAGAATCAAACAGTGAGGGGAGGCCATTGTTACCCTTGTAGAACCTCAAGAACGACGTGGATCAACCTCTCGAAGAATCTCCCTCTCCTCCCTTCAATGACCGGCCAAGGCGAGGAAGACGAATGGCCCGCGTGACGGCAGGAGAGATCGGCTTCGGGGGAGACCTTGGGGCGGCGCCGAGGATCGCCGGAGGCCAGCACCAAGCTGGAGAGGAGGCGCCAAGGGACAGGGGAGGTGCTCGAATGGGGAGGAGGGGGTGGCGGCTCAAGGGAGGGGGTGGGGAGGGAGAGGGGAGAGGGGGTTTTGTCCTAGGGTTGAGGAGGGGGGTGGCCGGTATGGGCTTGGGCCCCTTGGGCACCTCCCCCCATCTTGGCCCACACTTGGCCGGCCAAAGGGCATCCCTAGCTTGGGTCAGAAGCAGAAAGCATCTAGGCCTCTAAAAATGTGTTTTGGTAATTAATGATATTATGTGAATATGGGACTAATATGTTTGTTGAAGTGATTACAAGGCATAGTCCTAGATGACAAAGTCAAATCAAGGAGCTGCATGTCAAAGAATGTAAAGAAGATGGAGTTTGTCTCAAGGGCAAGGTACAAATAGACTAGGACCCCTTTTGAATTTTACCGGTCTTTGGAGTATGGTGGAAGACCGGATTTTAAGATAAATACCGTACTATTAAGGGGGAGCTTGTCTAGTAGCTTGAAAGCACTTCATTATGCCTTTGGATCAACTTAGCATCATGCATACTCTCTTGGTCTGGTTTTAAAATTAAAATCATCTTTTCAGTACATAATCGGAAGTTCCGGCGTTATAACTACGGAACTTCCGCTGGGCGGATCTTCCGAAATATTTAAGGATCGTTTTTTCCAGAGAGTACCCTTTTTAGGGACTTAGCCATTTTTCGCAAGTGCGGTAGTTCCGCCATAATACGAGCGGAAGTTCCGATTATCGGTTGCTCTGAAATTCTTGCGGATCGTTTTTTCCAAAGAGTACCCTTTTTAGGGACTTAGCCATTTTTCGCAAGTGCGGTAGTTCTGCCATGATATGAGCGGATCTTCCGATTATCGGACGAACCGAACTTTAGTTGGCGGAAGTTCCGCACATGAATCCAACGGCTATAATTAGAGCATTTAATACCACTGTAATGATCGTTGCAGTACACTCGATGCAAGGGCGGAAGTTCCGCACATTACATGGCGGAAGTTCCGATTTCCCTAAATTTTTCTGGATTCTTTGTGTAACAGTCATATTTGATTGTGGGGGGTATAAATGCACCCCCACCAGCTCAAGGTTAAGTTGCTGAGCATTCATTCAATACATTTGAGCTTTGAGCACTCCCCTCACTCCTCATTTACTCTCTTTGCACAAATTTGTGAGGTTGTGAGCAAAACCGAGAGCATTGCATTCTAGTTGATCCTTTAGCTCTTGGTTGCCGTCAAGCGAAGGTCAAGGTCTATTCTCTTGGTGCTTGTCGGCACCTAGACGGCTTGGCGGAGGTTGCGCGGTGATATCTTCAAGAAGTTTGTGAAGAGGCCCGACGCCGGTTGTGATTGGTCGGTGTTCACCAACTCCAGAGAGGAGGAAGAACAACCAAGTGATTACGAGGGAAGGCTTAATTTGTTGAGCCGGCTTGATCGAGTCAAGCTTCCTCAACGTGGACTAGTGAAGATCGACAAATCTTCGATACCACGGGAAAAACCTCTTTGTCCCATTGCGGTTATTTCTTATCTTTACTTATTGCAATTAATTTTGTAGCATATATCTTGTGATAGATAGCTTTGCTTAGTTCATCTTGCTAAATTGTTTAATTTGATCTGGAATTTTTAGAAATCTCCTATTCACCCCCCTCTAGTCGGTTATCCTTGATCCTTCAGAGGCCCAGGTTCCGGATCTCCCCCAAAAACCTTGAATTTTTAATTAATTCCCTCGCCCGATAAAAAATTCTCTCTAATCGATATTCGGGGTACTACAACCACATCTTCTTCCATCCCAGCCATGACAATCGGGTGAACATCTGAATATAGTCCCTCAACTTCCCGTCGTGGAGCTTCAGACCACAGCTACTTGCGATTCCGCTGTGCATGCTCATCCCATAGTAATACTGGAAGAGCTCCAAATCTAGGAGAATTCCTAGATATGCTTCGCACAGGTAGACGAACACACTCAATATTGTGCTAGAATTGGGAACAAGGTTCACCAACTCCACACAAAAGTGTTGAAAGCACGAGCGAAAAAATGGTGAACGGACAATCGAAAGCCACATTCACAGTACGACCAGAATACTGGAATGGAGCCCTCTTCACCCGAGGGCCAATGTTGTCCTTCAGCATTGATCCACTTCATATAGGCTCGCTTTGGGATCTTCTTGGCTGTGACCAAAGCTTTCATTTTCTCCTCACTCATCTCCGATTTATCCCACTTAGAAATGATTCCGGCCATCTCTTCTAAGTGATATTGATTTGGATTTGAAAAATTGGGAGAGATTGCGATTTGCTTGATGGCAGAGAGAATAAGAACTCGAAGAGCAGTCGAAGCAAATGGGAAAAGTAAAAAACCTTTAGTCACACCTACGGTAGGTTTTTATAACTGCACGCCCGAGTTGGAGATCGTGGGAACTTAATGGTTGCCACCGCTTCGAGAACCGCTCCAAGACAGATTTGTGAGAGTCGATTAGGATTATCTAATATGACCATTCAGGAAAAGTGA
Source organism: Hsuehochloa calcarea (assembly GCA_036346395.1). Classification (NCBI taxonomy): domain Eukaryota; kingdom Viridiplantae; phylum Streptophyta; class Magnoliopsida; order Poales; family Poaceae; genus Hsuehochloa; species Hsuehochloa calcarea. The sequence continues at coordinate 29,395,446 of CM070616.1, forward strand.
TTTTGCCTTTATAACTCAAGTGAAATTACCTTTTTGACCAAGTCTATTTTTGATCAAATAATATATCAGTCGAAAATACTTTACTTCTGACTACTGTTCTACAACCTCCTTTCGAAGTAAATTATTTTCACTTGAAATTAGGGGGGCTAGATGATGAGGATATAATAATCCTTATTTAACTATTTATCTATAATTGCTATTATAGAAAGCAATATCTTCACATTACTCTTAAATATACCCCTTATTGTTTATAAGGGACAAACTTAACTGGGTGGTCGTAAGCCTTTCTACGACCAAGTTAGCTATGACCACCCTGTAATCGATAAAGCCTACATAGCCTACAGATATGTAGGTTCAATCGATTGGTGACTCTTATACGCTATGTTTAAGATACATAGCAGTTAGTATGCACAGTTATTTTCTGGAATAACTGCATGTATCATGTATCTGTCCTTGATATAACTCCCAAGCGATGTGGGGTACAGTTTTCTTTAACAATAACTATGAGAACCCGAAAATTCAAACTAATCTAAACAATGTTAATCGATAATTAGTAGTAGATAAAATTCCTCTAAACAAGAACAAACATAAGCTCAGTTGATATCGAACATGTCGCCAAACAACTTCATATAAGATTATGTTATCGAAAGTTTACAATAGAATTTACAATATGAATTACTCCAACAAAAATAAAGTGTTGTCGCAATCATGGAATTAATTACACCATCAAGAGTAGACAACCAGACATCCAAATCATCATATGAGCCTTCATTTCAAGCGAAGGAACAACAACAATACAAACTCGGAATTCATTACACGAACTTTGTACATCAAAGATTAAATAAACAATTACATCTTTGAGTGCAATACAAAAGTAAAAATAACATCTTACATGCATATCACCGAAGCCTTCCTTGAATCCATTGTTCGTCTATCGCCAGCCAGTCGAACCCGTTCCTCAGCCAATTCGAAACCTTGTTCACATTTCCATCGACCACTAAAATCCAAAAGATTGAAAGCAAACCAAAAGTGATAAATTAGGGTTGGAGTAAAGAAGGACTACCGTTAGATTTCATGAAGCTCATCGAGGTTCCCTAACTGACCTAGGTCAATCGGCACCATCTCACTTCGGTGGTTTTCATCACCCGACAGTTTTAGAAATCAGATACCCATGTATACCGACTTACCTCAAACCGTAGAGAATCCAGAAAATAGTAGCAGACACACCCTTTGGACCAAAGGATCATAGCAAAATAGTTGGCTGTGAGAGCCAAAGAGATAAGGGGAGGGTAAAATCGACAAGCACAAGGCAAGAGAGAGTTCATAGCCAAGAGCCTCCCATTCTTAAGCCTCCTCACTCACAAGCCTCAGTCACAACCAAAGGCAGCCAACCGAGCAAGCCAAGCCAGCAAAGCAAGCATTGCACCCATTTCCCTTCCTCGGCCGAAGGTCTTCCAATAACAAGCAACAACCATTGCTCTGCTCACCAACCAAAGGAACAAGCCAGCCCCCCTCAGCAACCACACCCGAGCAAGCCAAGCACAACCCACCATTGCCACTCAAACCAAACACAAAGAGTAGTAAAGGAGAAGAGGAGCAAAAGAGTTGGGGAAGACTGACGAAGCGGGGACGACAAGCGATGACTAGAACCGACAAACAACCAACAGAGACTACGCCAAGCCAACAAGAACCAGAATGGACCAGGGCAACCGAAGGGAACACCGGAGAGCACCCTCACAACCACAATCACCACCTTGCCCAAACCACAACTGCCATTCCACCCCAAACCGACCAAGCCAACAGAGGTAACCCACCCTCTCTCCCCCACATTTATTTTTGCCCATAGCAAACCCCACCGTACAAACCCCACCGTACAAACCAACACCATGCATAGGGAGCACATTGCAGCAATAGCCCACATCATCCATCCAATCCATCACAGAGCAAGGGGGAACAGAGTAGAGAGAGTAGGAGTAGAGTAGATGATACCTTGGCGACCACGACAGCACCACCACTAGCGTAGCTATGCGCACTCGACGGCCACCGCACTCCCCAGCGTGCGGAAAGCCTCAAGCCTCGCCATAGCAAGCCACGGTAGCAGCCCACCCCATCACATCCACCATGCTTGAGCAACCATCATCCACAAATCAAGAAAATAAATCAAGCCACACTGAAAACCAAAATAACAGAAAAAGGGAAAAAGTAAATCCATGGGGTAGTGGCCAGAGTTGGGGCAAGCGAGCAGGTAGGGCCGGGCCACAGAGGCGCGGGCGAGCCATGCGTCGACGAGAAGGTGTAGGACCGGAAAGGCGACTAGGGGGGGTGAATAGGCGCTTTCACAATTTTCTCGCTTAAGTCGAATTCAACACGAATTTTACTCCTTTAGCTATGAGAGCTAAGAAGATCAGTAAGCACACAACGGAAGCCTTGTGCTGAACTCGACAAACCCCGACAACCACACGACACAAAAGTGGAGACTTAAGCTCAAAGGGTTGATCTGGGCACTGGCGGTCGGACCGGTTACCAAGGGCGGTCTGACCGTCGTTCAACAAGCGGTCTGACCGGCAACTAGCTGGCGGTCGGACCGGTGGACAGCGGTTCGACCCGGCGATGCAATGATGCGAATATCTACGGTCGGACGCCGTTACAAGTCCGTCGGACGGTTCGATCCGATCTTGAAAAATCCACCCCAAATCCAAAACGAAATTTGATCCAACTTTTGATTCAACCAATGAAACTTGACCAAATTTCGAGCACACCTCCCTAATGATATTGGAGACCTATTTCTAGCGACGATCCTTGGATCCACTTGCGAAACAATCTCTCAAGGATTAAACAAAGAAGTGCACAAACCCTAGAAATATGAAAATCTTTGATTCAAGACTTGCTTGTGGGGATTGATGGTCTAGATGATTCTAGGAGTATTCCCACACACCAAAGCAAGACAAAATGGGTCAAGAGACCAAGTATAAACCCTTGAATCAAGGAAGCACCAAATTCATCCAAATGAGAGAAGAACACAAAGAGGAGACAAATGATCTCTCAAGCAAGCATCACAAGATTGATTGATCTCACAAGATGCTTACAAAGCCACTCCAACTAGGAGGACAAGAGCTCACCCAAGGAGCATACAATCTCTCCCTCTCTTCCTCTCCAAACCCTAACCCTAGAAAAGCAAGGGAAGAAACCAAATGAATACCTCAAAGGTTTTCCTTCTCCCCCTTTCCTATTTATACTAGAGAGGACTAGAGTTTCACATTTGGGGCCCACTCACACATGGGACCCACACAAATCTGTTGAAGCAATCGCCTGCTTCACCACGTGTAGGTTGATCAGCGGTTCTCATCGACGCCAAGCCTCTCTTGTCCGAATCCCATCGGAACCTCCCAGAGACTCGCACCGATATCCGCACCGCCTGATCCAACCAGCTGTACCGAACCACCCGTTCGATCCATCTTGTCCATTCTGCACCATGCTTGAGTCACACAACCTCACCCGGTATCCCTGATCGTTCTGGACCTCAGCTCTCCAAGCGTAGTCCCGATCAACCCACCGTTGACGTCGTTGACACGCAAGCCCACTGCCTGACAATAGACAAACAAACCGTTTCCGGGAACAAGTTCTTCACAACTTGACCCACGTCAGTTCCGCAATGCAATATGCAACAATAAAGCATTGATAACTAAACATTAAACACACTCAACATGCATCAATGCGAACTTGGCTTACCTCCAAGCCATTGCCGGTCTGACCGCCCCACAGGGCCGGTCCGACCGATATCAGGCCGGTCGGACCGCTCCCACAACGGCGGTCGGACCGGTCAAAAAGACTTAGCCAAAAATCTAGCTTGAAAATCCGAAACCTTCTGGAAATTTCAACTCAATAGAACTTTTGACTGGGAGCTCCAAAAATGATGAAACCACATCCAGGAGACTCCCCTCACCTGCCTACACAACCTATTTTTGGATTAGCTCCAAAATCCAATTTTAGGTCAGACCGGTCCGACCGGCCACCACTGCCGGTCCGACCGTCCCACGGGCGGTCCGACCGTCCCACGGGCGGTCTGACCGCCCCCACCACCGGCCGACTTTGTGGTCCGACAAAGATGAAGCAAACCCCGAAAACGCGAGATTTTGCAAACCAACAAAGCCATTGCCAATTGACTCATCATCCTGAGATCGTGCACATATCCTCACGATATCCACAATCTCCCCCCTTGATGAACACATTGGCAATTTCCCAGAAAATATGGTTTTTCAAATTGAAAAGTAAAAATCGTCGTTTTCGCATAAAGGCACAACTTGGTCCATAAGCAAGAAAAAGCTTAGGAACCGACCAAGCTGGCTTCAGAATAGTAGCAAGTGAGATACGGCAATAAACGCACAAAAGGATTCAAATTCCAGAAGATGGCCAAAAATCTCACTAAGGTCCATATGAAAGACAATAAGTTCTATTTGACCTTTTATCATTGTGAGTCTTCTTGAATTGCAATTCAAATCAGAAAAAGGCAATAAAACCCAGAGACTCAACTCACTATGATCACAAATTTTCAAAGTGTTCACAAAAAAAAAATTGTGTGTGTGTGTGTGTGTTCTTTTATGCATGAAACCTTATGTGAACCAAAAGCTCCAAAGCAGCATTTTCTTCAATCCTTCTCCCCCTTTGACAATGAATTCATCAAGATGCATGAGAGAAGAACGAGCATGAAGAAATAACTTTATTTGAAATTTAGCAAAAGGAGCCATGACCATTATCTATGTAGACAGTACAAGACATATACCAAGCCATATAAAGAGTAGAAGCTATATTCAATCATGGCAAAACATGTCTTTATAAAGCTAACACAAAGATAGCGAAAACTGAGATTAACGAATTAAAACCATGAAAGGTTGCTCAATGTCATAGATTCACTAAAAGCAACCAAAAATGAGTCAAGCCATGTCTATAAGCAAAAGAGACTCAAAAGCAGAATTGAGGCATTTTGAGCATTAAGAGAATTCTTTTGAAGCAAAGCTCAAGCACTTAGCCCTTTTGGGCAATTTTTTTCCTTTTTCTTTCTCTTCCTTTTTCTTGTGCTAGATCTCAAGCCTTGCGACCATCTCAAGCGATAAGCTTAAAAGAGTGGTCTAGGTCATCCAAAACTCCCCGAGTTCATGCCTAGTGCAATGGCAAGCCGTCTCATGAGAAAGGATTGGTGAGATCGGTTTTTCATACAGTAAAATCCTTTTTTTTATTTGCTTGACTTAAGAAGATAAAAGCTCATTTTCATCTCAAAATAAGTTCAAGACTCAATTCAGCTTGTAAGACATGGCAAGAATCATAAGAGGATCACTAGAGCAAAACTAGTCACAAGATCCAATAAGACATGATTCGATTCAATTTGCTCACAGATATAAAGCTAGCAAGGGAAAAGCTAAGCCAAAACACGAAGAGCCATAAAAGAAGTCCAGCAGACTATCACTTGATATGACAAGGTATAGAGTATGAAAACAAGCCATACAAGGATAATACTCAAAGCTCCACAATTTTTATTATGCAATGCATGACATTTGAAATAAAAATGCATTATGATACAATGAAAACAGAAAGAGCAAATTCCCTCAAAACATCCATGCCTCAGTACTGGGATTTGAGATAAAGGATCTGGGTGTCGATCTTGAGATGGACGAGGCACAGGAATAGCAAAAGAAGCAAGAGAAAATGATTAGGCACAAAATCATAAGAATGCCCATGAGCACCACTGGACCTCTCCAAAGCGATCTACCAAAAGACCGATACTCCCCTGTCTAGGTGCTACCCGTGGTCTATCCTCACGATATCCTAAACCACCTTCTTGCTGGACCCACCAAAAGAGTCAACAAGATTCTCTACACGCCTAGGCCTATATGTGGTACGCTGAATAGGCTGCCCGGCTCTAGAGACTATCGCTGAAGAAGAGACTCCTCTAATGGATCTCAAAGTGCTCATTCTCTCTTTCCTCTCAATCTTTGCTCTCCGAAAGCAAAACTCAACCGTGTGGCCCTCTTTCTCGCAGAAGGTGCAATGGTACTTGACCTTTTGAGGGGTCCGTACTGGTGAAACAGAAGCACCATTCTTGCTAGAAAGAGATTGAGCAGAACCTACAGCTTTATGAACAACCTTTGAAGTCAAAGAAGATTCTTGCTCAACCAAACCACTTTTCACAACTCTAGCAATCTTTGGTGGGAGATTCTTGGAAAGCTCTAGGGACTTAAAACCTAAGCCACTGTTTTTCACACTCACATTGGATTGATCTAGAATCAAGTTGAGCTTCTTTTTCCCACTAGAAAACTTCTCAAGAGTCATTTTGAGGTAATCGTTCTCTTTTGCCAAAACTCCACAATTTGAGCACTTTTTAGAATCGATTTCCTCAACATGTTTGCTCTTAAGAAGATCCACTTCCACTTTAAGAGCCTCACAAGACACACAATAGGACTCTCCAATCCTATTCAACTGCTCCTTAAATTTGACTCTAAAAGCCTCTTGTATCTTACCAATAGCAATATCAATTTCAGCATGCAACATACAAGAGGAAGAATCAATAACTTTCTTGGAAGCAGTAAGAGACAAAGATCTTTCAATTTTAGCTTTCTCTTCAAGAGTCTTGTTTAAAGCTTCAATCTCAATTGTAAGCTTAGGGCAATTTTCACAAGAGGCAATTCTAGAATAAGCAACCATTTCAGTCATCTCTTGCATTTTAATTCGATTATTCTTACAATGAGAACAAGTGTGACTAGCATCAAATTTTTGCAATTCTTTCAAAGAGCTATCCAATTTTAATTCTAGCAAAGCACAGTTTGAGCAAGTTAAAGGAATAGCATCTAAAGCAGTCACACCAAGCGGAATGGCATCCATGCAAACAGAACTAGACTTGAGAGCTTCTAGTTCGACAAGAGCATTTTCCAATTGTTTTTCAACAGAGGAATGAGCATCATTTAAGCTTGACAATTCATTAAGCAAGCTAGAGCATGAATCACAGAAATCATCAGGATTAATGGATTTGAGCCTAACCACTTCTAGGTTCAAATTATCAATCATTGTATCCTGTTTCTTGATCACTTTAGCTTGCTTATGCAATTTTTGTTCAGCAAGCACTAAAGCCCTTTTCATGTCAGGAAGTGAAGGGCATACCTCATCGGGATCATCGAAAGGATCCTCATTTGTTGGAGGAGTAGGTATGTCGTGGTCGTTCTTAGCCATAAAGCACATGCCTGTGAAATCACGTGCCTTCTTCTTGCCACGGGAGTCACTCTCGTCGTCCTCCACCTCCGAGTCCACATCATCCATGCTCACATCTTCTAGGGCTTCAAGGACTCGGCTGACAAACTTGCGATAGTTTGTCTTCTTGGACTTAGCATCCCTCGCTTGAGGATGCCTTTGTGACTCCTTCTCCTCCTTGCCCTTGACTTGGGGCATCTAGAGCGAATGTGGTTGAGCTCACCACACTCAAGCATGTGATAGGTCCACCTCTCCTCCTACTCCTCACATTATTGTGCGCTCTCGTGAATTTGGTGGATAGGAGGGCTAAATCATCTTCGGTAGTCTCTCAAGTTGCTCATCACTCAAGGAATGCAAAGCGGACAAAGAAAATCGGATGAGCTAACATTAAAAGAATCAACATATCTACCCTCGATTTGTCAACCACTAAAGCCATCGGCTCTGTTGTGGGAGACGCGAGATAAAATCAATCTCATGCGTCTTCAACCTAGAGTAAAGCTTATCCATGGTAAGCTCACTCATGTGATGTTGTCATTGATGGCGATGATCTTCATCCCCGGACCTTCACATCTAAAGCACCCAAAATCGCGTGCATTTTGGACTCGAGAAAATACAAGATCAACGGTAGCGGAGATCATGAAGAATTTTAGAAAATCTCCCCACACTCATCTAAAGATTCACCGTGTCTTTGCTCGATCTTGGAGTATGCTTTCTTAAGTGGTTCATCTCACTTCCTTGATCGCGATGGACCCTTCATGATAATCACAAAGAGTCCGGATCTCATGAGCAGACGACAAATGAGCGACACGCTCAAACTCCGATCGACTAAGGCCTTGAATCAAAAATTCGAGCCTCGCTGTTGTTCTCCACATCCGAGTGATCAAATTGTCATCCTACCGCACGACATAAGGGTTTTTACCTTAAGCCAAATCGCGTGCTCTTGAGCCTCGATGTAGGCCTCCATTCGGGCCTTCCAATACGCAAAATCAACTCCATCAAAAACATGTGGCCTGATTGAATATCGCTCAGTCGCCATGGCTCCAAAGACCGGTTAAGATCTATAGAAAAGAGCTAACCGGCTCTGATACCACTTGTAGGACCGGAAAAGCGACTAGGGGGGGTGAATAGGCGCTTTCACAATTTTCTCGCTTAAGTCGAATTCAACACGAACTTTACTCCTTTAGCTATGAGAGCTAAGAAGATCAGTAAGCACACAACGGAAGCCTTGTGCTGAACTCGACAAACCCCGACAACCACACGACACAAAAGTGGAGACTTAAGCTCAAAGGGTTGATCTGGGCACTGGCGGTCGGACCGGTTACCAAGGGCGGTCTGACCGTCGTTCAACAAGCGGTCTGACCGGCAACTAGCTGGCGGTCGGACCGGTGGACAGCGGTTCGACCCGTGATGATGATGCGAATATACGGGCGGTCGGACCGCCGTTACAAGTCCGGTCAGACCGGTTCAGTCCAGTACTGAAAAATCCACCCCAAATCCAAAACGAAATTTGATCCAACTTTTGATTCAACCAATGAAACTTGACCAAATTTCGAGCACACCTCCCTAATGATATTGGAGACCTATTTCTAGCGACGATCCTTCAGATCCACTTCGCAGAAACAATCTCTCAAGGATTAAACAAAGAAGTGCACAAACCCTAGAAATATGAAAATCTTTGATTCAAGACTTGCTTGTGGGGATTGATGGTCTAGATGATTCTAGGAGTATTCCCACACACCAAAGCAAGACAAAATGGGTCAAGAGACCAAGTATAAACCCTTGAATCAAGGAAGCACCAAATTCATCCAAATGAGAGAAGAACACAAAGAGGAGACAAATGATCTCTCAAGCAAGCATCACAAGATTGATTGATCTCACAAGATGCTTACAAAGCCACTCCAACTAGGAGGACAAGAGCTCACCCAAGGAGCATACAATCTCTCCCTCTCTTCCTCTCCAAACCCTAACCCTAGAAAAGCAAGGGAAGAAACCAAATGAATGCCTCAAAGGTTTTCCTTCTCCCCCTTTCCTATTTATACTAGAGAGGACTAGAGTTTCACATTTGGGGCCCACTCACACATGGGACCCACACAAATCTGTTGAAGCAATCGTCTGCTTCACCACGTGTAGGTTGATCAGCGGTTCTCATCGACGCCAAGCCTCTCTTGTCCGAATCCCATCGGAACCTCCCAGAGACTCGCACCGATATCCGCACCGCCTGATCCAACCAGCTGTACCGAACCACCCGTTCGATCCATCTTGTCCATTCTGCACCATGCTTGAGTCACACAACCTCACCGGTATCACGATCGTTCTGGACCTCAGCTCTCCAAGCGTAGTCCCGATCAACCCACCGTTGACCTCGTTGACCTGCAAGCCACCTGCACAGCAATAGACAAACAAACCGTTTCCGGGAACAAGTTCTTCACAACTTGACCCACGTCAGTTCCGCAATGCAATATGCAACAATAAAGCATTGATAACTAAACATTAAACACACTCAACATGCATCAATGCGAACTTGGCTTACCTCCAAGCCATTGCGGTCGATCGCTTACGAGGCCGGTCCGACCGATATCAGCGATCGGACCGCTCCCCACAACGGCGGTCGGACCGGTCAAAAAACAGCCAAAAATCTAGCTTGAAAATCCGAAACCTTACCGAAATTTCAACTCAATAGAACTTTGTTGGGAGCTCCAAAATGATGAAACCACATCCGGAGACTCCCCTCACCTGCCTACACAACCTATTTTTGGATTAGCTCCAAAATCCAATTTTAGGTCGACCGGTCCGACCAAGCCACCATCTGCCGGTCCGGCCAGTCCCACGGGCGATCGACCGCCCCACCACCACCGATCGACGCTGTGGTCCGGCAAAGATGAAGCAAACCCCGAAAACGCGAGATTTTGCAAACCAACAAAGCCATTGCCAATTGACTCATCATCCTGAGATCGTGCACATATCCTCACGATATCCACGAGCGAATCTTGCGAGCGTAAGGTGGCGATCTTGCGCGAGCGTTAAATGCATGCACCAGCCACGGTGGTGGCGGGGAGCTGGGAGAGGCGGGGGGCTAGGAGCTAGCTTAATCCAGGAGCAAAGCACCAGGGGAAGGAAAAGGAGAGAAATGAAGGAAAGGAGAGAAGATATGAGGAAGAAAGAGATGGAGCCAAGGAAGCGTTCAGCCGAGAGGATAAGGTGGAGAGTGAAAAAACAAAGAAAATATAAATATAAAAGGGAGAAAGAGATTAAGAAAAATGAGAAGAAATTAGGTAAGGGGGTAGAAAAGTAAATTTTAGTGGGTGTTAGTAGTAGTAGGGTCAGTTGTGGTATTAAGCACCTGTAGTAGTAAATATCGGTACCACGTAGCGCAGGCACGACATACCTGTGAAAATGCGACGAACCCCAAGAAATGTAGATTTATAAACCATGTGTAGTTGAACAGCAGTAGCCCGACCGTTAGAAAATAAAAGTGTAAAATTAATATGAGGCTTTATAAATAAATTAATCACTGGTAAAACACACTAAATTAGATAAATAGTTTGTTGCGTTAAAAATAATTTAATCATGATATAAAAAATAAAATAAACAACTCCGATAAATATCACCCCTGGAACAGATTGGCCAGGGTCCGTTTTTGTAACACCCTGTCTATTCGGAAGACAAGATGTCACCTAACAGGCCAACCTACTATTCAATTCCTAAGATTAACATCGCATTCAATGCTAAAGAAACGATTAATCAAGGTAACAATCTAGAGCTTAATAACAATTCATCAATAAATTAAAACAAGAATTAACCAAAGCGAGAATAATGAACCTCCAAGTGACAATTACTACAATCCATTACATTATAATTAAACCGAATAAACGTAAATAGAATTTTAACGAATGAATGATTTATTCAAGTGCGTGGAACGTGCTGGACTACACCCTCCCGCTAGCAACAGTTTCACTGGAATTCATCTAAAACAAATAAAAACAAGAGTGAGTCGAAACTCAGCAAGCACAACATATACATTCACAAAGAATACTGAATCGGAACAATCTTCCAAGTAATTCATTTACTTCCATGAATTTGCGAAAGCATGGTATGAATGAATGCATTGAAGGAGAATGGACTTTCCACATGTTTATCTGGGGTATAACTAGTGACACACCCGTCGGTGTTCACTTAAGCCCGTACTTCACAAAGTACGGGACCCAATCACCGTATGAAGAACGTTTCATACGGTGTCCGGTTGCCACATTGGAATGGTGGTCAACGTTGCCCACATTGGAATGGTGGGTCTCACATGCCCATATTGGAATTAATGGGACTTAATCCAGTTTCCACTCCGTGACGGCAAAGGAAATATGTGTGCATGGAATGAAATGCATAACTTGAACTTCATCTCAATTTATCACGAAGAAGGTATTGAAATCTACCACATCATGCTCAAATCACAGAATATTCATAACTTACCAAATTATCATGCATTCATCAAATTCACACAAGTTAAACATTGCACTTGCCTCCGTCTTTGTGACGTCTTGGGAAGCAACGAAGGTGTCCTTCCACTCACCGCCTCACCGCCTATACAATCATTGTCACGGAATAAGGATAACAGGGTATAACATAATTACACGAGTTCTATGATACCCTCTAATCAACCCACAAGCCCAAATGTTCGTTTTGACCTCTACGCCAAAAGTCCAGATTATCGATCTACAGGCAGTTGTACGAGAAAATTCACCATTAATTATATGTAACTCTAAAAGACCTGAAACTAGTGCTCACTGAAACTTAACAGATCAGGCTACAAAACATTAGTTGGCGGAATCCCCTGATTCGGCCAAAACAGAGGGCTAATTAACAGCTAAACACAACCCATCTACGTCTGTCCAGAATACAGATCAGTAATAAATAAAACGGCGTAACTTTTAGCCTACTGATCCAATGAGAATGATCCTTATCAACCTGAAAAGATAATTTCGAGAGCTACAATAACTTAGTTGGGTGAAGGTTCTGATTCGGACCCTAATTTGGACAAAACCGAGGGGAAAACCGACAGTTCCAAATTCTCAGGCAGACAGGACAGCGTGCGGTTAAAAATTCATATCTCCTAAATCGTAAGGCGGAATCAAGTGATCTTGGTGCCAAAAGTAAGATAACGACATCAGGAACAAAACTCTAGAAGACGAAAATACCAGATTCGGCCTCTAAGTAAATCATAATGGCCCGACAAGAAAATATGCCAAATCACGTCAGCTCTCCTGAACAGTCGCGGTAAAACTACCATATCTCCTAAACCCTAACTCCAAATCATATGATCTCAGTGCCAACAGAAAGCTAAGATCAAGGGCTACAACTTTCTAAGAGGTGAGAAGATCAAAAAAACGTACGGAACTTATCCAAATCTGACGAACAAAATTGCTGCCTTTGCGAGGAGGAGGGTGGCGGCCGGTTGGAGAGGGAGGAGTGGAGGGAGAGGTGGGCGGCTAGGGTTAGGGAGGACACCCCAATGGGCGGCCCCCCTCTTGGGCCTCTTGGGCTTTGGCCCAAGGCCCATATTGCCGCGATATAGCTAAAAACCCCCTCAAATAATGGAATTTCTATTCTTTCAAAGTGCATTTTCCTCCCCAACTTCTTCTCAATTCCATCGATTTGATTCCAGGGCATTACATTCTACCCCCCTTAACAGGATTCGACCTCGAATCTTTGCAACGATCTACTAGAAAGGAAATGTGGTGGGAAAAATTAATCATCTTAAACACGTGCCTGAATCGAACAGATCTGGATACTGCTCGCACATGCGAGACTCTAGCTCTCAAGTGCCCTCTCTCTCGGACCAGAGGAACCTCAACGCAAATATGTAAAACTACGACTGACCTAATGCTCAGCCTGAACTTTCTGGGTTCACTTATTAGAAGAGGATCGAAGGTAAGACCTTACACGTTGGTCAACATTTTTAACTAAATCTCAAACTTTGAATGGCTCAGCTGTTCACTTAGCCCCAGAACGCAACAGACGTTACGTGCTTCGCATATGGATCCGAGACGGTCAATGCAATATGTTAACTTCCTAATTTCTGCAACCTTCTGAAACAAAGATAATCCAACTGAAAATAGAGAGTCCTCATCGCATCTACGCAATGCTAACTCTCCACCAAAAGGTTAGATTCTAAATTTAACAATTCATCTCGAAAACAAATCCATTTTACAACCAAAGGAGAAATCACTCAAATGCCCCAAACTAAAAACTTGAGGTTTGTCTGAATTTGGAAAGAATCAACACGCCAACACAGCACCAACTCAAATTGCAGAAAACACAAGTCAACGACATAAAACTCAAACGAGAATCAAGAAAACAGATCATTATCCCACGAATCATTCTTTGCCACAGTCCCTCGCTTCTAGGAATAAAATTTCTCTCGAACCTTGAAATTCGAATTCACTGACTACCACATGAGCTTAAACCTCTTAGTTAAACATCCTCAAATTATACTCAAATTGAAATACATTATCCACACCTTTGTGGGGAGGCTCCATTGAATCCTCCGAATACTCTATGCATCTCATTCTACTTAATCAACCATAATTTGATTGAAGGCACCCAAAGCGCCACAAAAATAGATCCCATTTGTAACACCACGGCTATTGGAAGCCAAGATGTCACGCAATTACATTACCTCTAATTATTCAAGAACAACTCAGAATCCTCAGTACACACGCTCATGTACTACATCAAAAAGGTTCTATCAATGATCATTCCACTGCTCAGGAAACTCCTTTATTCCACTTTCTCTACACACACTCATTGAGTGACCAAAGGTCTAACATAACAATGCAAACCCAGATTTAACCTCCAAGATCTCTACCACAAATTTCAATTATAACATATAGGGAAATCAACGGATTGACTCTCCAACATTTTCCCCAATTCTAACATTCTCACTCATTTGCATCCTTAGAAATTTCACGTATAATCTCGCATCATTATCCACTTGCGTTGCTCTATAGAAGTAATCAAGGTTTCCATACCTTCGATAATCACCGACCTTTCAATCATGAACTGAAGTTCTGAAATTTCACTATACCATAGATTCTACTCAGTCGTAACACTTTTCAGACTTACTTCGAAACCAAACATTCCGTGTGAATTAATTTTTCCCCCAAGAGATACAGATCAAAACCATTCTACATTCTACTACTCCTCCAATAACTTGGTAGCAAAATATCACCGCTACGATTATTCATCTACCACCAAACAATTACCAAACTTACCCTTTGCAAACACTTTGCAACCCAAAATTGTGATCCTTTCTCAAAAGGAAGAGGAGAACAAAGATAAGTTTATTCACACAGAAAGACGTTGCTCATCACGGCGAGCAGGAAACCAAAAGAAATATTCTGATAAAGGTGATCTTGGAAAGCAGCGAGTTCATAATTGGAGGCACACATCCCTCAAAAGAGAATAGCAAATAATAGCCGACACGAAAGAAAGATATTACGTTTGAAATTCGCCATCTCTTGAGCGGAAAGAGCAATAAATTTAGGGACGCTTCAAATAACCACAAGATTTAATTAAGAATCGATAAGATCCTTCAACAGGTCAACTTGCTCGAAATAGTTCACCTACTTGGGAAACACGAGATCCAAATGTTCTCAGCCACAAAACTCGAAACATTTCTCTTTACAGGATTTCACGGAAAGCAAACGGATTAACTTCGTCTCGAAGAGATCAACGAAAATCTTCTTTGATTGCAACCTCACTTTGCGAACTCAAACCGAGGAGCCTTTCGGACTAAATCACACGAAATCTTTAAGAAGCAAAAGGTTAATCCAATTCCTCAAGTTACCCAAAATAATTTGATTACGGTTGATTCACGAGCTCCAAGGTACTGCGAAAGCTAAACTTGAAATATTCTTATTTGAGCGATGTCACCAAAGCGTCGGTTTACTACGGTATTAACATCGGGCACATAACAACACTTAGAAAACATTTCGGAAGACCCACGTGGAATGAATGGGTTGATTCCTTCTCGAAAGAAGAGGCAAATAGAAACGATCTTCACCAACAGAAAAATCACTTACCACTCGCAAGGAACACATAACTTAGGGGAAAACCAATTAGGCAACGAACTCAGAAAACATATGGGAAGTCCACAGTTGAAAACATATGCCTCACAAAAACAGAATATCAGACCTTAACCGTTAGGAACAAACGGGTATTCAAGATCAAAACACCCGCATCACGGAAGAACTATTATAATTTTTCAACATATCGCTTTACTCGACAAACTATGTTTACCACAAAGAACTTGAATTCCCCAAAAGAGCATGAACACAAAACTGAAAATTTAATCATTTTAGAATTATTACGAAAGGCGGACAACTTTCTTTCTTTATAAAGGAATCAACATTACCATCACATTACTGATCATGTCAATAAACCTTCTAAAGGAACATGGCAAATCGTGTTATAGAAATTTTTCAGCATCAAATGGAATTGTAATAACAACTTATTCTAAAAAGGAAACTTAGTACGAAAACCACAAAGTCAAAACAAACCTCTCACGCAACTCCACCATAACATTAGAAAAGGGTTTGACACTTTTTTTCAAGAGAGGTTCTAAACTCCAACATTCCAACTACTCCAAAAGAAATGAGTAGAGTCAAGACTTTCTTCGATAAACTTTGTAAAAGCTAATTCCGTTCCCAAAATACCAAGCGGTTAACGTGTCCCCTTAATCAACAAGTGAGATAGGACCCTTACAAAAAAGAATGATCTTGTCAATAATATCGTGTACAAGTAGCAAAGAGAGCTCAGCAATCAGAAAGACAAGAATTGTTTTGAAAAACATCTAGGGACCAATAGGAACCCGTAGCCAACCAGTTTGTTTGATTACCATCTCGACTTAATCACCACAAGGCACCCCAAAGGGTTTTAACACTAATCCTCGAAAAGAGATCGTTAAACTTCAAGGCGGAATGATCCAAAACAAATACATGGAGCCAATGCTTCCTCGTGTTAACGAACTTGTAATGAAAACTCTCATTATACAAACTATCAAACGAGTAAACGAGTCGCTATTTTTCAATGAGAAGGAAAGAACAAACATAGAAATATCAATATTGCCAACTGTCGAAGATCATTTAAAATAAAAGAAATTCAACACCTGAAAAATAATAATATTTTCAGAGAACCATTAAAGACCTATTGGATCTCATCAACTACCATGAATCATGAACCTAAGAGAAATTCATCAACTACCACCGGACAAGAATTTGTCAAAATCGAAATCAAGGAAGGAACCACTTGTCTAAAGCATCCCAAAAGAAATATGCAAGATCATTGTGCACTTGATAAACAACTTGCAAAAGAAATCGCAATGCCCGAAACCCCAAGCGAACACACGGGTTGAATTTTCTAACAGGGGTAAAACAGAACTTCCGCGAAAAGGTAAATCTTGCAATTTATCTACGCTCATGTGGAGCAGAAATATCACAATAGAAAGAACAATAATTGTTTCAAAGAACGATCGAAACCCTTTGGAGATTGCCCACTTCATTATAACCCTCCATTCAAAAGAAATTCACGAACTATCAGAAACTACAACCAGAAAACCAGATACAAACTTGAGAAGGACAACAACTTCATCAATGAGCTCAGGCTCAACACAGAACTATGGAACAGGTA
Organism: Hsuehochloa calcarea; assembly: GCA_036346395.1. NCBI lineage: Eukaryota > Viridiplantae > Streptophyta > Magnoliopsida > Poales > Poaceae > Hsuehochloa > Hsuehochloa calcarea. The sequence continues at coordinate 29,412,363 of CM070616.1, forward strand.
AGAACTTCTCTACTAGTACAACACGAGCGATGGTGTAGCACAGCAAAACCGGGGCGACAACCACGAACTCAGCTGCTCGACGTCCGCTACCGATACGCATAACTAATGCAATCAATTATGAATATATAGGATCATCTCATGACAATCATAGAATAATTCATAGATATATAGGATATCACATCACGTCATAGATTAATAACAAGAAAGAAAGTACAGAAGCAATTCTATACCATACAACATAATGAACCAAATCACTAGAAATGCGGAAGCAATGGATTTCCAAACCCCACCTCATCGTGCACGGTGTGTCATTTTAATACCTTTCTACTAACCACGGACCTAAAGCCCGCCTCGATACCAAGCGTAACACCTGTCTATTGGAAGATAAGATGTCACCTAACAGCCAACCTACTATTCAATTCCTAAGATTAACATCGCATTCAATGCTAAAGAAACGATTAATCAAGGTAACAATCTAGAGCTTAATAACAATTCATCAATAAATTAAAACAAGAATTAACCAAAGCGAGAATAATGAACCTCCAAGTGACAATTACTACAATCCATTACATTATAATTAAACCGAATAAACGTAAATAGAATTTTAACGAATGAATGATTTATTCAAGTGCGTGGAGCGTCTTTGGACTACACCCTCCCGCTAGCAGCAGTTTCACCGAATTCATCTAAAACAAATAAAAACAAGAGTGAGTCGAAACTCAGCAAGCACAACATATACATTCACAAAGAATACTGAATCGGAACAATCTTCCAAGTAATTCATTTATGAATGCATTGAAGGAGAATGGACTTTCCACATGTTTATACCGGTATAACTAGTGACACACCCGTCGGTGTTCACTTAAGCCCGTACTTCACAAAGTCACGGGGACCCAATCACCGTATGAAGAACGTTTCACACGGTGTCCGGTTGCCACATTGGAATGGTGGTCAACGTTGCCCACATTGGAATGGTGGGTCTCACATGCCCATATTGGAATTAATGGGACTTAATCCGTTTCCACTCCGTGGGACTAGAAAGGAAATATGTGTGCATGGAATGAAATGCATAACTTGAACTTCATCTCAATTTATCACAGAAGAAGGTATTGAAATCTACCACATCATGCTCAAATCACAGGAATATTCATAACTTACCAAATTATCATGCATTCATCAAATTCACACAAGTTAAACATTGCACTTGCCTCCGTCTTTGTGACGTCTTGGGAAGCAACGAAGGTGTCCTTCCACTCACCGCCTCACCGCCTATACAATCATTGTCACGAATAAGGATAACAGGGTATAACATAATTACACGAGTTCTATGATACCCTCTAATCAACCCACAAGCCCAAATGTTCGTTTTGACCTCTCGCCAAAAGTCCAGATTATCGATCTACAGAGCAGTTATGCGAGAAAATTCACCATTAATTATATGTAACTCTAAAAGACCTGAAACTAGTGCTCACTGAAACTTAACAGATCAGGCTACAAAACATTAGTTGGCGGAATCCCGATTCGGCCAAAGCAGAAGGGCTAATTAACAGCTAAACACAACCCATCTACGTCTGTCCGAATACGGATCAGTAATAAATAAAGCGGCGTAACTTTTAGCCTACTGATCCAATGAGAATGATCCTTATCAACCTGAAAAGATAATTTCGAGAGCTACAATAACTTAGTTGGGTGAAGGTTCTGATTCGGACCCTAATTTGGACAAAACCGAGGGGAAAACCGACAGTTCCAAATTCTCAGGCAGACAGGACAGCGTGCGGTTAAAAATTCATATCTCCTAAATCGTAAGGCGGAATCAAGTGATCTTGGTGCCAAAAGTAAGATAACGACATCAGGAACAAAACTCTAGAATACGAAAATACCAGATTCGGCCTCTAAGTAAATCATAATGGCCCGACAAGAAAATATGCCAAATCACGTCAGCTCTCCTGAACAGTCGCGGTAAAACTACCATATCTCCTAAACCCTAACTCCAAATCATATGATCTCAGTGCCAACAGAAAGCTAAGATCAAGGGCTACAACTTTCTAAGAGGTGAGAAGATCAAAAAAACGTACGGAACTTACCCAAATCTGACGAACAAAATTGCTGCACTGCAGGGAGGAGGGTGGCGGCCGGTTGGAGAGGGGGAGGGAGTGGAGGGGAGAGGGTGGGGCGGCTAGGGTTAGGGGGAGGACACCCCCCAATGGACGGCCCCCCTCTTGGGCCTCTTGGGCTTTGGCCCAAGGCCCAGATTGCCGCGATATAGCTAAAAACCCCCTCAAATAATGGAATTTCTATTCTTTCAAAGTGCATTTTCCTCCCCAACTTCTTCTCAATTCCATCGATTTGATTCCAGGGCATTACAGTTTTGACAAACATGAGAGTAGACAACTAACGATTCCAGAGCCAGTAGACCGTAGAACAACCGCGGTTGGGGAGTGTTAACCGAATGGGGATCCAAAAATATTATTAAATTATAATCGCTTACAAAGAAAACCAACTAATTTATGCACGTCTATTAGCACCAAAAGCAACTAAGTATTTATTTATTATCCACGTCTGTCGTATAATTGCAGAGGACAAACCAACGCACGTAGGTGTAATTGATCCTGATTCCGTCGACACCGATCTTTTCTACAACTATGAAGGCAAGTCTATCTATTGAACATCAACCTAGTTATATTAAATGTAAAAGTTCCTTTGTTGTATCATATATGTACATGCATCGAAACTATGTCTCAAAATCAAATCGAATAAAAGAGATAAAGAGAAAAAAATGAGAAATGAGATAAGAGTGCAGTACAGCTGAGATGAGAAACTGTACTACAAGAGAAATATTAGGATGGTAAAGGGGCCCTTGACAGGAAAAGAGAAGAGGAAAGAGGCGGAACCCTTTACATATGGATGATATATAAGGACCAACAAAATACTTACTCGGATAAGAGGTTGTATTTAAGTGCCAACCATTTTTTTGTTTCGTCAAGCAGAAAATGCTACCTTGTTATGTAATTATGCTTTCCAAATCGGGTAAGTAATATTGCATGGGTTGAGTTATGGAGGAACCCAAGATCGGTAGGAAAAGTTCAAAAGTAGGGGATCCAATGCGCTACAGTACCGCACGGTGGAGTGTTGGGTCTGGGGAAGTCCGGCACAACCAACATTACGGGAACTCGGTGGAGGACTGGGTGAGCGTCCCAGGACACCAACGGAAAGTAATGGGTGGAGACTTAATTACGTAACCTGGAAAACATTATGCATTCTGAACTCGATATCGCATCAAAGGAAATACGGGAGACCTAGCTCAAGAGAGATCAGAGTAGCTATGAGTAAAGTGGTACAAAGCATGTGCAGTGCTAAATAAAATCATAAATTCATGCATATCTCCTGGATTGGAGTCTACAGTGACCGCTAGTGGTTTATCTTCTTACTGAGTGACAGGTAGTCTTTTCATAATTAAAACTTGCCACATAAATCTTGGTAAATTATTTTCCAGAAAAAGAGATGAGCTAAAAAATGTGATAACGCGCAGAGATGAGTCATACAGTGCATCTTTGCTAATAACTGCTTATTGAGTACACTAGTACCCATTCTTGCTATTATTCTCCTATGTTAGAAACTAGTCTGGTCGGGAATTATCCCGAGTGGGATGAAGGATACGCAGGTGCCAAGGAGGCCACAGGAGGCGAGGGCGCTTACTACAAGGAGCAGAGCGAGGTGGACATCTTATTCGACAAGTGGGACGAGTAGACGACTGGTGGAGCAGGGCAGACAAGCGAGGGGAATCATTTTCTGTTGTAATTAAGTAATTGTATTAAAGACTTAGTCTTGTGTGGCTATCGGCTGTAATAAAGTACATTTTTATCTTATTATTATATTGCATTAACTCTTGTAAGGCTTACTATTTGTCAGAGCAGTGTCCTACCGGGTAGACAAATAGTAATCCGTATGCTTAAGTGTGATTACCCTCCGGGGTAATAACACGAGCCGCCGCAGTAACTACCATCAACATGCGCATTTCATTAGGCGTTGAGACGCCTCTTGGCATAGAGTAACTACCATCCCTTCGTGCGCTATATAAGGGCTAATGTCAATGGACGAAAGAGAGGGAAGTATTAGTTCTAGTGATCTTATTCTCGTTTATAAACAGCATAGTAAATACAACAATACAGGAGTATAGTTGTTATTCTTTTCGGGGAAGATCTGAATCTGTCTAAATCACTATATCTTTCTATGCGTGTTTCTAATTCTAAAAAATCCTTAAATATTCATTAGTATGATCAACAGTGGACCACACCGTACGATATAAAATTTGCGTGAAAATCCCCCGCTCCAAACAGGCCGAACATACATCAAGTCTAAAAGAAATAAAAAGAATTGTGAAGCCCATGTGGCCCGGCCCAATCTGGAGAGCCCACTACGGCGTCTGGTATCCAATAAAAGAGAAGAAAAAGGAATTTCTCGAGGTTTTAGATCTCGTCGTCTCTCCCTCCTCTCCAAGACCCTAGCTTTCTTCTCCTTCTTCTTCCTCGGGCGGCGGCAGCCATGGACAAGAGCATGCTCGGCGACCTCGACGGCCTCCCGGAGGAGGACAAGATGCGCATGGCCGCCATGGTCGACCAGCTCCAGATCCGTGACAGGTCCGGACCATACGCCTCCCTGATAATAGTACGCTCGTGCCTACCCCTTCGATGATGATGGTCTAAGTGTTTCGCGTGCGAAATCGGACAGCTTAGTTGGGGAGGGTGGAGGCCTTACAGAAGCGATCTTTATGGCCCCTCCGCGATTGCTTTCTATGTTCTATTAGGATTACAAAGATTGGGTGCGATTATGCGGTGTGCTAGGATAGTTGTGCTGTGTCTGTTGGTATTTACTACTTTTATGTGATTTTAGCTCTTGCATTCCAAACCTGAGGGGATAAGTTTAAGGTTTAGGTAGATTTTTTTTTTGTTGATGAGATGTTGGGACTAGGATAGTTGTGTTGTGTCTGTTGTTGTTTACTAGATTTATGTGATTTTGCAGCTCTTACATTCCAAACCTGGGGGATTAGTTTAAGGGTTTGGTTTTTTTCCTTTTTCTTTGTTGATGAGATGTTGGGACTGAATTTACCGGCCATTTGGTAGGTGGCTGACAGTAATTTTGCTGAAAGATATACACTTTTGTGCTTCTTACGTTTTCTTGCTTGAGAGTTGAGATTGTTATGTGCTCATCTACTTGTTGTAGTATTAGCTGCTTTCAGTGGCAATTAGTGTAGTTTGTTCGTCTGCTTGGTGCTGTTAGCTGCTTTTGTCGTCACTGGGCACTTTTTACTTTGGAGATAAGTGAGCCTGTCAGGTAAAATGTGATCCAGAGGTGCTAGCCTTGTGCGATCCAACATCTTTCTCGCATTAGCCACCTTGGTGGTGACCAAGGGCACTGGGTGAAAATTAGGTTTGAGGGATTTTTTGTATGTTCAGTTCTTATGTGTTTGATTCGTCACTCGTTTGGCAAGTAGTTCTAGCCGTTGATATTGTGATGGTCATGAACTCACATTGATTAATAATACAACTGTTAACTTCTAAGAGGAAGGGATGGGGTATTGTACTGAGGTCTTAGGAGTTATTGCTGTTAAGTACTCCTCCAGTCACAAAAGAAAAGTCATTTTGGACATCGACACGGTCTTCAAAATGCAACTTTGACTACTCATTTCTATTGTAATATATTTTATAAAACTTAATAAAATTTTAATATTATGAAAGTATTTTTGAGGCAAATATGCACGTATCATTTTCATGTGTTCAATATAAATATTCAAAAATATATTGATAATCAAAGTCTATAATGTTTGACTCCACGTAACCCAAAACGACTTCCTTCTGTGAATGGAGGGCAATGTTCCCCTAGGCGCTGGTCTGCCGCCCGACTAGCGCCTAATTGCCGCCTAGGCGGGGCTAGATGGGTTAAATCGGCTAGGTGGGTTAGGCAGGAGGGCTGCCCCTAGTGCCTAGGCGGGCGCCTAGGGGAACACTGGTGGAGGGAGTATATTACATGGGTATAAGCATGTTCTTTTGGGGTCATTTGGCAGTGCTCATTTGAATTGTTGATTGATTGGTACTTATGTCCTTTTATCTGTTCAGATAGGATACGTTTTGTTCATGGTGTACAACTGTACATACTTTAACCAGAAATGCAAGTATAGATGTCATTTGGTTGTTTTTGTAAATTGTTCTTGAAGAGTTCACAAAGTTGGTGTTTAAGGCTAGTGTTTGAATTGTTCCATTAGTTTACACTTTACACAATAGTTGATCACTGCTTCATGCCATCGAAATCACCTGGGTTGGAAGATTAGTTTTTTTGCCTGGTTTATGTCGCTACATGTGACATGATTTAAACTCATGAAGTCAATAAGGATGATGATTGTGAATACTATAGCCCAGTATAATGATCCTTCGTAGTATGTCTACAAATACCATATTATTCCATGTAGCTTGAATAAACGTTTCCTATGAATATGCAATTTTCCCATTGTTTTCCCCAATATTCTTGCAAATTCTGTTATGCTTGATGGGTAAATCTTACCTACTCTGTATAGCCTTCGGTTTGTGAAATTTGCAACTGGAGAATGCTCACATTTTTGCTTTGTCATTTCACAGTTTAAGAATGTACAATGCCCTGGTGGAGAGATGCTTCACGGATTGTGTGGACACGTTCCGCCGGAAGACCCTGGACAAGCAAGAGGAGTCCTGCATCCGCCGCTGCGCTGAGAAGTTCCTGAAGCACTCCACGAGGGTTGGCATGAGATTTGCTGAGCTTAACCAGGGCGTTGCCACACCCGACTAATGGAATGGTTGTTCTTGCCCCCCTCAAGTTTCTAACCTTGGGGATTTTTTCATCGTCAATCTGTGATCCTTAAAGATTTGAGTACTTGTGGAGATGATAATCGTTACGTTATCACTTGAACCGACTGCCGGTTATCAAGTCGAATAAAATTACGTTGAATTCTTGTATCCAAGGCTTCTTCCTTTATGTGTAACAGTGTTGCTTAATAGTTATCCTTTGACAGCTTACCGAGAAGAGTTGGAATTTTCTGAATCTTTTCCTGTTCTTGACTGTTGATGTCTTTGTCCAATTCTTGAAGTATATCGTAAGCAGACGATCATCGCTATCTTCTCTGCTATCTATGGAGTGCGGACACAACATAGTGCATGATTTTTAAAGGGATTTTTTTTTCTTGCCCTCTCTTTAGGCATCTGCTTTGTCTGAGAGCGAAGCATGTTGTACCATGCGCATGATTAAGACATGGCCACAGGGCCGGCCCAAGCACGCACGAAACAAACTTTTTGGGCTGGGCTGGGCCGGGCCTAGAGAGTTGGCCCATCAGACTTGGGCCGGCCCGAAACAGGCTCTTTTTGGGCTGAGCTGGCATGCGAGGCCTAGAGAGTTGGCCCATCAGGCGACAGGCGGGCTAGCATGCTAGGCCCAGAGAGTTAGCCCATCAGGCGACAGGCGGGCTGGACGCGGCCCGAAGATGGTCCATTGCGTCCCAGCCCAGCAATCTCCTGGATCCCTCCTGAAAGCACGGACTGACCGCAACCTTCAGTTTGAAGGTCGAGTAGCATGTGCAGAGTAGTCTGCATATATCAATACACATGTACTCTATGTCACTGTGTCAGTGGGTACCTTATCACCGGCATATATGCTAGCTTTATTAGCTGGAGGTTTGTTAAACTGAAAGGCATCCGGATGAGTGCAGGTATGTAGTAGGTAGCTAGTAGCTACCACAGCAAAGTTGTGTGAACCAGGTCTGAACTTTTTTTGCATCAGTGGCTTCGGTAGTTCAAGTGCTGCACTTAGCATCATCAAATTATGCGTCCACTCAACCGGAACATCTTTAGGTGCACATGCACTACTCCCAACAGCATCGATTGATCCTGTTGTCGCATGACGTGTATGATGACGTCGTCCGAGCTAGCTGCAGGTAACTCGATACTCTGCCTAAATAGAGGGGATCACTGTGTTAACAGCAACACACGACACTCAGCAGTGCACTGTAGCAAATAGTGTGTCAACAGCGTACGGTAGCAGCACGTTGCGGATACTCGTTTGAACCTTTATTTTCGATTGGACGGTAAAGATCAGTATTGATGCCCTGCTATAAAGAGTATGCATGCTGCTCAAATGGAACATGCCCCTTTGCTGAAGTGCGCACTACTGTATCTGTATGTGAAGCGCATGCCTGCTTCCATTAGCTCTTGGGTCCCAAACGATCGTACTAATTATGCGTAGGTCCACTCACACATGTACAGCACCATTGATGGTGATGAAATTTCTAGCGAGCAGTACTACTATATGTCAAGGCCACCACCTCTCCATATAAGCAACCTTCCTCCCGCTGCTGATAATCAAAACACACAACGACCAGCATACGTAATGCAGGGGAACCGCCGGGCCGGCGTGCCTTCTTCCTCCTCCTCCTCGTCGCCGACCTTCTCCTCATGGCCGCTCCGGCCGCCGCCGTCGACAAGTACAACGGCCGGGTCGTCATCAGATACGCCGCCGGGTCGACGAGGGGGGATGCTAGTGCGCACCATGCTGTGACGTCGGCACTAATGCGGCGGCGCCTGGAGGACGAGGTGGCGCCGGAGTTGATCAATTCCCGGTGGCCGGCCGGCCTGGGGGTGGGGAATGGCGGCGATATCTCGTACGGCGCCCTCGATAAGAGCAAGCCGGCGTGCGGGGACTCGTGCGCCGGCAAAGGGCAATCCTACACCCGGCCGTGCACGTACAAGGAACGTTGCCCCCACTAGTCACGGCGCGCCCGTGCATGCATCGCGCTGCGCATGCATGCTGTCATATAGGGTCTGTTTGGTTCACTGTATATCCTTAGCCTGGCCCGTACGGGTCATGCAGGCTGAGGCTAGCTAAATTTGAGTGCGTGCAATATAAATTTCATTTGGTTGGTTGTTTGTTGAGACAGTTTGTCTTTGAGATATTGTTTGGTTGGCTGCATCAGGAGAGTGGATGCATGACTGGATGCAATGTTGGGCTGTTTAGTTGCCTGCATGTAGGAGTGTGTGCTCACCTCTTATATTGGGTGGTAAGAATACCCCTAAGTAAAATGTGTTAGTAGGATGAAAAAATGGCTAAGGATGTTATGAAGCTTTTGCTCATACTTGTACTTCTATTGTTTTGTGGATTAAAGGTGCTTGTATATATTACAATCTATAAAATTATGTCGCCTATCAGTCATCACCATCACCATGATTCATAAATGTCACAGTTTGTTCATAACGCATACCAATGGTCGAGCCCATACAATGGTATCACACTGAACTACTGTTTTCTTCAAATATTGGTTATATGGATAAGTGTGAGATGTGCTCTCCCAAGAACCAAAGATTGCTTAGATACAATAATACAGACAATGATTCTTAACTACCACAATTCTACGAAGCAGAATTGTCTGTCTGGGAAAGAAAAGCACACGCATGTAGCAAACATAGTTCAGGGCGGCATCTTACAAGTCAGGCTCATGAAAATGGATACATGAGTTCCCATTAAACATATCTTACAAGTTACAAACATTGTCAAAGCACGCGCATGTAGCAAACATAGTTCAGGGCTTTGGTTCATCAGTCTCCAAACATTCGTCAATACATCCAGACATCCAGACATCAATACATCCATATATATCATTCATATATATCATACATCAACACATCCATACATCCAGCATTCATACATCCATATATATCCAGACATCCAGGATAGACATCCATATATACATCCAGCATTCATACATCCATACATCAATACATCCATATATATCCATATATATCCATACATCCATATATACATCCAGGAAAGCCAGCATTCATACATCCAGACATCAATACATCCATATATATCATTCATCAGTCTCCAGACATCAATACATCCAGACATCAAAATGTGTCCATATCCAGAAAGTTTCATACATACAAAAAGTGATAGCTGTATTGATGTCTGGATCAAAGTTTGACAGATCAAAGTTTCATACATCCAGACATCAAAGTTTCATATCCAGACATCAATACATTGTCAGATCAAAGTCATAGCTATTTCATAAATACAAAAAAAACATTGACAGATCCACATCCAGAAAGCAGTGATGGAAGTTTAGCCAAAAAACAATGATAGAAGTTTAGCAAAAAAAAAACAGAGATGTTCGTAATCCACAAATAGTTAGTTAGGATCAGTTGGATGTGTGAGCGGCCTGGTAAGAACTAACTCACATCGCACGCCTAGGCTCACTCATTTGGATAAAAACCAGGCTTAGAGCTTTGTTGTTAGTCAGGTAGGTAAGAACAGCCAACAGTGCCCCCTCGTCAAAGCCTTGGAGATCCATGATAGCATTATACAGGTCAGGATGACACTTGGCATGCACGGTGTACTTGATGGCACTAGCCATCTCACGCACAGCATTTGACATGTTGTTCAAGATCACTGCTTCCTCCTCGGACACAAGGGGAGTTGAACCTCCTATTTGTTTGAATTTTAGTGGGGATTTCAGTGGAGGGTGGTAGGATCATCTCATTACGCAACTCCTCAACAGCAAACAGAACATCCTGAAAGTACCGACTAATGGTCTCAATGGATCTCCTAAATGTTGGCTACAAAGCCCTAAACCTATGGTTGTGGGCCTTGGCCAACAACGAGGAGAAACATGGTCACTTGTTCCTCAACATAGGTATTAATGCTGTCTCGGAGTAGCTGTCTTGCACGAAACAAATTACAGAGATGGAAAAAGGGGGCCCTCCTCATTCTAAGCTGCTCTAAACAATGTGTGTCATCTGAATTGTAGATCCATTGCAGGTTTGACTGTCGAGCTATGTCCCTTTCTACCATAGGACCATACGTAATTATATGAGTGGACTATTTAGCACTAGCTCTTCTAACTATGGCAAGCATGTAAGCGCACAGGGCAGCAACTAGACCAGCACCCCTCGCAATTAGGAGTTGTCGTTTACGCGCCAAGTCATCCATCTACGAACCAAATACACAAACCAATATATCAGTTATGCATGTCTACCACGGCTGCCACATCCTAAGGATGCATCATATTAAACAAGTATGCAGATCAATAATGCTCCAGTATGCAGATCAAGCTTGCAGATTACAAGGGTGCAAATCAAGAATGCAGATAGCCCATCGTTTATGCAGATAAACAAGAATGCAGATAACCCATCGTTTGATCCAGTATGCAGATCAAGCATGCAGATTACAAGGGTACAAATCAAGTATGTAACAAGTATAGATCTAGTCATTCCAGCATGCAGAGTACAGATCAAGTATGTAATCAAGCATGCAGAGTACAGATCAAGTATGTAATCGAGCATGCAGAGTATAAATCAAGAACTAACAAGGGCCAAATCAAATAAAAATCACAGATCAAGTCATTCCAGCATGCAACAAGTATAGATCTAGTCAAAGCATGGGAGAGGGGGAGGAGAGGGGACACCGGGGCCGGGCAGCAGCGGATACCCCGCTGGAGCACCGTTCACTGGTATTACCTCCGCCGGCGAGAGCAGTGAGAACAGGAGGAGGAGTGCGGCCTTGCGCCTTGAGCTGGAGGAGGACCCGCCGCTGGAGGGGAGAGGTAACCCTAGCGCCGGCGCTGCACGCGCTTATGCACGCGGAGGGCAACGCAAGCGGTCGGGTTTTGCACGAGCGTGGCCTGGCCCGCGAGAGAAGCAGCAGATGCGCGTTTGCGTCGGGCCTGGCTCTAGGGCGGCTTTTGCACGAGCGCGGCCTGGCTAGCGCGAGGAAGCAGCGAACCAAACGCACAATAAGTTGCACGAAGCGGTGCGAGCCAACCAAATTCGGGGAACCAAATAGACCCTTAGGGTGTGTTTGGTTGGTGAGATGAGTTAAATGGAATGTGTGGTTCTATTATTTTGAATGAATGCGATGGTTCAACATCTATAAATAATATTTTATAAATTTGTATTTTATCATGTAGAATTGAATGGTTTCATTCCAGCAACCAAACACATTGATATTTTTTTTTCTTCTAAAACCAACACTGGGTACCAGTCGAGTCGACTTCTTTTAGAGTGAATTATCTTCCCTTCTCTATACGTCCTTTGGAGCTCATTTGAATACAGGTGGTGTGCCTGTTCCTTCCTCCAGCAGCTCCCCGGCGGCGAGGGTCGTTGTTTTGTGAATCCGTCGCCAATTTGGCTGCACCTTGTATAGTTTTTTTTGTTATGGCCGTCGTGTACTCTCGACCTGTTGGGCCGGAATAGGTCCGGGTGTAACTTGCAGGCGTTGTTACGTCGACTTTATGAGGAGAGCAAACTACAGAAGGGGTTCCGAGGGACTGGAAGAGACGGACAAAAAAAATATTTCGATTTCGTGCTGAACCACGTACTTGATTGCGTAATTAGTTACATTTCAACCCATCTCTAACAACTACATTTCTGGCTGATATTATAAATGAAAATTCCGATAATTAAGAAGAAGAACAAGAAAAAAAAAATCGATAAGTGATAGTAATTACCAAATATATATAGGATTACATCACGTTGCATCTTCATAATTTATAATAGCTAAAAGTTTTGAATAAATCACAACTACATTGCTGGAGGGAAACTCTTCTAAATAAAGCAATTCTTCCTAGAAAATGCTGATGCAAATTCTGCTTTCTTGACAATATCAGTATCAAGACACAAAAAAAACAGTCCCCTTGAAACGCGGGTGATGGTAAGAAAGCTCCAGGAACCAAGCAGCATGGAACTTATAAATTCCCCTTATCCAAACGTGTCTTGAAACAAACATGGATTTCATATTGAGCCCCAAATATACGCAGACGCTTTAACCAGAAGAACTTCTTGCGCAATTCGTGTGTTTCCGCTTTTGTGACAAGAAATTGTTTCTTGATATGCATTGAAAATTGCTCCCTGGACTTCTTATCAATATGAGGTGATCGTAACACAGTATACAAGGCTCGCGATTCAGGCAATCCAATCTTCTGTGTGAAAGGCGTAAGCCCTGAAAACTGGTTGATTTGGTTGAAAGATTTCATCACTATGCGTATCTTTGTGGCCATGACTCCACGGCAAAGCCGAACTTTTGTCACTGTTTGCAAACACCATGGCACAGGGAGATTGTTAAAATTAGCCTTGTCATAAAACCATGAAGCAATTTAGGCAGCAGTAAAAAGACAGAAGCAATTTAGGCACCTATCCTTATTGTTGACATGATGGGTGGGTAAGGTAAGAAATTTACAATGTTTTAGCATACATATTAATCTGCAATATGGTAGCAGAAGAAAAAAAAAAGGAAAAGGAACAGACAGAGAGCACTTCTAGTAAAAGGTTCAACACTGGGCTTTTAGCATACATATTAATATGCAATATAGTGCTCAGCAATGCAATGTTACATTGATTTCCTGGACCTGGTTCCCATATAGCTATTTAGTATATATGTTTGCAGCTACTGTACTTCATGAAGTAATTGACCCCATTACAAATTTTCTATTGTGAAAACCAAGGAAGACAAGAAAAACAGCAGAGTTCAAAATAGTTTCAAATTCCCATGCTCACTGAGTACAGATGATGATCTATTGATCTACATATGCATGTAAACAATTATATACTACTGCATACCATTCCGCTAACCTTTGGTTTCAGGTTATAACAATTTCACCTTGGTGCTTACATATAAAAAGGAAAAAGAGTCACATGCAGTTGATTTCGCACCTACACTATTTTGAGTTAGATATTTAAACAAGGACATGCTGCACAATCACTCCTCATGTATTACAATCCTAAACAAGGACATGTGGCCACTACCAAATGCAAGATAAGTGTGCACTGCAGACCTTAAATGCAAACATAAGTCCTCAAATGCAATATGTGCTATAAAGTAGTGTGCCTACTAAAGCTGCATGGTGAGGCCAACTTCAGATCAAATTCAAACAGCATTGTGGATCAAACATAAAGTAGTATTATGTTCACTAGACCAGAGCAAACTAGATGCTTTTAAAAAAAATGAGAGGATAAGTATCATCACCTAGAAAGAGAAGGGAACACAATGTCCACACTGCCCTCCCAAGAATTCACCACCTTACTCCAAGCACCAATCCCTGCAAATATAAATAACAAAAAAACATGTAATATTGTTATTTCACAGAAAATGTATATTTTGGCTAATTAAACCATCCTACTACCTCGGTAATACTACGCAGCCAAGAAACAACTACTGACTCAAGTTGCCAACAAGGTCCTTTTTATTACCATTTCTCGCTCGTAATCTCAGTATCCCATCTAGCAACAAATGCATTCCCATTTCTCACTCGTAATCTCAGTATCCCATCTAGCAACAAATGCTCTAGAGCAGAGAAAAGATGGGATTTCTTTTCCGCATCCCTTCTCAGCAGTCTTCTTCCTTGCCTCAGTATCATCTTTATTTCCAATTCTCTATTAGGTAGCAGTAGGTTTATGACAGTAAAGCACACAGCCAAGAAGCAAGAACCAGCAAGCTTCTTCTTGTTGCAATTTCACCAAAGCATTTCCTTTTACTAATGGGATCCCTTTTAGTTATGCACTTTCTCATTGTTCTTTCTTCTTCTTGAACTAGATGTGCATAAGACTTACAGAAACATCAAGTAGGCAAGAAGCAAGGACCTAATTCCAATCCAGAATAGAAGACCATGAAAAAATTGGAAATCGTCACATAACCCTAGGACGAGGTGTAGAAGAAGCAAAGAGGACGAAGATGAGTCGAAGACTAACAAGCAGTTACCGGGGAAGACCAGATCCAGGGGAAGACAGGGGCTCGCCGACGGTGGAGATCCGAGGGCAGAGGGTGATGCGACGGCGGCGGAGTTCCAGATGGAGCAGGGAAACGCGGCGGGCAGAGGCAACCAAGGGCGAGGCCGCAAGGGTTTACGTTCTTCACAGGGACGAGAGAGAGTATTTAAACAAAAAATACTGTTTAAAAATCGAGGTGAACACAACAAACAGAAAATTGCAAGCACATAGAAGGCAGTCTAGCACAAGCATGGGACCGTGTTACAAAGCATATAACCACGTGCTGTTTAGACTAGAATACTTAAGAAAATAATTCCATATCCATATCAATCAAAGTTTGCATAATCCACTGAAGCATGCACCTTACCAGCTTATGCACAGTTTATCACATAAGTCTGGAAGCTACAGACACTCCGCCAAAAGTTTACAAGGTGACATCAAACAGACTATCATTAGTCATAGCTTGACAAGACAGAAAATTTCAAGCATATATTATTAGTTTACACACAGTTAATCAACTGCCCAAAAAAAATATAAGCATGCCACTAAACAATTCACAAGGTGACATAAAGCAGGTGTGTCTACAATCACAAAAGCGGCGTGCCAAGACAACAATTTTCATGCCAAAAGACGGCTGCTTAAGAGCTAAGACATTTTGACGCACCAGATCTAGTCTGCCAACTCAGGTCAAAAGTTTTAGATTGGCACAATAACCAGGCTAACTAGAAACATTTAAGTAGTACTAAGCTATCCTTTCCAATAAAAAATGAGCTATCAAGAAATCGATTAAGGGAACAATCAAGGTTCCAGAAATCGGACCTAGGCGCCACCTAGGCGTGCTCTGCCGCTGTGACTTCGACGAAGTCGGCGGGCTGGCCGCCTAGGACCGGTTAGGTGGTCATAGCCGGTCCAAGGTGGCTTAGGCGTTAGGCGACGCTCGGCGAGGTTCCAACCATCCTCGCCGCCAAATCGAGGTCGCTCTCGCCATCTCCGCCGCCAAATCGAGTCCCCCCCCGCTTTCTTCTCGCCTGTGTTCTCTATGCCGCCCCCGCTCTGCTCTCGTGGCACCCCGCCACATCGCCATGAGGAAGGGGATGAAGGGGAAGGGCTCTGTTCTTGAGGTGATAATGTGAGAGGCAGGGTTGAGACGGCGGCAGCAGGAAACCCTACAGGCAGCAGCAGTAGTGTTGGGGGAGAAGAGACGTAGCAGCTTGGGCCTGATGGGATGGAGCTTACTGCTTGACTGACCAGGTAAGTTTCACTCTTTTTATATTTTTATATTTTTCTTTTTTGGCTTTCTTTTCTCCTTTAGTCCTTTTCTTCTACTCTTCTTCCGCACTGCACTCAAGTCGGCCGCCTAGGTGGCGCCTAGACTAGCTAGGTGCTAGGCACCGGTCTGTAGCCCAACTAGCGCCTAGCGCTTTCTTGAACCTTGGGAATAATAGATGAAATAGTTTAACAAAAAAAATATCTCTTCATGAGAAACTTTTAACACAAGTTTCCCATATACGCGAAAATCAAAATGTAACCAAAGCATACAACTTCAACAAACAAAGCTCCACCTTATCTTTTCAATTTTTCATCTGTAGTTCCAATTCATTAGCTGTGGTTATTTTTTAGGAAACAAATCCATAAACACCCCCATCAGTCACCGTTTTCAATTTGCCACCAATATCTCATTTTCGAATACTTTGCCCCCCACAAGGTAAGCTTGCTTGCAAATACCCACCAAGGTCGCATGTTTGCGCTATTTTCTTGTGGTTTTAATTATCTTTGGCACTTGTTTCAATTATTTTAGTACTTGTTTAAGCGATTTCAATACTTGGTTCAATCATTTGAGTGATTTCAGTATTTTAAATGCATGGTTTCAGCATTGAAACATTAGTAATGAAATAGTGTATTACAAGTACCAAGATCGCCCAAATAATTAAAATAAGTATTAAAATCAATGAAGCGACTATTGACACAAGCAAATGCCAAAGATAATGAAAACCACAAGAAATAGAGCTAACATGCGGCTTGGGGTATTTGCATGCCAACTTAACTTATGGGGTGCATAGTAAACATAATTAAACATGAGGCAAATTGAAACAGCATGCTAACTGTTTTTTTATTCAAATGTACCAAGACCCTAATAACACAGCTCAAACCGAGGAAAACAAAGACATACCACCAAGGGTCCAACGAAAGATCAATTTTTTTGAAAAACCACCCGAATTAACGCGAGTTGAATCACGCAATTACCCTAACCACCCAGCCACTGCGGCGCCAACCAAGCCATTGCCGCATCTACCACGGCCACTTCAGCACGATAACTCAAGAACAACATCGCGAGCCTCCAACCCCGCCACAACAGGAGACGAGATATGAGATTTCCAGCGGGAAGTGTTCAAGCCAACAAAATCAAAGACGCCTTCCTTGGTACGGGTGCGGCACCGGCAAGGAAACCGCCGAATCCCGCGCGGATCTAACCAGCCGGGGGCAAGCCCACGCCACAGACCTAGGGTTTGCGGTGGCAAAACCGCACGAGCGCACACGCACTACAAACACGCTCACAAGCACGAGGAGAGAGACAAAGGGAGGGAGGGAGATTTACCGGATGCGTCAGGTGACCGCCGGGGAGGCGCCGCCGCCACGATGATGGGAAGGGAGGAAGGGGGTGGGTGCGGGAGGAGAGGAGGGCTCTGGGTGGAATCGTGGATGCACCATGCACGACGCGAAAGGGACAGATGGGTGGGTGGGTTTATGGGCCAGATGGGTCGTGGGCCATGGTTGCTTGGGGAGAGAGAAACGGAGGCCCACAATTTTACGAGCCTTGATTGGTTAGAGAAAGATAGAGACAAAGGGAGACCGAGTGTATCTAAAAAATATATAATATATAAAGTGATATTCTTTTTTTAACATGTGTTATTCTCAAGCTTGTTTGTTTAGGCCTTAACCTAAGCACAAACAAAGGTTTTTTCAACCGGACTTTTGAAAAGCACAAGCCACTCAACAACTATAAGCTATAAGTCAATCTAGGGTTTTTTTTTTTGGTCTTTTGCGGAATGGAATAGACATTTGTCATTGAAGTTCAAAGAAATTACCCACACATACTAGGGTATAAAATCTCTATCTCAAGCTTCAACATCCACGACCTCCACCGGCCTCTCTCGACCTCGGCCCGTGCCGCCAACTTGGCCTCCCCTCCGCGACGCTTCTCCCCGTTGTCGTCGTCGTCCCACGTCGTTGACCCGGCCTCCTCCCTCCGTCGTCGTCCTCCTCCCGCGGGCCTCTTCGCCGCCCCTACCTCAGCCGATGACCCCGTTTGTGGGCTAGCGGGTGTGCCCCCCCCTCTAGATCCGGAGGACAAGAGGCTGGGTGGCGGTGAGGCCAACGATAGCCCGTGCGACAAGGGCAGCCTGCCAATGAGCACGACCCTCACCCTTTCGTCTGCAACCTTCACCCACCCATCTGTGACCTCCTCCCCGTACGGTGCTGGCAACCCTATCTCCCGCCCTCGCCATCCTCCTCCCCGTCCCTGACAACGTCGACCTCCTCTTCGTCCGCACCATCATCAAGGGATCCTCGGCATTGCTGAGGTGTATTAGTTATGCATGTTGAGGAAAACAAACTAGCAGGGATCAGGTCTTCCCGCCGCCAAATCATTGTCCTATGCAGATGTTCTTCGAGGACGACATACACGACGACCTGCGTGAGATCTTGCTATTCGTACATGATGTCCATGACTTTCAGGGATCGATCTATGATTAGTTAAGATATGCATATTTGCATTGTGCAACCATTAAAGTTATAATTTGATCTCATCGCTGCAAGGCACAGATGCATGCAATGGTGCAACCATACCAACTTCGCAAATCTCATCGTCCCAAATTTTTGGACGGTTAAAAAATTTCAGGAGCCACCAGTAGACCGAAAAATTTATCTTTGGTCTATCATATGCTTTTAATATATTCAATATATATGGATAATGAAAAAAAAATGTATTGTACTATGTGCAATCCCGCGGCAGCGTCGTGGCCTCGTGGGCGGGTGGCCAAGTAGGCTATGAGGAGGCGGCACCATGCTGGTGTGCACCGAGGGATCATTTTGGGCACACATCAGCCCATCAGTCCAGAGCAGTGAATGTATACCGGGGCGTAGGCGAGGTGGCTAGCAGAGTATGGTCAAGAGAGGGATCAACGTCGCCAAAGTGTGAGCGGGAGAGACGTGATGCTAGTCAGGGCGGAGTTCGGCCAAGTGAAGCAGCCGAGCCGAAGGCACGCAGCAGACTAAGCCTGACGACAATGACTGGACTTATCGGTGTAATATATGAACAATTCAGTGAGTTGGGTGATTTTGGCTGGGCTGGCGCGCGACCGATTTGGTGAGACGGGCTGGCGTTGGATTGGATGGCGCTGTGCCGGGGTGGCCCGCTGCGCGCGGCTGGTACCCGGAGAAGGAGAAGGAGCAAGTGGGGCTGGTTAAACGTAGGTAAACGGTGCCTCGGTAAGGTAAAAACGTAGTACTGCCTTCAAAAAAAGGCGATGATTGATTTTTAAAAAGGAGACTACGAAGAAATCACAGGTTAGCCCGTTAATCGGCTAGAACCAAAGCTGTTTTTAGAACTAACAAGGGTGGATCAAAGGTACTATATAGCAAAAACAACGCCCATGCGACAAATCTGGCGAATTTGCAACTACGTTCATGGATTGTACTTAAAACACTATAAACTTAGGCATTCAAACATGCAAATATTATCAACGAAAGCAGAATAGACAAGATAAAGTCTACCACCATGGTCCAATGCAGGATCTCGGCACCCCGGGTATGCAACCCCGAGACTCTCGGTGTATTCCGAACTAGCAAAGAATACTAAATAAAATAAATAAAATAGTAATAAATAAAATCCAAAAATTGCAAAACCAGAACCAAAAGAAAGATACTGATTTTAGATGAACATAGAAATTTGAATCACTCCAATCGGAGTTCGGATGAAGAAGATATGACATTTGAAAGTTTGAAAACACACAAAATGATGAAAATCAGAATTTTTAGATTTTTAAAATTATTTTTCTAAAGGAAAATTAGTTTATTATGTCGTGCTGACGTCAGCCACCGGATTTTAATTTTTAACCGAATTATTTTTTGAAAGAAAAATAAATGAGTCACCGACAAGTAGGCCCCACGTCCTGTATGGACTGGGTCCATAGGAAGGTGCTAGTCCACGGTGGACCAGGCGCACGAAATAATGAGCTTGCACACGCTGGCGCTGCTGCCACGCTGGCGGTGACGTGGCGGCCACATGCGTGAAAGGGTGGAGATGACACCGAGGTGGCGCTGAGGTGGGTAGCCACGTCGACGGTGGAGCGGCGGCGCTTGGGGACCGAGGGTCGCTGGCGAACAGCGCATGGCCCCAAGCCCCGGTGCACATTAACTGACCCTCGCGATTGTGCAGTGTATAAATGAGACGCCGCACATGGCCCCAAGCCCCGGTGGACATTAACTCACCTTCGCGAGTGTGCAGTGTCTAAATAAGACACCGCGCATGGTCATGAGTCCTGGTGCACACTAACTCACCCTCGCGAGTGTAGCCTTCGGACCTGGTGCACACCGATACCCTCTACAGGCACGATGGTGCATACGAAGATGTCGCGCATGGCTCAGGCCCCAGTACACAATACCTGGTCCTAAACACCAGGGCACACGGGGGGGGGGGGCAGCGCCGATCTTCGCCTCCCCCTCTCAAAAATTAGGGCTCCTTCGGAGACCTATCAAAAAAAGTATCGCACGACAAACCCTAGTCGTTCCGACGGTTGTGCCTCGGAGACCAGGGTGTCTCCCACCTCGGGGCTTCACCATGGCGGAGAGATCTAGCATATCGCGCTCAAACGCGCAAAGCCCTAGTCGTTCCTACGACCGTGCCTCAGCGACCAGGGAGTCTACCGTGTCGGGGCCTCGCCTCGGCGGAGAGACCTCGCATATCGTGCTCAAACGCGCAAAGCCCTAGTCGTTCCCACGACCGTGCCTCAGCGACCAGGGAGTCTCCCGCCTTGAGGGCCTCGCCTTAGCGGAGAGACCTCGCATATTGCGCTCAAACGCGCAAAGCCCTAGTCGTTTCGACGACCATGCCTCGGCGACTAGGGA
This sequence comes from Hsuehochloa calcarea, assembly GCA_036346395.1. Lineage (NCBI taxonomy): Eukaryota > Viridiplantae > Streptophyta > Magnoliopsida > Poales > Poaceae > Hsuehochloa > Hsuehochloa calcarea. The sequence continues at coordinate 29,433,260 of CM070616.1, forward strand.
GTCTCCCGCCTCGGGGCCTCGCCTTGGCGGGAGACCTTGCATATCGCGCTCAAACGGGCAAAGCCCTAGTCATTCCGACGGCTGTGCCTTGGCGACTAGGGAGTCTCCTACCTCGGGGCATCACCTCAGTGGAGAGAACTCGCATATCGCGCTCAAACATGCAAAGCACTAGTCGTTTCAACGGCCGTGCCTCGCCGACTAGTGAGTCTCCCGCCTCAGAGCCTCGTGCCTCGATGACCAGGGAGTCCCGCCTCGGAGCCTCGCCACGGTAGAGAGATCTAGCATATCACGCTCAAACGGGCAAAACCCTAGTCTTTCTGATGGTTGTGCCTTGGCGATCAGAAAGTCTCCCACCTCGGAGCCTCGCTCGGTGGAGAGACCTCGCATATCGCACTCAAACGCGCAAATCCCTAGTCATTTCGATGGTCGTGCCTCATCGACTAGGGAGTCTCCCGCCACAGGGCCTCGCCTCGGCGGAGCGACCTCGCATATTGCGCTCAAATGTGCAAAGCCCTAGTCGTTCCAACAGCCGTGCCTCGACGACCAGGGAGTCTCACGCGTCGGGGCCTCGCCTCGGCGGAGGGACCTCGCATATTGCGCTCAAACGCGCAAAGCCCTAGCCATTTTGACGACCGTGCCTCGGCGACCAGGGAGTCTCCCGCCTCGGGGCCTTGCCTCGGCGGAGAGATCTAACATATCGCACTCAAATGCGCAAAAGCCCTACGACCGTCGTGCCTCGGCGACCAGGGAGTCTCCCGCCTCGGGGACTCGACTCGGCAGAGAGACCTCGCATATCACGCTCATGCGTACAAAGTCCTAGTCGTTCCGACGGCCGTGCCTCGGTGACTGTGGGGCTCCCGCCTCAAGGCCTCGCCTCGGCGAGAGACCTCGCATGTTCGTGCATAAACGAAAGCAGACAAATGGTTGTTCCGACTACCGTGCCTCGAAAGTCTCCGCCTCGGGGCCTCACCTTAGCGGAGAGATCTAGCATATCGTGCTCAAAGCTGCAAAGCCCTAGTCGTTCGACGGCGGAGAGATCTAGCATATCGCGCTCAAACGCGCAAAGCCCTAGTCGTTCCTACGACCGTGCCTCGGCGACTGTGGAGTCTCACTGCGGGGCCTCGCCTCGGGAGAGACCTCGTGATATCGTGCTCAAACGCCGAAAGCCCTAGTCGCTCCCACGACCGTGCCTCGGCGACTGTGGAGTCTCGCCTCGAGGGCCTCGCCTTAGCGGAGAGACCTCGTGATATTGCGCCAAACGCGCAAAGCCCTAGTCGCTTCGACGACCATGCCTCGGCGACTAGGGAGTCTCCCGCCTCGGGGCCTCGCCTTGGCGGGAGACCTTGCATATCGCGCTCAAACGGGCAAAGCCCTAGTCATTCCGACGGCCGTGCCTTGGCGACTAGGGAGTCTCCTACCTCGGGGCATCACCTCAGTGGAGAGAACTCGCATATCGCGCTCAAACATGCAAAGCACTAGTCGTTTCAACGGCCGTGCCTCGCCGACTAGTGAGTCTCCCGCCTCAGAGCCTCGTGCCTCGATGACCAGGGAGTCCCGCCTCGGAGCCTCGCCACGGTAGAGAGATCTAGCATATCACGCTCAAACGGGCAAAACCCTAGTCTTTCTGATGGTTGTGCCTTGGCGATCAGAAAGTCTCCCACCTCGGAGCCTCGCTCGGTGGAGAGACCTCGCATATCGCACTCAAACGCGCAAATCCCTAGTCATTTCGATGGTCGTGCCTCATCGACTAGGGAGTCTCCCGCCACAGGGCCTCGCCTCGGCGGAGCGACCTCGCATATTGCGCTCAAATGTGCAAAGCCCTAGTCGTTCCAACAGCCGTGCCTCGACGACCAGGGAGTCTCCCGCCTCGGGGCCTCGCCTCGGCGGAGGGACCTCGCATATTGTGCTCAAACGCGCAAAGCCCTAGCCATTTTGACGACCGTGCCTCGGCGACCAGGGAGTCTCCCGCCTCGGGGCCTTGCCTCGGCGGAGAGATCTAACATATCACACTCAAATGCGCAAAGCCCTAGCCGTTCCGACTGTCGTGCCTCGGCGACCAGGGAGTCTCCCGCCTCGGGGACTCGACTCGGCAGAGAGACCTCGCATATCACGCTCAAGCGTACAAAGTCCTAGTCGTTCCGACGGCCGTGCCTCGGTGACCAGGGGCTCTCCCGCCTCAAGGCCTCGCCTCGGCAGAGAGACCTTGCATGTCGTGCGCAAACGAGCAGAGCGCTGGTTGTTCCGACGGCCGTGCCTCGGCGACTAGGGAGTCTCCCGCCTCGGGGCCTCACCTTAGCGGAGAGATCTAGCATATCGTGCTCAAACGCGCAAAGCCCTAGTCGTTCCGACGGCCGTGCCTCGGCGACTAGAGAGTCTCCCGCCTCGGGGCCTCGCCTTAGCGGAGAGACCTCGCATATCGCGCTCAAACACACAAAGCCATAGTCATTCCGACGGCCATGCCTCGGCGACCAGGGAGTCTCCCACCTCAGGGCCTCGCCTTAGCAGAGAGTTCTAGCATATCGTGCTCAAACACGCAATGCCCTAGTCGTTCCGATGGTCGTGCCTCGGCGACCAAGGAGTCTCCCGCCTCGGGGCCTCACCTCGGCCACCATGGAGTCTCCCACCTCGGGACCTCACCTCGGTGGAGAGATCTAGCATATCGTGCTCAAGCGCGCAAAGCCCTAGTCATTCCGACGGCCGTGCCTCGGCGACTAGGGAGTCTCCCGCCTCGGGGCCTCACCTCGGCGGAGAGACATTGCACATCGTGCTTAATCGTGCAAAACCCTAGCCTCTCCGAAGGCCGTGCCTCGATGACTAGGGAGTCTCTCGCCTCGAGGGCCTCGCCTCGGCAGAGAGACCTCGCATACCACGCTCTGTCACACAAACCCTAGTCGTTCCGATAGCCGTGGCTCGGCAACTAAGGAGTCTCCCGCCTCGGGGCCTCGTCTCGGCGAAGAGAACTCGCATATCACGCATCAGCACACCAAAATCTTGCAGCAGGGGACGACGTTCGACTTCGCTTCCCCTCCGCTAGCTGTGGGCTCCCAAGCGATTACCAATGAGGAAATGACGTTATATCTTTAAAGCATGCACTACGGCAACCAATTCTAAATCATGAGGGATAATTTGCTTCATGAGGTCTTAACTGACGGGAAGTATACACTACCACCTTCCTTTCTTGCATCAGGATGCAACTGAGACCTTGTCGCATCACAGAATATCTCAAAATCCTTTCGGACATCGGATAAAATCAACACTGGTGCAGTGGTCAAACTCTTCTTCAATTCTTAAAAACTTTGTGCACATTCTGGTGTCCAAGAAAATGTCTTTTCCTTCTTCAACAACTGAGTGAGGGGTCTTGCTATTCTGGAGAATCCTTCTATAAACCGACGGTAGCATCCTGCCATTCCAAGGAAACTTCTAATCTGAGGCACTGATTTGGGCGACTCCTAGTTGAGCACATCCTTGAGTTTGCTAAGGTTGACGATGACTCCTTCTACAGACATGATGTGCCCCAAGAAAGTGACTTCCTTTATCCAAAACTCACACTTGTTGAATTTAGCATAGAGTTGATGATCCCTAAGCTTATTCAGGATCAAGCGGAGGTGCTCTTCATGTTCTTCCTCACTCTTGGAGTAAACTAGAATATCGTTAATAAAGATAATGACGAACTTATCCAAATACCCCATTAATACTTTATTCATCAAGTTCATAAAGTAAGCAGGAGCATTGGTCAATCTAAAAGACATGACCGTGAACTCGTACAATCCATATCGGGTTGAGATGAAAGCTGTCTTGGGAATATTCTCTTGGCGAATCCTCAACTGATGGTATCCTGACCTCAAATCTATCTTAGAGAATACTCCGGCTCCCTTCAAATGGTCGAACAAATCATCAATCCTGGGCACAGGGTACTTGTTCTTGATGGTGACTTCATTGAGTGAGCGGTAATCCACACATATCCGTTGGGTACCATCCTTCTTTGCAACAAAGATCACTGGAGCTCCCCAATGTGAAGAACTTGGTCGGACAAAATCTTTATCTTGCATCTCCTTGATCTGCTTCTTCATCTCAACTAAGTCGTCAACTGGCAAACGATAAGGTCTCTTGGAAATGGGTGAAGTTCCAAGAACTAGGTTGATGATGAACTCTAGGTCCCTAACTGATGGCATCTCGGGCAAATCACCAAGAAAGACATCCGAAAACTCTTTGACCACTGGCACATCTTCCAAAGATACAATATTAACGTTGTAGACTAATACTCCCTCATGCTTTCCCATGGAGGCTTCAAATTTTACTCTGGTTCTCACTGGACTGACCAAAAGAGATGCTTCTACCACCACAATCCAAGACTGCTTGGTGATAAGCAAGTCAATCCATACCCAAAATCACATCTAAGGACTTGGCATCGATGATTATGAGGTTGGTTAGAAATTCTACCCATTCTATGGTTACTCTAACTTTTGGGCAACATTGGTTCGTACTTAACTCGGAACCGAGGGATTGAACCAATAAACCATTTTTAAGAGGCAAAACCTTTAGCTGGTGCTTTGCAACAAAACTCCGAGAAATAAATGAATGGAAGCTCCAGAATCAAACAAGACAGTAGCAGGTGCTGAATTAACTAGGAACTTACCCAACATGACGTCCGGAGCTGTCTGGGCTTCCTCCATTGTGACATGGTTCACGGTCTCTCCCAACAGGCTGTGGGGTCTTGGCTATTGCAACTGGAGCCTGAGGTGCTCCACGATCGGCTCCTGGCATCGGGGTTCTGGTCGGAGTAGCTCCCAAATTGAATCTGATAGGCGTTGGACCTTGCTTCTGCGGGCAGTTGCTGGCATAGTGCCCCAATTGCTGATAGTTGAAACAGGTGCTTCCCACAACAAGATTGATGCTTCCAGGCTGCTAGTTGTTGGTGTTGTTGTTGTCGAAGCCGCGAAATCCTAGAGTAGTTGGGTGAGGTGCTAGTGCAGGGGTCTTGAATGCAACAAGAGAAGCAAAATGGCAAGGGTGCTGCACATTCATCCTGGCTCTCTACGGGTGACTTTGATGTGCATTATGCTGCATCATCTTCCTCTTACGAGACTCATACAGCTGACGTTGAGCATCCTCATGTCCAAGGGCCTTGTTGACCATCTGCTAAAAACTGGGGTAGTCAACTAACAGCTACTGCACTTTAAGGATGGGCCAAGTCCTTCCATGAATGGCCAAATCTTCACTTCCTCATTTGCGACATCCTCTCGTGCATACCTTGATAGCTGGGTGAATATGTTGAGATACTCTGACACACTGAGGTTGCCCTGCTGCAGCTTGTGGAATTCCCTCTTCATCTCCATTATTCCCATTGGAATATGTGTTGTCCGAAAGCAGCAGAAAACTCCTGCCAAGTAATGGCCTGAACGTTCTGGTGGGCTGCACAGAAGTTTTCCCACTAAGTTCCTGTGGTTCCATTGAGTTGGTGAGCCGCATGGAGTACTTTTTCTTGGTCGTTGCACTGAGCCAAGATCAGTTTCTTCTCAACACTCTTAAGCCAGTCGTCAGCTTCCAGGGGATCAACTGAGCCAGAAAAGGTTGGTGGCCTAGTCCTCATGAATTCTCCCAGTCTGGACTGAGGTGGAAAGGCTGGAGCCGGAGCCAGCTGATTGACTTGATTCTGAGAAAGAGCCTGATGTAGTTGCAGTTACATGACCATCATTTGCAGTAGGTTTGATTGGGGTTGACCTGGGGGTGGTGGCGATAGGGGTTCCTCTTGACTTGCAAAGTTGCGGGGGTCTAAATTATCTGAAACAAATCTTCTCGGGTTTAATAGACAAGAAGAAGAAAGTACGAGAGTAGAGAGGGAAAAGCACAGAAGATGAGAGAGAACAGGGGAGAAAGACAGAGCAACCTAACTGGGGCAAGTCGGTTTAGCCCAACGAACAAATAGCCGAAAAGCTATCAAGAAGCAATGAAAAAGGCGATACTTACTAAAAAAGATCATATCATGGACCAAACGATACTAAAACTAGGAAAGACACTTAGGTACAACACTACTAATCTATCTTATAGGGGCAGTCAACACAAAACACTCGACATCTCTTGAAATTTCCAGGGCATCCATCGCTTTGATTATGGAAACTCGATCCTATAGAGATTACTGAGGTGAGGAATACCAATTTAAATTCAAAAATAAAGTTTCAGAAGAGATAAGATATAGAAACTTATGGATGATACGAGGAAAGATTAGAATAAGAGGAGAAAAGAATAGAATAAGGCGAGAAAAGAATATTTATTCATGTTAATCGGTTGGTTTGATTTAAAAAGTAAAGTTTGAAACTTTAAACTAAAACGGCCATGCTAACTAAGTTTACATCCTATAGTCGATATGACTCTGATACCACCTCTGTCGGGACCCCGGATATGCAACTTCGGGACCCTCTGTGATACGAGGTCGCCCGATCTTCTCGACGTAGGATCAAGATACTCACATGTAGCCTCTCGAATCGTAGTGATCCCTTGTTGCCAATGCAAGAACAAAAACTCTTTAATTCGCGAGAACACACGCACTGAACTTCATGACCACCAAGCGAGCCCTATCGCGCTCCTAATTCCCAGCAGAAAGGTTGAACGATCTCGATTTGCAAGAACTCTCAATTTTCCCCATTGATGCCATCGGCCATCAAGAGGATAAGCAAAACGAGTTTCAATCTATTATCCAAAAATATCTCCACCCCGTTCACAATGGGAAGGCGGCGGCTACTTAAGGCCCAACCTCCTAACGCACGCGCATGGGCCGACTTTTGAAAGGAGTCCGGCTAGCAACTTCTAGTCTTTAAAAAACCATGTGCTAGTTAGGCATGCATGTGCCGGTTACATTCGGGTCAACAAGGAGGCATTACACTTCGGTCAACAAGGAGGCCATGCGCATGACTTTGGAAATCAAGTATTCCCCTTGTGTCTTCACGTCAGTCTACATGAGATTCTCCTTTCCAAAGAGTGGTTCCATGGCTTTGGTATTGGCCACCCTTACCTCCCTCATAGTTTCAAAATCTTCGGTGTGTTCAAATATGAGAATACACAAAGAACTTGCATGAGGTAGTATACTGTTCTCATTAACACAAGGAAAGTTATTAAGAAATAAATTCACATGTTGATTTAGAAGTTTGGCTCTTGCTCTAGTCATTGGTCCTTTTGGTGCTTCATGAATATCCTCATGCACACTTGGAGTGGAAGATGTATTAGTAGTAGGGATGCTCACATCACTCTGGGTATTCTGAACTAGTCTCAGATCAGTAGCTAGCTCACACAGTTGTAACACTGGTGTACTCGTAACCATACAACAACATAGCTAAAGAAGTACACAAATTAATATTACTTAGTAGCAAAAAGACCTTAGGGTCAAGGTATTATAGAGTTTGCCACATAGGGCTAAAGACAAAAAATACACTTGCAGTGGAAATGAACAACTTGTAGAGGCCATTTGACATGCCCAAAGGCAATCGAGTGGAGGATGCGACCTAGTTCGCATAGTCTTCAGAGTAGTCGTCCTCATAAAACTTGGTGCTCCTTGGGTCTTCTTCGGCGACTGATCAACAAATGGCACAAAGTCGTGAGTACATAAAACACTCCGCAAGTCGTAGGGAATAATATGCAAATAGTATTCATGCAAGGCTCGATGACGATAGCTTTATGACTATTTTGCAGAAAGCAATATCGACAGTAAATACAGTAAGTAGATTGTAAAGCTGATTTAAAAGGTTAATACATAAGTAATCAAGTTCTCTGAAACAACTCGTGAACTCCCTGTTCACTTCCCAACCAACGACCAGTGAACAACCCGTTCACTTTCCAACCAAGGCGTGTGACTAAGAGATTATCACAAGGGTTTTACAAAGTTCCATTTTGACTCGGTTTTACTCGCTAAGATTTCGCCATTCTGGACCCCCTCTTGTGCCGCTTATCAAACCTTAACAGAACCGAACCAAAACATTGCTAATTAGTCAGCCAGGTCCACCCCATCTTGGACATGTGGTTGTACGATATGACCCAGATCAATGGTGCACAAAGTTAAACCCTTCGAGACTACTCAGGCGAAACATTCTCATCCCAATGTGCTTCATGCTCCCTCTTTACTGCACGATCATTCGCTTGAGCATGAAATTATTTTTAGTTCAACCTGACCAAATGACAACCTTTGCCATAGCACAACAACTTTTATAAACAATGGCCGCGCCACAATTCCATAGTTCGTTTAGTCAAATTTATCATCATTGAATCATGTGATCGAGAGACCATCGCATAACTAAAGCACGACTAAGCATAATACACACCTATGTTGGTAGTACAATAGTGTCCAACTAAGATTACCCAACATATGGTGTCTAAGGGTACATATCAACATGTCATTCACAATCATCCAAGGAGGCTTAATAGCAATTAGGCATTTAATTATTTCTGAAACCAGTTATTATAAAACTAGCAATGCATGTTGATATAAAATAATATAATTTTATAAACTGGGTACGACATGATCAAAGGTCTACGACTTGCCTTCGTTGAAGGTGCCAGCTGCTTCAGTCGTCGGGTCCAAGAATTCTTCGAAAACGCTAGAATCTACACTTGCGGACATTGCAAAATAAATAAAATAATTTCAAATAAAATCCAAATATTACCAAACTAGAACCAAAAGAAGGTACTGATTTTAGATGAAATTAGAGATTTGAATCACTCAAATCAGAGCTCGAACGAAGGAGAACGAGCTCTCAGAAGTTTTGAAATCATGAGATCGAAGGGAGGTTTCGACTGGTCAGAAGGTTTTGGCTACCTGGTCAAAAGAGGTTCGACTGGCGGCGACGAAGCTCGGGTAGGTACACGCGTCAGCTAGATCACGTGACGGCAATCTCGTTGGTGTAGAAGATGGTGATAGAGCATCAATGGCGGTGGGGCAATCGATGATGGTGCAACTTGGGCACGACAGCGGAGAATCTCTGATTCTGGCGAACACAGAGGGATTGGAGAGGGAAGAGGGAGGGAAAAGAAAAGAGGAGGAGGTGGTCAAGGTGACACGGGTGGCACGGAGAGAGGTGAAGGAGAGGGGGACGAGGCAGAGAAAAGGGCGAAGGAGGTTCGGCGCATTGATTTTATAGAGAGGGGGTTGAGTGGCGCACAGTGGTGCACTCGGGCAGCGAGGCATTCCGGGCGCACCAGGAGCGGAAGCGGTGGGGGCGGCGCACGCGGGGAGGCGAGGTAGCGCGGGCGGCGACGTGGCGCAAGGCGCGAGCTACAGCGAGGCGCGGGTGGTGACAACGCAGCAACATGTGGGGGCGGCGTGGTCGAGAAGAAGCCAGAGGGGCTGACAGGTAGGTCCCGCCTATTGGCGAGAGAAAAGAGAGACCTGGTGGGAGGGTGTGGTCGGAGGGTGTGGTCGAAATCGAGTGGCTGGTTGAAAACGAGAGGGTTGTCCAAACCGAGAGGGCGGTTGAAACTGAAGGGGTGGATGAAAGCGAAGGGGTGGTCGAAACCGAGAGAGTAGTCGAAACCGAAAGGTGGTCAAACCGAAGGGGTGGTTGAAACTGAAGGGGTGGTGATTCGGAACAGACAGTGAAATGGGACTGTAAATACCAGAGGACTCCAATAAACTCAAAATAAACTAAATTTGAATTAATTGAAGTTTGATTAATTCATATTAAATTATTTTTATTGCCTAAAAGTCCAAGTTAATATTTAGCCTCTTCAACAAAAATCGAATGGTTATTTTTATTTTTAAATATTTTCAAAAAGCCTTGAAAATTAGGATGTTAGATAAATAATAGAGATTTGTTTTAGAAACAAACATCAAGCACATTTAGCTCATACAATACGTAATTTAGCACAAAAAAGCATAAATCACATAAGAAGTGCATTACAAAGTCAAAAAATCAAAATCAAAATTGATTTTTTTGGCCAGTTACTGTTATCTCGGTCCGGCTCTTCGCTGGTAAAACCTGTAACGACCGGAATTTGATCCTTGATCCTGATACCATGCCGATGCATCTCTCTCTCTCTCTCTCTCCGCGTTTTGATGTTTGCAAGTCTTATATAAATTGTGTTTTCTCAGGTGGAACACAGAAGGAAGGAGGCTTTATATAGGACACGACAAGATGTCTTATCCGCCTTCGAAAACACACTTTATGACATTGTTTCTCGGTACAGTTATATGGATCTTTGGCCATGCTCATCAAAAGAATTGGATTATCTGTCGAGACAAGAGGTTTGCACGATCTCACATACACATTGACCTTGCATAATTTATCAATTGTATCTTGATCATATATGTAATTCACCCTCAAGCTCAACTATTCTTTAGTAACAAAATTTCCTTAATTCTACTGTATGTTCAAACCTAATGTGCAGTATTGATTTCCCTGATCACTGAATGACATCTGGCTGTTTGGACTAAGAACTTGATTCCCTATTAATTGAACTATCAAGTTTGCCTAAAATATACATTTGCACATGCGGCCTTCAGCAGTGATTGACTGATTGTGCAACTTTCCAGCAACAATTGCAGGACTAGTTGATGTAGGTGCTAGAGTATGTTCTTTGCAACTTGCAAGCACGTCCATAAATAAATATTTGGACTATTTCATGTAGTAATAATATGATACCTACCTTGGAGGTACTCCTTAAGTTCTATGTTAATTTGGCTGGAGAATCCATTCTTCTTTGCTACTTGATGTTTCTGATGTAGGTTATATGCTGTAACACATCACAAAGTCCATGTTTGGTTTTCATTGATAAGTCTCACTTGTAATGCTTTCTTGATGTTAATATCGCAGTGGCTTGCAAAAAACATTTTTAAGAAGGCTGACAAGTCAGTTATGCTAACCAGCGGTGCTATCTTAGGTAAGCTGCTTTCTGTCAGCAATTATGTGGGCATGATAACAAAGTTTGCTGATTGTGTCTACGATTTTTGGTTCAGATAAAGGTGCTGTTGGAGTTGGTGCTGATGCAAAGTTGTTGCCGCAATCTGCAAAAGTTGTTCGCCCTGAGACTTCTCGAATGGTTATTTATGATCCTTGACAGATGAAAGGTATTTTTCCGAATGAGTCTAAAAGTTTCATGTTTGAGCCCTTTTATTTGCAATGAATAGGTTAGGCTAGATTTATAAGATCAAGTCATACTTCGCATAATTGATGCAAGTTGTGATTCCACACATGCACCTGTTCTCTTGATCACATATCGACACTTAATGATCCTGCATTCCATATTCAGATTTTCAGATAAGCAGGATTCAATTCCTTTGTGTTTTTAGATGTATTATCCTAAAAAGGAAATGCATCCCCCACCAGCACACACACAAAAAAAAAACTTATTAAGACCAAGGATCAAAATACCAGTGCCGGGTAAAATACCACCGGGCGGCCGGTAACCAGAAAACTCGGGGAAAACCCGGTCGAAATTCCTCTGAAGAAATTTGAATTGGGGATGTAACCGCCGGGATTTTGAATTTAAATTTAAATTTGAAATTTTTCGGCCGGTTTTTTGGATCCCAGTACCCACCCGCCGGGATTTTGATCCATGATTAAGACCGTAATTATCAGTTTATCACTTGGCAATTGGCATCTCAGTTAACTGCTACTGCAAACTTCTAAATCTGCCAATCGCATCATGTAGAACTGAATTCATTGTTGTTCCTGTTGTAAATACACCAACTATTCAGTTGCAGTTACCAATCTTATCTCACGAGACAGCATTTTTTATTTGTCAGGCCCAGTGTTTTCAGCCACATCCAGTGGGCACACAAAGGAGGTTGAAGAAATATTCAAAATGCTTTCTCCACCGATGATGTCTTTCATCACGAATTTGCCTGCTATTGAAGGTACGGGCGTATGAGTACTTACTGTCCTCTGATGCATAACTTCCATGTTGTGTGCCAGATGCTATTAGAATTAGAGCATGGGAACTGGTCCATGCAAAATCAGACACTAGTTTAGGCCTGGTGCATGTAGTTGAGGAATGTTCAAGAGTTTAAACTAGTTCTCGTGAGCATGCTTCTTCTGAAAAAATTTGTGAAGTTTGTCGTGTGTTCATCACCATCATATTGCATTACTAATAGCATGGTTGTTTTGAAATAAATACCGCAATGCTTGAAAGCCGTGACATAGCCTTTTTGAAAAGTTGGTGATTTTGTATATTGCCTTGGCATATATTCAGTTCTTTGTGTAGTTTTCAGGGTTTTGCATTGGCATGGCATCAGCAGTCGAAGGTTTGAAATTTTGCTATTAATTGATAATTGTTGAATACCCCAGATCATCTTTTTATTGGTGTTCAAAGTCTTGAATATGGGCTGCTGAAATAGTGCTGAGATGAATCTGTATTCTTGTCTTGACAGGACCATTACCAGATATGGATATCGTGCTTGGCGTGCTACTACAAAGTACATTGCAAATGGGGCATGGTGTTGATAAACCAGCCATTTCCAGTCCTCAAGTTCCTGGCCCTGCCACTAGTGACCTCTCAGGCCCCAGCAAATCAGGGTTGAAACAAAATGGATCCGTTCATAGACCTCCAAGAGATGGGCAATACACGAGAAGGAAGGGCTTTGAAAGTAATCTCTCTCTCCAATCTTCACCATCCACAAAGCTGAAGTTATGTTTGCATGTTGTGCTGAAAGAACAATATGCCTAGCATTTTTAGCTATTTTTGGTTATAATCGATTCAAGGCAAAGTTGTTTTATGGTTTATTACATCTGGGTCAATCAGCACAAAAGATGAGTCACATTAGGTTTGGAATCTTAGAAGTGTTGACTTATCGTATTAGGGCAAGAGGAAGACGATACGACGACAGTGCAGAGCCGACGAGCAGTGCCAAGAGATATATTCAGGCTCAGGCAGATTCAGAGGAGCCGAGGGGCGGGTGTTTCTCAGTCTGGATCGGCGGTAATGTCCAGTGGAAGTGTGTTTTCCGGGGAGCAGTCTACCAGCTCAAGCTAGCTCAGTCTGTAGTTCTGTACGCATGTAGCTTTCTTTAGCTTATATACGCTGATATATGATACCATGTAATATAGTCTATAGTAGGAATAAAGTAACATACTAGCTAGGGTCAGGTTTAGGTTAGCCTTGGCTAAATAGAGCTTTGGTTAATTAATTAATGAGTGTGAGAACAAAACTAATGTTTCTGAATGAAGATGCCCATGTTGTTGAGCTTTTTATGTGACGTTCACTTCACTCATGATGAACGAAAGATGTATGCATAGTTGAATGCTGATGCTTTTTATGTATGGTTTCATTCAAGAGGAAAGGAGGACAAGTATGGTTTCATTTTCTTAGAGCAAATGTTTCGGCTGCAGTGACCAAACACAGGCAGTAACTGAAGTTGAATGGAACTACGGAAGGATTTATATAGTTAGCATTCATTCACAGATGGTGCCACAAGAGTTTGCTCGAATTCAGTGGCAAATTGCACACATTTGCAGTCAGATATGCAATTTTCTTACCTTGTTAATAACAGTTTGTGCTAACTGTTTAGATGTGGACCAGGCAGCCTACTGTGATGACCTCAATTGAATAATTTCAGGCCCGTTCGATTTGCCAATTGTCTTAATTTCCCATTTATTCAGTGCTAAGAATCAAAGGCTGGCAGAAAAGAAAGGAAATTAAGGAGAAGAAACAGATTAAGACGGCAGCAGCACCATTACATTTCTGATCAGCTAGAGAAGAAGTGAAGTGAAGCTTCAATTCAACTGTTTAAGACAAAAGCGAAGGGGGGGAATGCAACGAACGAACAAGCTTGCATGCATGCATGAGCATAGCATCGTCGTTTTCAGGTTTTACATGACACGTCCAAGAAAGCAACTGGTGATCATCGTAGCAGCATCGGCGGCAATGGCGGTGGCACCGGTCACCGGCCGTTCATCTCGACGGGGGGCCAGCGGCGGCACGAGCTGACCTGCTCGAGGAACTTGGTGAGGCGGGCGTGCTTGGCGGCCCACTGCTCCGCCATCTCCTGCTCCTTGAGCTCGGCGTCGCGGCGGAGGCCGGCCACCTTCTCCCGGTACTCCGCCTCCACGCGCTCCACCGCCGCGGCCTCCTCCTCCCGCAGCACGCGCATCTTCGCCTCGAAATCCTCCGCCGCTTCGCGGCGCCGGCACGCGCGCTCCGACTCCAGCTGCAGCTCCACGCGCTTCAGCCGCCACGCCGCCTCCTTCCGGTGCGCTGCCCACGCGCGGTGCCCCTCGTCCAGCTCCCGGCAGCACTCCGCCAGCGCCTGCGCGTCGACACCCATGCCCAACGGCGGCGGCCGCGGCGGCGGTGCCTGCGGGCTCGCGAACCCGAACGCCGCCGCGGTGGCGTCCTTGGGCACGCGCTCCGTCTGCTGCATCCACGGCGCGGAGGCCGGGGGCGCGGACGCGGTGACCGCGGACGCGAGGCTGAGCGTCACGGACGGCGACGGTGGGCGCGGCGGTGCCGCCACGGGCACCGCGTTGGATCCCACCGTGGACGACATCCACGGCGGGAGCATGGACGCGGCCATAAGCAGAGGCGCGACCTGCCGCTCCTTGACGAGCTTCTCCGCAAAGTTCTCGAGCAGCCACTCGTACCTGCCCCTCTCGTCGGGGCTAGGCTCCGGCGGCGGCCTTCGGCTATCCCTGAGCTCCCGCTGCTGCTTCTCCTTGAACACCTCCCACCACTTGCCGAGCCGCTTCGCCGTGCGCCCCGGCACCTCGGCGGCGATCTTCTTCCACTTGTTGCCGTGCTTGGCCTGCAGCCTGATCACCAGCCGCTGCTCCTCCTCGGTGAGCGAGCCCTTCTTGATCCCCGGCCGGAGGTAGTTCTTCCACCGCTCAAGGCACGACTTGGCGTCGCGGTCGAGCGCGACGTTCATCCGCTGCGCCACCAGGTTCCACTCCCGCGGGCCATGCTGCCGGACGTACGCGCGCAGGATGGCGTCTTCCTCAGGCCGCCACCGCTGTCGTTCCTTCATCTGCTGCAAAGGCCATCGCCCATCGCTCGACCTCACTCCTCATACTGCACTCTGCATCATGTCCATTCCCATCCAAAAAAAAAGTTACAAATCTTTAGCTCAATGCAGCACACATCGTATTCGTACAAGGATAAGCATGGATTCTATTAGAAAAAGATCAAATCTTTAGATCAAAGGAAAGAAGAACACATACTGCATCAGGAAAGAACAAGCATGGCTTCTAATTGTGCTAGTCTGACAGAGGTAACAAGTGGATTTTCAGTCAGTGTCTTGCTAGTTGCTACAGCACATATAGAGAGCTATTTGCAGCTGCTTGCACAAGCAGAACAGTGATTAGTACTGGCAGCAAGGGATGGGGAAGATGCTTCAATGCATTTGGGCTGGAACAGTAAAAGTGATTACCAGGGGAGGAAAAGAAAGTAAGAAGCAAGAAGAGAGATGCTTGGGCAGGGTGGTTAGTTGCTTTATTCATTGCAGCATTTATAAGTTTCAATTTGGGGTGGCAAAAGCAGTATGGACTGGAGTAGAGTTATTAGTTCAGGGATCCATTACTGTGACCTGCAGCACACTACCTCCTACTGCTAGTCTACAACTAATAACTCAAAAGCCAGCCAATGCATGCTCCAACAACATGTTGGTACTCCAAAATTGTGCAAGATTATTCTTTTGACATTGTACAATAATTACTAAGTGCCAGGATAGCCTGCAAGTTCTTCAGGTAACAGTTAAACTACTGCATGTGGTACAAGAAATAGTAAATTAGTAATTTCTTTTCAAGAATTCTTACAAAGGCTACATACCATAAACCAATGGCAAAAAAGAATTGACAAAAAGAATAATAAACTCTTAGCTAAAGCCAAAACATCTATTACTATCAACATGGAGACAAATTCACAGATGGAAGGAGGGTGTGGGCACATCTGGCTGAGTGAGCAAATAATAAGCTAGCGCTGTTTTCTCGCAAGCTTGTCTTGTATCTTGAACAATGTCGCCATCTAGCATTAATTGGGTGTTGATCAAGGACAAGCTAATCTGCCAAATACCTACCTAATACCCCGGGAAAACAACAAAATAAGAGAATGTGCAAGAGACGGAGGCAAATCCAAAGTAATGTGATTATGCTAGGACCATTTGCAACCCCACATATGTTGCTTGCTAATGACGCATTAAAGGCGTAAGGTCAGGACTAATCACACACGAGATGAAATTATAATTTGGACATTGAAGATGAATTAGGACATCAAGTGAATTTGATAAATGGGAAATCAAATATGGCAAAGAATTGAGTCCATTTTGCATATTTTCACCTATTAATGAAGGATTGAAGTTAAAATAATACAGTAGAATCTCCAAGAATTTGGAGCAAATCAGTTGGGTGGATCTATGCAGGCAATATATTTTGGAAAGTTAAAAAAGCAGGTAAGACAGTTATTATTGTTTTTTATAAAAAAGGAGTAACTTCTAATTCAAGCACTATAAAAAGGAGTAACTTCTAATTCAAGCACTAATAAAAAATCAGGTAAGACAGATTCGTTTGTTTTATCAACTTCATCTTCTAATTCAAGCATTAATCAGGAAGAAACAAAACAAAAGAATGTGGAAAGTATGGTAGCAAAGCCAAATAAATCAATGTGGTGTTTGTTTGGACCATTGTATCCCCCTGGCTACATGTTACTACTGACAAATTAAAGGCAGTGTGTGTGGGGGTAGTTCATCATGGATCTGTGGTGCTGGGTATTATTATCCTTCAGATAACTCATACAGCAAGTTCTCAATTACTCATCATTTTGCATCCTTCTTTCTTTTGCCTTATTTTTCATATGTAAGTGAATATTCCAAATGATATGGGGGCAGAAACATGAGAAATGATGGAGAGAAAAATAGCATCCCTAGAAAATCTCCACAAAAAGAAGCTGCCTAGTTTAGGGCTTCTTTGGATTGAAGGGATTTCATAGGAATTTTGGTGGAGGATTATAATCATTAGGATTTTTTCTTACGCATTCCTACACCCTCAATTCCATAGGGAAATGAACATGAGCTCAAACCACATGTTTTCCTTTAAGTCCAATGCATCCCCCCAGTCTCTTTCTCTAATCAAGTAACATCTAATCTCAAAATTCCTGTATTTTTCATATGAAGCATCCAAACACCTCTTTTAAGTCATTTCTGTGGTGGTTTTCCCGTAGGATTCAATAAGCCATGACATTACAATCCTGAGTTTTTTTCTCTTCATATTCCTGTATTTTTAGATTCATGCGTTCCAAAAAGGTCCTTACTTCTCCTTACCAAGAAAACAAGGATATATTCCATACCATAAAGAGATTCTAAATAATGACACATTTCAACTAGGAATCAACAAAGAACCAAAGACCAAAAGAATCAAAACTACATAGCTGGTAGCCCGGTAGCAGCAAGGAGAATCAGAAAACAAAAACACATTTACTAGCCATCCAACAATCAGTGCATTAATGCTAGGGGTGAAGACACAAGAACTAGATAGGAGTACGCTTTTTTTTAATCAAGAACACAAGTTTCCTAGTTATATATCACAATCCATAACAAAACCACAAAAAGAAAACGCTGAAAATACCAGTCAACATTCCACACTTCATATCGATCCACCCTACATCCCAAGCAGTAAAGCAAAAGCAAAAACGTCCCAAGTAGTAAAGCAAACCAACAATCCTTATCATGAAAGCAGCCTCCACTACCTTCCCAGCAAGACAAGAAACTAACAAAAGAGAAATAAATAGCTTCAAGAAAACACAACACAACCAAGAAACATGAACAAACTAATCCAAAAGCAAAGAGCAACCATCTCAAGAGCATGTACAACATCTGCACTACTACTAAGTATGAACTGTGAACTTGCTCAAAGAACTGGCCTTGAATGATGGTATCCACTTACAGAGGCACCACTACACCATCCTGTGCTCTGTTCTTGGCCTCCCTCAAGCAAGAACACCTCCAGAGAAGCCCAGGTAATTGCAAGTAGTAGTAGCAGGCTACCAGCAGCAGCAAGCTAGAGAAGACAGGGATAGGGAGATGTGAACTGAAAGATTCTCCCCTTCTTTTCCCCCAGCTCAGTCTCTCTCTCTCTCTCTCTCACACACACACACACACAGTATGTCGATGTGTGCTTCTGCACAGTGTGTGTGTATATATGGAATGGAAGTGGGGGGTAAGTGTGAAACTAAAGGACGGGAGAGGTGGTGGGGAGAGAGGGAGGGAGGAGACAAGAGGCAGCGAGAAATTAGGGCACGCGAGGGGGGAAAAGACACAGGAGGAAAAGGGATGAGGTGCGTGTATTTATAGACAGGGAAACATAGAGAGAGAGATGTGAGCTAGACTTGCTAGAGCAGAAGCAGCTGCTACAACAGTCGGAAGCACCATCAAGCACACACACATGAATGCACATGGACTCCATGGAGATGGAGATGTATGTGTGCATGCGTTTGTGAGCTTTTTCTTGGAGCTGACTTCACAGTGGCTGAGCAGAGAGAGAGAGAGAGAGAGAGAGAGGGCACTGTTGGAGAGGAGATGGAACAAGAACAACAGATGGAGCCTGGCTGGCTGGCTCAAATCAAATAATTTCCCATGCATCTGTAGACTGTAGTAGCAGCATTTCTTGCAGCTAGCATAGCATGCACATGGAGATGCTTAATTGCTTCTCTTTTTTCCCACCTTTTACAGTGCATTGTTTGTTCATGCACCGTGGGTGAGTGAGTGGTGGTTACTGGTGATCAGGAGCTGTTGAACACACTGTATCAGGAATTTCCTTGAGATGACGGAAAATGGCTAGCTGTACCAGTATTGGAGTTTTTGCCCACTTTGGTACGTTTCGGAGCGTATTTACAAAAATAGCTGTGCGGCAACTTATTTCCGTCACGTCGCCTGTTACCGCATGGCCACCATACGGCAACGCCTCCGCCACCGCCACCGCCACCGCCATGTGGCCTCCCCCAGCCAGCCCCGCCGTCACGTCGGTTTTTCCTTTTAAAAAAATATTTATGCATAATTATTTTAGTAATTTTGAAATATAGCAAATGGGCTCCAAAAATTATGATTTTTTTTGTGAAGCCACTTGACTAAGTATACTTGCTTGTGTAATTTTTTAAAATTTAATTCAGAAAAATTTAACCCATTCTGAATTTTTCTCAAAAATAAAACAAAGACGAAAAGAATTGCTATAGTGCCACCATACGGCAACCACATTGTAGCAATTTTTTTTTTTTTAGAAAATTATTTATGCATAATTTTGGTATGAATGTTTAAATATAGCAAATGGGCTCCAAAATTATAAAATATTTTGTGGAGCCTCCTAACAAAGTGTACTTGTTTGTGTAAAAAAAATTCAAAATTCAAAATTTTATATATTTTGAATTTTTCTCTAAAATTCATTTAAATATACTGTTGGTAGGAATATTGTAATATATAAAGTAAGGTCCAAACATTATGATTTTTTTTTAAAAGGCTCTTTACACAGTGAATTTGATTGTGTAATGTTTTTCAGAATTTTATATGTTCTGAAAACGTCTCAAAAATTAAGGGTTTAAATCTCGAAAATTATGGTTTTAGGTTTCGAAATTTAGAGTTTTAGATTTCAGAAATTAGGCTACACCTTCATGGCAAACTATATTTGAGTGTGATCTGAAACATTTTTGTGAATTCGTTTTATAAGAATGTAGCTGAAAAGCCAAAATGCAGATGATAATAAAAGCCACAATGGGACACACCTGATTTTTTTACTGTAATTTTGTACACACCTGATAAAAGCCACAATGCAAATATTATCAGTAACATACTATTATTTTGTACACACCTGATAAAAGTCACAAATTTGCCATGAATGTGCATCCATGTTGACATACTACTATTATTTAGATTTTCGGTACCATATCATTTTTTCGCTCTGAGTAGAATTTAGACTCTCATAGCAGTACTAATCATACTACCAATAATAGTAGTATATATGATTAATACTATTCGGAGCGAAGGAAAAATAGTATGGTATCGAAAATCTAAATAATAGTAGTATGATTAGTACTACTATGGGAGTTCAAATTACACAAGTACACTAGGTAAAGAGGCTACACAAAAAAAAATTCATAATTTTTGTAGTCAACGATCGTGCGGCAACGGACAACGTGGTGGGCGGGGAGGGGTTGCCGCACGGCGGCGGTGCGACAACGCTACCATTTTTGCAAATATAATCCGAAGATGATCATTCGTAAATACGGACAAAAAATGTACCAAAATAGCAAAAAAAAAAATTCCCTGTATTGCTACCTCAGTCTTGGCTGCAGCCTCTAGTGTTCATGTTTTTTTTTCTCTCAATGTGTAGAACGAACTACATTTGAAAATTTGTGACGTGATAGATTCATTTGATATCAATGCTATCAATTTGTTTTGGATTTTTTTTACGGCTATTTGCACTTGTTTTGAAGAGGGTATCCATCGGAGTACCCCGAAGAACGAGAAGCACCTGATATGTCCTCCACACGGCACTGTCCCATCCAAAAAAATCAACTATTTGGAATCAACAATTTTCGTCACATTATACGTTGACTGAGAACTGAGGTGGATCAAAAATTCAAAATGGATCGGAGGGAGGAATTGGTAAATTCCCTGGAGCAAATAGGATTGGAAATTATAATTGCAGGAGAGATTCTGGAAACCGCGCGCGGTGGCATGCATGCACCCGTTGCGTCTTGTCGCGGCAGTGTGTGTGTCTGTTTCGTCTAGCAAAAACGCAGGGAGGAGACAACAAAAGAGGGGGGAAAAGGTTGCAGGGTTTCCACAAATCAGCATGCTCCTTGTACACATTTGAGACATCCTATTAGATTACACATCGTTAAAGCTTTCAACAGAAGTGCATATTTTATGTACAGGTCTTAATTTTTGTTCAGTATATATTTATATTTAGTCTCGATACTTATATAATCTGTAGATTTTTAAAATTTTTAAGTGTGTCGGTGCATACCAGGTACAACACATAGCTCCGCCCCTGGATGTAGGAATCAAGAACCCTGAGGCCCTGACCAAAAGTAGGAAAGAGGGAGGGGTCTTTCTGATCTATAAAAGAGAGGAACAGTTTTAAACAAAGAAGAAGAAGAAGAAATAGACACTAATCGGTAGTATTTGCAGGGGAAAAGGGAGCTGTTAAATCTCGGAGAACTCATCCATAAGTGGAGCTTTTGGATGAGATGATTGGTGGGACACAAAACAGAGGTTAATTGGTACTCCTAGTGTAATAGTACCACTTGTAATTAAGGTAGTTGACGATTGAAGCCCAACTGAACCTCGGAGAAAAGGAAATCTTGAAGCATAGCAAAAGTAGAAGTATAGGGCAATTTGGGAATTTATGTCATGCAGTGTAACATGGCACATGAAATGTGCTAAATTTTACTCTCTCCCTCTGTTTTTTTCCTTGAGCTTTGCAATGTACATTTTACTTGATACTGCTGCACTGAGCTACAAAGGAACAAGGAAACAAACAAGGTTGGTGCTCTCTCCCCATTGACAAATGACAAAATCATACTATCATGCAATGAAGTTCATAATTGGAGGAGGGGGAAAAAGGTTTTTTCCCCTTCTTCTCCGGGCTCTGCCCAGTCACCTTGCCCATGCATGCACAACTGTTGGTCCCCAATGCACGGTGACAAAACGATGATGGGATCTCTAGACAGCACTGTTGCAAGTACAGGGCCTCCTGCATTATTGAAGGGACCTCACCTCCTCACTCACCGCCCCTCCCCCTGTACTGTGCTTGCATTATGCTTGGGCTTAGTGTAGTGTGGCATGATGCTTGCGGAAATGGATCATCTGCGTTAAAATTTCAACGCAAATGATCTATAGTGCTCTGCATTACAGAACGATGTCCACCGGCCGATCAAAAAACAAAGGTTCTTATCAATAGCGATAGCGATAGCGTTTTGCTACAGTAAAATCACCACCGTAAATATTTTTATACCGAGTATTATTCGTATAGTGATCCTCTGCATTATAGCAGAAGATCCTGATCCAATGCTTGCTACTTAGCCCCTTCTTAAGTTCATAAATGAGCTGCATATACTCATGTCTACAGGGGGAGAGTGAGAGATGGGCAGGATCGATGTTATGTGGTCACCAACAAGAAGATAAAATCATCGAGTACTACTCTCTGTACTGTGTACTAGCTCTCTTGCCATGTCGATTTTTTTTTTTGCTAATATAGTAACTTTGCAAAACGTATTTGCAGTATTGACCATGTGAAGTTTGAATTTGTAGTATTAGCACCGATGCCGCACAGTCGCCTTTCGGAGGCCTCTCTCTGCCGCCACGCAGCCCATTGCCGCATGGCCGCCGTGCGACAACACCTCCCACGCCGCCACGTGCCCTTCCGACAGCTCCTGGAAGCCACCTCAGCTAGCCCCCCGCCACCTCAGCCATTGCCGCACGATCGCCGTGCGACAACGGCTCTGGCGCCGCCACGCGCCCTCCTACCGCAACCACGCGTCGCCACCTAGGTCGTTGTCGCACGGGTGCCGTGCGGCAACTGCCCTCGTCCCGCCACTTGTTAGGTTTAGTTAGTTAGTTAGTTAGGGTAGTTAGGTTACTTAGGGTTAATGATTAGGGTTTCACAATAGTTTGTACAAAATTTTAAATATAGCAGATGAGTTCAAAAAATCATAAAATTTACGTGGAGACTCCCGACACAGTGTACTTGCTCGTGTAAATTTACCATAATTTTATTCATTTAGAATTTTTCTCGTTATTTCGTGTCAGTGTACAATGCATAGTTTTTTTTTTAAGTGTCATGTTTGTGCGAGGACAAAAAAATCAACAGAAAACCATACCATATGTTGCTTGTCCAAACAACTTAATGAGGCCCTACCTCCATCTGTCTTTCTTTTCCACCGAAAGCATCAATCACTTTTATATCCCGTCACCTCCTTGTCTTATCCATCAAATCTTTGTCTCCCGAGATGCATGGTTTAATTAGCGCACCGGGGATAAGGATTCCCTCCCACAGTGGCTATAAATTAGAGCGAGCGCGATTTCATTTCACACTCGCTCGTTCATTTCATTTCGCAGTCGCTGGCTCTCTTGCTGTGTCGGTTATATTTTTTGAGACATTTCAACGTTATTAACCGCCATCATTCGCAGGTAGTTTGGTCGTAATTTTTAATTTACAGTGTTAACTAGTTATGAAATAATTAGTAGTAATTAATTAGTAAATTAGTGTACATTAATTTGTAGTGTTAGTTTGGTCATAAAATGAAATTAAATAACAAGAACTGCATTCACCGAAGAGCAGAGGAGCATAATCTAATTAAGCTAGCTTATCACCTCAGAAAAACTACTCCGCAATTAAAAAGCTAGCATATTTAATTTACAATCTTTTATGGTCATTAGTCACCTTCTCACTATTATTCCCTCTATTCCATGTGTTGCAAGCCATGTCTCTGCTGGAGCTTCTTGAACACTTCTACGTTGAGGACCACAATTGCAAACTATGGATCGCCGGTGGTACCGATGGCCTTCCGCCCCCGGTGCTTTGGGAAGGGAGGGACTACTGGGAGCTGGACGATCGCTACGTCACTATCCTCCGGGATACAGGCTTGTTGCCCTTTGCGAGGCTGGTATCCGTCGGATGTCGAATCACCCTAGACACCAGCATGCTGTCGGTACTTGTCGATAGGTGGGGGGCCGAGACGCACACATTTCACTTTCGGTGGGGTGAGATGATGGTCACCCTGTAGGACGCCTCGCTGTTGACCGGTCTCCCGATCCAGGGGTGAGCATCTTGTTACAGGGCCTCCAGGTGAGGACTAGAAGGCCGAGATGGAGCAGTGGTTCGGCAAACCTCTCCCGGAGTGTATACGTGGTGTACCCCGGACTTGTTTGAGGCAGCTCAGCCAGTGCCCGTAGGGTGCACCTGACAAGGTTGTTAGGACATACCTCGTTGTTTACCTTCTTCATTTCTTTGGTTGGGTCCTGTTTCCAATCACACAGGGCGATTTTTGCTACCCCAATTACATCCGCCTCGCCGAGTCATTGGTTGACGCGGAGGTTAGGGCGATGGCTCAGTATAGCAGGGGATCAGCCGTCCTTTGCGCAACATACCGGGGTTGTGTGACACTTTTCGCGGTGCGACACCGGTGGTGGAACCCCAGCCTGGCCATCTGCTACGTGCTCCTACAGCTGTGGAGTTGGGAGCACTTCCCTGTTGGGCGGTCGTCCATCGAGATTGTAGTGCACCCGTACCCCGTTCTGCATGACCAGATAGATGGGCCCACCATGGGCTTATGGTGGACTGTTGGCCGTCTGCGCTGGGCCAACACAAGACCAGTGAGGTGCTACTCGTTGTACCACAACGAGTTTGAGTCGTTGCACGAGAGTGACATCATATGGAATCCACAATATCCACAGTTCATGCGCATGGTAGCGCCACACGAACTGTCCGTGCAATGCATTCGAGGCGTAGTACTGTGGACGACGGGCTGCCACCTGGTGTTCACACATATGGTGGAGCCTTACCCGCTGTGGCGCGTAATGCGATAGATTGGTGCGCACCAGGTCTTGCCCCCTGGCAGGTGGGCCCCTGCTGCGAGCCGTACAGCTGTGAGTCAAATTTCGTCCGAGTAATGTTTACAGTTCTTACGTGCTCCCTTTTTAACATCAATCCTTCTGAAAATGCAGGAGATCGAGGCAGGGTGGGCATACCAAGGACTGGCGCTTGGTCCAGCACCAGTGGACTACAACATGGATGGAGAGGAAGCACGTGGATGTCTTGCGTGCCCTGCGTCCATACGACCCTGAGACGTATGGTGTATACATGGAGTGGTACGTGCCACGAACGCGTGCAAGACTCACCATTGCTCCACTAGAGCACCCGGAGCCGGTGATAGAGGAGTTGCACCAGCAGAGCCTCCACCGCTCGTTTCATCGTCACAGCGCTTCTTGGTGTGATGACGTTGTAAGACACTTACAACCTCTGGTCGTTTCATTGACGACATTCGTACTCTTCGTTAGTAAACCTGTTATGTATGTCACTACAGTTGGAGTGAGCGTAGCGCGTCCATCGCGCATCGGAGGCCGCGTTCTGCAACCCAAATAGAACCCTGGAGGGATATAAAAAATTTCAATCATATCTCGGTGGAGATGAAGAAGATAATAAAGAACTTGAGCTGCGGTCGTTCGACGAACGACGTCCTACACATCGGGCAACAAGGGCGGGGAGCATGCTTACCCTCTAGGTCACCATGGTCTAGCGAGTCCGACCGGTGTCGTAGCGTTCCCGTTGGTCATCCGTGGCTCAGGTTGGCAGGGAGGTAAGATATGTACAAATATACGTTCAGTTTTATTGGTTATGCCTTACGTTTCGCTAACATCATGATGTTCTCCCACCGCAAGCCCATCGGGATCAATTACTTTTGCCCGTCCGCATCGGTACACAGACTGACGCTCCACCTCAGTCATCTACACTGCACATCCGAGAGGTACGAGGTTATTAGTTTACGTCTAGAGTGTTTATTTGTACTAATAATGTTCCATCTTGTAGCCTTCAGTTTGTCGTGGGGGTGACGGTCGTGGAGGTGATGGCCAGTTCACATCGACTGATGAAGACGATACGAGCCTCCCAGCTCCAGCTAGGGAGCAGTACACGACGCCAGGGTATGGACAATGACAGCCAGGGTTTAGAGCGTACGCAGGGCATAGCTCCTCCGGGTTCGCTGTCTCACCGTATGTTCAAGGGTAGAGCTCCTCTGGGTACGTGGGAACCCCGTACGTCCAAGGACAGAGCTCATCCGCACAACCAGAGTTGCAGGCATCGTACCCCCAGAGTGATTTTATAGACTCCGTCGTGGATGAATTCTTCGAAGGTGTGCCCCAGGTCGGCATGCCTGATCACGACGACATTTGCGCCTACCAGACTCTGCTCCAGAGTCAGCCTACTGGTCCACCTCCGCCTCAATGGTCTCGGTACCCCCTCCGAACTGACACGCGCTCTCCGGACTAGTGGACGTATTGCACGGGTCATGCTCGGTGCAAAGCAAGGCCGCGCACGCGGACGCAGCTGTAGCAGGCTGAGAGTAGTGACTTAGACGGGTGAGTCATATTGTATCGCGTGTTATTCGGTGTTGTAATGTAATGTTTTCTCGTACCTTATTTATATATAAGCACGTCTCCAGAAAGCTATGCATTGTCGCTGTTTAATAGAAGATAAGTAGGCAAATACATTGACACGAAATAGTGAGAAAAATTCAGAACGAATAAAATTATAAAAAATTTACACAAGCAAGTACACTGTGTCGGAAGTCTCCACGTAAAATTTTATGATTTTTTTGAACTCATATGTTATATTTAAAAATTCGTACAAACCACCGCGAAACCCTAATCACTAACCCTAACTACCCTAACTAACTAACTAACCTAACTGACTAAACCTAACACGTGGCGGGTCGAAATTTGGGCGACGCCGCGGTCGTGCGGCAACGGCCAAGGTGGCGCGTATGGGCATGAACGAGGCGGCCAAGGTGGCAGAGGGCACGTGGCGCAGCAGAGGTGTTGCCGCGATTCTGCCGTCGCGGCAACGGTTGCCGCACAGTGGTTGTGCTGCAACGGGCTACGTGGCGGGCAAGGAGAGGTCTCCGCACGGCGGCCGTGCGGCATCGGTGCTAATACTGCAAATACGAACCCCGTATGGTCAATACTACAAATACGCTTCGAAAAGTTGCTATATTAGAAAAAAAATTCGGCCATGTCTGCACAGCGATGCAGTGAGTAGTAGAAATTAGGGGTCAACCCAGCGGTACCATGTGGTGTTCATAAATACGTCTCTCGGTAAAAATAAATAAATGTTTGCATTTTTTTCAAGCTATTAGCAGCAATGGTCATCAATCTAGTGCCCACTAGTACTACTATTGTAGTCTACACAAGATTAGTAGCAGTAAACAAGATTAGGTTTAGGTATATATGCATGCAAATGCAATAGCCCAATATGGTAGCCATTTCCGGCTAAGAAGAGCTAGGTGAGGTGCAGCCTAGCTACAAGCGCGTACCGTAATGGTAAGTCAAGACCTCCTCTTTCTTCTCCCTCTTGCCTCTCACTCGAACAAGATCTTCACCCGAGTCGCTTGCTGCGTGCTATTATCCGAACCATTGAATTTCGATTGGACAGTCGAGAGACGCTAAGGTTATGCTATCGCTCGCTGCAGGCTTAGATCTTTGTTAGTGTGTGAACAGTAATACTATAGTAAATACTGTAGAAAGAACGCAATATTACTGTAGGGATTGTATGAGTGTAACACAAGCAGGGGGTGTTACTACTTTTGGGCCGGCCGGTGCAGGCTAAGTGAAGTAACCCTACTTACTACAAGGTGGCCAGGGCCTGCCGGTCTGCGAGAGACAACACACCAGTCACCTCACCTCACCTCTTCTGATTCGCACCTTACGTCTAATCCACACCTGTACGTACGTACGTATACGCACGCGCATGGGCCGATACCAACACGACAGTGCGCACCGACACCCCAAGCAAGCTCACTCGGTCGGCCCCACTGCCGCGTGGGCCCCGCAAAACGCCTGCGCCACCTGTCGGTGAGCGCGTGGCGCGCGCGAGAGGGAAGGTCGAGACGGGCGGAGGGGCCGGCGATCTCTCTCTTCCCCTCCCCCGGCAGCGACCGCCATGGTTACAGGTTAACCGTGGAGTGCAACTACTGTAGCTAGCACTCCATGGATCCATGGAGAGATCGGTAGGACTAGTAGATTTTCCTCTTTAGAAGAAAGAAAGAGAACCCTAGCTAGATACCAATGGCATGCAGAAGATGGAACGGAAGAAGGTAGAGAAAGGGAGGAGGAGGAGATCGATTTGATTTGAGATTGCCATGTTGTAGAGGTACGCTGGTCAGTTGATTTACCTCCGGTAAGGTGCCATGATAGCATTACTACTCGCGCCAATTACTGCGCAGCCCGGGTAGTAAAACTTCAATTTCAATCGGATTCGATTACGAATCGAATTAGTTGTTTCCAGGGGAATCTCTGAAATTCTAGCATCGCAACAAGGCTAACGTTTGAGTGTCATCTCGATCGATCCATGGACCGCAAAAGATATTATCTTCTTTCCCGGCCCCCTTTTTATACCTGAAAACTTGGTCTAGTATTTCGGTCACGACTCACACACACACACAAAAAAGGCAATAGACGTATACATATATAATCACGAGATGAAATGATGCAAGAGCTCGATCTAATTCACCCTGGTCATCCACGCCGGCTGGTGAAAACACCAGGCACCAGAAGCGGATTTCTTGCTCGGCGGATACGATCCCAATGGATCTCATTAGCGGATGTCATCCTGAAACGCCAATGTGCCCATAAACTAGCTAGTAACCAGTAGCCTGCATGGTATGGTAGGTAGGTATATAATTTTTTTTTGAAATAATATTTAGTTTAAAAGTTAATTACAAAAATAAAAAAAAATTAATTTTTTTTAACAAAACTATGCGTCTGTCGTCAATTGGAATGTGTACTGGCGATAGGGGCCTCAACAGTACAGAGAGCTCCCTGTCGCCAGTTGAATTGGCGACATGGGCCTCTCGTGAATTCATCTGGCGACATGGATCACAATTTTTTAATATTAACATTCGGAAAACTGTCATTTCAAATGACGATAGAGATCCCGCAAGTCACTAGGTGGGCGGTAGGCCCCTTGCCGCAGCATTTTTGCGTGGTTGAGATATCATTTTTGCCATTTCATTTAAAGCAATGAGGCTATTTTTGCTATTTCGCTTTAAAAATATGCTAAATGAGCCAAAAACTCTGCGCAACTCGATGTCAACCAATCGATATCATCCATCCATGGATCTCTAGATGCGGCCCACGATACTAGGGAGAGCTCCCAGGTTTGCGGGCATGCATGCACAGTGTGATGAGCAAACCGAGGATGAGCTAGAGAGAGACGGGCACTGCATTTCAGGCCGTCGATTAGCTTCGCCATCTACCCATCGGGCGACCCAGGATGGATAGGAGATCGGAATATGCTGTGCATCCCAGATGATTAGATAGCTAGCTAGTGGAATGGTGCCGCGTGTGGGACCGCAGGGGCAGATATATGTAGAGAGAGAGAGAGAGGGGGTCGTGTTGTGCTGTTTCGTGCATTTGCACGAGATTCTAAGTGAAGGGATCGCGACAAGGCTACGATAGCACAAACAAAATTTTACCACGCAACCAAGGAACCTCCGTTAGTAATAGATCACGAGATAACCGCTAGACGCACCGACTCGTAGCAGAAGTAGAGTCGTTGTAGCGAGTTGATGCAGTCGTAGTCGTACTCACGACGTGTCTCCTCCTTCGAGTGGTCGTACTCGCCGCGCGTCTGCTCCTCCGAGTCCGGTGATCGTCACGAGTTGCGGATCGTCCTAGTGCTGATGCTTCGCAACAACACCTCCGATGTATCCACATGTACGGGGCCGCATCACCACGTGCTGGAGTGCTAGCACCGGCGACGTGATTGAGAAGGCGTGGCTATTAGAGTTTCGGGAGTTCTTCCAAAGACCATCCTCTTTCACTCACCCCATGCCACCGCCCCTCTTTATATAGGCATCCATGATGGGTCTCGACCTTGAGGCCCATTAGGAACTCGTGGCCTATACAAATTCGGATCACCATCCAAAACAGATCCTAACCCTTTAAGTGTGCGACCCTACATGTTCATGTGTAATCGGTTATGACTCAGAAACTCTTTTTCGACCCATAGTCGTTAGTGGTACCTAGCAGAACATAACGATTCCCGAACACACATAGAATATATAAGACAAACCTTAATGTAATATGATTTATGACCAGATCCTCATCACTTACGACCAGTTCGTATCTCTATACGACTAGGTTGTATTTGGTCACAAACAGTTCGTAACTCCTTACGACCAGGTTCTTACCATTCTGTGATTACGTTCGACCGGTCTACGACCAGCTCGTATCTCCATACGACTAGTCCGTAACTGATTGAACTAAGCGACCTACTCATGCATTCTCCCTTTGCCTCACGATGTATGGTTGAACTCCAGGTGAGATGTTGTGTCATCCATGGACTGTTCAATACTTTTTCGATCGAGTGTCGGATAACTTCATGTGGTCGACACTTCGACCACTAGTGGTATGGCCATGCACTTTCTTTATCCGATCACCACGAGGGGCCCATAGACATCTCTCCTATTATGTTAGGAGGGGCAAATCCCATCTCGACCAGTCACATCCCTCCGCATGTTTCATAGCATACCCGAAAGCTACCTTTATAACTACCCAGTTACGAGTAGCGTTTGGCAACCCCTAAGAGTGCTATTACACATGTAGGGAACCATGCTGATATGAGGTCTAAGGATTATACATCATCGTTACTTGAGATCAACTAATGACACATAGATTCATAACAATCTCAATAGTGTCTCAATGATGGGTCTATCCAACCCCATGTTCTCGCATTATTGATTCGATATCCCTATATCCATGACTGGTGAAACATAGTCACAATCAATACATGTGCTGATCGTAGAGTCACATGTGTTCCAACTAGTGACATCCGACCAGGGATACATTTTGAATGACATCATATAAGTTAAAGAGTTCCACCAACAAGTCACATACTTATTGATCTATAACCGATGATTCATTCAAGGAACACGATAACGTATTATCAAAATCATAAACATAATAAAATATCATCATCTCTATGATTGCCTCTAGGACATATTTCTAACACTAAGAACACCTACAACGCTACAACGTAGCTAGGTGCCCTAGACCTCCATCTCAGCGCAGGTGTGCTAGCTCAATCGGCGCAGTGGTTTGCAGAGTGTTAGAGAAAGCTTGCAGAAGGCGTTGGTGCTTCCCTGACAAAAGGGGCAAGGCGATAGCTGAAGCTATATATGCGCTGTGGGAAGTGCTCGTGCC
Source organism: Hsuehochloa calcarea (assembly GCA_036346395.1). Classification (NCBI taxonomy): domain Eukaryota; kingdom Viridiplantae; phylum Streptophyta; class Magnoliopsida; order Poales; family Poaceae; genus Hsuehochloa; species Hsuehochloa calcarea. The sequence goes on from CM070616.1 coordinate 29,464,140, forward strand.
ATAACTTGAGCTTGCTCGGGACCACGGCGAGCCACCCCTCGCGCCTACACATGCCGCGCAATCCCCAAAACACGTGCACCGCTCATGAGCCCGCGAAACATTGGTGCACTCTAGCTCCTCTCACGCTTCCCGTCGAGCCCCCCATCGCCGCCGCCGCCGCCGCCGCCGCTCGATTCGATCTCCTTCACTGTACCAAGGTTGCAAGGCAGCCAAGAGGGCTAGAGGAAAAAGATAAGATCCCTGCGTGTACTTCAGATGAGCAAGAACAGATTGAGACCTTCATATATACAGGCACGATCTACTGCCAAGGTCGATATGAATGATATGAAAGAGTTCCAGTAGCATGTTTCCGCTGAGAAGGTAGAAGCTTTTGGGCTGGCAATCATGGCAGTAAAGGAAAACAAGGAGACCAATATGACAGAGAACAAGACTAATTAAGTTGATGGACAAGTTCACAGAGATGTTGAATGCTGACATTACAAGAAATGGAACCTTGGGATCATGTTACATGACAATTAAATTGTAGATAAATTGTAATAGGTCACAATCGAGCTCCGATGGGTCCGATGATGGCATCATTGACCCGACCGATCGAGGTGTTCACTTTGGAAGACTACACCACGTAATAGAATACCCTCAATAACTTTGCCACACAAATAGCCACTGACAATCAGGATGCACTGGGAGCTCCACGTACCAGGAGACGGCCATCCACCAGGAGGTACATAAAAATGAATAGAGAGGTATACCACCAAAATATCATGGTAGATTACTTCTCTGATAATTCTATCTATACCGATGACATGTTTTTGTAGAAGGTTAGAACCCTCTTTCTACGGATTGTGGAAGCTCTCGGCGAGTGGTCTCCCTTCTTCACTCAGAGGAGAGATTCCATTGGTCGTCACGGGCGCTTTGCAGAAGTGCACGACAGTCATTCGTATGTTGGCGTATGGAGTCCCTACAGATGAAACAGATGAATATATCACTACTACAAAACAGGCTATAGCAGACGATCCATCACAGACGATTCTTTTGAAACCGTCTGTGTTGGGTCTGTTCCGACCTGGAATAGCCGATGCGAGCCTATCACAGACGGTTCTTATTTAGAACCGTCTGTGATAAGAATCTATCACAGACGGTTTAATAATAGAACCGTCTGTGAATTATCACAGACGGTTCTATTATTAAACCGTCTGTGATAATCCAGCCATTCACAGACGGTTCTAATTAAGAACCGTATGTGATAGTATACAGACGGTTCTTAATTAGAACCGTCTGTGATAATTGGTTATCACAGACGGTTCTAATTAAGAACCGTCTGTGATATCCTCACCCTATATATAGCGCGCCCGACACACATCTCGCCACGCCTCTGCCATTGCACACACACACACGCCTCCTCTGCCATTTGCTTGCAGACCGCCTCAAACCTATCCAAAGTCTCTCATTGGCTGTGAAGGTATCGGGTGTTTAGAGGTAAATAGTGACATACCACTCGGTGATTGCATATGATTATTTTATTTATAATGTGTATGAAAAGGCATATGTGGTTTTGTAGGCAAATAACAATCTTGGTGTAGGTCAAATTAATTAGTCCAAAGTAATCGCTAATCAATTTAAGTATGTTTGGTAAATAGGAAGCCCATTGTGCCGCCGACAGAGAGGGAAGGGAGGAGAAGGCGAGGATTGTCGAGAGATATTAGGCATTTTCTTCGTGAGCTCCGAGGGTAACGATCTATAACCCTTTATGTTTGCTATAAATTAATCGCTAATCAATTAGACACTAATTTGTTACATGCGTAGTGTAGATAGATCGAAACTGGATGTACGGTGTGAACCGTGTGAGTCAAGAGTACATTAATGGCGTGGTTGCTTTTAGAAGAGCCGCTGAGCAGGATATGTTGAAGAAGAGGATAAAATTTATGTCTTGTCGTGCATTGATTGCGTGTAATCAAGATGTTTAACAACGCGGCGCAGATCGAAGCGCGCTTGATTCGAAGGGGTTTCAAAAAAGGGTACACATGTTGGAGCAGTCACGGTGAAGAGCAGATTATACCAGAAGTTAATAATGACGACATCGCCGAGGAAGTCAACGATTTGCTTGGATGTGGTGTGCTTTTGATGAGGATAGGTGGCATGATGACAACGGATCGGATGCTACGCGATGCGTAAGAGAACTACAGTGAGAGAGAGTTTTGTAAATTCGATGGCTTAAGGGAGGACTCGGTGAGACCTTTGTTCCCCGGTCAGAAACGGGATACACAAGGTTGTCAACCGTGCTTGAACTGCTGAAATTGAAGGCAAGCAATCGTTGGTCCGATAAGAGTTTCACGGCGTTGTTAGGTCTCCTAGCGGACATCCTTAGGAAGGAAACGATTGCCCAAAGACCACCTATCAAGCAAAGAAGGTTATTTGTCCATTGGGAATGGAAGTAGAAAGAATACATGCATGTCCGAACGATTGTATCCTTTTAGTAAAGAGTATGCAGACATGCATGTATGTCCGTGTGCAAAGCATCCCGATACAAGCGTCAAAATCTCGCTAAGGTGAAGCAAGGACCTCTGCTAAGATGTTGTGGTATCTGCATGTAATCCCACATTTGAAGCGTTTATTTGCGAACCCAAAGGAGGCAAGATTGCTGCGCTGGCACTCGTGAGGAGCGTAAGAGAGATGGAAAGCTAAGACACCTGCCGATTTCGCGGTGGAGAAACTTCGATCGAGCTTCAAGAGTTGGTGCGGAACCGAGGAACATAAGGTTAGGGTTGAGTACGGATGGAATGAATCCTTTCGGTAACATGAGCGGCCGACATAGCACTGCCCGTGAATTTATGTATGTACAACCTTCCTCCTTAGCGTGTATGAAGCGGAAGTACATTTTGATGTCACTACTTATCCAAGGGCCAAGCAACACGGGAATGATATTGATGTGTACCTAACACCATTCTTTGGAAGATCTTGTGGCACTGTGGAGCGAAGGGCAGTGTATGGGATGCGTACAAACTAGAGAACTTCACTTTACACGCCATGTTGTTCTCGCACCATCAATGATTTTCCGCCCTTGGTAACTGCTTCAAGCCGAGACAAAAGGAGCCAAAGCTCGTCTGACCGCTTAGATGCTACGGAGAGTGTATGGCTTAACAACTCGTGCAAAACTGTGTATAAGCGTCACCGTAGGTTCCTTCCCAGGAGTCACCCATACCGCAAGATGAAGAAACAATTCGACGGAAATAAGGAGGACGGTTTAGTTTCAAGGGCTTTTAGTGGGAAAGAGGTCTATGATATGGTTAAGGATATCGATGTTGTGCTTGGGAAGGGACGTAAATTAAGAACCCGTGAGAAGAACATCTGGAAGAAGCGGTCAATTTTTTGGGACTTGCCTTATTGGGAGCACTTAGAAGTTCACCACTGCATCGACATCATGCACGTAGAGAAGAATGTATGTGATAGCTTGATTGGTCTCTTGCTGAACATTAGTGGTAAAACAAAGGATGGTGTTAACGCACGGCGTGACTTGGTCGATATGAACATAAGGACCGAGTTAGCACCAAAAGAGACCGATACAGGACGAACGTACCTTCCCCCAGCTTGCTACACTCTGTCCAAGGCCGAGAGAAATGAACTGTGCCAGAGCTTGCATGTTGTGAAAGTCCCGTCTGGTTACTCCGCTAACATTAAGAAACTTGTTTCTATGTAAGATTTGAAATTAATTGGTATGAAGTCGCATGATTGTCGTGTGCTGATTACACAAATGCTTCCTGTTGCAATTAGGAGTATCTTGCCGAACAAGGCCCGAGTGGCAATCTTGAGGCTGTGTTATTTCTTCAACTCAATTGCTCAGAAGGTCATCGATCCCCAAGGACTAGATGCTCTGCAGGCCGAGGTGGTGACGACTCTGTGTCATCTTGAGATGTATTTCCCTCCGTCATTTTCCGATATCATAGTCCATCTCATTGTTCACCTTGTGAAAGAGATAAAGATATGCGGCCCTGTGTTTCTACGTCATATGTACCCGTTCGAGAGGTACATGGGAATTCTCAAGTCCTACTTACGGAATCGATCTCGACCGGAGGGCAGCATCATCGAAGGTTATGCAACGGAAGAGGTTATTGAGTTCTGCGTCGACTACATGACTCAGGTGGATCCGATTGGTGTGCCTCTATCTCGTCATGAGGGGAGACTAGAAGGTATCGGGACCATCGGAAGGAAATCAATCACTCCCGATCTGGATACGTACGCTCAAGCCCATTTCACGGTCTTGCAACACATGACCCAAGTGTCCCCGTACATCGACGAGCACAAAGACATGGTATGCCAACAGAATCCAGACCGGTCGGAGGTTTGGATCACGAGAGAGCACAACCGTCGGTTCAACGAATGGTTAAAGGTGCGAATCACTGGGAGGTCATCAAGTGATGATACGCTGCTATGGTTGGCAAGAGGGCCACAATTTACAATTGTCACATGGCAAGGATACGATATAAATGGGTACACATTTTATACGGTAGCTCAGGATAGGAAGAGCACAGTCCAGAACAGCGGTGTCCGCATAGATGCATTCAGTACCGATGGGCTGTGGAGCTCGTACTATGGGCAAATAGAGGAGATATGGGAGCTCGACTACGTGCTTTTCAAGATCCCCCTATTTCGGTGCCGTTGGGTCCATCTCCCACAGGTGAAGGTCGACAAGTACGGCGTCACTACCGTGGACCTCGAACGTGTCGGATACAAAGACGAACCATTCGTACTGGCTAACCAAGTTGTTCAAGTCTTCTATTTAACCGACCGGCAAATAAGAAGCGCCACGTAGTTCTTCATAGAAAAAGGAGGATTGTCGGAGTTGAGAATGTAGTGGACGAGGAAGAATACAATCAATTTGACAAGTTGCCACCTTTCGGAGACGGCATCAGGCTCGAGGAAGAACCCAGTGAGGAAGCTAGCTATATGCGCGTCGATCATCATGAAGGGTTGTATTTTAATTAAGAATTTACTCCATTGTAATTAATTAATTTATTCCATTGTCATGTGTTAATGTGTTATGGACTTGTGATCTTTAATATTGATGTCAATGTGGATGTTCATGGTAATGTTGAGTTGAATTAGATATGAATTTTTGAAGTCAAATTATTTAGAGTTATTTTGGAGATGTGTTATGAACTTGTCATCATACTGCTTGTCCAGCAGTTCATACATGGTGTTGTGGGGACATCACAGACGATTCTAGAATAGAGCCGTCTGTGATAAGGAATCACAGACGGTTCTTTCGTAGAACCGTCTGTGATATGAACACATCACAGACGGTTCTTTCGTAGAACTGTATGTGATATGCACACATCACAGACGATTCTACGAAAGAACGGTCTGTGATGTTATTTTTATAAGGCGGGGACCGCTAGGGTTTTGCTCTTACTCTTCACCTCTCCCGCGCTCCTTTGCTGTCGCGCGATCTTTCGCCTCCCTTCTAGGGCTCATTGTCACCGCCGTTCTCGCCGCCCGACCTCGGCGCCACCGTCCCCGACTCGGCGCCGCCGCCCGACCTCGCCGCGCCGCCCGACTGGCGCGCTGCCCGACTGGCGCCGCCTCCCCGACCTCGGCGCCGCCCCCGGTACTCCCTCGCCATGCTCTGTGATGAGCTCTGTTGATTCAATTGCCTCTTGACATGCTCTGTGATGAACTCCATGATGAGCTCTGTGATGAGCTCTGTTCATTCAAATGCCTCTTGACATGCTCTGTGATGAGATGTGTGATGAGCTCTGTTCATTCAAATGCCTCTTGACATGCTCTGTGATGAGCTCTATGATGAGCTCTGTTCATTCTTGAGCTCTGTGATGAGCTCGTGATGAGCTCTGTTGATTCAATTGCCTCTTGACATGTTCTGTGATGAACTCTGTCTTATACTGAGATTGAATGTGATAGTTAGTTCATTCTTGAGCTCTGTGATGAGCTATGTTGATTCAATTGCCTCTTGACATGCTCTGTGATGAACTCTGTCTTATACTGAGATTGAATGTGATAGTTAGTTCATTCTTGAGCTCTATTGTATTACTTGTACTGTCAATTTGATATACTGTTAATTGGTTACTTTCGGTTGAAAGCTAGTTATTACGATTACATTTTGGTAATAGTTCGAGATCATTTGTGATTAAGCAAAGTATTATTTAGAGCTCATAGTTTGAATTTATATTATCATATTCATTTCATGAAGAGTATAGACAATAGGATTGAGATGGCAAAGACTTGTTCTTTTGCAACTCTCCTTCTGAGAGCACAAACTTTGCTTTATTGCTTTATTTATGCTTTATTGTTTCATATTTATGCTGGAATTAATTATGAATATTTGCTAATATTGCACATGTTGAGCGTATGTAACTTATATAGATAGCAAGTAACCGAGATGGCAGAGGCGCCGTCTTCGCCGCCTTCACCGACGCCGTACATGGCAGAGGCGCCGTCTTCGACGCCGTCACCGACGCCACAGATACGTAAGCGAGATGGCAGAGGAATATCGAAATTGCCTGCGGGCCGACTGACCATCACGGAGGTCAGTGACCTTGGGGTCCCTCTAAGTCCCCCGAGAGAAGCGGCGAGATTCCGGACCATCTGCAGGATACTTTCAAGGGAACGGGTCCCTATCACCACACTAAAGTGGAAGTTTCTGACAGATGATCAGAGAGGCGTGCTGTGGGAAGACCTTAAAGACAAGTTCACTATCCCAGAAGCACACATGGCACGCGTGCAACGGCATGCGTTGCTCTCGATGGGTCACGCATGGAGGACCTTCAAGAGCATTCTTGTCACGCAGTACGTGAACAAGAGTGAGACGCCCTTCACGAAGTTTCCATTCTTGACGCGGGAAACATGGGACGCCTTTGTGGCTATGAAGACGATGGACGAATTTAAGAAGCAAAGTGCGGCGCACAAAGCAATCCAGGCACGAAACACTCACCCCACGCACTTCGGCACGGCTGGTACGCGGCTAAAACCCCGCAATGGGAGGCGGAGGAGGAGAATCTATTTCCTGATATCACAGACCCGCGTTCCCTAAGCTGGTTAAAAGCGAGGGCAAAAGTCTCGTCTGATGGCAGCGTCTCTTTCACAAACCCGACGGACCAGGAAGTGACCCAACGTGTGGTAAATATGTCGAACTACCTAGTTGTTTATAAGTCCATAACTTCATAGTGTCTATAATAACATGATGACCTCTTGCAGCGTGAATTGATTGCCCAAAGTTCCGAAGGCTCCTTCCAAGCACACAAGGAGAAGGATATACTATCTACGACCCTAGGAAACAAGGAGCACCCGGGTCGCACGCGAGGCAAGGGGGTTAACGTACCTTGGCTACATGGATTCGCAGACGACTACTACATGTATAGAAGTAGGAAGAGATCTAAGGCCGAGTACGACGATGGGTTGGAACTGCTAAAACAACAATTTCAAGGACAGATAGCAAGTTTGCAGGATCAACTGAATCAAGTACTCGCAACGATGCAAGCGCCCGTTATTGCGGGAACCAGTCCTCCTCGACATCGGAGTAGTGTCGCGTCCACGCATAATTTTGAACGTGACGACGACTAATTACCGATAGACGGCATTAAGGTAATGTACATCTATAGAGTGCACCAAAGATAGACCTATAGGACGCCTTAGCTAATTGCGATCGCTTTGTAGGAGCCGACGGCATGCAAGCTCCAAGCGAGGTTAGTTGGGTCCATTCCTATTGAGGTCAGGCGGGGATGGTGCATCCATACCAGATGGGATGAAGGCGAAAGACGGTGTCCGTGTGGCGCATGGTTACGCCCGGTGGAAGTGGACATGGTACATGAACATTTCATGGCCGTCCCACTAGAGATTTGCCCGAACGAAGAGATAACAACACTAGGGGATGTACGCGGTTTTATCCAATGGCCCAAGACGGACATCGCCCCGACCCGATGAGTGCGGCAATCTCGACAGGACCATTCCTCTCCAACGGGACCCTCCATGACTCCACCTCACATTTCGCCTCAGAAGGCCACCTCATTGGTTCCCGTGGAGAAGACACCGAAGGAACAAGAAAAGCGTGCTACCGTATCGGTTCCCGAGTCGTCTCGCAGGAAGACGCTGCCAATCGTTAAGGCAAAATCGAAATCGACGAACATTAAGTCGCCTTCCAAGTCCCAGAAGTCCGGGAAGTACTCCATCGGAAAACCGTTGTGCCCTAACGCACAATTAGCCCGCGCTGGATTTGCTTGTCAGTCTTTGCATGCCTGGTACCTGCGGAAGACCGGAAAGAAGGGGTGCGATACTGGAATCACCGTCGCATACAAGGATGAGCATTTCTTCAACGGGACGTGCAACTTCGTCGTGGGCTTCAACGACTTATTCAACCTATTCAACCTCGAAGCCCTCGACGCCTCGCTTCTACGATGTTGGGACACTGTAAGTGTGTACAATCAAGTTCTACATTCACGTAATACCGATAAATATCGCAACTCATTGCTTATGTGTAGATACATGATGAAAAATGCCCGGGAAGGGCGAGAGCCGGTGGGTTTCCTCGACCCACACGTGGTATCTATGCAAACCATCAAAGCAGACCCGACCTTCGTCGAGAACTACATAACGGTGGCATTGCTTCTTCAGACCCGCAAGAACTACATACTGGTGCCCTACAACCAAGGGTAAGTGCTTCACTATTTGCTATACAAATTTCATTTGTACTTAGGTTTAATGACTATAGTGACATACATGAGTAGGTACCACTGGATCCTTTTAGTCATTATAACCAGGAGGAACTATGTGATATATCTTGATTCGCTACTCAGAAATAATCACGACTTCAGCATTCTGCAAGGAATACTCGACAAGTATGCTCGTTTCCTCCATACATATCTCTATTGTAGTCTTCCTTCGTTTGAAATGCCCGAGGATAACTTTCTCCAATCATGTAGTTCGTTCATCTCCTATGTTAGCCAACAAGGAAAATACAATGGATCCAAATACTCAACTAACACACAGAGACTAAATTTCCAGACAGCGCTACAACACAATAATCCTATATCATACTTCATAATAATATGTCTTCAATGACTATACGTATATATGTAATTCTATTTTTGCAAAGGTCGCTTGACAAAAAAATGATGAGCTATGTGCATTCTACGTTTGCCATCATATGGAGAAAATCATGAGTGCTAAGATGAAGAATCCAGAGGTTTGTCAATCTCAAATAATTATTTTCTAATTGTAAATTTAAATATATATGCTTACCATTTTCTTAACCTAGCGATGTGGCTTGATAATAGATTTAGATGGACTCGTTGCACGATATCGCAGACGTTCGAGGGAAGCTATGCGCCTTTATCATGTCAGAAATAGTTAACAAAGGAGAGTTTCACGCCATCGCCGACCCAGAGTTTCACGCAAATAATTGACTCAATTGTAATCCAATTGTAACTATAGCGACAATACTTCAACAAATTCGATCTTTTGTAATTTATTTTGAGTAATCATCACTTTGAGTTGTCAACAGTTGATTATCTGTGATGTATCTGTTTTTGTACATGCTTGTTTTCAGAGGGCATGGCTAGCAATTCCTGAGGCTAGCCAAAAAACATCAAAAATGTAGTTTGGGTGACTCACTACCATAGACGGTTTTTTGTTGAAACCGTCTGTGATATTTCTAGTATCACAGACGGTTCTTAAACATAACCGTCTGTGATATCTACTTATCACAGACGGTTTTTAATTGAAACCGTCTGTGATACTAGCCTTCACAGACGGTTTCAACAAAAAACCGTCTGTGATAACTTCTTGTTATCACAGACGAACAAATATAGACGGTTCGGAAACCGTCTGTGATGACGTGTTCCGTAGTAGTGTATACAGATTGGTGTATCCACAACACTCTTGTGTCTCGAGAAATCTGCGGATGGGGTCATTGCCAAGTTTGGCGGAGAATATTTGCGAATGCCCACTAGTGAAGACGTGCGGTGTCTGCTAGAAATTGGCGAGGCTCGTGGCTTCCCCAGCATGCTATGAAGCATAGACTGTATGCACTGGGAGTGGGAAAAATTGCCCGGTTGCATGGAGGGGGCAATATACTCATGGTTACTATGACGTCCCTAAAGTAAGTAAGTGATTAAACCAATAACAACTCGCAACCCTTCTTGGCTGCGAGCAATATTTTACCTTCAGCCGTAAACATGGCATTTGACTCAAATATAACCCACCAAGGCCATTCCCACATTTTCAGCAAGAATCATTTTAAAGAAAAACCAATACTATACCCATTAAGTCTGCACCAAGTAGGTGTACAACTTTACACACAGTACACAAATTCTCTAGTTTATTCGGCATCCGTCGATACCACCGCTCACTACCTTTGGTAAGCAGTCTAGAGCACATGTTGAAGACTTTACATCATCTAGTCCTATCATTTCACTAGCCCTGTGAATTTCGGTGGTGAGGTCACCGGGGAGGAGGGGAGGCGGAGGACGGCGGTGCCGGAGGAGGGAGGAGGTGGGCAGCGCTCGGGAGGAAGGGTAGGTGGAGGAGGCGGAGCGGGTTGCGAATGGGATGTAGGGTTAGGGCTGGGGGGAAGCCGGTATGCGCGCGGAGGAGGAGGGAGACGGGTGGAGGAGGGAGTCGGGGAGGAGGGAGGCGGCCGGAGGAGGGAGCCGGGGAGGAGGGAGGTGGAGGACGGCGGTGCCGGAGGAGGGAGGAGGCCGGCGGCGCTCGGGAGGAGGGAGGCGGAGGACGGCGGTGCCAGAGGAGGGAGGAGGCGGGCGACGCTCGGGAGGAGGCGGAGGACGGCGGTGCCAGAGGAGGGAGGAGGCGGCGCGGGTTGCGAAGGGGATGTAGGGTTAGGGTTGGGGGGGAGTCGGTATGCGCGCGGAAGGGGAGAAACGACACTAGAGAAAAAAATAGGAGCGGAACGGTCTCTTTTCGCTCCCGAGTGTTTGCATTTTAAAACACTCGGGAATATATTAATTTCCGAGTGTTATATGAAACAATCGGGAAAGTGATTTCTCCCGAGTGCTTATAGCTCTTCCCGAGTGTCTTGTGAATCTCGGGACCTTCCCGAGTGTTTCCATCTGGACACTCGGTAAAAATATAGACACTCGAGAAAAAACCGTTTCTGGTAGTGCGCCATAGATGAATTATGGGGCTGCACCTTCCTTCGCTGATGCCATTCGAAGAGACGTTGAGGTTCGTGATCGGTCCATGCATGCTCGGCTCAAAGGGGATTTGGTGGAACACATTTGGGGTCGATTCAGCCACAATACAAATAATTAGTTGTTTAGGTTTTTCATATCATGTGTTATAGAAGCACTTTTATGGTAGCAAGATGCAACACTTTCATGCTTTTCAAGTATTCTATTTTTTTTCTACAACTTCCTATATCTACTAATGTAGTAGCAAGAATCCCCTGTTTTAGTTTCATTCATTTGGAAATCATGTATCATGTGTGAGGCCTACTATGCTCGAGATGCATCCGAAATTTTACCGCCTCAAATATTTTTCCTGACAATTAAATGCATTCATATATTTATATTCCTTGATCATCAAATCACCATAGGAAAGGTAGGTGTTTAGACAATATCTTCGGATTTTGTAGATCTCACTTGGGTCGTGTATTCACCAACCCTAAGAGCTGAGAGAGAAGAGGAGTGCATGTGTACCGGGCTGCTGCACCTGCACCTGCAGCCTGCATGGTCATGGCGATCGATCGGACGGTTAGAGAGAGAGAGAGAGGGAGCTAGCTAGCTAGCTAGCCAGAGAGTAGTCCGTGTTTCGCGGCACAATGTGGCAGCATGGGTCAGCCAGTGCCCGTACGTAACTGACGGGGACCCAACTCAATCCTGCCAGCCCAACCATGCATGCAAATTCTCTCTCATCGATTCTCTCCCCCGGGTTGTACACGAAGCTGGTCGATCACTGCGAAGCTGCATGCACCGTGTTACGTCGCTGTCCTGCCACGCGGGGCCCACCCACGCGGCGGCAGCAGCATGCGTAGCGGTCTACGGGTCCTCTCTTCTTCTGGCCTCCTCTTCCTTCTCGATCGGATATGAACGTGCACACCCCTCCTATGTATTAATTAGCTTTTCTTGTAGAGTTTTTCCACCAACGCGAGGTGAAACTGCACGGCGGTCGTTGAGGTGGAAGAGCCTGTCGCACGATGGCTGTGTGGTGGAGAAGGTTACCGTACGGCAGCCACACGGTTTCTCTCTCCTTCAGTCCAGTATTGTTGGTATAGATCTTTAAATATAGCACGTGAGCTCAAAAAATTATATAAATTTTTTTGTGGGACCTTCCGATACAATGTACTTACTTTTGTAATTTTTTCATAATTTTATTCCTTCTGGATTTATCTCGTAATGTCATAAAAGTGTATTATTTGTAGGAATTTCTAAACATATAATATGAGCTCAAAAATTTATGAATTTGGTTTTGAAGGCTCCTTACACAGTAGAGTTGATTGTGTAATATTTTGACAATTTTATATGTGTTCCAAATTTTTATATGGATTTTAGGTTTCAAAAAATTAGAGTTTCATGAATTTCCACACAAATTACGCATAACAGAATTAGGGTTTCCAATGGAGTTGCATATGTTTTCATACATAAAATTGACGATATTTCAAGTGTTACAAGCATTACATGATACACATGTGGGTTTATTGCAATCGGGATGAAGGATGGGGGGGGGGGGGTATTATCACATGCACCTCGATCATATAGGACACTCTTTGTTAATTTATCAGTTTAATGCGGATGATATTCTTTAATACTGTTTTGTACCACAAACCATAGCCTTCGAAACATACACGAGTCGAAGGCTACGGTACATTGTTATATGATCTGCATGCCACACATTTCTCTCAATTGGTTCATATACTAGCCTATCTAGCATGTGGTACAATACAGCGTTAAATAATATCATCCACATTAATCCGATGTCTTAACAAAGAATTTCCTATTTAACAGTGTATTCATGAGGGTAGTTGGATCTATCATCTATGCAATGATATCTCCAACTAGTCTCCACGGCACCATAGCCACTGCCCCTTGTCTCGGGGCTACCCATGGTGGCAGCAAGTGTCGAAGTCGTCCATGCCCTACGATTCCATAATGTAAATGGATCGTACAATAACAAACGTAACAAGGATGTAAATTGTATGTAACTCACGTCTTCGATACGGAGTGTGCCCAGCCGACCGGATACGCTACGACGTCAGTTGGTCTCAATGGAAGGAGCCTTCCCCTTCCCCTTGTCATGGGACTCCCCCCGCCAATGTCATTTGTTGAAGTTGTCCATGTCCTGCGATTGCATGATGTAAGTGCACCATATAGTAAAAAACGTAACTAGGATGTAAAATATACATAACTCACATCGTCGATATAGGGTTAGCCCGGGCGACCTGATACGCTATGGAGGCTAGGCTTAGTCTCAGGAGCCTTCCCTTTCCCCTTGTCTTGGGACTCCCCACTTCGGTGTCGTGTGTCGAAGTCCCCCATGTTCTACGATACGGGCTGAACGATTGCATGTTGTTAGAAGAACGAAATGGCAAATACAAAATCAGAACGTGAATTGTACGTAACTCACCTCTCCGATATGGAGTGCTCCTAGGCGACGAGAGAAGCTACGATGATCGCCGATCTCAATAGCAGGAGCCTTCCCCTTGTCCTGCCAGGTGAGTCCTAGGCTCCTCCAATGCCTTTTCAGTTGGGTCAGGGTCGGGTACGTAAGGTGTTTAGCGCTGGAAGGTCTCGGCTCTCCATAGAAAGTTCAGCATATACTTCTTCTGGATGAATGCCCTATCGTACATCTATGGGCCGTCGATCCACTAGAAAAAGTGGCAGCGCATCTTGGGCTGCCATTACACGGGGATGAAGTTAAAAATTTATGAAAATCGATGTGTGCGAAAGAAACGCTTACGAGGTGATGCCCGCACATGTAGTACGCCCGGGCGTAGGTGTTTGGGTGTGTTGACTGAACGATCTTTGCCGGCTTTACACACACACACACACACACTATGGGACCGGAAACTATGGCGGTACTGAAGCATCTTTCATTGAAAAATCTAGGTATTGCAGATGTTTGGCCTTCTTCGCAAGCCACTTGCGCTTCTTCAACATCCTTGCGTACAAGTTTGTCGATTAGTCCGACATATATGTGTATCGTAGAAGTTTCATTGTACATAAGAAAAAAGGCGGACAATACATTAAGTTACGACATTGAATGACGACCAGATGAGTCCGACATATATGTGTATCGTAGAAGTTTCGTTGTACATAACAAAATAAGCATGTTTTTGTTCCCCTGGCATGACTGTTGGTATATTTCTACCGAAGCCTGATATCGTACTTTCTCCTGAGGCCATTGATCACCGGATGTCATGCATTCAGGCATTCTCCATCTTCTGGTCCATGTGCCTCTGCATGTTATCGGACCACTGCTTGGCTTCATCTATATGACGCTTGGTTGCGGTTGCTCTATTGGCGAAATTACCAACAGTGCGAGTCCAGGCCTCCTCGACGATAGCGGTGATAGGGAGGCACTACACACCTTTGAGGACACTGTTGTACACCTCGAACATGTTGGTCGTCATAATCCTGTATTGATCACCCACTGCGTCATAGAGAAAGGATCATTTCTCTAATTCAGGAGCGTGACGATGAATTGTAGGGACCCAAAAATGCAATTCTAGACCCTCTGTGTATTCTGCACTAGTCCAGAATCACGCTAGTACACACAGTGTCAACATAGATGAATATCGATCCACACAAGACGATTAATAGAATAAACGAGTAATTTGAATAACAAATAACTGTTGTGACCTTAAGATCGAGTTTTACATTTATTAAGCTACACAGGGTTGATTATAGAGAAATAAATAGTAGCGGAACAAAAGTAAACTTCAACGGAATCCCATCAAGTCACCACAGGCAACTGACTAAGATCAAGAGCCTAACGATCGACACCTCGTAGAACTCCTCCTCAAATGCAGGTGAAGACTCCTCCACTTCTGTTGATTGTTTGAAGCAAGTATGAGTACACAACTGTACTCGCAAGTTATACCACAAAATACAATTTATAGATGATGGCTTATTCCAAAGGAATGGCTTCTGTGGTTATTTTGCAGAAATGCAACATTTGCAATTGAATAGAAATAATAGATTGAAAACATAATTCAAAATAAATAAATAATATTAAGTTATCATTTGATTTCACAAAGACACACAGTCTAAACAAGTTATTCACATAGCCATATGACTTAGATCACACAACTCCCTTCCCAAATATTTTATAAAAATCTACCCCTCGTGTGAAATCCCCAAGCAGGTCCATGACCGCGGACGTGGCTATTCAAATAGATTGATTAAACACTCTGCAGAGGTTGTATACTTTACCCACAACAAACAATCAGTGTAGCTAGCACTGACCATAACAAAACCTTTCAGAAAAACTTCATCTCAAATATTGACACTCCCGATGTGCTTTACTGTCATCCAACTGATACACACAGCGTTTGGTACGACACACACCGTTGAACAGGGATGCGGCGAACCATCCGCGATGTGATAAACACACCTCCAGCCCATCACACAGCTTAACCTGCAACCTGAGTTGTCAATGGCAAGATTCCATAACCTACTAAGTTAGGCCCGTCCCATACCAGGCATGTGATTGTACAGTAAGGCTCAGTTCAATGACACACAAAGTTAAGTTCTTAATTGACCAAGGCAAGACTTCTAATTTCTAACTAAGTCACACATATTATCATTCCAAATACACAGCTCCACCATATCACATAATATCCACCACTTACCTCAGTCTAAATATTTTTCCACCCTGTTGGTTAAGTGCAACACATGTCATCAACGAGTAATAGCACACAACACACACAGTTTCATAACACATTTCCATAATCACTTAGTCAAGCTTATATTTGCAACTCACATGAAATGATGACTCATAGCATGGCTAAGTAATCTAGTCATATCTAACCAACCCACGTTGGTGCTACGATAATACTAACTAATAAAGAACTAACCTAGGGTGACAAAAGAATATGACATAACAATGGGCAAGGTGGATATAACAATTTGGATTAATAACTAAACACAAAAGCATTTAAATAAATACTTGAAATAGAATGCAATACATTAAAATAAAGTATTTTGAAAATTGGATGCAATATGATAAAATGTATAACTTGCCTTGGAATAGGTCTAGGTACTGATCTTGATCTTGAGGCACTTCTCCTTCTTTAAGAGTCCTTGAAAAATTAATGTCTACGCGTAAACGAAATAAATAAATAAAATAAATAAATAATAGAGGTAAAATAAACTCCAAAAATTAAATAAATATCATAAATAAATATATCTCAAATTTATATAAATTTATAAATTTGTATGGGCTCAATTGGAGTTCTGATGCAAAAGATATGGGCTTTGAAAGTTTGAAATTACATAAAATACTTAAAATCGGATTTTATGAATTTACCGAATTATTTTTCTACTGAAAAAGGGATTTATGACGTCACTGAAAAAGGAAAATAAAAGAAAAAGCATTTGATGTGGGTCCCACCGTCATAGAGATGGTGCATGGTGGACCGATTCCATGGACCTTTTGGATCGGTGGACTTCTGGTTTACCACATGGGCTCCACGTGGCTGATGACTGGTTGCCAATTAGGCCAAGGAAATGAGGTGGCGGCTTAGCTGGCGGCTGACTCAGCACAGAGCAGAACGAGTAGAGAAGAGCTTCGGCCGGCGACAGGACAGCGCGGGTGACGGCGAACGGCGGCGAGGCGGCTCCTGCGAGGTAGAAAAACGGGACCCCAAGTTTGCAAAGACTCTTCTCGAGGTGATGGCTTGACACCGGCGGCAAGGGCTCACCGGAATATGGATCGGAGAAGAGAGGCGGCGGCCGGCTTTGATGATGAAACCGACAACGGCGAACCGACGGTCCTCGAGGGTAGGTGATTGACGCACAGCGTAGTCCACGCTAATGCGCACCCTATGGCGGTGGAAGCTCAGGCGGAGGTGAGTTGATGGCAGCGAATTTGAGCAGCGGAGAAGCTTCATCGGCCGGCAGTTCTTCAGTGATTGCGGCGCAACGAAGATGAACCCGGGAATGACACCTTAGGGTTTCGGAAGAGATGGGAGGGACGAAGAATTTGACACAGAGGCTGGGCTTATATAGTGCCAGAGGAGGGAATCCGGAATGGAGATAGCGGCGCTCGCTCATGTGCTGGACATGGACTCGAGAGTCCGGAGAAGGGACGAAGAAGACACTGAGGTGGCGAAGCGGACCCACAGTTAGAGAAACAAGGGAGAAGAGACCGAACGGATGCGGCGCCGATTGGGCTTCGGCTGAGGAAACAGCTGAACGGGCCGGGAGAGAAGACAAGGCCGAAAGATTAGGCTGCACAGCGACAGGCCGAATCGGAAGAGGAGTGAGTTTCGACCCATTAACTGTTCCGGGATTTTAAATAAATTTTCTTTTTAGAAAATATAGAAAATCCAAAAGCAATTAGAAAATAGCAAATAAACTCGGAAAAATCCTAGAAAAATATGGAAACTATATCCAAGCTTATGAAATCCATTAAAAATAGTTTTGACAATTGTTGATGTTGGGATTAATCACATTAAATCATCTTGCCTCGGTCTAAATATTTTTTCACCCTGTTGGTTAAGTGCAACACATGCCATCAACGAGTAATAGCACACAGCACACACAGTTTCATCACACAGTTCTGTAATCACTTAGTTAAGTTTATATTTGAAACTCACATGAAATGATGACTCGTAGCATGGCTAAGCAATCCACTCGTATCTAACCATCCCACGTTGGTGCTATGATAATACCAATTAATAAAGAACTAACCTAGGGTAACAAAATAATATGACATAACAATGGGCAAGGTGGGTATAACAATTTGGATTAATAACTAAACCCAAAAGCATTTAAATAAATACTTGAAATAGAATGCAATACATTGAAATAAAGTATTTTGAAAACAGGTGCAATATGATCAAAGATATAACTTGCTTGGAATAGGTCTAGGTACTTATCTTGATCTTGAGACACTTCTCCTTCTTCAAGAGTTCCTGGAGAATTAACGTCTATGCGTAAACGAAACAAATAAATAAACAAATAAATAACAGAGGCAAAACAAACTCCAGAAAATTAAAAAATCATAAATAAATAGATCTCGAATTTATATAAATTTAGAAATTTTGATGGGCTCAATCGGAGTTCGGATGCAAAAGATATGGGCTTTGAAAATTTAAAATTACATAAAATACTAAAACTTATGGCACTACGGGGTTGATCTCTCTCCAGTACCTACGGAGTGGACTCCCTTGTATGCCTCGTAGTCCGGTGTTCGAGGTCTCTCTAGATGGACTCAAAACTTCTGCCTCTTGTTCCGCAGACACAATGCCTTGAACATCATCACAACTATGACTCCATCCCAACGTTCCTCTCTCAGTAGAGGGCAACATGGTCGAGTTGGGGATCAGTCGATACCAAGACCTCCTCGGCGATTCCGACCAAGAAGTCACGAGGGAAAAAGGCTATTTCAAACGGCCACTTCTTCGCCTCGTCAAGAGGATCAATCACGTGGCCTTGATGATCTCCGACATCGTCTAGTCCAAGCAAGTGGTCGGAGGCGTCATCCTAACGTCCACGACCAAATCGTAACACTGGAGCCCGGTATTCTAATTTGAGAAAAAACCGATCTTCGACCGATTACAATCTGGCACCCTTGCAAAGAAGGTGCCATGAATCAATCACAGGTTGTCGAGCTTTCTCTGCAGGACGCCAGGCTGTGCTGGCCCAACAGATTCCGACCAGCCAACATGGACAAGTTCAATGGGACCCAGAACCCGTTAGAATTTCTCCAAATCTATACCACCACAATCAGAGCTGCTGGTGGTGATGAAAATGTGATGGCAAACTATCTACCTATGGTACTTGAAGGGTCTGCCCGGTCATGGTTGCTCAACCAACCGATCGGATCAATATATACTTGGGAGCAACTTTGCGACCTCCTGATTGTAAATTTCTAGGGTACGTACGGCCGCCCTAGAAAGGTGGATGACCTTCATCTAATCCAGCAAGAACCTAATGAAACTATTCGTCTATACACCAAAATGTTCAGCCAGGTTCATAATTCAATACCAGAGGTCGCAGAATCTTCTGTTATTCAAGCTTTCAAGGCAGGTCTAAGGAATCGACGGTTTACGGAGGACATCGCTACGAATCCTCCACGGACGACTGTCGAGCTTTTCGACATGGCCGACAAATACGCAGCCGCTAGCAAAGCGGTTGAGTGGAGTGATGCCATTAATCGGAAGGATAAAACCCCTCGACCTGGCTTGGAAAAGTCAAAAACAAACACAAGAAGGCTCTCAAGAAGAAGAAACACCGCAATCTCGATGATAAAGAAGTCCTTGCGGTTCCTGACAAGTTTACCAACGGTAAGAAATATTACACCGATCGCGGCAAATCAAAAATTCCGACCGATGGATATAAAAAACAAGAAGTGGTGTTCGCCTCACCAGCAGGCAGGGCATGACTTAAGCACCTGTCGAGTCTAGCAAAAGAAACAGGAGGATTTCTATGCATGTAAAGGCCCACTCCCCTCAATACAAGAACTCAGGGAAGCAAGTTCCAAGAAGGACAAGGATGGTGATGACGAGATGGAATACCGGGAACCTCAACATACGGTCAACATGATCTTCGGAGGATCCTCCTCGAATGATTCACGACGTCACCTGAAGGCCGTGGAGCGAGAGGTCAACCTTGCAGAGTCCCGATCGCCATCGCCATCAAGGTAGTCAGAAACAGTAATCTCCTTTAGCAAAGAAGACCGCCCCATCCCGTCGGCTCCACCAGGTAGGTTCCCAATTATAGTTGAACCTACTATTAATAATTACAAAGTTAATCGAGTCTTAATAGATGCAGGTAGTTCTTTAAATATTTTATTTGTGAGAGCATTAGAGGAAATGCAGGTTCCCAGATATAAGGAAAAACCAGTGAAGTATGCTTTTCACGACATAGTCCCTGGTTCTACCGCAAAACCGATAGGGCAGGTGCCATTACCGGTTACGTTCGGAAGGCATGGCAACTTTCGAATAGAAAAGGTTCCATTTGATGTGGTCGATTTCGAAACCGCATATAATGGAATCCTTGGTCGTCCAGCTCTAGCAAAGTTCTTGATAGCCACGCATTACGGTTATTAGAGTTTAAAGATGCCAGGGCCAAAAGGAGTCATCATGGTTCGAGGAGATCAAAATATGGCTTATGCATGCGATCGAAAGTCTTTTGAACTGGTCGATGAACTCTCGACCAGAAAAACTGACTCATCAGCAATACAGGTCAAGCACTCTAGACCAAAGATGACACCAAAACCATCCGACCACACAAAGGAGGTACTATTTTATAAAGGTATTTCTCTGGAAAATGCCAAGTCGCCACATGGGTCAGGAAACACTGACGTGTTTATCCCAAAGGTGCTGGTCGGAGAAGGGCTCAACCTCAAATAGGAAGAGTCGCTCGTCTCCTTCCTTCGAGCAAACCAGTCGTATTTGCCTGACAGGTGTCCGACATGCCCAGAGTCCCTAGGGAGGTGATCAAGCACAGGCTAGCTCTCCAGCCTGACAAAAAAATGGTCAAGCGGAATCTAAGGCGTTTTGCACCTGACCGGAAGGAAGCAATCCAGTTGGAGATTGACAAGCTCTTCAAGGCTGGGTTTATTCGTGAAGTCAACCACCCTCAGTGGCTCGCTAACCTTGTAATGGATAGAAAGAGTAATGGGAAGTGGCGAATGTGTATTGATTTCATAGATCTTAATAAAGCTTGTCCGAAGGATGATTTTCCCCTTCCCCGCATTGACCAACTTGTAGACTCTACCTCCGGGTGTGAGTTATTAAGTTTTCTAGATGCGTATTCAGGGTACCACCAGATTAGTATGAGTAAAGAAGATGAGAAAAAACTTCCTTCATCACTCCATATGGCACTTACAGCTATGTTAAGATGCCTTTTGGTCTCAAAAATGCTAGTGCAACTTTTCAAAGATTGATACAGAAAACCTTTAGTTCACAGATAGGTCGGAATTTAGAAGCCTATTTGATGATTTGGTTGTGAAGAGCATCAACGCTGGCTATCACATTCTCGACTTACAAGAGACTTTCAATAATTCAGATGGCATAACCTCAAGTTAAATTTGAAAAATTGTGTGTTCGGAGTTTCCACTGGAAAACTTCTCGGTTTTCTAGTTTCATCTAGAGGTATCGAAGCAAATCCAGCGAAAATATCGACCATCGACCAGATGTGCCCTCCGACCACAAAGAAAGAAGTCCAAAAACTAACCGGTTGTATGTCAGCGCTAAGTCGTTTCATAGTAAGGTTAGGTGAAAAAGGATTACATTTCTTTAAACTTATTTGGAAGCATGGAAGTTTTGAGTGGACTAAGAAAGCAAACGATGCCTTTGAAAAACTTAAAGAGTACCTTATGAGTACCCTGGTCTTAGTCTCTCCGAGACCGGAGAACAATTGCAGATTAACGTGATTGCAACGCCACAAGCTGTCAGCATTGTACTGGTCGTAGAACGTGAAAACATTCAACGATCAGTATATTACGTAAGCGAAGTCTTACATGGACCAAAGGAAAGATACCCACATGTACAAAAGCTACTCTATGGTCTCCTTATGGATTCAAGGAAACTAAGGCATTACTTTCAGGCCCACAAAGTGGTCGTACCTACCGGATATCACCTTGGTGAAGTCCTTAGAAATAAGGAATCATCAAGACGAATAGTAAAATGGGCAGTTGAACTAGGGACGTTCGACCTCCATTTCATTTCACGGACAACAATAAAGTCTTAGTCAATAGCAGAATTCATTGCCGAATGGACAAACCCTGAACCCAATCAAGAATACGAACACCACGATGAGTGGACAATGTACTTTGACTGTTCCTTGATGCTCAAAGGATCAGGGGCTGGAGTCGTCTTGATATCCCCTACTGGCGAACACCTCTGGTACACCATCCAATTTAACTTTCCTGCTACGAAAAATGTAGCAGAATATGAAGGTTTACTGGCAGGACTTCGAGCAGCTTGTTCACTCGGGATTCGTAAATTACTAGTGAAAGACGATTCTCAACTAGTCGCGAATCAAGTGGAGAAAGAGTATCAATGCTCAAGTACCAAAATGTCATCTTATCTGGCGGAAGTACAAAAACTCGAAAAACACTTCTTCAGTTTCCAGATCCAACATATTCCTAGAAAGAAAAACTTTCTGGCAGACCAGTTGGCACGGATGGCCTCCACCAGGTCAACCGTCCCGCCCAGAGTTTTTCTCGAGCAACTCGATTCACCCTCGGTGGTTGAGCTTTTCGAGAACATAAATGTTTCGCATCAGGTCGTACAAATCGATTATGATAACATAGATACTCCACAGATCGGTGACGATCAGGGTAGAGATTAGATGACATTGATGTATAATTATCTTCAGCATGACAAAATTCCTGAAGATGGTGTAGAGGCTGATCGTATAGCTCGAAAAGCCAAATCATACACTCTAATTGAACGTATCTTGTATAAACTAGTATCTCACGGAGTGTTGATGAGATGCATATCTCAATCGGATGGTATTAAGTTGCTAACCGAAATTCATGGAGGAGTCTGTGGAGCACATCATTCCTACAGAACACTGGTCGGTAACGTCTTCATGCAAGGATACTACTGGCCAACTGCCCTTCATGATGCAAAAGAGCTCGTGACGAAGTGCGTACAATGTCAATTTCATAACCGACAAGTACATCAGCCGGCACAAGCTTTGCAAATAATTCCTCTTTCTTGACCTTTTACAACCTAGGGACTAGACAATCTGGGACCTTTCCCAAGAGCACCCGGGGGATTCGAATTGCTTTTCATCATGATTGACACGTTTACAAAGTAGATCGAGGCGAGCCAATTATTAAAACTACAACTGAGGCCGCTAAGAGATTTCTCATAAGAAGTGTGATCAGACGATTTGGTGTACCCAGTCGTATAATCACATACAATGGTACCCAGTTTTCAAGCGGTAATTTCTAGGAATTCTGCGATGAACTTGGTATCAAAGTCCATTTTGCTTCCGTTGCTCACCCACAGAGCAACGGAGCAGTTGAGCATGCCAATGGCATCATAATGCATGGGATCAAACGCCGAGTATACGACCAGTTGATAAAATGGTTAGGAGCTTGGGTTCAAGAACTTCGTTCTGTTCTTTGGGCCGTTAGAACCACGACCAGTTGTTCGACCGGTGAAACGCCATTCTTCTTGGTTTATGGAGTTAAAGCCATGCCTCCTCCTGAACTAAAACTTGGCTCTGCTCGAATCGATTGTTTTAATACAAACAATCAAGACGAACGACAACTTGATAATATCAATTTTCTTGAAGAACGACGAAACCAACCCTTAATACGTTCGGCGGTCTATCAACAAGCCATACGAAGGTACCACAGTCGTAAGGTGCGACCCCGCAGCCTAGCTGTAGGAGATCTAGTTCTCAGAAAAATTCAGAACCAAGCAAATCGCAACAAAATTTCTCCGAAGTGGGAAGGTCCATACACTTTGATCGAAGTCACCCGAACAGGCTCGGTACGATTAGCCATGTCTGATGGAAGGGTTTTGTCTAATTCTTGGAACATTGATCAATTGTGTAAGTCCTTCATTTAAACTTTATTTTATTTCCATTATTTTTAATAAAGATTAGTCATTCCTTTAATTTCTCACGACGAGTGATGTTGTTTATATGTCTGTACCTATACTCTGGTCGTCTAGTGATTCATATGCTTAAGATTATGAAGATTATATTTATTCATTTCAAAATTATGTTCTACTTTCGTTTGGCTACTGGTCGGGACACAGAAAACCTCCTAGTCGAAGTCTCTCCTTTTTTCACGTGGTCCTGCCCACTGGAAGGATCTTCCTAGCGACGGTTCTTTTCCAACGATCCTCGCTGCCAGTCGGACCAGAGCATGAGCACGTATTGCAAAATATATCTTATATCTTCATTTCTTAGCAGTCCTTCTGACCAGTGTTGGTTACTACATATAAATAAAACCACTTATCATTTATTGCATACTCTCTTTTTTGCATATTTTCTTTCTCATTAAAGAAAGTCTTTTTCTTCCGACCATATATTATTTTAGTAGGTACTTTAATTATGATAAATATATTTACAACTAGTCAAAACCTGACACTGGTTCCGACCAAAAATGTTTCCTAGTATTACTACGATTAATTTTTATACAATCAATACATACTTTTAAACAATGGTTGAGACTTAAGTTCATATTCTTGGCCTACTACTTATATAGTAAAGTTCTTCTACTATAAAACAGTCTAGGGCTAGGTAATATATGAATATTTTATAAGTCGACCGGATAAATAAAAGATTTCATTGATGAAAGAAATGAAAGTTTTACATTTTCATGATTCTTACATTTCAATTTCCTACTTCTAGAGATCTCCCGGCTAATCGCTGCTTGACGGAGATCCGACCTTCATTTCCTCTGCAACCTTGTCTCCAAGAGGCCTTACTACCTTGAGAAACTTGGTTGCCTCTTTAGGCAAGCAGTTGAAATCTTCTTCAACAGCTTGAAGATTGGTAGAGGGGTCGGAAGCCTTTAGTTTTGCCAAAGCAAAAGTAACTCCGCTCGCTATAGATTCCTTCATTGATCGGGAGTAATTTTCTCTAGTAGTTTTGAGCAAGCTATTGAGATCCTCCAGAAGTTGTCACATGTAGTTCATCTTCTCCATTGGATCTCTCAAGGTAGGCAAGCTCGATCATGATCCTATATCAAAGATCATCTTATTAAGTGAAGTAATCTTTTGATCAAGATTACACACAAGAGTCCGCCTTATCTTGCTCAAATTCCATAGCCTTTTCGCTCTAGTAAGCGCTTGATTTTGTTCTACATAAGCAAAACAAGTGTTAAGACAGAATGATTAGAAGAGATAAAATACTAAGTCAAGTTTACGACTAGTTACCTTCAATCTTCTTTTCACAAGTTTTCAAAACTTCTTTGTGCCTAGTCGCCATGAATGCGATCGATCGGTCTTTAGCTTGGCATTCTTCTTCAAGCATGGTTATTCTGGATTCTTTAGTCACGACTTCTTTTATTTTCTCCAAATATATCAAATATGATAAGGGAGAATAACTAAAAGGAAAAAAACAGAGTCACGAAGAAGAAAACAAGTTAAATAGAAAGTTCAAACTTTCTAATTCTGAGTGTTTTTGCTCCAGAGTCTTTATTCGCTAGGTCAGTCCCCTGACCACAGCAAAGTTCTCGACCATGTGCTACATAGATGTCATTATTCCTTAAGTTTCCTATAAACTTTAAGAGAAACTAGGGAAATAGTTGCAGATACTTACCCAAATTGCCACATCATTATATTCGGCAAAAATATTATCAGGACTCGTCTTGGCTTGACGGACCGATATTTGCCCTCAAACGGCATCATGCTCCTTATCCTCGATAAATCGAGGGGAGAAAGGGAACTTGATAGTCTGGGAAGGACTACTTACAAGAGTCGAAACCTGTTGAGGATCTTTGGGGATTTCTACCTCCGCCGATGGAGTTATGATCACCATAGGATCCGGAACAAGTTCTGGCCCTGACACCTGCTCGGGGGCTTCCTCGACCACTTTCTCCCTAGGAACTCTAACCTGAGGGAAGTTCTGGTCGAGGACTTCTTCGACTACTTGATCTTCCGGTATATTCTGGTTGGAAACGACCGAAACACCAGAAGATCTACACAAAATGAAGAGAGAAAATTCAAGAGTTCAAGATCACCAATGACATTTAAGGTATGCACTCATATGACTACTTCATTTGTACATACCTAGTCAATTTTTTGGTCTTGGCCTTGAAGCGCGCTAGTTTCAAGTCAGTAGCACCCGCTTTCCTCTTCTTTTCAACCGATTATACCAGTTCTGAACTGGTAAGGTTGGTTGTACCCTTTACATTCTCCAACAGTAGATCAGAAGTAATATTCTCGACCAGTTGGACAAGAATCAAGCTCCTGATCGTTGGATCAGAGGGTGTAGATTCATCGGCCTCCAAAACAGCTGCTTCAACAGCAACTAGCAAGTCTTGAGCGACTACATGGGACTCAACGATTGCCGCCTAGATAGACAAACAAAGCTAGTCACACGATGAACATGCTTCATCTGACAATAAGTATTTTTCGGTTACCTACCTCTATGAGACCACTATCTTGAGTGATCGTAGGAATGGTCGGATCGTCAATAGGCTCACAAGTTTCAGTGGCCTCGTTGATCTACAACCCGACCAACTACATATCAAAGAGGATTTTAGGTAAAACTGATCGAAAAATATTGGAAAGATGAAAAATAGTTGATATTTTTAATCTGAGTCTCTCAGCCCTCTCTTCTGCGGTAATGACTGCTAAGATCATGGGGAAGCTGGGCTTTTCACTAGGCTCTTCGGCGCCGTTCATCTTGATCCGACTTCTGATTTCATCAGGAGATAAAGCTGTAATAATAAATGATAGATTTTAGGATTATGATAGAGTGAAAGGCTTACAAGCCAACATTCAACTAGTAAAGCAAGCAGTCG
Organism: Hsuehochloa calcarea; assembly: GCA_036346395.1. Classification (NCBI taxonomy): domain Eukaryota; kingdom Viridiplantae; phylum Streptophyta; class Magnoliopsida; order Poales; family Poaceae; genus Hsuehochloa; species Hsuehochloa calcarea. The sequence goes on from CM070616.1 coordinate 29,490,768, forward strand.
GAGTTCTTCGAGAATTTCCTTCTCCTTCAAATTTATTTGCATGAAGAGGGTCATTGGTCGCAATCATCACGACCAATATATCAAAGGAAGGCTTATTGGTTGAATTCGCATAAAGCAATATTTTCTACTAAGTTCCAAAGCGCCTTCATTTTATAAATTCTCAAGTTTTATAGTAGGACTAATTGAAACATGGTGATGGCATGGAAAAGTCCATCACCACATGCCGTGGTTAAATCCTAACGACATTAAGGAGTGGGATGGCTTCAACCCATCTCCTACTTTTAGAGCCTCCTTCTTTGAGGAGGCTAACCAGCGATTCAAGCCCCTTGCGCCATGTGGGAATTGTCTAACCGCCACACCCAAAATGGCACAACTACGATGGAATGTTACAAATTATTAAACCAGTCCCGCCCATACAAGACATGTAGTAGTACGATGTGGCTTAGCAAGATGCGGCTCAAGACCGTACTTTTCATTTTGGCTTTTCAAAGTCATTTGTAAAATCTTCCATGACAAACCAATGTCATCTAAACAATAGTTCATATAAAACCAACTTTTCTTAATTTTTCCAAAATGTTCTAGTTCATACTATTGCATAAACGATCATGAAGATTTTGAGTACATGGGAATGTACTCACTTGAATATTTCCGTCGTGGGATCAAAGGTGCAAAGGTGCACGGTTGTCTCTATCAGGGTGTCCAAATTCAAATAGCATTCAAATAAAATCCTTCTTCTGGAAGGAAGATTCGACATGAATCGATGGAATCGGAGTTCGTATGAGTAGAACTTGAAAAGATCCATGGTACATGGGGAATCCACAAGTGCACGCTTCTTCTTCAGTATTCGTCATTCCAGAGTAGACAAAGATACTAAGGTTGACGATGGCATTAGGGGCCAGATTAACCAGTTCCACTCCATAATACTCCAAAACTTGGGAAAGAAAGGAAGGAACTGGGAGCCTAAAATCGCATTTGATGTATGCGAAGAAAACATGAATTTCTCTGTCTTCACCACTCGGAGAATGCTCCCCGATAGCTGATCTCCAAGAAATCAGATTCCTATCGGGTAGCAACCCAATCTTCTCCATACTTTCTAGCTTCTTCTCACTCAGATCAGAAAATGACCTGTTCATGATGAGATCCGACATGGCGGATTCTTTTAGATGAAGGAGTCACAGGTGGTCGGAGGCAAATTTTCCTTTTGGAAGGTGAAGAGGAAACAGAAGGCGTAAAAACCCTAATACCCGGTGCAAAGGGTTTTTATAGCTGCAATTCTATAACCGCATCCCGGGTTAAGAGAAGTCCAAAAGACAAAATCTTTTTGACCAACGGACAGAAAAGCTTCTCAAGTCCCAAAGCAGTTTCTCAACTTTAAAATGAATACATACCACTTCGAATGTCACGACATTTAATGGAGGGTCTGCCCGATACGATTTCATCGGAAGAAAGTGTTTACACACTACCCATTCATTTAAAGTTCAGGGGCTAGCTGACGAACTTTAAAACCCCTATGTATTACTTTAATACAAAAAGCGAGACCATACGTCTTCGTGGTTGTAACCCCTTAGGCTAACGACCTCATTGGTTGTAAGGATTTCAGAGGTTACATAATAAATACTCTGGGCGGAAAAGGTCCCATACCTAGTCCCCACCGCTAACGACCGTAAAGTTATGAACGGTAATCGGATCCAAATCCAGGTATATCCTTTACCGTGTGATGAATGGAACACGTGCTGTATACTCCATACCACGCGACGTTACATAATCATAAGACACTGACTAATGGTTGAATGTATTACCAACATTTAACCGCACAGCAGTTGATACTTTAATCAACTGCCACCTCCCTCCGACCAGACGCAACGCTTCGCACAAGAGTCTTCTCCATAAACAACTGCCACCTCTTCGGAAGCTATTTAAAGAGGGGGCGAGAGCGAGAGAGACTATCATACTCTGGGGGACGAAGAGAAAGATAAGAGGCTATTGGCATTAGATTCATACTTTTGGTCTATTTTAGTAGCATAGCCAACATCAAACTCAGTATAACTAGGATTAATCCTTTGCCTGATCCTAAGCATTCATTGTAAATAGCCTGTTCATAGTAAAAAAGAGCGACCCCATTCTCTTCCACGAGATACACATCATTTTTCTCTATTTTTATATATTTTTCATAAGATCGACGATTTGATCGTCGACAACTTTGTACTGGCATCTCGACAGGTCCAACCCATCGGTCCTGCCCGTATGAGACCATCGTCATAAAACACTACCAAGTCTTGCATGTTCAAAATTACCTAAAGCCACAACAACCCGGTCTACGATACGCGATATAACAAACAATGACGACAAATTGTATCTAAGTGGTCGATTACATATGTGTAATTAAATACAAATAATTAATTACTTACCAACAATTTGATTACTCCTCCAAAAATTAATTACGAGTAATTCATTACTACCTTGCTTACCACTATTAAACCACTGGTTCATTACTACTTAATTACTTACGACTGACTAATTTGCACTAAATTAATTATGCCTAACTAATTGCTTGTAAACTAAATACGACTGGTTAATTACTACTAAATTAATTACGAGAAGTTAATTTCCACTAATTTAATATGGCAGACAGATAACCACTAAAATAATTATGACTAATTAATTACCACTAAGGTCCTGTTTGTTACAGCTTCCACTTCCAGCTTCTCAATCGATTCTCGTGGAGCTGTACCAAACACCCTGATTCTCAAAACCACGAGATTCTGCTTCTCGTGAGGAGCTGTCTCAAAAATGAACTAGCAACGAGAAGCAGCCTTCCAGCAGCTTCTCGTGAGAATCCAAACTTCAGAAACGAATATACCCTTTGAAGTTGAAGGTTTTTACCCGCAAATGCCACTGAGTTACACAAATATAATTGAAGTATTACACCCAGGGGTGACATGGTCTATTTGCCTCTAATCCTCCCTCATATGATTTTTGGAACTAACCTACCAGCCAAACGGTTTCAACAGATAGCTCCAGATTCTCAGAAAATTAGATTCTCATAGAATTAGGAGCAGAATCTGAAAAATGAGAATCTGGAGTTGTACCAAACAGGGCCTAAACTAATACAACTAATTAATTACTACTATTTAATTTCAACTCATTTTTAACCACTAACTAGTTTTTACCAAAAATAACAAAGTCTATGAACATTACGACTGATTAATCAACACAATGTATTATGCACTAATAAATTACGGATACCGTAACTACAACTGTATTATAAACGTTACAAAACAAGCTACATTAACTACGACTAACTCACTAAGATAGATTAACTATAACTACGATAATAACGACAAAAGCATTTGACAAATTACATGCCCTTTGGGGGAAGCAATAAAAAAACCGAGCGACGAGAAGCAATCAAATAATTAATCTCTAAAAATATTTAATTATGTTACGTTATCTGAGTTCTTAGCGACGACCGCAGGAACGAGAAGCGAAACGCAATTGAGATGAGCGACTGCTAGAGTTCGATATTTATAGCCAAGCAAAGGAGGAGATGTTGCGTTGGCACTGGATTTCCGGATGCGTTGTCTAGGCGAAGCACTGCGAGCAAGGGGGGATAGGCGCAACAGGGCGACATGTGTGCGGAGGAGGGAGGACGGACGGTGGGATAGGTGGCCACCGCACGGTGTTTGTGCCGATTCTCCTCCTCCGAATGACAGATGGACTAGATACCAACGGTTTTTTGTTTCTCCAGAGAAACGGACCGATATTTTTGGTGATTTTTTGGTTGTTGTGTGGACCATCGCATGGTGGCCGTGCGAGAGGGGGGAGGGTACGTGGCGGGAGGGTGGGCTGTGCGTGCAGGAGGGGGACGGGAGGGCGTGTGGCTGGTGCGGGCGGGCATCGCACGACAGCTGTGCAGGAGGGGCCACCGCATGGTGGCCGTGCGGGAGGGGACGGGTGGCGGGAGAGGAGGGTGTGCCGCACGGTGGCCGTACAGAAACGCCTCCACCTTACGGTGACTGTGCGGGGCAGGGAGCCATAAACATTTTGTAAAGAATTTCTTTGAAAAAAAAAACAAAATCAACCTTATAGATATTTATGTAAAGAAGCGCCGGGCGGAGGAGTAGCCCCACACGAAGAGCACGTCACACGGCTACAAATTACAAATGATATGTTTGTACACGTTCGCGCAATTGCACGTCGAAATGATGAGTCTACCCTTTAACCCATCAATTGTGTGGGTATATCGGAGGAGATACCCAAACCGCCACATGCGAAGCCGTCGAAGTGCGCGGCCATGTCGTCCCAAGGGGTGGTGTTTGTTAAGAAACCGGGCCCAGGACTCCGGAGAGTCCTGGCCCAGTTGAACTCCTCATCCCCTGAAGTCTATAAATAGAGGGGACCCCCCCCCCTCATTGTAACCCTGATTATTCTGAAGCAATAAAGTGAAACCTGAAGTCATCTCATATATATCTCTGTCTTCAATCTACTGTTGTGTTCTTGTGTTCTTCATCCGTTCTTACGATACTGAATATTGTATACGAGGTACCTGTATGGACTGGGCTCGCCAGCGACGGTTACTCAACACGTTATCAGCTTCCTTCATATGAATCTGGGCTATACTACAATCATATTAAGGCATCTGCAGCCTATACTATCCAGAAAATGACTTTTAGAAGCTCTGAACTTTTCTGTCTCTGGCATGATAGATTAGGCCACCCCGGTTTTAGAATGATGAGAAATATAATTACTAATTCTCAGGGACATAATATCAATGTAAAGAATTTCCCGAATCCAGAAGATTTTGTGTGTCCTGCATGTGCCACCGGAAAAATGATTACTAGACCCTCTACTCTGAAAGTAAAGGATGAAATCCCTGCATTCCTGAACCGTATCCAGGGAGACATTTGCGGTCATATACAGCCCCTGTCAGGGCCATTTAGGTACTTTATGGTGCTTATCGATGCTTTTTCGAAATGGTCGCATGTATGCTTATTGTCTACGAGAAACCACGCTTTTGCAAAGCTGATCTCGCAGATAATTAAGATTAAGAATAATTTCTCTGATCATCATGTGAAGTCTATCAGGATGGACAACGCCGGAGAATTTACTTCAAAGGCATTTGATGATTATTGTATGGCAATGGGAATTACTGTTGAGCACTCTGTACCATATGTCCGCACCCAGAATGGACTAGCAGAATCATTAATTAAAAGAATTAAATTTATTGCCCGACCGCTCTTGCAGAATTGTAACTTACCAACTACATGTTGGGGACACACAATCCTACACGCAGTAACTCTCATCAATTTTCGACCATCAGCATATAACATCCATTCACCTATGCAACTAGCGCAAGGGTCAACACCGAAAATCTCCCATCTTCGAAGGTTTGGTTGCAAGATTTATGTACCGATACCACCACCGCAGCGAACTGCAATGGGCCCTCTCCGAAAGTCTGGGATATACGTTAGTTATGAGACAGCATCCATAATCAAGTATCTGGACCCCATGACTGGAGATTTGCATACAACTCGCTTTGCTGACAGCATATTCGACGAGGATAGTTTCCTGTCATTAGGGGGAGGAAATCAACCCCTTAATGAAAAATATCGGGAACTGACATGGCAAGCCACGGGAATCCATGCATATGACCCGCGCACTAGTGAAACAAATAGAGAAGTCCAGAAGATAATTGATTCGCAAGCATTAGCGAATCAACTGCCTGACCACTTTAGTGATTTGAAAAGTGTGACCAAGTCGCATGTGCCTGCACGTAATGTATCGGAGAGGGTTGAAATACCAAAAAAATTGAAGGTATCCCTAATCCCGTCCAGAGGCCTCAGAATAAAAGGACGAGAATTTTGGCCCCTCGAATCCCAAGTAACCGGGGACGCCTGGCGAAAAAGGATAAGAAGGACTTGACACAGCCGATCACTGAAGTTCCCCACAACCAGAAGGGGAGCCAATTGAGACCTGGCACCGTATAGAACCTTCAGCAAAAGGCATACCAGATTTGAATATTCCCACGGAGGGAGACATTAGTATGGATGTGTGCGCACACATCGGAGCTGAAAAACTAAAAGGACTTACCCCACAATTGAAAGTAGCGGTAAGCAAGTAGAAGCATTAGAAGTATCGCCCCATGAAGAAATAGCTATAAACTATGTGACCACGGGAGAACCTATGAATAGAACAACAGCCAATGCCGACATATATTTTGCAAAGAAAATTACCACAATCATCGATCTTTATCTAGAGCCTGCATCGCTCGCTGAATGTAAGAAAAGATCAGATTGGAAAGATTGGAAGAAGGCAATAGAAGCAGAATTAATATCTCTGAATAAAAGAGAGGTGCTTGGGCCTATAAGCCGCACGCCTTCCCATGTGCACCTAGTAGGGCATAAGTGGGTATTTGTTCGAAAGAGAAATGAAAATAATGAATTTGTAAGACATAAAGCAATGCTTGTTGCACAAGGTTTCACCCAATGACCAGTAGTCGATTATGAAGAAACTTATTCTCCGGTCATGGGCGTAACTATCCTTAGATATTTAATCTCAATGGCAGTAAACTTAAATTTGGAAATGAAATTGATGGATGTGGTAACTGCATACCTTTATGGGAACTTGGATTCGAACATTTACATGAAGGTACCGGAAGGTATCCCTGTCCCGAACCAAGACAGAGCAAATAGAAATATGTACAATGTGCAACTCAGAAAGTCATTGTATGGGCTGAAGCAATCAGGCGGAATGTGGTATAATCGTTTAAGCGACTTTCTCTGCAAGAAAGGCTACACGAACAATGAGGATTGTCCATGTGTTTTTATACGACGATCCCAGGATGGATTCTGTATAATCTTAGTGTATGTAGATGATCTGAATATCATCGGGACCTTGGAAGATATTAAGAAAACAAGCTCTTACCTGGAGTCAGAATTCGAAATGAAAGACTTGGGTAAAACCAAATACTGCCTAGGCCTACAACTTGAGCATACCCCTGAAGGGATTCTAGTACATCAGTCAACCTACACTCAGAAAGTGTTGGAAAGGTTCGGCTTTGAAAAGGCATATCCTTCGAAAGTGCCGATGGTCGGGAGATCCTTACAGCAAGACAAGGACCCATACAGACCTAAAGAAGAGGGGGAGGAAGTCCTAGGACCGGAATTCCCATACCTGAGTGCAGTAGGAGCACTCATGTATCTAGCAAACTGTACTAGACCGGACATTGCATTTGCAGTGAACCTATTAGTAAGGTACAATGCAGAACCTACCAAAAGGCATTGGCAGGGAATAAATGATATCTTTTGATACCTACAAGGAAGTAAAGATCTTGCTCTATTCTACAGAAAGAACCGAGACCTGACCATGACTGGATATGCAGATGCTGGGTACCTGTCAGACCCGCACACAGCTAAGTCACAAACAGGCTATATATTCCTGTGTGGTGGAACTTCAGTTTCATGAAAATCGTCTAAACAAAGTCTTGTATCTACTTCGACGAACCACTCAAAAATTATAGCACTATACGAAGCCTCACGGGAATGTTCTTGGCTTCGGCAGATGATTCACCACATCCAGCAGTCATGTGGATTGGATACCGCGCAAACCTCCACTATTATCTATGAAGATAATGCAGCTTGTGTCGCACAAGTGCAGATGAGTTATGTGAAGAGTCCCCTCACAAAGTATATCAATCCCAAGTTCTTCTATGCTCACGAAATGCAAAAGATGGATGAAATTAAGGTACTGCATACTAAGTCATGTGAAAATCTTACAGATTTATTTACTAAGTCACTTCCAGCGTCTAGTTTTGAAAGATGCATACGTGGAATTGGAATAATGAGACTTAGACAAGTGCATAATTCAAGGGGAGAATCTTCACGAACTCATTATTGAATCTTGATCACGAAGATCAAATACCCAGAGAATAAATACTGGAGATTAAATAAAACTGGGTGGATTGTACTCTTTTTCCCTTGACGAGGTTTCCTGAAGTTTCTCGGCTAAGGTTTTTAATGAGGCAATTCGTGCAACATAGCAGAACGCATGGTATGTACTCTTTCTCTAAATTTTTTCCACTGGGTTTTTATGGAGTTTTGACGAGACATGAACATGTTGGATGAGTGTCCAAGGGGGAGTGTTAAGAAACCGGACCCAGGACTCCGGAAAGTCTTGGCCCAGTTGAACTCCTCATCCTTTGAAGTCTATAAATAGAGGGGACTCCCTCATTGTAATCCTGATTATTCTGAAGCAATAAAGCGAAGCCTGAAGTCCTCTCATATCCATGTCTTCAATCTACTATTGTGTTCTTGTGTTCTTCATCCGCTCTTACGATACCGAATATTGTATACGAGGTACCCGTACGGACTGGACTCGCTAGTGACGGTTACTCAACAGTGTTGCTATCTCGCACCCACTCGTGGGAATAAAATCATACGAAACCTTATCACCTTCAACGCTCGGGCAGCAACACGACGTCGTCACACACGCAAACACACGTGTGCATGCATCTCTATTTTTTCATGCTACGTGGCGCGCGCGCTCCATCATTTCGACTCGCTATCGACACACGACGACCGGTCGATCCGAGATGGTCCTGATCGATCGATCGATCGATCGCCATGAAACCCCGATCTGGCCGTTCCATCGACCGACGAGTGGGCTGTTGTAAAATTAGCGATTTTAGTCAATATTTAGAAATAATTTTAGTATTTATTATGACAATTAAAGCATAATTCTAAGAGCATATAAATCACAGAAATGACATATAAACATGTCATATTTTTGTGTCAATTAAATAGGATAATAAGCTCAAAAGATAGGACTCGAAAACATACAAAATCGGCATAATGCTCAGATTTAAATGTTTATTTATTTGCTCTCAGATGTCAGGCTGCTCAAGATGAAATCTTAGACACCTCGCCACTTTTATCAATTTTCTTCACTAACTAGATATGACACAATAAATCAGACTTTGAGCTTAAATGAATGCTTAATCCATTCGGCTGACAGAAGGAACATGTAAATCACAGTGCATAAATAGATATTAACACTAGCCAAATTCGGTCAACAGAGAAGCAACCAAACCACAGGAAAGTAATAGAGCTATGACAATAGAGATGAATCAATAACAATACGCAAACAACAAGCTCAAGTCTAGTTTATAATCAACGTTATCAATCTAATTTCACAAGTGACAATAATCCTCATCGATCATATACTGAGCCCACAACATTACTAAGTAAAGTCTCCCAGTGCTAGATTAATTCAAAATAATACAATTTTAAACTTCTACTAGCACAACACATAATGCAAAGTAATGCGAAAAACTAAAAAGAGCCAACTCACGGTGCGGATGGCACTCAAAGCCACCGAGTCGAAACCGAGCAAGGCACGCTGAATACACTGTCTCAGAAAACCAATCGCCCCATTGCGCCGCGAAGAATGGATGAGGTTGTCGGAGATACAATGCTAATTCATAAACCGGGACACTAATTTGAGAAGTCGGGGTACAGGGAAGTGCCGCACAAGAACCACACCAAGGTGCACCGGCCAAATGCATCCAAGGAGCATAAATCACCAAAACCGAAGACTCCTTCCACTCCAAGATCAAACTAGAGCCGGTCAGATCAAATCTCTAACCGGCGCAAGTCCAAATCCCCTCACCACAACCTCAACAGAGAAGAAGGAGCAAGAGAAGAACCGAAATGCGTAAGGAGGAGAATCGATCCTCACCGCCGACGGTGCCGGGTCCAACCACGACAATGCAGCAGCTCCCAAAGCCCCAAAACCGAAGCCAAATTGGGGGAGAAGAAGAACCAAAAAGGGGGGAACGCTCACTGATTTTTGGGTGAAGAAAAGAGAAAGAGTCGCCTTAAAAAGAGGGGGAGTGGAGCAGTACAATGGCAACCAACGGCCGGCGCCCAAAGCGCCCAGGCCGCCAGCACATCCAGCGCCGCCATCGCTTGCGAAGGAGCTGCCCAGGCCACACGTGCTCGAGAGATAGGGTTGGAGATCTCATCCTCTTCTTTCACCGACAGGTGGGTCCCACCATATTTTTATTTTCATTTTTCCATTTCTTCTTTTCTCAATTGAGAAATTACCCAATGGCGCTCAGTTATACAAAATGGCCTATGTGCGCGCGTACGAAGGTAGACGCGCATGATTTCAACGCGAGACGTATCAACCAGAATTTTTGGCAAACACATCAACTTTTGAACCCGTATTTGCATAAACAACCACACGCGAGTTGTATTTGCACATATAGCACCGTTGTCACATGACCGTCGTGCGACAACACCTCCCCGCGCGCCACATCATCCCGTTGCCGCACGGTGGTCGCGCGGCACTGTAGCAGTTTCTTTTAAAAAATTATTTACGCATAATTTTGTATGAATTTTTTAATATAGAAAATGGGTTCCAAAAATTATAAATTTTCTTGTGGAGCCTCCTGATATAGTTTACTTGTTTGTGTATTTTTTTTCAAAATTTTATTCGTTATGAATTTTTCTCAAAAATTCATTTAAGTATACTATTTATAGGAATTCAAATTCTGTCACTACTGTTGTAGCGATTACCGCACCTAGAGTGGTCCATGTGGTACTAAACTTCACATATTCCAAGTCACGTGAAATCATGAAACCCTAATTTTTGAAAACTAAAACTCTAATTTTTGAGACTCAAACCCTTAATTTTTAAGACGTTTTCGGAACATATGAAATTCTAAAAGAAAAAATTACACAATCAAGTCTACTAAAATTATAATGTTTGAACCTTATTTTCTATATTAAAAAAATCCTACAAATAGTATAATTAAATGAACTTTCGAGAAAAATTTAGTACGGATTAAATTTTGAAAAAATTACACAAGTACACTTTGTCAGCAGGATCCACAAGACATTTTATAATTCTTGGAGCTCATTTTCTATATTTAAATATTCCTACAAAAGATATACATAAATGATTTTCTAAAAAGAAACAAAAAAAAAATTGCTACAGTAGTTGCCGCACGGTAACTGTGTGGCAACCATAGCACATGGTTGTCGCACGGTCACCATACGGCAACCACTATAGCAATATTTTTCCTTTCTTTTTTCAAGAAAGTTCACAATTTTTGAATTAAATTTTGAAAAAATTACACAAGCAAGTACACTGGGTCAAGAGACTCCACAAAAAAATCATAATTTTTGGAGTCCATTTGCTATATTTACAAAAATTATGCATAAATAATTTTAAAAAGAAAAAGAAACTGCTACAGTTGCCACATGGCGCGCGGCAACGGGCTAACGTGGTGTGGAGGGAGATGTTGTTATACGGCGACAGTGCGGTAATGGTGCTATATGTATATATAACTACGACTCGTATATGATCATTTATTTAAATACGAGTTCAAAAAATATTGTATCTGCTCAAAAAAATCTACCAACCAACCATGCGTGCGGTACGTACGTAGCTCCAACCTCCCTGCATTACTTTCGTTACGTGTGCATGCATATACGGTGATATCTTTCTCAACAATCTGATCGCACTAGATTAGGGCGAGAGGATATATACCTGTAACGCAGGAATTTCACAGATTTTTTCCGGGAGCGACAAGGTTATCGTACGCGATTTCTTTTTCTTCCCAAAACTCCCGCGTTCCAGACGAGTGGCCAATTAAATTATGGTCAGCTGAAGCGTCCTTCCAGGCACAAATTAGCTATACGCATGTTTTATTGAAAAGAAACTTAAAACAACGAAAATACTTGTTTAGCTTAGCTAGCTAGGGTTCATGCATGCATGCATGCATGAGATCAAAACTGATAGAGCAGGTAGAGCAGCAGAGGGTGAGGTGCAATGCAATGCAGTGCAGTTGCTCGCTGTGCCTTGCCTTAGTACCACCGTGATAACATGTGTGTTTCAGCTGCATCTCCATCCCATGGCCTCCACCGTACGAATATGAGTTTTGGGTTAAGATAACACTGTTTTGATCTGAAATAGCAAAATTAGCAACCCACGAATGAGATGGTAAAAATAGCACTGCGCCCCCACCCATACGCGGCACCCTCCCCTACCGCTCTCCCCGTGGGTGCCCTGCCGCGGTAAGGGAGGATGCCGCGCACGGATGCTAGTTTTACTTATTTGTATTAAAACAGTATCATTATAGCAGAAACTCACAGAATCTTTACCTGCATGCGGATGCTACACTAGCTCCTTTTTTTTTGTTGCCCATCTCTCTCTCTCTCTCTCTCTCTCTCGGTAGAGGCCAGAGAGCTGAGGGAGTAGTCTGAAATGAGATCAGATGGCATGGCAACGGCAGGGAGAGTTGCAGAAGTGGTCGCACCGCGCTGCATGCGGCAGGCCGGGTTGGACGCGTCTCATCTGGGAAATCTTTTAATGCCGCACGCGGTGCGATGCCGTGCCATGCCACAGGCCTTGGCTAGGGCCACCCACCCACCCACCCAACCCTACATGCCAACATGCACCCCTCCGTCTATTTTTTTTTTCAAAGCAACTGAGAATTCACAAATTCGGCAAATCCGTTCTGTCTAGATGCAAGTTGTCTGAAAAATTATTATTTTTTAATTACTTGTTCTCACCTTTAATTTTTCATCTAACAGTATAAAAAAGTTACAAAAAAGACACAAAAATACAAAAAAAAAATCTAAACTAGATAAAAGTAAATCTAGGTGAACTCTACAAAATACAAAATAAATAGAAAAAATTAACAAACAAATAGAACTAAAAGTTATAGTAAAGTTGTGCTAAAATTACACATTACTTGGTACTGTAATTTTAGGTTTAGTACTGTGCAACCTTAGGTGACTGATGGATTAAAAAAAATTCAGCCAACAGAAAATTAGCAAATCCGTGATTTGCTATATCTCTGTGCTAATGATTTGCCTATACATCCTTGTTTTGCAAAATAAGAAAGAGAAAATTATAAAACTTGTACTACTTAGGCCCCACTTGAACATAGGATTTTTTTTCCCCCTGAATCGTGCAGAAATTAAACCGTTTTATGTGAAATTCCTGCCTCAATGACTGAGTATTGGACTTGAGAGCAAGCGGATACACAAGGGCACCACAGGTGCAGAGTTTTCCTCGACAAATCACAGGTGCAGAGTTTTCCGCAACGAAGAGCGGTGGTGGGGGCTGTAATCTCGCTCCTTGTCGTACTACGCCGTGATGGTCGCTCCTCTGTTCATTTGCCACCCACTCCGAGCCGAAAGATGGAAGCAAAAGCAGGTACATTTGCCAACCTTCCAGCAACAACCAAATCAGAGGCAGCAGCCACAGCACGCACTTTTACTGCTCCATGATACGAAACACATCCATGGCAAGCAACCGTGGAGGCATGCAAGCAATCCAAGCACCTGCAATGGCTCCAGGATTGAGGGGATTGCATTGCAGCTCACAGGTCGAATCTATTTCCCTCGTTCCACATGCAACGCGGTGGAAAGAAAACAAAGGGGATTCACTGGGTCAGCCAGTGGTAGATACAATCACAAGCTTTTTGCAAACAAAGTCTAGGCAAACGGGACCCTACCACTCAGGCGCATCCAACGCAAACGCAACTGGATACACAAGATCTGGAAAATGGGCGGTGGCCCAGTTCACAACACAATACCATGCCATGCTACAAGTTTAAGGTTCAACAGCACGACTTCATCGAGACGACAACATAGGACATAGCATGAAACGGGCGACAAGTCATGTCCGCTACCAAGCACGATGATACAAGCAATACAACACGCCCCAGGGCGTTTACTCTCGATCCATCCGACCAAGAAAGAAGAAGCTAGAGACAGACTAGACGGTGGCACTGGGGAGATGGAGGGATGGGCATAGCGTAGCACCCGTCTGTCAGTCACTGCGGGCGGGAGACCCGTCGGCGGACCTGGAGCGGGATCCCGGAGGCGATTCCGAGGGTTGCCTGGGCAACCTCCGGTGTGGAGGGGATCCGTCACTGCCAGGTGGTGGCGACCTCCTGTGAACACAAACCATTGTTAATAGATTTCACCGTATGATCAGGATATAAAACTAACTAAAAGTGTAGCCAGGACAACTTGATTTTCTTGTCCCAGTTCTCCGTTTTTCGGGGAACAGATTACGCTTTCACGTAGAAAATGGAAGGTCTTCGCTATATATAAAGGAGCTCTTTACCCTTGGCAATAGAGCAGCGCCTACGTACAGTACCTTTTTTCCTTTTATTTTCCTTTACTATTATGTACACCACTGTTAGGATTTAGAGTCCAACGCGCTAAGCAAAAGAGGATTTAGAGTCCAGCAAGAAAGCGCAACGGCTTTCGCACTAGTGCGCTCAATCCCTTGCTTTTTCTCTACAGGGCATTTTGAGGCAGGTACATACATGTTCCAGAAGTAACGAAGAATGCGACCAAAAGTAAATCTATAGTGGGTATGCACCAAATATTAGAGTGCTGGGTTAGAGAGAAGAATGAAGGCAGCGAGAACTGCAAGCATTCACTTCTTTACTTGAATATCATATGGTGAGTCTACAGTATGCAGAATGAACTTGTAACAGAGCAAATTGGAGTGTGAAAACAGATGTGCTGAGAGAGAACAATGCAGGCAGATCTAGCATATTGTAAGCCAATTTCCTCAAATGAGATTTTGACTTGAGAAGATCATGGTTTTGGTGAAGAACAAGGTTAAAGGGACACATAACAAGACCAGAATTAGCTCTGGAGTTCTATAAAGCGATGAAGGCAAAGGAATGTAGTAGCAATGAAATACTAGAACTTACTTCTCATACGCATTATCAGCATCATGTTGGTCGCCATCTCTACTGGCGGGAGAATAGGATCTCTGCTTCTTGTCTTCTTCATGTTCTTTTGGCTGACGCCTGGGAGACTTTGCGCGATGTGCCTCCTTTCTCCGTGGGGAAGCAGAGTAGTCATCTCGCCGTCTTGGAGCAGGAGAGTATGACCTTAAAAAAATGTCGAACAAAGCGTTACAGGATTCATGAATCAAGGAATGCCATATGAAACCCCAAAAAAACTATTATTGGCCTACCTTGACGTTGGACGGCCTCGATAGCGCGGGGAGCGGGAGCGGAACGGAACGAGACCTCCCTGTATAAAAGATGAAAGGCTATCAGTAATTTGGTATCGCAACAAGGAATTTGCAACGAAATTGAAACATTCACAAACGAAAAGTTCATAGCAACCGCAGATTTCACCCTGATGGTGCTATTCTGAAATCTCAAAATAGGCAGTTATGCACACTGCAAACAAGAAAAATGTACACAATGGGGCATTATAAAATATTAACGTTAACACCAGCAGCAGTAGTGGTGGATCCACAAGTTTATGGGTGGGATTGTACTAGTTACAAGAATTGTAAAATCACAAATGGATCAAGAGTCTCATGCTCTACTCGTTAGTTACACAAAAAAGAATTATCAGAAAGCTAAGAGAATTACACTCTGCCATGTAGAGGAGAGCTAATGCATTCTTCACCACAAAAGAGGGGAATAGGCACAGGGGGATAGAAAACAAAGGAAAAATACATACAAAGTCTTAAACATCTATCAATATACAAGGTCTAAATCAAGACAAACAACCTAACTCTCAAGGGTACATCAGCAATTTTAAACACTTTTCAGGGTGACTGAAAAAAATGAGATGGTGCATTTTTCCTAGTAGAAAGCAAAAACGAAGCATCCACAATTCCAGATGTGCATTTTGAAAGGCATAGGATCATGAATGATATAAAAATCAGTAATGTAAGAAATTACCATAATGGGAAGAACGACGCCCTTCATGACCAGAATACCCCCTGCAAAGCAAAAACCACACAAAGTCATCTCAAATACACACAACACAAGATAAGAATATTCACAACAATAATGGAAATTACATACCTGACTCTAGCTCTATTGCGCATATCATCTGGTCTTTTCCGCGATTCAGCAGCAAGAACAACAGTTATCTCCCGGCCAAAAAATACCTGGCGATTCATGTGATATTGAGCCTCAGAGGCGTCATAAGGGTCAACAAACTCGACGAATGCAAACCCACGCGGTTCCCTGTATATGTTGATTTAATTAGACAAAGTAGGGTAAGGGAAATTGATGAAATAACAAACAAATAAGAGGGTATAAAGTGGTCGTAAATAGTGCTTGTGCCTGTTATGTTACCATCACAGTTCAAAATTCAGTGTGCCCTCTATGATTCTCGGTGAAGCACAGTCAACAACTTACTAACATTTCCATCAAAAGGGAAGCAAGTGTTGCAAAAAGCAGTTAGATGTCCAGGCTCTAGTATCCGAATTTCTTGTATAACAACTACATACGATAATCCTCGTAAAGAGCATCTTCGTAAACCATTTGCTTCAAGTTCCCAATGTTTGAAAAGTACTTGAAATCAACTTCGCTCCATTTTATCTTCTCATAGACAACCCAGTACAATTCTCTTATCTTCTCTTCGAGAAATTAATTTTCTCAATGAATCAAATCTTGTCTTCATAAAAGAACTTCTTCATTCGAACAAGAGACTATCTTGCCAACCAAATGAATTGTTAGGAATATTAAAAAGCATTCTTCCACAAATCAAGGGCTTGTATTTACTTCAAACCAATACAACCCTGGGAATCATTTCAGGAAAAAAAAAAGTAATGACAGGAATTAATCAATGATATACATCAGCAGTCTAAAATTGATTATAGTATTTTCATGAAGCTTAAATGCACAAAGGTGATTGCAGAGATCGACATCACGCTAAAGCTGGAAGATGCTCGCAAGTTCCCTTCATGAAACAAAGGTTATATTTCTGGTCTAATCCATAACTTTAGAAAAGTTTCTAAAATTATGCAGCAACAGCACAGACAAGCATTCAGACTATCTACATTTACCAGAATGTGACTTAGTAACACACTAACACTTACCCACTGTAATAATCCTTTGGCAGGTAAACATCCCGAACAGGGCCAAACCTTTCAAAAGGAACTCGAAGATCCTCAGCTCTGCCATAGTTAAGAGAACCAAATTGAAGAAGTCAATAACTTGTGAAATGAAACATTTACTTCCTTCGTGAAAAAAATATGGGCATCGTGATTATATATATTAAAAAAAAGTACCCAAGTCACAGTTTCTGTACCTGCAGCTTAATGGGATGTTGCGGACCAACAGACTTCCAGAACCTTGCTCCTTCCGTCCTCCATATCCCCTCCTAGGGGGACTTCTTCCTCTGCCGCCATATCCCCTCCTTGGTGGACTACGATACGGGGGGCTGTACCTCCTCATTGTCTTGTCTGTAATTACACAAATACAGGAAATGTTAATGACAAGAAGACAGACGCAACGAAACAAGAAAACTAGTGGACTTATAGTGCCAATTGAAAATTTTGAGAACAAAACCAGTATAATCTGCTATTTTGGTTTTCAACTACTGCTACCACCCCCAAAAGAAAAATAGAGAATGAACCCAACAAACAGAAAAATGCAAGCAAGTATTGACACCACCGAAGCAAGTGTCAAAGATAATGAAAACCTAACATGCAGCTTGGGGGTATTTGCATGCCAACTTAACTTAGGGAGGCAAAGTAAACATAATTAGATATGAACAAATTGAAACAGTATGCTCCCTATTTTTTATTCAAATGTACCAAGGCCCTAATAACACAGTCCAAACAGAGGAAAACATTGACAGACCACCAAGGGTCCAACGCAAGATCCAAAAAAATTTGACAAACCACCCGAATTAACGCGAGTTAAATCACGCAATTACCCTAACCACCCAGCCACTGCGGCGCCAACCAAGCAATTGCCGCAACTACCACGTCCACTTCAGCACGATAACTCAAGAACAACAACACAAGCCTCCAAACCCTCCACAACTGCAGACGAGATCTGAGATTTCCGTGCCTTGGTAAGGGTGCGGCACCGGCAAGGAAACTGCCGAATCCCGCGCGGATCTAACTGGCCCGGGCAAGCCCACGCCACAGACCTAGGGTTTGCGGTGGCAAAACCGGTCGAGCGCACACGCTCGCAAGCACGCGGAGAGAGACAAAGGGGGGAAGGGAGGGAGGGAGAGTTACTGGATGCGTCAGGAGACCGCCGGGGAGGCGCCGCCGCCGCGGGGTGGGAAGGGGAGGAAAGGGGTGGATGCGGGAGGAGAGGAGGGGGCTCACCTAGAACACGGTTTCGCCTTCCGTTCCGGGAAACGAGACGACGAGGCGCCGCCGCGGGGTGGGAAGGGGGGGAAAGGGGTGGATGCGGGAGGAGAGGAGGGGGCTCACCTAGAACACGGTTTCGCCTTCCGTTCCGGGAAACGAGACGACGAGGCGCCGCCGCGAGAGGAGCGCAAAAAACCTAGCGAGCGCTTCACTGTGGGCTGGGGGGGGGGTGATTTTACAGGCGCGGTGCAGCCGCAGCGCGACGGGCGGACAGATCGCGACCGTCGGTGTGATTGTCCGCCGAGAGACGCAACGTTCCACGGCTGTCCGATCGGTCCACTGCAAGGGGTAGTTTGGGGAGCGACCGAGCGAGGCCGTCTGGTTCAGGTACACATTGTCGCCAAAATGTCCGAATTTTCGTCTGTTCGTCGCCACCCGAAAGAAATAGCTTTCGTTCAAAAAAATCGTTTTGTTTGAATTGGAAGGGTTAAATATACGAAAAGTAGTGAATGAACCAAATAGACAAAAGCTAGCCCAGTGGTATTCCTGTTTGTGCGCTCTCGGGAGGTCTTGGGTTAGAATCAGACTTCCTTTTTTATTTTTGAAAATTTTAAAATTCAAATTTGATCAAACTATTTGGTCAAAAATTACTGAAATTTCGGTCATTTTGCCAGTTTCGTTTGGCAATGAAAAAAAATTAAACCGAATTTGTGTACCCTAGTCCGGTTAAGTTTGAGGAGGTAAACTCTGTAGAAAGGAGAACATATCGTCCTAAAGGCGGGAGAAAGGAGCCCTTCACGAGCCCTATACGTCGACAAGAAAACAGCATGTCCGATCGTGCGCGATCGGCTCGTAGTCATTCTGCGTTCCGGAGGCCGTGCCTCGACGACAAAGGAGTCTCTCACCTCGAGGACCTCGCCTCGGGCGAGAGACATTCTTCATCGCGTTCAATCGCGCAAAGACCCTAGTTGTTCCGGAGGCCGCGCTTCTGTGACTAGGGAGTTCCCGCCTCAAGGGCCTCACCTCGGCAGACAGACATTCCCCAGCGCGCTCAATCACGCAAAGAACCTAGTCGCTCCGGAGGCCCGCCTCGGTGACTAGGGAGTCTCCCGTCTCGAGGCCTCGCCTCAGCGGAGACATTTCCCATCTCACTCAATCGCACAAAGACCTTAGTTATTTTGGAGACCATGCCTCGGCGACTACAGAGTCTCCCACATCGAGAGCATCGCCTCGGCAGAAGACATTTTCCATCGCGTTCAATAGCGCAAAGACCCTAGTCGCTCTGGAGGCCCCGCCTCGGCGACTAGGGAGTCTCCCGCCTCGAGGGTCTCGCCACGGCGGAGAGACATTTCCCATCGCACTAAATCGCGCAAAGACGCTAGTCGCTCCGGAGGCCGCACCTTGGCGACTAGGAGTCTCCCGCCTCGAGGGCCTCGGCTCGGCGGAGAGACATTCTCCTCGCTCTCAATCGTGCAAAGACCCTAGTTGTTCTGGAGGTCGTGCCTTGGCAACTAGGGAGTCTCCCGCCTCGAGGGTCTCTCCTCGACGGAGAGACATTCCCCATTGCACTCAATCGCGCAAAGACCCTAGTCGTTCTGGAGACCGCACCTCGGCGACTAGGGAGACTCCCGCCTCGAGGCCTCGCCTCGACGGAGAGATATTTCCCATCGTGCATAATCACGCAAGACCCTAGCCATTCGGAGGCTGCGACTAGGGTGTCTCCCGCCTCGAGGGCCTCGCCTCGGCGGGGAGATATTTCCCATCGTGCTCAATCACGCAAAGACCCTAATCGCTCCGAAGGCCGCGCCTCGGCTACTAGGGAGTCTCCCTCATCGAGGGTCTCGCCTCGGCGAAGAGTCATTCCCATCGCGCTCAATCGCGCAAAGAACTTAGTGGCTCTGAAGGCCCCGCCTCGGCGACTATGAATCTCCCACCTCGAGGTTCTAGCCTCGGTGGAGAGATATTTCCCATCGCGCTTAATCGCACAACAACCCTAGTCACTCTAAAGGCCCCGCCTTGGCGACTAGGGAGTCCCACCTTGACGGCCTCGCCTCGGCGGAGACACATTCCCCATCACGCTCAATCGCACAAAGACCCTAGTCGTTTCGAAGACCCGCCTCGGTGACTAGGGAGTCTCCCGCGTGGAGGGCCTCGCCTCGGTGGAGAGACATTCCCCATCGCGCTCAATCACGCAAAGACACTAGTCATTTCGGAGGCCACGCCTCGGCGACTAGGGAGTCTCCCGCCTCGGGGTCTCGCCTCAGCGGAGAGATATGCCCCATCGCGCTCAATCGCACAAAGACCCTAATCGTTCTGGGGGCCGCGCCATCTCACATCGCACTCAATCGCGCAAAGACCCTAGTCGCTCTGATGGCCTCGCCTCGGCGACTCGGGGGGTCTCCCGCCTCGAGGGCCTCGCCTCAGCAGACAGACATCACATGTCATGCTAGTCGTTCTGACGATCACACCTTGAAGGCCTTGTCCCGACGAGGACACCTCGCGAATCAAGCATCAGCGCGCCTAATCCTTCGGGCATGAAAGCAATCAAAAAAAGTATGGGCGGCAATCAGTCAAAAAAGTATGAGGGACGGCGATCGGCTCTGCCTCCCCTTGCTAGCTTTGGGCTCCCAAACAAGTTCAATCACAAAAGTATGGGGGCGGTGATCGGTTCCACCTCCCTCTCGCTAGCTTTGGGCCCCAGATGAGCCCAATAAAAAAATATGAGGGACGACGATCGGCTTCGCCTCCCCCTCGCTATCTTTGGGCTCCCAAACGAGCCCAATAAAAAATTATGGGGACGACGATCGGCTCTGCCTCCCCCTAGCTAGCTTTAAGCTCCCAAATGAGCCCAATCAAAAAAGTATGGGAGCGACGATCGACTCCGCCTCCCCCTCGTTAGCTTTGGGCACCCAAACGAGCCCAATCAAAAAAGTATGGGAAACGGCGATCGGCTTCACCTTCCCCTCGCTAGCTTTGGGCCCTCAAACGAGCCCAATCAAAAGAAAAAGAGGAGGAGCCCAATAAAAATAATAAGCAGCCGCCTCCTCATGCAATCACAAACGATCATACTGAAGAAGTAATCAAACGCAATAGGGTAGCAACGACATTGCCATGACACACCGCCCACATCGAGGGCCATGCCTCAGCGTGTCGGCTTCGCATCAACTTTGCCCACACGGGCTCCGCCAATGCTCACCGCCCGCCTCGAGGGCCATGCCTCAGCAACTAGAAGTCTCCCGCCGCGAGGGCCTCGCCTCGGCAAAGAAACATTCCCCATCGCGTTCAATCGCGCAAAGACCCTAGTCGTTCCGGGGGTGGCGCCTCGGCGACTAGGGAGTCTTCCGCCTCGAGGACCTCGCCTCAGCGGAGAGACATTCCCCATCCCGCTTAGTCACGCAAAGACCCTAGTCGCTTCGAAGGCGGCACCTCGGCGACTAGGGAGTCTCTCGCCTCGGCGGAGAGACATTCCCCATCGCGCTCAGTCGCGCAAAGACACTAATTGTTCCGGAGGCTGCGCCTCGGTGACTAAGGAGTCTCCCACCTCGAAGGCCTCATCGTCGCCAGACATTCCCCAACTCTCTCAATCGCGCAAAGAACCTAGTTGTTCCGGAGGCCGCACCTCAGCGACTAGGGAGTCTCCCGCCTCGAGGGCCTCACCTCGGCGGACAAACATTCTCGATCGCGCTTAATCTCTCAGCTTGATGTCAAGAATGTCTTTCTCAATGGTGAGCTATGTGAGGAGGTTTATATGCAACCACCGCTGGGTATTCTGTTCCTAAAGATATGGTTTATCGCCTTCGTTGGTCTCTTTATGGCCTCAGGCAAGCTCCTCGTGCTTGGTTTGATCGTTTCTCTTTGTTGTCACTATAGCTGGTTTCTCTGCTAGTACTCATGATCCTGCTCTTTTTATTCACACTTCGCCTCATGGTCGGACGCTTCTCCTTTATATGTTGATGATATGATCATTACTGGAGATGATTCTCAGTACATCACTTTGTCAAGGAACATCTTAATGAGCACTTTTCATGTCTGATCTGGGTTCTCTTCGCTACTTTCTTGGGGTTGAGGTTATTTCTACGCCTGAGAGCTTCTATCTGTCCCAAGAAAAGTATATTCAGGATTTTTTTGATCGTGCTTCTCTTATTGATCAGCACACCACTGAGACTCCCATGGAGCTTAATGTTCATCTTCGGCCCACTGATGGTGAGCCTCTTACTAATCCTATTTGCTATCGTCACCTTGTTGGGAGTCTTGTTTATCTGGGTGTCACTCGTCCTGACATTTCGTACCCTGTGCATATCTTGAGTCAGTTTGTTTCTGCTTCCACTTAGTTCCACTATAGTCATTTTCTTCGTGTTCTACGTTATCTTCGTGGAACCATCACTCGTCGTCTGTTTTTCTCTCACTCTAGTTCTTTACAGCTCCAAGCATATTCTGATGCCACCTGGGCTAGTAATCACTCTGATCGCCGGTCTCTCTCTGCCTATTGTGTTTTTCTTGGTGGTTCTCTTATTGCTTGGAAGACTAAGAAACAAACAACAGTCTCTCGTTCGAGTTCTAAGGCTGAGTTATGAGCTATGACTTGTTGACTACGGAGGTTACTTTGCTACGGTGGTTACTAGGGATGGCAATCGGGCGCGGCAGGTACGGGTAGTGCTCGTCCATACCCATACCCGCGACCCCGATTTCCCCCCACGGGCATACCCACGAAGGACAACGGGCGAAGAATCTCGCCCATACCGTCGCTCGTGGTACCCATCGCCATGGTATGCCCGTTACCCGACGATGCATCACCGCCGTGGTACCCATCGCCACGGTACCCATCGCCACGAGCATGCTTTTACCCATCGATCGAAGTTAGCCCTAGTAGTTGATTATCGACCCCACTGTCGCTGTATGTCGCGGGTAAGCGGCTAAACGGCACGGTGGATCTTACCCATACCGTGCCGCTTATCCGACGGTAGAGAGTTTCCATTTTATGCCCGTGGGCAAAAAAACTAGCCCATACCCGGCTCTATTAGGGTATTTACCCACGGGTACACAGGTAATCGGGCATGATTGCCATCCCTAGTGGTTACTGAGGATTTTGGTGTTTCTGTTTTAACACTCACTCCTCTTTTATCTGGCAGTACATGGGCTATTAGCATTGCTAAAGATCCGGTGAAGTATGAGTTTATAAAGCATATTGGTGTTGATACTTCCTACATGCGGACACAAGTATATGATCGGGTCGTTGCTCTTTAGTACGTGCCTTCAGAACTTTAGTTGGCAGACTTCTTCACAAAGGCACAGACCAGAGTTCAGCACAGCTTCTATCTCTCCAAACTTAATGTTGTTGATCCACTATAAGTTTCCGGAGGAGGGGGGGTATTAGATATATATTATTGCATGTGTATTTTGCCTGTTGTATAAAGATATATATATATATATATATATATATTACACATTGGCCTTATGATGAATACATGCGCTATTCATAACAGTTTTAACGCCCAACTGTTTTTTTCCCTGTGGGTGTACCTTGGTTGTATTTTCCTCTTCTATTAATGCAATTGTTTTTGGGTGTTCTAAAAAAAAGATCATCATTCCCCATGTTCTCATAACAAGGACAGTCAGCTTTACCCTCTGGTTCTAAAGAAAATGATAGTCAGCAGGGTGATGCATGCAGTTATAATGGAATGGGGAGAATGGGTCATAGATACAGGTACTAGTAATACACTAATATTAGCAGATCGTGAGAGCAAAATTGAACAAGAAAAGACATTATCAGCATTCTACAAGAACAAAACTCTAAACCAAACCAGACTTACCAAGATCTGATCAACGTGTCCAGTATGAGGTCGTCAACCAAAATCTTGACAAAATCCTAAAGATAATGCTGGAACTAGGTACTTTGATCTTCAACCAACGACCAACGCCAAACTGACACCTTGCATACCTGCTTCCGGTAGTGTTGCTGCACCAGGGAACGTGGCAAAATCGAAGCAGATATCTCCCCTCCAGCTTATGGGATTGCTTCAGTCTATATCTTGGTATAACGTGGCAAAATCGAAGCAGATATCTCCCCTCCAGCTTATGGGATTGCTTCAGTTTATATCTTGGTATACTTTTCAGTGTTACTGTATCAGTGATGTAGTCTTGTCAACCAAATTTGATGCAGCCACCAATGGTGCAGGTCTTCAGTAATGTCAGCAGGCGATGTAACATCTGAGTATCGCCTGGGCTCCATGGCAGACAGACATCAATTGGCACCTTTGTTCTAAAACGTGCTCAGGAACTCCCTGCATATTCAGTAACTGATCAGAGCAATTCGACTCATGAGGTGAGGCAAATGCAGAAATAAGCACCCAGATTGCAACTAGTCAAGGACTGCATAATTTTATTACATCATGAAACCAGCTTAAAATCGCGCTTCTAAACCTGCTTTCCAAGTCGAGATTAAGACTCGTCTTCCAAAAAAATGCATAACAATAGAGTTCCCATCTCTAGCATTCTTCTATTACTTAGACCTATTTGAATCATCTATGTGATTAATTAAACCAATAGAAATCATCAACGACAATGTAACAGGCTAAGAATTGCACATTGTCTTGTTTCATTACAGGTTCTTGTAGATACATGAATGTAATGGTGTAGCTGTGATATAGCACATATCATACAACTTTGGAAATTACAACTTGCAACAATGAATCCCAAAAGCAATAGCCTTGTCGATAACCAAAAACAGATTAATCTATATATACACACATACTCTCCCTAGTCCCTACTGTCCCTCAGAGCATTGCCAAGCACTTGTATGTAGCAAAGGCCAGAAATGTTGCAAGGTCACCTTATTGTTCATCAGACGACAGAAAGTATCTCATCCTATTGTTCAATACTTTTGCTTAAGGCTGCGCTGGACTATCCGATATGTTTCGTCCGTCTTGTGTTATGTGCTCACCCTCATTGTCAGGGAAAACTTGTGACTGCAGCAATGGTGCAATTTTGTTCACTTGAAGCCATGTTGCTTCCCACAAACCGTTCTCCTCGCTGGTACTCATCTTCGGCAGGATCTCACTCGCTTTCATCACCAGCAGTATATTCTTGAGTAGCTCTGGGATAGCTTCTTGTAGCTTCTCTGTTCTCCTTCCCCTCATTTTGACCTTTGCGAACTTCTCTATCAAGTCGAGGATCTCCAACCACAGCTTACTTAAACTGCTCAGTGTCAGTGCTGAAAGGTCTTAAGTGACTGCAAGAACACCTTGCATAAAAGTTTTACTGTGTGCAACAGAGACACCTCCATATTCTGGAAATCCATTGGTAAGCAATTCTCAGCAATCTCTAACAAATCATCAAGCAACTGGAAAATAATATCAAATGAAATCAACCGTGCCGAAGATGAGATCGATATTCCATCAACTACCAAGCATCTGTGCAATAATAAGAGCGTGTGATCCCTCACTTCCTCCGATCCGTGCAAACTTTTCGTAGTGCCTGCGCTAGCCGCAGCCACATCTCAGCAATTCCTTCCCATTATCTTGTCTGCCTCTCCACCAGCTTCCTTGATCTCACGTGACCAACACGCAAGGCAATTCACTGAATCAGCCATAAGGTCCAAAGCATGGATAGACCTTTCTACAGAACCAAGTCGAGATTCTACAAACTGCCTTGAGGCCTCCACTGAAATAACAAAGTTAGCAGGTGAAATGTGTGCTCCCTCGGACATGATAAAAACCAGGGATTTGAAACCGGCATCACAAGCATCAGGATGACGAGCAGTGATGCAGAGTAAGGAAATGATACCTTGCCAACCCATCTGGGACTTGATATGGGTCGCATTGGCCTTCACAAGGCGTGTGACCTCCTGGGTGATGCTCTCGCAATAAGCATCAGCAACACTGGCATCAAGTTTCAAAATTAGCTGCAGTGACCTAAGTAAATCATCCACCAGGTTCTCCTTATAAGGAAGCAACCTCTGACAGATGTGCAGGAGTCCAAAAACAGCCTTCTCCAGCAGAATGCAGGGCATAACTGTGGACTGAACAATATGGGTTATGTGCTCGTAAACATCCTGCCACAAAAGCACAACCCTGTCTCTGTTATTTAACGTGACAGTGATCAGTATCTCCAAGCAGAAGAGTGTCGTGCTTTCATCATCAAGTGAGCTTGTGATATTCTGAGGACGGCCTGCTGCCTGAATGAGGGCTCTTGAAAGATTCAAGAGTGAATCAGCTTGTAAGAATTTGCTTTCAGTGAAGATGGTGTCTACTTGGCACTTTTCAATGGTCTCAAAAGCATTCCTCTGAGCAGCAAGTTGCTGCTCAGATGGCTGAACATTCCGATCAGCCCGTTCGGTTTTTTTGGGAGTGTTGATTGGTGCAGCTGCTGATGAGCTAGGCAATGAATCAGAGGAGGACACCTCAGTGTCAGCTGTATCACCAGTGAGATGACCAGGCAGAAGGCCTATCTTATGCAATCTTAAAATGCCATCTATTATGTTTCTCCACCCACTATATATGTGGTCGCCATAAGTAGCTGCTATAGTGAAAACAGCCTCTGTTGCCATTCTAGCTTTGGTGTCCTCCCCAAAAGTTGTGATGGGATCATCAATATAGGAAGTGTTCAACAGAGTGGTGAACTTACATAATACCATTACAAGATCATTCAGCACATCATCAAGATGATAGAATGCAGCCAACTTTGCAACCGACAACCTCTTCATTCTCAACGTTATCGAAAACTGTTGGAATATATTCACCTTTATGGCAGACTGATTCTCCTTCTTATATGCAGATCATACATATTTAGTATTGACAGCTAGCTGCCTTATTTAGCTCCTAGATTAGCTCCTAGTCAATCTCTGTAATTAGCTACCTAACTTGTACACCTTGTACTCTATATATGCCTAGAGCATTAATGAGAATTGTTATCGTGGAATTCTCCCAATCATTTCCCTCTTTCGTGGTATCAGCCAAAAACCAAAACCGATTCTAGCCTTTCCTTTTCCTCTCTGCTCCCATGGGTGACAACACTGGAGAGGCCGCAGCGGCCGCCGTTGCTGTTGCCGCCGCCGCCGAGCGGAAGCTGCCACTGCTGCTGCTGCTGCCAATGCCCTCGCCGTCCATAATCCAGCTTCCGCACTATCCACGATCAACGTGCGCACGCACATCCCCTTCTCCCTCGAGATGCACCCTCCAAACTTCAGCCACTGGTGTGAACTCTTCACGTGTCTCCTTGGCAAGTTCGGCGCCTCCAGACATATCGACGGCACCCCTGCTCCTGAGAGCACCGACCCAGTGTGGCAGGCCACCGACTTCGAGGTGCGCTCGCTCCCCTACGCCTCGATCTCAGAGGAGATCCTCTCCATCGTCCTCACCTCGGGCGCGTCTGCCCGCGCCATTTGGATGAGCATCGAAGGCCTCTTCCTCGACAACAGGGCCTCGCGTGCACTCTCCCTGGAGGCCGACTTCCGCAATCAGGCGCGAGGTGACCTCGATACGTGCCTACTCCCAGCGCCTGAAGAACTTCGCGGACGCCCTCGCTGACATCGGCCAGCCAGTCTCCTCCGACACTCTCATCCTCACCCTGCTGCGCGGACTCAACGAGAACTACAGGTACATGGCCTCCAACATCAAGGCGAGGTCACCTCTCCCCCGTTCCTTGAGGCTCGCTCTCTGCTCCTGCTCGAGGAAGCCGATCTCAAGATCGGCAAGCCCGAGCCCACGACGGCTCTCATCGCCCCCAAGGACAAGTCTTCATCAACTCCCTCCGGAGGATCTAATGGTGGCCAACCCAAGTCCAAGTACAAGGGCAAGGGCCACAAGAACACCGGCGGCAACAGCACCAGCACTCCTTGAAATCGCCCTCGCCTCCCGGTCAATCCATGGACCAACCAATTCCAGGTCTGGCCGCCGGGCGGTCCTGGCATTCTTGGCGCCGATCCACCCCGAGCCTTCATTGTGCCTAGCAACTTCGAGCGCGTCGCCGTCGTACCAGCCCGCGCCGATGTTCCAGCCTGCTCCAATCGGGCCATCCTCGTACAACCTGTCGTCCACCACGCCGTCTTGGGATCAAGCCTCACTGACCCAGGCCCTGAACACGATGTCCGTGCAGCAGCCCGGAAACGCTTGGTACATGGACTCGCGCTTCGTCTCACTCTCACCTCTCCACCGATCCCGGTAACTTGTCCCATTTATCCCGCTCCTCCCCCTCTTCTCATGTCGTCGTCGGTGATGGCACTTGTCTACCCATCACCGGAACAGGCACGGAAACTCTTCCCACCCAACCTCGTCCACTCAGCCTACAAAACGACCTAATCTCGCCCAAACTCATTTCAAATTTGGTTTCGTTCGCAAATTCACCACTGACAATCTGTGTTCTGTGGAATTTGACCCTTTCGGTTTCTCTGTCAAGGATCTCCAGACCAGGCACGAGATCCTTCGCTGCAATAGCTCCGGCGACTTGTACCCGCTCCGGCTGCCCTCCTCACCACGCGCCTTCTCCACCACCACCATATGGCACCGCCGCCTCGGTCACCTCGGATCCCCAGCTTTGTCTAGCTTAGCTTCGTCGTGTGCTATCTCTTGTAATAAACTTGACATCGCAACTTGTCATGCGTGTCAACTCAGGAAACATGTTCGTCTCTCATTTTCCCCTTCATTGTCTCGCACAACAAAACCATTTGATATAATCCATTGTGATTTATGGACGTCCCCTCTACCTAGTATGTCTGGCATTAAATATTATCTTGTATGCTTGGATGATCACACGCATTACTTGTGACCATTTCCTCTAAAACTCAAATCTGAAACCTTTCAGGCTCTTCAAAATTTCCATGCCTTCGTTCAGACTCACTTTCAATCTTCTGTTTCTTTCATACAGTGTGACAATGGTAGACCATGAAAGAAGGAAATGATTGGGAGAATTCCACGATAACAATTCTCATTAATGCTCTAGGCATATATAGAGTACAAGGTGTACAGGTTAGGTAGCTAATTACAGAGATTGACTAGGAGCTAAATAAGGAAGCTAGCTGTCAATACTAAATATGTATGATCTGCATATAAGAAGCAGAATCAATCTGCCATAAAGGTGAATATATTCCAACAAAAACTACAGAGATAGAAGCAACTGTCGGTTTGCCCATGATACGAAACATGTCATGGTCAAGAAAAGGGTTGGAATCACACACAATGTATGCTGATGTCCTTGACCTTGACATTAGATCAATCCGGTGGCTGAAAGACATCTCAGAGCATCCAACTCCTTGCCCGGGAATGATTCTGATTTCATTCCGGCAAATAGAATAATACAGCTCCGACACGAACTCCCTCAGAAGATCATTCCCACCATTGATAAGGTGATTGTTCCTAATAAAGTCTTCTTCAGTCATCTTGTTCTTAACCCTTATATTGTGTTGATCTGTGTTGAGCAAGATTACTGAATATGACAGCACCAGAGCAGCATCACCGTTAACAAATATTTGTGGACTGCTCATAGTACCTCTCAGAAAAGGCCTCAAGAATTCTCTGTATCTTCTGTAACTCACCAGGCAGACGGAATGTTTCCAAAAAGAGCCTTAGTGCAACTGCTCACTGGGACGAAGTGAAGATCGATTCAAATTGAGCATCTCCTTGATGACCGCACCAGTCAAGATGAGTTTCTCGAGGATCATGCATATGAAGGCAAGGTCTTGAGGTACTTTTGCACAAGTGTCAACCGGAGTGGAGCAAAATTGATGCAGGGTCCAAGATCCTTCATGGATCAGGACAATGTCATCCACATATAAGAGCAAGGACCTGAAGCCTTGTATCTCTCAATGAGCCATCGGCATGGAACTTGTGTTTGAAAATCCATTTGCCAAGAATTCACGTTGGCCTTGGCGTATGCGGGGCGAGGTCCCAAGCGTGGTTGTCTGAAGCGGTCGATATTCGCCTTCCATTCGCATCACGGCATGACCGCGGTGAGTGGAGACAATGCCTCAGATGCAAGGCGGCGAGGTCGCCGGTACCTCGTTTTTCCACGGTCGCCATGCCATGGGAGTTGGCGACCGGCTGAATGGAAACAAAGACCAGCAGAACAGGAGGATCGCTCTTGACATAGCCCTAGAGAAGTCACTGAAACACCAAGAGGGTCAAACTCAACAGAAACGAAATTGTCAAGAGTAAATTTTCTTTTCGATGATGTAATCGGCGAAAGGGTCGGAAGGGCTAAGCGGTGCAATGGCGGAATTGCCTCGACAATGGAGGAAGGAAATGATGACCATACGAGGTTTGCGGTTAAGACATGATTCCCCAGGCAGTCCCCAACAAGGTTCTTGTCCAATCCAGGTGCATACCGGAAGAACTGAGCAACACTATGCGGATTGAGCTTTTCAGGCAAGAGGTGAACACTTTGCAGGTACTCAAAGCCCTTCGTTTGGTCCCTATTGAAATGTTCGACACCGACCACTAGCTTTTTCTTGATGCTTTTTTGCCAGCAAACAAACTTAAGACATTGATCGGGATCATTACTGTTCTCACACTTTAACTGGTAGAAAGGAAAATATTCACCGATATCTGGTACCGTTTGCACATGATGCTGAGGTGCGTTATCGATTATCTCTGCCATTGCTTGAACAACGGCAACCAATCCATCTAATGCTAGAACATTCAAGGTCAACAAAGGACTGTTTACAGGGAATGCACTTTTAGACAGAAGGTTAGTTATGTCCTCAAAAATATTGGCGCACTGTGTATCACAGTCCATGTTTGCATACATCTCAGCCACAAACTCTTTCTGCCTGCAGAAATCCACTAGAGCCTCCCGGACAACTTCCTGCTGCTCATAACTAGCTCCATATCCACTCTGGGCTAATATTAGGAATTAGGACCACACGAAAGAAGAAAGCCTCAAGTTGCAGCTTAAGTTCCTGACGTGAATTGTAGAAGAGAGTGAAAACAGTGCTGCAGACTGTTGACAGAATCAAGGGGCTCGTCGACAAGCCAAACCGCGTAAGATTGAGGAACAGCTCATCTTGTACAAAAGCCAGTAGATTTGGGTGTTTGTGTATCGACAAAGCAGATATCTCGATAGCAGAATTGATCAACTTCAGAACAAAGAGTGGCATATCCTCAACTCTCTATTGGATCCATCCTAGAGGTCACCTCGATGTCTTCCTCTATGTTCAAGCGTGAGCACAAGAATTGCAATATCTCTATCATGCAAGGAACCCCAAACGGCTCCATCATGGCCTTCCCTTGCACCACTCCCAATCCACCTCCTACCCAAGGATTCAAAAACCGGTCCCGGCGCAATTCCCGGCCGGTGGCCGGTTACCGGTTTTTCCGGGTCGAATTTCGTTAAATTTTACTTAAAAATCAATCGAAATTCGAAATTTGAAATTGCAAACTCCGAAAAAACCGGCCGGGATTTCAAATCCTGCCCTCATCAAGAAGGCCGTTATCACGCAGAATCGCCGGATTTCCATCCCTGCTCCTACCTCATCCTCATATCCATTCAAACAAGTATAATCGTTCTTCCCATTCCACAACTCCACAGCTCTCAAATCTTGGTTGTTGCTACTAGCAATCTACAGAATAGATGCCATCAGCACATTAACGCATTAAACTTAGTGTTTTTGGTACTGAGATAGTATAGGTACATATATAAATTTGTTACTGCTAAAATGCTCATTTACAAACTAGCATGATAGAGATATGAGATCCTACAAAGCAATAGCTATTGCCGATTAAGGCCAGCAGAAATGACCTCCATTCGGGTGTTTGCAAGGTCAACTTGCTCAAATCACAGCATCTAGAACTAATAGGTCAATAAATCCTCTAAATTAAAAAAAAATCACAAGTTATATAATCGCTTTTGCTAGCTCCCAGTCACCTGAAATTTTATTAAAACTCAATCATCTATAATTGCACAGTACTAAATCTAAAATTGCATTACCAACTGACGTGCAAATTTAGCACAACTTTACTGTAACTTTTAATTCTATTTGTATTTGTATTTGTAGGGTTCACCTAGATTTAATTGTCTAGTTTAGAATTATTATTTTTTGTATTTGTAGAGTTTACCTAGATTTACTTTTGTCTAGTTTAGATTTTTTTTGTATTTGTAGAGTTTATCTAGATTTACTTTTGTCTAGTTTATAATTTTTCAACATAAAAAAACAGAAACCATTAGATGATGATCCAACGTACCGAAGAAAGTGACTAGGTTTTAAGAAAATTTCAGCCAACCGTAGCTTAGTCAGACCCTTATATAATTATACTCATTTGTTTAAACTAACCCGGGTGAGCATTGAATCTTAAATTATCAATCTATCTATCATATTAAATGGCATAACAAGCAATGTTTTCCATGTTCCTATGCACAAGTAATTGTAGGTAGTACTACAAATCTTTTAGAGGCAAGCACACCTGCTGTTCAGCAACTTGGGCGGCACGGAGGTGAGGGAGGCGGGCGAAGACGCAGCGCACGACCTCCTGCATGGTCTGCCAGGAGACGCGCTGCAGCAGCTCGCCCCTGGCGCTGCCCAGCCGCACGACGCGGAAGCACGCGGTGACAGCGGCGAAGACGTGGCGGCCGGCGAGCGCGGGCGAGCACGCACGCAAGCAGCACCTGCGGGACGCGAGCCAGGACCGCCTCCTCAGACGCTGGGTAGGAGCCCCGGTCTCAGCCCGCGCATCCAACGAGGCGGCGCGGCGGCGGAGGGACTTGAGGCCGGCGACGAGCGGGTGGTCGAGGCGCTCGCCGCCGCCCCATCGGACGCTGCGGCGCACGACTGCGAGTAGCGCGGCGACCTCCGACGCCACCGCGCACGCCATCGCCGCGCGTGTGACGGCGGCGGCGGCGGCGATGCTGCCGTACTGGTGAGAAAGATCGTTGCTAAATGTAGTAGTACTACTTAGTCATCAAAGATCACCTGGAAGATTGCTTTTTATGGGTGAGAAAATTCGTCGTCGAGGAAAGAAATCGTGGAAGAATCCGTAAACCGAATGCGATGGGTGAGACTCAGTTTGGAAGCTTTTGGAAGGAGTTTCGGGAAACTGGGGAGAGGTAGAAAATGCAGTGCAAACAATTTCTAACAGGCCGATTTGATTTTGATTACCTACATCTGAATAGGCCTGGTAATGGGCCAAGGCCCAACCTAACCCTACCCAACCCAAAAAGCAATCACAAAGGCCCTAATCCCAGCCCAGCTCACTAACTACGTCTAAAACCCACTCTACCCTTGGCCAAGAAAGGGGAAGGCCCGCAATTGCATACAACCCCTTTCGACCCTTCGGGATGAGGCCATTTTCGTAGTAGTACTAGGCCCTCTTGGCATGCTGGCCTCTCCCAGCTACAACCCTTCTTAGCCCAAGCGACCATGAAACCTTTCGGTTTCTTTAGAGATGATAGCACCGTGCGTGTAACTTCTTGTCGGCGTCGTAGAGGATCCATCATCCGAGGAGGGACCTCCGCCGCCTCCCTCGCCGGCGACCATGTTCCATAGCCAGTGTGTCCTCCTTTCTCCTATTCGCCCTCATCTCCTTCCAATGTCCTCATCGAGTCCAGGCCAACCCTAATTTAGCACCGACGCTGCTTGATTCGCCTTCACCGCCGATGAACTCATCGTCAGTGCTTTCTAATCTCCTCTCCTCGCCTTAGGATGCCGCTCGGCAATGGCTGTTTCGGCTTTTGCTTTTTTTAACAAGAGCATCGATGCTTTGCTACGTTGCCACCTTGCCGAGCGTGGTCCGACAGTGCAGTCAGAAATTGCAGTCCTCACCGTATTCCAAGGGTCATCCCACGGGTTGAATACTTTTTCAACCCATCTCGCCGACTCAAATCTGATCCTAACCCATCCCATTCTAAGCAAACCCAGACGACCCTGCCCATTTTGAACGATGACCCATTTCATAGCATCCCAATTATAGCCCATCAAAGAGCCCAACCCTTTAAGCCCTAGCCAGCACGTCCCATTACCAGGCCTACTTTCGAAGAAGTGAATGAAATCATACTTTACTAAGAAACTAAGGATTAAGGAGGAATCAGTAGAAAATTCTGCAAATAAAATCATCTTCCATAGTATAATGGGAAGAGGAGGACTGACAGCACATTTTTCAGGTCTTCTGAAGAGAAAAAAGTTTGACAATAGAGGTTTCATGGCCTCACTCTGCAGCTTTCAGCACAAAGTAGTAGTGTGTGTGGTTGCATGCACGAGGCTTGGCTCGTATGAGTGGATGTAAGTTTCAGGGTGTTTGGTTGTCTGGATGGGGCGGGTGAGCTTGGCTCAGTGCATGCAAGATTCTCACTCGGGCTTGGCCCAAGAGAAATGCTCGAATTGAGCTTCGCTCCTCAGCCAGGCTCAACTCATGCAGGTGCTGCCCAAGTGCGTGGATTCCGCTCACCCTCTCCCGCGTTGTGCCCCGCTCGCGCCGCGCCATGCACACCGAGTCACTCAGCCTACACCGCGCCTGTGCGCCCTTGCCCCCCGCCGCTCGAAGCACCATCGCAGCCACGAGGAGCTTCTTCCCCGCCACCAGCCACACCCCCGTCTCACCGTTCCGTCGCTCCGGTGAGTTTCTTGCACTTTTGAGAGTGTTATCTTGTTCTATACCTACTTGAGTCGTTCCCCTAAATAAATATCAGTCGTTCTGCAACAAATCGTCGGATTTCATCATCTTCTTCCATTCCGGACACCGCACCATCCTCGCCCCAATATCCTTCTTCGGTGAGTTCCAAGCCGAGTAGACCGCATCATTACGTGTTCCCGACCTTTCTCTACCGATCCCCCTCTCAATTCGGTCAATGCGCCACCATGGAGTCCCCCCGACCACCACCTTCTTTGCCGACGCTGACGCTGTGACCCCGCCACCTCGGTCGCCCTCCGGCTTCCCCGAAGGACCTAGTGTGACCCACATGCCGCCACTGTGCCCATACTTGCGTTACTTCCCTTGGAGCGCCGCCGTCGTCGTCGGGCTATGCGCCTGTGCCACCGTAAGGCTGTGCGCCCGTGCCGCCGCCACCACCTCGGTGCGCTCCGGTCGTGCCACCACCACCTGGAGGATCCTCATGCCGCCACCGGCACGTGCCGCCATCCAAGCCGCTGTTCAGCTTGCCCTGTTTCATTTCTCTGTTCTTTCTCTCTTTGCCCAACTAACTACTGGACCCCACCTGTCATTCTCCTTTATTCTACCTCTCTTTGTCCAACCCAAACATAAGTATTCTCACCACCCACTAGAAGAGATGAAGCACACTTTGTCAGATACAGGCAACCAAACAACATCTCAGCACAACCTGGCTCAACAGAAACAGGCAATCAAATAACCCACCATTGCATCTACTCAGTCTGGCTAGGTTCAGCCAAATGACTGGCTAGGTTCAACCAGGATGACACATATGAGTCAAGCTAGGGACATGCATGCAAACAAACACACTAGAACAGACTGCTGCACTCATAGATTGCTCTACAGTGAGCAAGACTGACAAGCAAAGATATGTTTTAGTAAGGTGAGACCTGAGAAATTACATACTAAACTCTTCTTACCAAAGAGTTAACAACATTGAACTCTGGGGTTCAAAAGGAATATGATAGAAATGAAAAGCAAAGAATCCACCCGGCGGGATTAGCTTCGCACCTCCAACAGTGGTTCAAAGAGCAATGCCAAGCTATGATGAAAATCATAGTGTCTCAAAGACTGAAACCAAGTTATATTATGCTAGGTAGATCAAGCAAATGGAATAATACTAATCCCAATTTTTCACTAAACAAATTCTGCATGCACACCCAGCAAATGCAACATACATCAGTTCATCCAAGTATCCAACGACCAACTTTGATCGGATTTGACCTATAAAAGAGAGCAGCAAGCACCAAACGTACTAAATTCAGAAAATAGACACTACTACACAAAGGGTCATCACAGACGGTTCGGAACCGTCATCACAAACGATTTTTGAACCGTCTGAGCTTATATGTATGTGATGACATGAGGTCATCACAGACGATTTTTGAATCATCTGTGAAAAAACTATCACAAACGGTTCTTGTTTAGAACCATCTGTGAAAAAAACTATCACTAACGGTTCTGCCATAGACGGTTCTTGTTCAGAACCGTCTGTGATAGCTTTTTTCACAGACGGTTCTAAACAAGAACCGTCTGTGATAGCTTTTTCTATTGCAAAAACAAAAACAAAGCTAAAACTTCACAGGCTGTTTTGAGGCCCTAAACGACTTTTTTTGGGGTTTTCACTTCGTCTGAAGCCTCCCGAGCCTCGCGAATGAATCTAATATGGGCTTTTCGATTTTTGGATTGAACTTTTCGTTAGCTTTCCAACGAGCCAAAGAACGTCGCAATCTGAGTTCGTATGCAAAAGTTATGGCGGTTTTAGTGGACAGTGCGCGATCTGCCATCTATATTTTTGCCGAAACCAAATAACTCAACATGAACTACACATGCATAGCGAGCTTCCCACAATAGCCACAACATCACCAACATCACAGTAGCATCAACTCAATCTATTCACAGAGCACTAACACTAGCTCTTAGTAATCCACATCACAGAGCAAAAGGGGGGAGTAGAGAGAGCGAGGTCGTGGGAGACCGGGGCGACGAGGTCGTGGGAGGCCGGCGACGACGAGCTCGGGGAGGACGGGGCGAAAGTGGAGGAGGTCGGGGGCGATGAGGTCGTGGCAGGCCGGCGACGACGAGGTTTGGGCGAGATGGAGGAGGCCGCGAGCGACGAGCTCGGGGGAGACCAGAGCGCAAGGTCAGGGCGAGACGGCGGCACTCGGTTAGAGGAGAGATGGCAGAGAAGGAGATGGAGATGTGAGGAGACTCTGTTAATATAAAGCGAGTTTCGGCAGCCCGCCTATTAAGTTCAAATTTTCGTTTTCCCGCCCAACAAAACAAAAGTATCATAGACGATTTTATCTACAAACCGTCTGTGATATAATTATAATCACAGACGGTTTATGAATAGAACTGTCTGTGACAGGGAACCGTCTATGATGGAGCGTGTAGTATAATATGTTTTACAGTAGCGAGAAAACCTACCCCAAAAGAAAAGGAAAAAAAAAACATCGTAACCAAAGCACACCACAGGTAAAGCTAAATAATATCCAACATACTTAGATAGTACTTACATAGGTTTACAAAAAAAAGTGACAGAATAGATAATATAGGGGACTTTACATGGTATAGATACTGTAAGCATGCCAACATGTCGACCACAAACATGTATGACAAAGCATGTCTAGGCAAGAACAGAAGGGAGCAAAAAAGAACACTCCTCAAGCTTGCAGGAGCGAGGGAGCCTACCAGAGTAACCTGCTAGCGCATCCCACGAGCACCGCAAAATCGAAGGAGAGGCCGGGGATCCATCTCTCCTTCACATTGTGGGATTGCTTGCCTTATTACTCTCTCTCTCTCTCTCAGCTCCACGGCAGACAACCATCAGCTGGCACCTTTGATCCGATACAGGCTCCATGACTCCCTGCATATTCGGCAATTGATCACACACAAATTCAACACAGATCTAGTGAATCAAAAACAACATTATAAGCATCCTCATCCTAAACTAATTTTCGAACAGTCTCAAAGATATATGCAAAATATTTTTTGACGAAGGGCATCAAAGAAATTTTAACTGTTTGGAGAATTTCATTACCATGTATTGGTATTTTTCATCCAGCGCAGGGGAAGACTTGACTCCAATTACAGCAGTGCCACAGATCATGCAATGCCCTAACATTGCATCTCATCGTGCAGGCAACACATATTTTATGAAGGCACGGGACAAGCTCCATCGCAGCTTCACAGGATCGACAGATGATGCGGTAATTACTCATGGGATATGGAGTCTACAGTACAAAGAACTGCATTTGTCGCACATCATTCTGGGGCCTCTGGGCATAGCTGGCGTAGTAAACAATGTAAATTTCACAAGGAAGCACTTACCAGGTACATGTCCCACTGTGAGTGGAAGAAAGAGAATCTCATTTCAGTCTCGCAGCTGCTTGGAGTTACTGCTGCCCTTTCAACCAAGCATGCTCTAGGTCTGGACATAACCAAATCAACCTTCTTTGTAGGACCAAGCTCAACCAAATCAGGCTTCCTCATAGATATTATAAATAGCGTTTGTATTTATTACGACTTCAATGAGCCAATATATATACAAGTACATTGATATTATATATGCAAAGAGGTCCTTATACAATACACATCTAACACCTTCCCTCAAACTTATGGTGGATCAACAATATTAAGTTTGGAGAGATAGAATATGTGCTGAGTTCTAGTCTGCGCCTTTGTGAAGAAATCTGCCAACTGAAGTTTCGAAAGCACATACTGAAGAGAAATAATCTGATCCTGCACCTGGGTCCACATGTAGGAAGCGTCAACACCAATATACTTTGTAAGCTCATGCTTTACCGGATTGGTAGCAATGCTAATAGCCCCTGTACTGTCAGGCGAAAGAGAAGTGGGTGCCGAAACAGAAACACCAAAATACTCAAGTAACCACCGTAGCCAAGTAACATCCGCAGTCAACAAAGCCATAGCTCGCAACTCTGCCTCAGCACTCGAACGAGAAACTGTTGTCTACTTCTTAGTCTTCCAAGTAATGAGAGAACCACCAAGAAACACAATAGGTAGAAAGAGACCGGCGATCAGAGTGATCACTAACCCAGGTAGCATCAGAATATGCCTGAAGCTGTAAAGAGCTGGAACAAGGGAAAAATAAACGAAGAGTGATGGTTCCACGAAGATATCGTAGAACACGAAGAAGATAACTATAGTGGAGCCGAGTGGGAGCAGAAACAAACTAACTCAAGATATGCACAGGGTACGAAAATGTCAGGACGATTGACACCCAGATAAACGAGACTCGCACCAAGATGACGATATCTAGTGGGATCAGTAAGAGGCTCACTATCAGTGGACCGAAGATGAACATTAAGCTCCATGGGAGTCTCAGCGGTGTGCTAATCCGTAAGAGAAGCACAATCAAGAAGGTCGTGAATATACTTTTCTTGGGACAGATAGAAGCCCAGATCAGACATGAGAAACTGCTCATTTAGACGCTCCTTGACACAAGTGGTGTACTGAGAATCATTTTCAGTAATGATCATATCATCAACATATAAAAGGAGAATTGTCCGACCACGAGGCGAAGTGTGAATAAAAAGAGCAGGATCATGAGCACTGGCAGAGAAACCAGCTGCAGTGATAACCGAGGAGAAACGATCAAACCAAGCACGAGGAGCTTACTTGAGGCTGTGAAGAGATCGACGAAGGCGACAAACCATACCATCAGGAATAGAATACCCAGGTGGTGGCTGCATATAAACCTCCTCACGCAGTTCACCATTGATAAATGCATTCTTGACATCAAGCTGAGAAATGGACCACACCCAAACATATGCCACGTCAAGAAGAGTGCGAACAATGGTCATGTGAGCCACGGGAGTAAAAGTCTCATCATAATCACGACTATACTCCTGCTGAAAACCACGTGCCACAAGACGAGCCTTATAGCGCTCAAGAGAACCATCAGAGCGGGTCTTAATCTTATAGACCCACTTGCACGTGATAGGAGTAACATGTGTGGGAAGAGGGACAAGATCCCACGTGCCAATACACTCAAGGGCAACAATCTCCTCTGCTGTCGCATGCTGCCACTTCTGATGAACAACAGCATCACGATAAGAAGTCGGTTCGGTAAGAGCCGCTAAACAAAAGCGCGCAGGAGGTCGAATAGACTGGCGATCACGAAGAGCATATCGAAAAGATGAACCATCAGAAGAAGATGATGCATCAGAAAAGTTCTCAACTCGCGGACGATGAGTGTAGTAAAGAGGTTAAGAAGGACGAAGGCCAGAAGGAACCTCTAGAGAGGGTGACGGTGGTGAAGGAAATGGTGAAGGAGGAATCGAAGAGGCCAAAGGCCGTAATGGAGGTGCGGTGACCATGGGTGTGGCAGAAAAAGTAAAAAAAAAAAGCGGCTCAACAAGAGATGCTGGAGTGGTGGAAGAAGAAGGACGAGGGTAGAAAGGACGAGACTCGTCAAAAATGACGTCCCGAGAAACCCGCATCCATTGGCTAACAGGATCCCAACAACGATATCTCTTATGCTCAGCGTTATATCCCAGAAAGATGCACTCCACAGACTGAACGGTCAGCTTGGTGCGCTCATGAGGGGCAAGAAGAATATAACGCACACACCCAAAGAGACGAAGACTAGAATAGTCAGGAGTCTTGCCACATAGACGTTCAACTAGGATCCCGTCCTGAAGAGCAGAAGAAGGTTGAATATTAGTCAGGAAAGTGGTAGTAGAAATAGCTTCAGCCCAAAAATATGGTGGGACAGCAGAAGCAAGCATAAGAGCACGGGCTGTCTCAAGAAGATGACGATGCTTCCGTTCAACCACACCATTCTGTGCATGGGCACCAGGACAAGAAAACTGAGAGAGAGTGCCCTGCTTAGCGAGAAAGCCACGAAGGCCCCTAACAAGTATTCCCCAGCAAAGTCGGCATGAAAAACATGAATAGAAGAATCAAACTGAGTATGAATCATAGTGGCAAAAGTCTTGTAAATGGATAAAACTTCATTATGAGACGACATAAAGTATATCCATATGTGGCGAGAAAAATCATCAATAAAAAGTATATAATATCGATAACCTCCTTTCAAAACAAAAGGAGCCAGAACCCAGACATCAGAATGAACAAGATCAAAAGGACGCTGTGACACTGACTCACTGGAAGGATAAGGAAGTTGAAGCTGTTTACCAAGCTTACAACCCTGACAATGTAGATAAACATCACTGGACACAGACCCTAAAAGACCACGACGAAATAAAGAAGATAGACGCGACTCACAAAGATATCCGAAACGATGATGCCATTAAGCAAAAGACACAGTGGAGGATGCAGCAGAGGCGGTGGCATCGGTGGAGACAACAAGACTGGCAGGGGCAGCAGAAGGAAGATGAAGCCAGTCAAGCTCCCAGAGACGTTGTGAGTCATAGCGGCGAGGGCCAGTACCAACCAGAGTCCCCGTGCGTCGATCCTGAACACAACAAGAGTCAGAGTCGAGAATAACACGGCAACCATGATCAGTGAGCTGACCGGCAGAGACGAGCTGCATGGTTAGTTTGGGAACATGAGAAACAACAGGAATATGAAAAGAGGAATTCGAGAGAGTACCTCGTCCTGCGACAGAAAAAGAGGTACCATCTGCGGTCTGAACAGTGATAGGAGCAGCTAAAGGACGAATAGAAGTAAGATTTGTGGAAACAGGTGTCATATGAAAAGAAGCACCAGAGTCAAGGATCCAAGGTAAGATACCCGAGGAAGAAGTAAAAGGTGGTTTCTCATTGGAAGACTGTGCAGCAGAACCAACAGAACCGGACAGTGCAAGAGCAGCCATGCGACGCAGCAGTATGAGAAACTCCTGATAATCAGAAGCACCAGAGCTCCTCTGAGAGGAGGAACTACTAGTTCCCTATAGAGAACGACCACCACGACGTAGATCCTTCTTCTTCTTGCAGCAGGTCTGCTGTACATGCTCATCCTTGTTGTAGTAAGTGCAATGTCGTCGCCTGCCAATAGCAGCTATCACTAGTGAAGACACAACCGGTGATGGAGTAGCTGTAGCAGGTGTAGAGGCTGGAAGAGCTGTCAGAACCAAAAGAGAGGACTGGAGCGGCAGTAGACCCGCAACACAAAGACGAATCTCCTCAGCACGAACAGCTACAAGAGCCTCTAACAAAGTCACACGAGGATGTCGTGCCAGCAACTGAGCACGAGTCTGCTCATACTCGTCCTGAAGACGTGTCAAGAAGTCATAGATGCGATGAAACTCCAGGTGATACTGCTGACGCTGACAGCACTGACAAGTGTGACAAACATCTAGTCCCAAAGAGTCAATCTGACGCTATACTGTAGACAATTGAGCATAGAATTCGTCCAAAGTGGCATCTCCCTGTTGCGAGGACTGCTCCTGACGCACAATAGAAAGATATAGGGAATCACCAGACGGCTCGTAGCGGTTGCGCAGATGTGTCCACATCAACTGTGCTGAAGCCAAACCAACCACATCCCTAGTGAATTTCACCTCCATGCTAGCAACCAGAATAGCAGAGGCACGAGCATCCTCATCAATCCACGTTTTGTAGGCAGCATACTGAGTTTGAAAAGTCTCCATAGCATCCTCAAAAACATCAGCTGCCTACTTACGAGCGTCTTCGGAAGCACAGGCTCAGTAGGTGGAGTGGGGCGAGGCGGACAAGGCAACTCGCCAGTAAGAAAATTCCAAAGACGCTGGCCACGCATGTGCTGAAACCAGTCATGATAATTGAGACCATCGAAGATCACCGGACAGCAAGGAACAGAAACAGTGCACATTGGTAGGCGGCGCTGGACGACGCGACGACCAATGACAACGAAGTCTAACAGGCGGCGCTGGACGGCGCGACGGTTGTGACGATGTTTCTCTCTCTCTCTCTCTCTCTCTCTCTCTCTCTCTCTCTCTTTTCTTTTTTTATTTTTTGGGCCGGCTCTCACGGGCAGAGTCGGCTTAAATGGGCCGGTTTAAACAAAAAGGCCACTTGACCAAATCAACGATTCGGTCGAGGCTGAGCGCCCCGCACGGGGGAGCCCTAGTTCCCCCTGGCGGCGGCGGCGCCCGGCAGACGAAGTCGCGGTCGCGCTCCCTATGGTCGCGCCGAGGCAGGGTGTAGGAGTGGGATCGGTCACGGCGGTCGCGGTCGCGGCGCAGGAGACGGCCTCGGCTCGGCGACGTCCTCCGCTCGATGGCGCCCGACGGACGAAGCCCTCGGCTCGGCGACGCGTCCCCGGCGGACGACGGCCCCAGCGGACGACGAAGATATCCCGGTGGCGCCCGGTAGCAAAGAAGAAGAGAGTGGCGACAAGTCGGAGC
Source organism: Hsuehochloa calcarea (assembly GCA_036346395.1). Classification (NCBI taxonomy): domain Eukaryota; kingdom Viridiplantae; phylum Streptophyta; class Magnoliopsida; order Poales; family Poaceae; genus Hsuehochloa; species Hsuehochloa calcarea. The sequence continues at coordinate 29,533,788 of CM070616.1, forward strand.
GGCGGCGATCCCTCGAATGGACGGCCCTCGGCGATAAAGAAGATAGCCTCGGCGTGAACGAAGATAGCCCCTGGCGGCCCTCGGCGATGCAATGATGATCCAAGGCCAAGAGCGACTCGCGGCGGTGAGGATACGGGAAGAGCGGCGACGGCGAACGGCAGAGAAACCGTCGGCGGCAACGGTAAAACCCTAACCCTAACCTCGCTCTGATACCATGTTATAAATAACATTTGTATTCATTATGAGGTCAATGGGCCAATATATATACAAGTACAATGGTTGTATATTTGCAAAGAGACCCTTATACAATACACATCTAACAGTAGATCCAGGCTCAAACAAAACATGTTTCCTTGTAGGTCCAGATTCAACCAAATCAGGCTTCCTTTTATAGGTCCAGATTCAATTTTTTGAGGAAGAGGTTCAGACTCAATCAAATCTGGCTTTCTTGTAGGTGCGTACTCAATCAAAGCAAGCTTTGTGGTACTGACAGTAATTTCATCCAGTAAGCTACCATTGTCAGTGGAATCACCATCCAGCTGGCTTTCAGCATTGCTCCTGCTGCACTCATCGCCCTGCTGGCTCTGAACATTACTCTCACTGCATGCATCACCCTGCTGACCGAGGAAAGTCCTGGTGATATTGGCGGTAACTGGAGATCTTGGGGACTGATGATCTGACACTGATTCTGGGAGCTCATCATGATCAAAGGAGTAAGGCTCTAGCAAGGTTAAATAAGTAGCCCTCTGGAGCTCTACAGGCAAGGGTGCTCTAGCAGCAGCATCCTTTATCTCCACTCTCTTCCCAACCACGTAGACATGATGAGCTTCCTTTGCACTTTTATCATAGCCTTCTCTCTTCGAAATTTTACAAAGCCAAAGCCTCGGGACTGCATTCGGTTGCCTGTCTTTAACCCAATGACTGACTACTGCTTCCTCCACAGGTCCGAATTCAGTACTGAAGAATTCTCTAATGTGCTTTTACTTTGTTGAACACAACTAGTTCAGGATTTATGGAGTTTTACCAGAGTCCACAGAAGGCGGGAGGTCCCCAACAAAGATTTTACGAGTGTAGTCGTGCTTCTGCAAATGATTATGCTAACAAAATTGCCTTATAAGAACCAGACCATGTGAAGAAAAAGGTATTTGGTGAAATAGACAGAGGATCTTTAGCTTAACCGAGGAAACTTGGAACCTGGTTTCGGAGCACTCTGCCTCTTACTCTTAGCCCCTTGGGCAGAACAGTTGCTGGACCGAAAATCCCAGTGGCCTGCTGATGTCTTAAGCCCAGTATAGATACAATAATATTCAAAGCAATATATTAGTTTTCTATAGTCTAAAGCAATATGTTAGTTAGAGCTTCAGATGAGAAGCAATGATTCTATAGTTCATGTAATCATGTAAGTACATAACATATACGAGACATACCTTTCATTAAATTTATCGTTATCATAATCATCAAAATCATCATCCAGAAGCTCTTTGCAGCTTTCCTTGTTCATCACACGGCTCTTTTGAAGTGAGCTATGGTTCCCTACAAATAGAACATATTTATGTTAAAAAGGTCAAAGAGGTGTAAGAAGAATATATCACACACACCCAAAGAGGTGAAGACCAAAATAATCAGGAGTCTTGCCACAGAGACACTCAACTGGGATCATCCCTGAAAAGCAGAAGAGGACTGAATATTGATCAAGAAAGTGACAGTAGAAACAACCTCAACCCAGAAGTATGATCGAACAGCAGAAGCAAGTATAAGAGCACAAGCTGTCTCAAGAAGATGATGATGCTTTCGTTCAGCCACACCATTTTAGGCATGAGTACCAGGGCAAGAAAACTAAGAGAGAGTGCACTGCTCAATAAGAAAATTACGAAGAACTCCCGACAAGTATTTCCCAGCAGAATCAGCACGAAAGACACGAATAGGAGAGTCAAACTGAGTACGAATCATGGTGGTAAAATTCTTGTAGATGGATAGAACCTCACTACGAGGTGATATAAAGTATATTCATATGTGTCGAGAAAAGTCATCAATAAAAATTATATAATATCGATGACCTCCTTTCGAAATGAAAGAAACCGAACCCCATACATCAGAATGAACAAGATCAAAAGGATGTTGTGACACTAACTCGCTGGAAGGATAGGGGAGTTGAAGCTATTTATGAGCTTACAACCCTGACAATTTAGAGAAGCGTCACCAAACACAGACCTTAAAAGACCACGACGAACTAAAGAAGATAGACGCGATCCGCAAAGATGTCACAAACGATGATGCCACTGAGCAAAATACACAATGGATGATGCAGTAGAAGCAAAGGCAGTGGTGGAGGCGACAAGACTAATAGGGGCAGCGGAGGGAAGATGAATCCAGTCAAGCTCCCAGAGACGCCGTGAGTCACGGCGGTAAAGGCCAGTACTAACCAGAGTCCTCGTGAATCGATCCTGAATAGAGCAAGAATCAGAATAGAGAATAACACGACAACCAAGATCGGTGGGCTGACCGGCAGATATGACACGCTTGGTTATTTCACGTAAGAATTATACTCAACTTTTTGGAATTTTAAACTTAAAACTTGATCGGTGGTATTGAGAGTGGTTCTCATGCTATTGTTGTGTGCTGCGGGGGCAACCACCTGTTGTTGTTTAGTTGATGTCTAAAGTTTATTGCTCGCTGTCATTTGAATTATTAAAAATATTTGCTAACTTGCTATTTGAATCTACTACATTGTATTCAATTGAAATATTGCTTTGTGCTGAAAATAAACTCTATAGCCTTCTCCTTTTAGCAGAGCTTGCATATAGCTATGTATAGGCTTGGTAAAGTCTTGCAAAGTACATTCATGTACTCACTGTTTGCTTTTGTTTACTAATCTGGACAGCAGGTATCGAGATCAAATCGGGTAAGAAAGATTGCGCAGGAACGTCAATTTGCTATGGTTTGAACCCAGTCGGTTGTTCTGTGGGTTATGGCAAGCCATTATAACTTTATTAATGGTTAATTTATGATTTTATTTCAGTTTATTTATTATTTTCCGCTGCGTACTTGATATTTATCATGTTATTTGGCCGGTCGGCCCTTTTGTATGAAACTGAACCTTGTAAGTTCAATATGTTGTAAATTATGAAGTTTCGATATTGTAAGAATTTGTGTATGGATTGATATTGATATTTGTGATGGTGTATGTATACCGCTCCTGGGAGGTACATAATACATCGAGAACGAAAAATTTAATTTGTGATGCTAGGACCAGTTGGAGTGTTAAGTATTACAAGTTAAATCGCTCAGGTTCTCACACCATGTTTCACCAGTCATGGATATAGGGATATCAAATCAATAATGTAAACACATGTTAGAGAACATGGTGTTGGATTGACCCACATTGAGACACTATTGAGATTGTTATGATTTTATGTGTCATCAGTTGGTCTCAAGCAATAATGATGTATAATCCTTAGATCTGATATCAACATGGTTTCCTACATGTGTAATAGTACACTTAGGAATTGCCAAACGCTATTCTGTAACTATGTAGTTATAATGTAGCTTTCGGGTATGCTATGAAACATGCAGACGGATGTGACCAGTCGGATATGAGATTTGTCTCTCCTAACATAACATGAGAGATATCTCTCGGCCCCTCGATGTGGTCGGGTAAAGAAAGCGCATGGTCGTGCCACTAGTGGTCAAAGAGTCGACCACATGAAGTTATTCGTCACTTGATCGAGAAAGTATTGAACAGTCTATAGATGATAATTTATCTCACCTGGAGTTTAACCAGATATCATGAGGCAAAAGGATAATACATAAGCAGGTCATTCAGTTCGACCAGATACAGACTGGTATTATAGAGATATGAGTTGGTCACACACTGGTCGAATATAACACTAACTAGTCAAAAACTGATCATAACGAGTTACGAACTGGTCGTGACTAAATATGAACTGGTCATATAAAGATATGAGCTGGTCATAAGTGATAAGAACCTGGTCATAGATCATATTGTATTAAGGTTCGTCCGATATAATTTATGTGTATTCGAAAATTGTTATGTCATGCTAGGAACCACTAACGACTTGTGATCGAAAAAGAGTTTACAAGTCGCAACGGATTACGGATGAACCTATAAAGTCACACACTTAACGGGTTAGAACAAATGAGTTCAGATAGGATCCATCATGGGCTCTTTATAAGGGGATGCATGAGGCTGTTGGGAGAGACGATGTGAGTTGCTCCACCAAAACCCTAGTCGTCATCTTCTCGAGGGCCATACCATGCAAATTGGTGCTAGCATACGGGCACACGATGTTCCATCCCCGGACGTGTGGATACCGTAGAGGCGCTGCTGCGGTTGCTGTTGTGCTGAACGAGGACGATCCACGACCTTCGCAGGGAACACGATAGGTTGCTGGAAGAGAGGATCGATACCATGGACGTTGGATGATCGACTACGACTGCTGTTGGACCCCGAGGTATGCAACCCCGAGACCCTCTGTGTATTCCGAACTAGTCACATGATCAGTAGCTAGCTCGCACAGTTGCAACAATGATGTTATCATATCCATACAACAACGAAGCTAATGAAGCAGACAAAGTAATATTAATTAGCAACAAAAGGACCTTATGGTCAAGTCTTACAAAGTTCGCCACGCAGGGTTTAAGAACAAAAAGAGTAACTTGGAGCGGAAATCCAAAACATCTCGTGGAGGCCAATTGACATGCTCACAGACAATCAAGTGGAGGACGCATCCTAGTTCGCGTAGTCTTCAAAAAATTCCTCCTCGTAGAACTTGGTGTTCCCTGGTTCTTTTGCGGGAACTGATCAACAAGTGATGTATAGCCGTGAGTACATAAAGTACTCAGCAAGTAGTAGGGAAATGTATGCAAATAGTATTCATGCAAGGCTTGACAAAGATAACTTTATGGTTATTTTGCAGAAAGCAATATTGATAGTAAATATAGTAAGTAGATTGCAAAGCATTGTTTAAAAGATTAATACATAAGTAATCAAGTTTCTTTGAAACAACTAGTGAACACCCCGTTCACTTCCCAACCATTCCAACTAAACCATTCCATCGATCCATTCCCACATTTTTAAGAAAATTCTACCCTTTGCGTGAAATCTCCGGGCATGTCTATAACCGAGAACACGACTATTCGAATAGATTTTGACACCCTGAGAGGATGTACAGCTTTCCCCACAAGACACGACTTTCTCTAGTTTGTTTGGCATCCGTTGATACCACCGCTCACTACCTTAGGTAAGCAGTTTAGAGCACGTGACAAGGCCTTTACAAAGTTCTGTTTTCACTCAGTTGTGCTCGCTAAGGATTCGCTTTCCCAGCCCCCTCTTGCGCCGCTCATCAACCAAAACAGAACCGACTCAAAATTTTGATAATTAGTTGGTCAGGTCCACCCCATAATGGACTTGTGGTTGCACGATATGGCCCAGATCAATGGAGTACAAAGTTAAGCCCTTAGGTGGTTGCTCAGGTGAGGCTACCACATCCCAATGTGCTTCCCGCACCCCCTTTACTGCACGATCACTCGCCCGAGCATAAGTCATTTTTGGTTCAACCCGACCAAATGACAACCCTTGCCATGGTACACATCTTTTAACAACAGTGACCACGCCACAATTTCATGTTTCATTTAGTCAAGTTCAATCATTTCTTTGAGTATGTAATCATGAATCCCATCGGTAACTAAAGCATGGCTAAGCATAGTAGGCGCCCATGTTGGTAATACAATCATGTCCAACCAATAATTAATCATCCTAAGGTGTACAAGGATTTATGTTATTCAAGGGAACATGTCATTCTCAATTTATCATGAAGCCATAGTGGCAATTAGGTAATTAACTATTCCTGAAACCATTTTTATACAACTAGCCATGCATGTTGATATAAAATAATATAATTTTATAAAATAGGTATGACATGGTCAAAGGTCTACGACCTGCCTTCGTTGAAGAGTTGCGATGCGTTGGTTGTCGGGTCGAAGAATTTTTCCAAACGCTGGAATCTACATGTGCGAAAAGAACAAAATAAATAAAATAATACCAAATAAAATTCAAAAATTACAAAACTAGAACCAAATGAAGGATACTACTTTTAGATGAATACATAAATTTGGATAACTCAAAACATAGTTCGGATGAAGAAGTTATGACCTTCGGAAGTTTGAAATCACATAAAATGATAGAAATCATATTTTCTGGATTTTTCAGAATTATTTTCAAAAGGAAAATCAGAAAAACCATCAGCAGCCACGCTTAATCTTGTACACCCACTTGCACGTGATCGGACGAGTATGCACAAGGGGTTGGTACAATATCCCAAGTTTCTGTACATCGAAGAGCATCAAGCTCTTCTGCCATAGCAAGCTGCCACTTAGAATAAGGAGCAGCCTCACGATACGAACTAGGCTCAGTGACAGAGAGGGCATGAGCTATTGGAGCAAATCCAAGATGATCAGGAGGTCGAAGGGATGTTCAGTCACGAAGGATGTAATGAGGAGCATCATCAGGAGAATCAGATGTGGGTATCGACAAGATACCAGAAGAGGAGACTGGTGAAGGATGAGGACTCTCGAGTAGTGAACACCAGAGAAACGAGACGACGGTGCTGTAGAAAACAAAGGCGGTACTGCATGAGACACCACCAAGGCGAAGGTACAGAAGGAACCACTGGAGGCAGACCAAGGGAAGATTGTGATAGTGGAGAAATAGGTGAAGAGTCTGAAAGAGACAACCATGAAATCAACTCAACAATAGAAACATGAGAAGAAGCCGAATCTCAATAGAAGAAAGGTCGAGATTCGTTAAAGATAACATATCGTAAAATCCTGATCCGTCGAGCAAAAGGATCTCAGCAGTGATATCCCTTTTGCTCAAAACTATAACCAAGAAACACACACTCAACTTACTGGGCCGATAGTTTAGTGCGCTCACGAGGCTGCAACAGAACAAAACAAGTACAACAAAAACACGAAGGTGAGTGTACTGGGGGGCTCGAGAGTAGAGATGCTCTATATGACTAACACCCTTAAGAGTAGTGGAAGACTGCATATTGATGAGATATGCAACCGTAGAAACAGCCTCAGCCCAGAACTGTGGTGAAACATAAGAGACAAGAAGAAGAGTGCGGCGGCCTCAATCGATAGCGATGTTTGCGCCAAGAACCCCATTCGAGCATGAGCACCGTGACAAGAAGGCGGTAAAGAGTGTCTCTTTCGTAAAGAAACTGTCGAAAAGTGCGAGCGAGACTCGCCGCAGAATCACAGCGAAAAGTACGAATGACAGAATCAATCTGAGTACGAACCATCGTTGCAAAGCTACGATAGATCGTAAGAAACTGACCACGATTAGACATAGAGAAAATCTATGTAAAATAGGAATAATCATCAATGAAGATAACATAAGATTTATGCCCGCCTTTAGAGATAATAGGTGCAGGTCCCCCATACATCTGAATGAACTAAGTCAAAAGGACGAGAAGACAAAGACTCACTAGAATGATAAGGAAGTTGTAGGTCCTTACCCAGCTTACAACCCTGATAAAATATGTCTGTGTCAACAGTAACATATCCAAGAACACCCTGACGGACTAATGAAGAAAAGCATGACCCACACAAGTGACCTAAACGGTGATTCCACTGCGCAAAGACACCAGAGGTGATGGCAGCAGTGGCGGTGGAAGTAGACGTAGAGGTGACAGGAGCAGCTGAAGTGGACAGAAGGTGGAGGCGATCAAGGATGTAGAGACCCTGACGATCCCTACGGCACCGGCCAGTCCCAAGTACCGTCCCTGTATGTCGATCCTGGATGAAGTAGGTGTGAGAGTCAAAATCAACCCTACAACCGAGATCGGTGAGCTGACCCACCGAGAGAAGCTGCATGGTAAGCTGGGGAACATGGGAAACAGTGGGAACAGAAAAGTCAGTGGACAAAAGAGTGCTCTAACAACTGACAGAAAGAGGAGTACTGTCAGCTGTGTGAACAAAGATGAGAAAAACAGGAGGCCCTACTGAAGTGAGAGATATGGAGTCTGGTGTCATATGGAAAGAGGCAGCAGAATCTAGAACTCAAGAGGTACTTGGAGGAGACATCTGAGCTAGACTGACAGAACCTGCTGAGCTGTGAGAGAGCTGCTGAAGTAGAGCCTGACAAAACTGATGAACAGAGTCACCTCGCTGAGAAGGTCTTGACGTGCTGGTCTGTCCTCCAGTCGAGGAAGGGTCTCCCTACCCTCCCTTGGAGTGTGGACCTCCGCATGCCTTGTTCTATTATTTTCACACCGCACAACGCTATCGTACCCGAAGTTCTTACAATAATTGTATTGAACCCCAGTTGGTGCAAAAAACAAGAGCAGAAACAGACACCTGAGAAGGAACTGTAATCGAAGCAGAAACCGTCGGTGTAGTCGAAGAAGAAGAGGTATCAAGCACAGCTGGAATAAACTGTGCTGCTTACCCGTAGTGAAGCTCCTCAGCACGAAGCATCGAAAGAGCCTCGGTAACTGTCGGTCGTGGTGAACGGCTCAACAGTTGAGCCCTGACAGGCTCAAACTCTAGGCGAAGACGGTAGACGAAATCATAAAGATGAAGGCGATCATGATCCGCCTTCTACACTTTATAACACTCCCGGAAAAGTGGAGAAGCCAGCTCATCCAGCTGGCGCCAGAGACTGGCCAGGGCTTAGAAGAAATCGTCAACGGGAGAGTCCTCCTAGCGAAGCGTCTCCAATTCAAACTGAAGTGAAAAGAACTAAGCATCGCTGCTCTGCTGGTACCGCTCGTGCAAGTACTACCAGATCTGACAAGTAGCACGTAGACCAACAATGTCTGGTTGGATAGAGTCGTCGACACTGGCCACCAGGATGGCTCGAACACAGGCCTCATCAACATACCGGCGCTCAAAAGTGTCTATGGCATACTGAAAGGCCTCATCAGCAACATCAGCAGCATCAATAGCGGCCTCTGTCTCCTTCTTGGCAGCCTCATCTTCTGCAGAAATGCAGAAGTAGGTTGTCTGGGAGAAGGCTGAACCAGCGACGGCGGACAAGGTCAGGCACCAATAACATATCCCTAAAGACGGAGACCATCGAATTTATATCCATAAGTGAAGACCACAATCTGTAGTTAGTTCCATGAAGCTTTGTTCCTGAGAATGGGATCGCACTTGATTGAACAGAAGTCATTGGTATGCGGCGCTGGACAGCGCGGCGACCAAGACAACGTAGTCTAACAGGCGGCGCTGGACGGCGCGGCGGTTAGATTGATGTACTAATTTTGATTTTTTTTAAGCCGCACGTGCTGCTAAAGCCTCACGCGCTGCTTCTTAGACGGGCCGGCCCAGTCGCGCGTGAGCCTCACGCGCAGGGGAAATAGGTTTTCCCCTGCTGGCGGCAGCGTTGGCGACGAGGTGGCGTTGGCAGTGGTGTCGGCGACGGGGGTTGACGGCGGCGGTCGACAACGGCGGTGGCGACCTGGCGGCAGACCCAAGCGGCGGCGGAGACTGGGCGGTTGGGTATGGGCGACGCAGGAGAAGACTCCGGTGGCGTTGGACGGCAGCGGCGGCAATGGCGGAGATGAGGTGGCGACGGCGACGCGACCTTCAAGACGAGTGGCTCGGGGCGCGACGATGGTCAACCCGGCGACGACGGCTCGAGACCGACCACGCGCTTTTCATTGGCAACGAATGGCGAGGCGTCGGACGGCAACAACGGCGTCGGCTGGGGATGAGGCGACGACGGACGACGCGGCCTTCGGCGACAACGGGCTCGGGGGGCCACGCAGCTGGGGGTGGGATGGCGGCGACGGGTGACGTGGGAGAAGACCCTAGCGGCGTCGGATGGCAACGGCGGCAGCGGCAGTCGGATGGCAGGTGAAGGAGAGCTAGGTTAGTGTCGTAGGCTCTGATACCATGTTATGAATCGTATGTATATATTCAAGAGGGTTTAATGGGCAATATATATGTAGTACAAGGGAGTCGCCATATACATATAAGGAAACCAAAAGAGAGTCATGTTCTATTCTAGAGTCCTATTCTAACAAGTACAATCACAGATGGGATTGCCAGATGAAATAGTACAAGTAGATGTGTTAGAAAGACACTTATTGGCTGGTTTATCTCCAAATGACTATAATGGAACATGTGAGGATGAGATCCTCTATGATGCATCATTTGGAGCAATGGAAGACAGTTTTGTCAAGTATCACATCGCTCGGTGGATCCTGATGTCTATTTTGCTAATCTTGGCTTGGGGAGTAGGGCTCCTCATGCTGCTTTACCTCCTATTTGGATATATGTGTGCCGGAGGGACTTCCGTTCGAGGAAGTTGTGTTTGACTCCACATTGCATATGGAGTAGGAAACTGCTATTTGATTTTATTTTCATGTTCCTCGCCTATCTAACACCCCTTATCATCATCCAGGTAACCAAGCCTGTCGCTTTCCCTTGTTTTGGAGTTTTGAAGAATGAGAAGCATGTTATCCTCCCTTCCGTTTCTGATATTGTTATTGAACAAGGTAAGCCCGATATAGTGCTGAAAAAACTGATTAATGACCTGGTTACTAAAGTGCACTTGCTAAGACCTGGTTACAAGACAAATTATGTATTGTTTTCATTTCTATATTTCTAGTTGAATTTTCATCTGATAGATTTACAAAAAAGAATAGCCATTCCCTCCATTTTGATTTGTGAGAAGCTGTGGCAAATAGTTTGTTCTTGATTCATATAAATGAGAGACCATAGTTACTTGATTCGCTATAAAACTCTGCGAATCGCGGACCGGATTCGTCGAATCCGAACCGATTTAGGGTAAGGGGTTCGTGTTCGCAGTGGAAATTGGAAGAAAAGGTAGCGAATTATGAATCCGAATTCCATACCGCGACTCAGACGAACCATGTTTCTGGTAACTATGTGAGAGACATTGTTAATGCAAAATATGTTCAGTTATTTACTGCACTCACTTGATTTCTGTGGTTATCTCCAATCTTTTTTGGGGTATATTCAATCAGAATTGAGAATATTGGTGTCAGAAGACCTGCTAGTGATGATTCTTTTCCATCTCTTGAACACAAGGAACCTGTATTTCAGTAGGAAAGCTTTTGTATCTGACGATCATCAGAGCACAAGTTCCAATCCTATAACTAGCTAGTTCTTCGGTATGTCTTCAATTCTATTGTTTCGTGGTACCCTTTAACAGTCGAACTGTACATCTCCTTTGTATTCAGCAAAGTCCTGGTGCTAACGAGATACAAATACACTGAACTAATATCAGCTACGAAAAAGCATTTGGTGTCCAAAATCCAAAATACTCTTGTATTACTAGTCCACTGTCTGCTACCACTCTTTTGTTCCTGGCTTCAGCATTTATGCAACAGCAGACTGCCAGTTTTTCTTGGGTCAAGATCAAAGAATATTATGGTTTCTAGCTTGTATTTTCAACAGTGATAACAAAATTTAGTTCACATGTCAACTGTAAAGGGTAGTGCTGTTCTTTGAGGTTAATGCTTACTGCTTATGACTTATGAAGCTTTGCAGTTCTATTTACTCTAACTATATACTTGAATTGAATATGTTAAGTTTGTATTTCTATATGAAATCAAGCTATTGCTTTGCTATTGCATAGGGTATTTTGATGAACTCTTTTTGCTTTGTCATGCTATCTGAAATTGATGTTTATAGATTGAACTATTCAGGTGCCTCTTGGAGATTTGATACTAGAGAAGCTTGACGAAGTCGAAATCTCTGTGAAGGTGACAATTACAGCAGCACTTTGCATAGCTTTAAGCATTTCTTTCAACCTATCCGCTCCCTCATCCCGTCGTGCTCGACCGACACGCCGAACTACACCAAGTGGCGTGGCCTCTTCCTCCTCACCGTCGGCAAGTACGAGCTCTCCGACCACGTCCTCTCCGACGACGTGCACCCCGACATTCCAGATTGGTGTCGCATGGAGTGCACGGTCCTCGCCTAGCTCTACGGCACCATCTCCGCCGACCTCGCCGAGCTCGTTATGATGCCGATGGCGACGACGCGTCGTGTTTGGCTCGGCCTCGTGAACAATTTCTCTGAACAAGGAGACGCTGCCCCGCACTCGACGTCGAAGTTCGCAACCTCTCGCCAGTGGCGATCTATCCATCTCCGACTATTGCGGAAGATGAAGACCATGGCCGACGCTCTCGGCGATCTTGGCGAACCCGTCCTCGATCGCACCCTCGTCCTCTTCGTGCTACGTGGACTGAACGAGCGCTTTGACCACATGACCGCTATTATCAAGCGGTCGAAGCCGTTTCCCTCCTTCGTCGAAGTCCGTGCGGACCTCATGCTTGAGGAGCTCTCCATGAAGAACAAGCCCGGCGGCTCTTCATCCGCTTTCCTCGCCACGGGCCAAGGCAGTGGCAACAGCGGCAGCGGCGGTGGCGGTCGCGACAACAACAAAAACCGCAACCGCAGCGGCGGCCGTAACAACCGCGGGGGCGGCAACGGCGGCACCGGTGGCAACAACCCATCTAACTCCGGCGGCAGCAACGCCAGTTACGACACAAAGGGCATGTCAAGCATCGCTCTAGCACCGTGTAGCGCTGGTCGGCCTCCGTCCTTCTGAATCCATGGACCGAAGGCGGTCAAGTCCGCCCACTCCGCCCACACTTCTCGGTCCGCGGCCTAATCAGCGCAAGAATGCCCCAAGGCGCCTCCCTCGCTCTTCATGCAAGGCCCCGATTCGCGCTTCACGGCTCACCATGGCGCGCCCTATGCACGCCCATCTGCAAAGACTGGTGGAGGCCCGCTCGGGCGCTTTCAAAGCGAACGGACAAGAAGAATGGCCCGGCATCCCATATCGTGTTGGGCGGTGGGACCAGCAGCACTATTGAACTCGTTCAACACTGTGTCCCTCACCCCGCCTCCTTCTGGGGAGTGGTACATGGACTCCGGCGCCACATCTCACATGCTTCGGATGCCGGTAACATCTCAGTTTCCCACCCTCCTCCCCCCTCTCACTCTACTATCATAGTGGGTAACGGATCATCTCTTCCTGTTACCTCTGTCGGATCTACTGCCCTTTCCGCTCCTCATGGTCAATTTCTCTTCTAATGTTCTTGTCCTCCACATATTATTAAAAACTTAATTTCTGTTAGACAATTTACCATTGACAACAACTGTTCCGTTGAGTTTGATCCATATGGTCTTTCTGTCAAGGATCTTCGCACTCGGAGCGTGATCGCCAGGTGCAATAGTTCCGGCTACCTCTATCCATTGCTGCCATATCCACCCACGCCGCGAGCTCTCGTCGCCACTGCACCTTCTACACTTTGGCATCATCGTCTCGGTCACATTGGCACCGAGGCCCTCTGCAAACTAGCCAGTACTTCGGCTATTTCATATACTAATGAGGCTACCGAGTCTATTTGTCATGCTTGTCAACTTGGTCGTCACATTCGTTTACCTTTTGCCACTTCTAGCTCCCGTGCTATTTCAAATTTTGATTTAATTCATTGTGACCTTTGGACATCTCCTGTTGCTAGTATCTCTGGCTACAAATATTATCTCATTATTTTAGACTATTGCTCGCACTATTCGTGGATCTTTCCACTGCGCCTTAAGTCGGACACCTTCTCCACCTTGTCGCATTTCTTTGCCTATGTCCGCACGCAGTTCGGCCTCACCATCAAACGCGTCCAATGTGACAATGGCCGCGAGTTTGACAACTCCTCCGCCCGTCACTTCTTTCTCACTCATGGCGTTGCACTCCGCATGTCATGCCCACACACTTCTCAACAAAATGGCAAGGCCGAACGATCATTCGCTCCACCAACAACATCATGCGCTCCTCATGTTCCAAGCTAGCCTCCCACCATCATATTGGGTTGACGCTCACACCGCCACATATTTGCTTAATCTTCACCCCACGAAGACACTCCAGTTCCTCACACCACACTTCGCCTATTTGGTGTTCATCCCTCTTACTCCCACTTACGTGTCTTGGTGTCAATGCTACCCAAACCTCTCCTCCACGCGGCTAATAAGCTCTCCCGGTCTACTCTATGTGTCTTTCTTGGCTACCCATGGAACATAAGGGCTCTGCTGTCTCGATCTTTCATCGAATAGGATTATCATATCCCGGCATGTCGGTTTCGATGAAACATCCTTCCCTTTGCCACCTCCCACGATCGCTTTGAGCCGACCGACCTTGACTTTCTAGCTAACATGGACTCCGTCCACCGCCCTTTGGGCATTTTCCTCTTGCGTGCTCTACGACGTCACGTGGCAAGGCGGTGGCCCCGCCGCCTCAATGGTACATCACCTTGGGCACCGCCAGCCGAACCGACCACACCTCATCGTCTCACGATGGCTCGACCAGACTCGCCCTCAGACTGTGCTACGACACACCCTCGGGCCTACCCGGTCGCGGGGCCCATCCGCCTCGTTCGGCCGCAGCAAGGGCCAACTTCCGCCACCTCGCCGCTGCTCCGTGACATCGCTCGCCCTTTCGCCTCCTACGCTGCGTGGCTGCCGATCTCTCAAGACCGCAGTCGCACCACCGCTGGCCCACTCGGTGCTCCCCGATGCTTCCCGACGATGCACCCACAAGCACCTCTCGGCGCCAATGCTGCCCCGCGACCGGCTCCCGTTGACACCCATGCACCCGAGTTGTGGCCACACGCACGGCCGCCATCCGTTGTCCGACTCCACCGTAGCTAATGATCACCGTATGGTTACTCGTGCCAAATCGGTATCCAGATTTCAACGGATCGCCTCAACCTACATGCGCAGCTTCTTTCGCGGCCCAAGACATTCGCAGTCGCGTACTGGCCGATCCCAATTGGCGCCAAGCTATGACCGAGGAATTGATGCACTCGGCCTAATCGGGCGTGGGACCTCGCTCGCCCACCGGGCGCCAACATCGCCACAGCAAATGGGTTTATCGCCACAAGTTTCATCCTCGACGGTTCTCTTGAGCGCTACAAGGCTCGGGCTGGTTCTTCGTGGCTTCACTCGTGGCCCGGGCATTGATTTTGATGAAACTTTCACCAGTGGTGAAGCCTCGCACGGTTCGCACAGCTCTCACATTGGCTCTTTTCGAGATTGGCCTATCCATCACCGATGTGAAGAATGCCTTTCTTCATGGCACACCAGCGTAGATCGCTCATCGGTTCACCTTCCGGTTTGCGCCTTACGCCCCATCCGGATTACGCCTGTCGACTCAACAAGTCTCTATATGGCTTGAAGTGTGCTCCTCGTGCATGGTACAAACGATTTGCATCTCACATTTCATCATTGGGATTTATAGAAGCCAAGTCCGATATATCTCTATTCATCTTTCCTTTCTCTATGTTCATAATCATAGCATTGCAGGACCAACCAGTATAGATAGGTATTGCCAATACCTGCAGAGCAAATCTATAATTCGCCTGAACTCTGAAGTATTGATCTTTGCTATTTGGCTTTCATTATTTCCTGAAACATGATTTGGAACGGAAAACTTCTCAAAAACCAGGTCCTAGTCTGTCGTGTGCTTGAGGAATAGATCTAATAGGGTATGAGTGGGAGGTGGGAGGCTTCGGCCTGGGCTTGTGGCCGGAAGCAGAAGGATCTCAATCTAATCTTTAAAGAGATCGGAAGGATCTGGGAAAATCCAGCTTGTAGTAGTGAGGAGGAGGGCACTCGGTAGAAGCCGCCGGCGATGGCTCCCGTGGAGCCTTGAGAGGGCCCTTGGCCATGGTGGTGACAGCCTGGCTGCTTTCGAGATGGGTAATGGCTTGCTGTTTGTGTGCTACGCCATCTCCAAGTTCTGTAGCTTATCTTCAATGGTGTCGAGTTCCTTCATCTACGCTAGGATCGCTGCAAGCTGTGAAGACACAGCATCGCCGTCGCCCGCCATGGTGGAAACATCCCGTTTTGAAAATGGTGAATAGTGTTTACCATTTGGTTTTCGGTTTTCAAACCGTATTTAAAATTATCGTATATTCTCAAAAATTATAGCTTCTAGCTAAGCTCGAGTTTGTGTTTCAAACATCTTTGCAATTCCTGAATTCAAATTTCGAATTTGAATTCATCTTTTCGATTTTGGGCCTTTTCTCAAATTGGCCTCCCCTCTTTCTTTGGGCTCAGCCAGTAGCCTTCCTTGGGCCAACCCATTTCTCCCTCCCGCCTCTGGCCCAGCTCCACCTGGTCATCTCCTCCTTTCGGCCATCATGGCCCGGCTCCCTTCCCCCTTGCCATTTCTTCCTCCCCCAGCGGGGTCCATGCCCACGCCACTCCCTGCCACCTCGTGTGCCTCCTGGCTCCTCTGCCACCTGCATGCGCCACCTGCTCCCCTACCGCCCGCGACTCCGGTGGCACGCCCTTGTCTGGTCCCATCCCCGCTCAGCGCTGCTGCCGTCAACACTCCGCCCCAACCCCCCGGTCTTTGTCGCTGCCGTCAGCCTCCCCTCACCAAGTCTCGTCGCGCCGGTCCGCACGCCTGTGCCCAGCCACCTACCGTGTCGTCATGTCGCCCGCCACCGTCTCCATCCGTCGCTGTGCCATCCCGTGCTAGTGCGTGCGCCACGCTCCCGCCCGTCTCGCCATGCCGCCATGCCTCGGGACCGTGCAAGCCTCAACGGCTCCTCCCCTCTTCTCCCTTGGCTATAAGAGCTCCCCTGGCCACCTCCCCTTTGCCTCCCCTCCCCACCGGCGCCTTGCCCCTTTCTTGCACACTGCGTAAGAACCGGAGCTCCCATTTGCCGGTCTCGCCGCCCCCCCGCCATGACCGGTGAGCCTGCGACCGGCCAACCTCACATTGGGTTCCCGCGACGCGAGGAAGCCATCCCCCACCTCCCCTCTCCTTCCCCGCCACGGGTGATTCCACCCCGGCCGCCGCCCGCCACCACGGCTGCCCTCAAGCCACCCCGACTCCACCGCCGGCTTCCCCACCTCCAGGCGCCGCCCATGCTCGTGCCCCTTCACCTCCGCGCTACCCCACCACCGGAACCACCACGTGCCTCCAAGCCGTGAAGCGCGCAGCCGCCCTTGTCCTCCCCACCGCCGCGCCCATCCCTTTCCGGCGCCGCCACGACCTCCAGTGGGGCCACCACCCTTGTGGGGCCCTATTTTGCTGGTCGGCCGACCTCCCCGAGCTACCGCCCCCGAGCCGTGTGCCCTCTCTTGGCTCCCCTGCCTCTATCTCTCCCTCTCTCATATGACAAGTGGGCCTATGCTTTTGAACTTGGTCCATGCCCTTTTGGGCTGAGTCACTATGCATTGGGACCCACACGTCAGGGTTTCTCTCCCCCTTTCTATTTTCTTGATTTAATTCAAAAGCAAGACTTCGGAAGACCCAATCTCCCTCATTTTAGCTCCAAAAATTATGAAATTTGTTTCTAAAATTTTGTAAAATCAAGATCTTGCTAATGGCACTTGCCTTGTTTTATTTGGAATTCATTTATTATTGTTCCTTTTTTCGGTACATTTGTCCGATTAGGGTTCGAAGAAGCGGGAGATCTCCACTTCGATCAAGCTCAAGATTATCAAGACTCTCTTACCTTTAATCCAAGCGAGTCGATACTTTGATCATTTTGAGCCTACATTTTATGTAAATTATATTCATTTAAATTACCAAAATTACATGCTTTAATTCTTTAATCAAATGTATGTTAAAGCTTAAAGTAGTTAAATACTCATTTGATGATTAATTAATTATTATGCCATCCATTGATATTTTAATCCATTATTCCATGTCACCCTAGTAACTATATGGTAAATAATAGTTATAGGTTGTACTTAAACGACAAACTAGTCTTGCTTAAGTACCGGGACATTAAATGTCCTAATCATCATCCTTTAAACATAAAAGTGGTTTTAGGCAGTCATTGTGGATAAATGACTGAGATGGTTGAGTTAATGTATTTTGCTCTTCAAAATCCCTAATAACTTGTTGTTACTATCTGGGCGGATGGTATGATAGATGGTATGATAATGTGTACTAATGTAACCCAAGGAATGTTAGTTGTGGATGGTATGGAATGAACCGCCCAGGTAACCCCTAAGAACTTAATCTTGTCATGACTTCCCGTGTAAAACAAGTACAACTATAAGTCTGCAAAGTGCAACTTAGCTTAGTAAATTTATTGGACCCTAGAAATCATCTTATCGGTGGCCGAGTAAGGTGGTGCAAATAGTGGATACGATCTAGCTTGAATGGGACACCAAGGAAGGGTGCAGTTGCCAGCTACGCTAGTCGTGGTGGTAAATATTCCGCACAACTTATGGGACCCACCGCAAATGGGGCAGCCCATATAGGTGAGGTGACGGAAGATGCGAGATATTTTTGAAAGGTTATTGTTACGATCACTCAACTACATGACTACGAAATCATGTGGGGTAACGAGTATGATTATCTCTTGTGGGTACAGTGTACAACCTCTACAATGTCTAAACTGTTTAAACAGTCGCGCCTGCGGTCAAAGGCGGACATGAGAACTTAACTAGAGTTAGTTCTATTTATAAAACCTTGTGGGTGGTATGAAAAATGTGGTGGACTCACCTAGCCCTGGGATTGGATTTTCCTTGGTTTTCGAACTCAGTGGTGTTAATAAATGGAGGTAGCTCCAATCAAATAAGCATAAGGTGGAGGCAACCTCTGCTGATATAAATATTGCACAATTACTCTCTTTAATAAAATACAATTTGATTAAAATGCTAAGTGATAGGAATTTGTAATTATGATAATTGAAAACATTGTTTTAGCAAATAAAAGAGCCCGAGTCATCCTTGTTAAACCTTGCATGTATTACTACCACATCTTGTATGTTGGCTCGTGAGCACGGAAGTTGTGCTCATCCTCGCTCTTTCCCCCAAAACTCTCAGAAGCAGGAAATCCTAGAGATTACGACTACTACGAGGATCCAGAAGTTGGAGGCCCAGGAGATGATGATGAGTAGTTTAGTTCTTTTAGTCTAGGTCTCGCCTCAGTCCAGCTGACTCCGTTGGTGCTTGCGTGCATCCAATATTATCCCGTGCATCCAATATTATCCAAGTCCTTGGTTAATATCGGACGCACACGGGTTTTCCCAGTCGCTTGCCTGTGGAGAGATGTGCTCTACCCCCTTTTGTTTTTGTTGTCGCTTCCGCTACTTTTGTAATGTAATATTTGGCATGTCCGGTCCTTATTGTAAAACTTGACCCGATGCATTCAATGTAAACTCTGATGTGTTAAATTAATGAATGGTTTAGTTCACGCCATGTATGAAATGATTCGCCAATGTGCCTGTGAGTGCTATCTACTGATCCAGGGAATAGCACAGAGGATTCGGGATTAGAAAATCTGGCTCCGACAAAAGGGCAACGCCTAAATATGATACCAAGTTGTCGTGTGCTTCGAGAATAGATCTAATAGGGTATGTGTGGGAGGTGGGAGGCTTCGGCCCAGGAGCCGTGGTGAGGAAGGGGGTGCGCATGGGCAAGGAGGGGCTGGCATGCACACGGTGGTCAGGAGGAGAGGGAGAGAGTGGGGGTGAAGGAGATTAGGGATACTAATCTTGCTTTTTTCATTTCATCATCTCCTCTCCTTTAAATAGAGAGTCTTACAAACAGAGATTGGAATGATCTCAATCTAATCTTTAAAGAGATTGGAAAGATCTCAATCTAATCTTTCTAACTTGCAAGCAAAGGAAGGGGTGTGGGCCCTAGGCTGCCGCCGACCAGGTTGTGCCCTTGTGGCGCCGGCGGTATTCCTGGCCCCACATGACATAGTTCTACTAGACAATGTCAGCAACAGCAACATTTGCTGTAGGACTTACGTGTGTAAGGGTAAAGAGACTGCTTAGTATAACAAGCTTCATAAAATCTAACTTCAGATTTATAATTTGATGGGTAAAAAAATGTTGTGCCATCATGTTAGAGCCCAATGTTGACATTGCTCAGATAGACATAATTTCTTTGATGAACTTTCAGGGTTTCTAGCTGCAAACCCTTGACTCAGAGTTGATAGAAGTCATTCCCACAAAATGCCAGTACTATTTTATGCTGTAATGCTGTAGGTTATTATACTGTATATTCTTTTTGGGGGATATTTTGTTGGTTGTCCTTTTGGCAACTCATGCATGTGTTAATCTGACATACTTCTAGATGTTTTTTTTACTGGTATTGGTCCCCTTCATCTTGTAAGATTAATGTTCTTGTGACACAGAAAATGCAAATGCGGCTAGAGGGCGCTGCAACATCCAAAATGAAGACCACATCCAGTTGACTTAATATATTTTGGAAGGTATTTTAAGTTTTAGTTGAGTTGTCTGCTTCCCTATTTTCACTATCCTGCAAAACAGTATTGAACTATTTGAGTTTTGTGCGCTAGTGTTATGTAGTTCTTGGTTGTAAATGTTTGTTTCACTTCTGAGTTGTTTCATCGACCCAGTTGCATCCAATTTCTCAGATTCTCTCAACCATTAAATGAACTTTTAGCGGAAGCCATCTAAGAGGGATATCTTGCACAGCTAGACTTGAATAATTAATTTCTGTTCCTAATGACTATCTATTTCTATGATATTCTGGCAAATATCTGAAACACGTTGTCTACCTTGTTTCAAGAGTGTCACTGTTGCTAATTTCCTGTAGGGTTTTTGGCACAACCATGTAGTTGAACTCAGCCTGAACTTGACTGGAAAGTAGACACTGACCATTTTTTGCAGAAACTATTCAGAATATGAGTTCTGAGGCTCTGCTTTCCCCGACAAAAACTGTGAGAATCCATATTAAATATTGATGGGCATAAAACCTAGTTTCACTCAGTATAACTCGGCCAAACATGAGCTCGAGTTAGCAAAGCTCTGTAGTTGCCGAATTGGTGATTACTGTGCTGTTGGTGGCAGTTTTCTCAAACCTGATGCTGGCTTGATGATGAATAAGTCTCTTGCACAACATGGAGTTCAAATCATGCCATGACTTACATCAGATTAAAATATAATCTTCTAGTATTTTCACAAAAAGTATCTAAAGAAAAGCAAAAAAAAAAAGGAAAGTAAAGAAAGATGCCCCACTTAGTCTTGCTTTTTTAGGCAGCAAATTACGATGATACCCTTTTAAGGATGCTGTGCTGCATGCATAGACCTGATACTTGGTAGAGTGCACTGTTTCTTCGTCAAAAGGTTGTATAACTTTTTAGTGGGTATTTGCTGAAGGGTATTGTTTCTGTTTCGCTCAGTATGTTTATCCTACCTGTCCGATGAACTGCATTTCTGACATATGGTCCATTGAATCTTAAACATCTAGTCATTTCTTGTAACCACGGGAAGGTGGAAAAAATTTCTTTATAGAAACAAAAGATTAGCGGTAGCATGGCGAAAAGGCAGTATCTGCTTCCAGTCAATGCTGTCTGCTTTGACTTTCCCCCTTCTTCTCCATCCTTTGTTCACACTTCCCGGCATTTTCTTTTCTTTTTCTTTTTTCTTTGAAGTACCACTCCCCAATAGTAGTATTAATCTCCTGGCTGCATGAGATCAAAACGTACCATGCAAATTAGTTTTGTTTTGGGGGAAATGGACCCGCGAGCCGTATTCGTCGAACCGAACCGGTTTATGGTACATGGTTCGTGTTCACAGTGAAAATTAAAAGAAAAAATAGCGAACTACGAACCCGAATCCCGTACCGTGACTCGGACGAACCGCGTTTTTAGTAACTTTATACATCATAACCTACTTAGTTTACTCATATGGTGGTTATGGCTGCATTGCTTTATGTCTTATCTAGCATAGTTTAAGTGCATAGTGGTTATGAATTATGTTGCCTTTTGTTTGTTCTCCATCATATAGCACAATGATTACTGTGAATTAGGACACTAAACCAATGATTAGTGTGAATTAGGACACTAAACAATTCCCATCACCATTCAGATCAGTCACTAGTGCCATTGGTGGCCATCCAGTCTCGTTTGAGTGGGGCAGATCTAATATGGGTGTGCCTTTACAGTAGTGCGCGTGATCTGGCTCTGTCACGCCCAATCAAACGGTTCTTAGTGGTGCACACGATCACCATCACTAGCTACCTGTGTTGCTGTGTAGCTCGAATTATCTTGGAGCAGATGGTGACAAAGTTTTTTTTTGATATTTTAGGATTGAATAGGATATTTGTTATGGTCCAACATTCAGCAGATGGTGACAAAGTTTTTTTTTGATATTTTAGGATTGAATAGGATATTTGTTATGGTCCAACATTCAGCCGAGGTATTGCAATGTTTCTTACTGTAGCATCACATGCACCGTAGCTACGCAAGTATTAGGCAGTATTTGTTATTTATGAATCTATCTATTAGGTATTTGGTAGTATCTATTAGTTAGGTAAGTTATTAATAGATTAGATTGTTATAGATAAATTTCCTTATATATTATTTTTTAGAGGTAAGTCGGCTCGTCCCTATAAAAAGGATACCATGTATCTATTATCAATCAAGCAAAGAAATAAACAAAATTAGTCCCTAACCGGTTAACTAAAGATCAGAGCCTCCTTGTTCGTTGGGAAGAGTCTCTGCCGAGCTTGGAGGGCGATGTAACATCTCAATTTTCAAGGCTTTTTGAAAATTTCCAAAAATGATAATAACCATTCGATTTTTTTTTGAAGAGGCTAAACCTTAAATTGGAATTTTAAGCAATAAAAACAATTTAATACGAATTAATCAAACTTCAATTGATTCAAATTTGGTTTATTTTGAGTTTATTGGAGTCCTCTGGTATTTAAAGTCTGCTTTCTCTGTCTGTTCTGAATCCCCACCTTTCGGTTTCTACCACCCCTTCAGTTTCGACCACCCTTTCGTTTTCGACCACCTTTCGGTTTTGACCACTCCTTTTGGTTTCGACCACCCTTTCGGTTTCGACCACTCCTTCGGTTTCGACTACTCTCGCCTCGGCACGTTCTGTCTCCCTCTTTTTCCTCAATGTCGTGCGCATTAAATACCGTCGTCCCCTCAGCGACGTGCGCATTAAATACCGTCGTCCTCTCAGCGACGTGCGCATTAAATACCGCCGTCTCCGCCGCGCAGTACGCATTCCATACCGCCGTCTCCTCATCGGCATGCACATTAAATGTCATCATCCCCTCAGTGATGTGCGCATTAAATGCCTTCATATCTGTCTTGCCGCCGCGAATCCCGCCGCTCTACCTTGTCACCCCGTTTCCCCCTCCTTCCTCTTTAAATGGAGCCCTTTTTCCCTCCCCCTGTTTTCCCCTCAACTCTCTCACACTCTCTCGCCCTCGTTTCGCCGCGCTTCGAGTTTCGTCGACGCCGGCTGGAGCTAGCGCCGCCGTCAAGCTTCTCCACCGACGTGGTCTTCGCCGTTGGTTTCGCAAGATCGCGGCCTACCCAGTGCGCACCTCCCCACTGTTTTCGACCGCTCTGCCGAGCCTCACCACCAGCCATCTCGCCGCCACTCTCTTCGTCGCCGCCAGTCGAACCTCTTTCGACTAGGTAGCCAAAAACTTCCGACCAGTCGAAACCTCCTTCCGACCACATGATTTCAAAACTTTCGATAGCCCGTTCTCCTTCGTTCGAGCTCTGATTTGAGTGATTGAAATCTCTAAATTCATCTAAAATCAGTACCTTCCTTTTAGTTCTAATTTGGTAATTTTTGGATTTTATTTAGAAATTTTTTATTTATTTAGCTCTGTTCGCACATGTAGATTCCAGTGTTTCCGAAGAATTCTTGGACCCGACAACCGAAACAGCTGACACCTTCAACAAAGGCAAGTCGTAGACCTTTGATCATGTCGTACCCAGTTTATAAAATTGTATTGTTTTATATCAACATGCATTGCTAGTTTTATAATAACTGGTTTCGGGAATAGTTAAATGCATAATTGTCATTAAGCCTCCTTGGATGATTCTGAATGACATGTTGATATATACCCTTGGACACCATAGGCTAGGTAATCTTAGCTGGACACTATTGTACTACCAACATGGGTGCGTACTATGCTTAGTCATGCTTTAGTTATACGATGGTCTCTCGATCACATGATTCAATGATGATAAATTTGACTAAACAAACTATGGAATTGTGGCACAATCACTGTTTATAAAAGTTGTTGTGCCATGGCATGGGTTGTCATCTGGTTGGGTTGAACCAAAAATGATTTCATGCTCAGGCGAATAACCATGCAGTAAAGGGGGTGCAGGAAGCACATTGGGATGAGGATGTTTCGCCTGAGTAGTCTCTAAGGACATAACTTTGTGCGCTATTGATCTGGGACATACCATACAACCACATATCCAGGTTGGGATGGACCTGGCCGACTAATTAGCAATGCTTTGGTTCGGTTCTGTTAAGGGTTGATAAGCGGCGCAAGAGGAGGTCCAGAATGACAAAACCTTAGCGAGCAAAACCGAGTCAAAACAGAGCTTTTGTAAAAGTCTTGTGATAATCTCTTAGTCGCACACCTCGGAAGTGTGTGAGCGGACAGTACAAGATGATTATCTCTTGTGGTTCAAGATGTATAACCTCTGCAGAGTGTAAAACAATTCGAATAGTCGTGTCCCTGGTTATGGACAAGGCCTGATGATTTCACACGAGTGGTAGATTTTATCAAAAATGTTAGAATGGTTTGGTTGGGAAGTGAACGGGTTGTTCACTGGTCATTGGTTGGGAAGTGAACAGAGTGTTAACAAGTTGTTTCAAAGAACTTGATTACTTACGTATTAACCTTTTAAATCGGGCTTTACAATTTACTTACTGTATTTACTGTTGATATTTTTTTCTGCAAAATAGTTATAAAGCTATCATTGTCGAGTCTTGCATGAATACTATTTGCATATTGTTCCCTATAACTTGCTGAGTACTTTATGTACTCATGGGTTTACATCATTTGTTGATCAGTCGCCGAAGAAGACCCAGGGAGCACCGAGTTCTACGAGGAGGACTACTCTGAAGACTATGCGAACTAGGCCGCGTCCTCCACTCGATTGCCTGCGGGCATGTCGAATGGCCTCTACGAGTTGTTCATTTACGCTGCAAGTGTACCTTTTGTGTTTAGCTCTGCGTGGTAAACTCTGTAAAACCTTGACCATAAGGTCCTTTTGCTACTAAGTAATATTAATTTGTCTGCTTCTTTAGCTGTGTTGTTGTATGGTTACAAGTACACTAATGTTGCAACTGTGTGAGCAAGCTACTGATCTGAGACTAGTTCAGAATGTATAGAGGGTCCCAGAGTTGCATATCTGGGGTCCCGACAGGCAATCCCTCACCTCATTGGCTAATCAGGGCTCAGAGCCTCGCTATCTCGACAGAAAAGAGCCCTACTGGCGGTTAGATGAGAGCGAGTGCCCCACCCTCGATCCCCGGATCCGTATCGAACCAATGACCTCAACATATTACTGGTGCCTTAGTCATCGTGGCTAGAGACGAAGCCAGGAATTAGGCATAGGGGGCCGAGCAAACAACCAAACACATACATATTCATCTAATAAAAAAAGAAGTCACATATCATATACTTAGCTCTACAACTACTAAGCCGTCATACAAATTAATGAATTTATCATAACCGAGCTTCATCACAATTTCTTCTCAAAACCAGTAGCTCGATTATTGCTTAATCACTCCTTTGCTTTATTACCTCACCACAGCAACATGATGTCGATCGTATTCTGACCGCTGAGTAGCATTGTTAAATTTACTGTGATTCCGTGAAGGAGGCGAGAAAGAGGGCACTTTAGAAGAATATGAGTAGCTGAAACGTCGTGCTTCTCTTTAACAGGTGTTCTATCTCCAATTTACATAAAATATGGCAGTTTTTTCTAGGACAATATTTTAGTTATCAGTGCATTGGCATCAAAGCCTCTTGAGCTTGATTGCCTGTCGGTTGTAACTACAAAATATGCTGAGGGGAGCTTAAAAATGCTAATAAGCAGATTAGCACGTGAACTACCCCATAATCATTAGTACTTGCTAGCTAGCTTCTATATGCTTGCTTGATCCACGGGGTCCAGCCCATGGATTGAAATACCGGCTGGTAACCGCCGGTAACCGGTTTACCGGTGGGGGCCGGGATTTGAAATCTCGGACGGTTTTTTCGAGTTTGCAAATTCAAATTTTAAATTTTGATTGAATTTTAAGTAAAATTTAACGAAATTCAACCGAGAAAAATTAGTAACCGGCCGGTTACCGGTACCGACCGCCGGCCGGTAATTGGGACAGTACCGGTTTTTTAAACCCTGATCCAGCCCCCCTTCCCTCTGCCCCTGGATCGTGGCTATCAGCATCATGGTTCGTGGTTGCTATCGATAGCAGTGGGCTTGTGCAATTAACATTGTCACGGTGGCTATTTAGCTTGACGAAGTATGCTACTATGTAATCGTCTTATGCCTCGTCGTATTTGATAATAGATGGTGATGGCTTGCTATCATTTGCATGTTTATTTTGTAATTAAGTTGGGAATTTCACTTTCTGCACATAAAGTCAGAGTTGAAAGGAACAGACATTCAGAATTTTTAGTAGAAAAATGTACGCTGCGTGATACAGATAAAAATAAGCGAAAGCGAGTCGCTGTCTTAGCTAGTGATATTGAGATTTTTACCGAGGACATGCCTATTTTCATTTCCAAATACTTTATTTAACAAAGTTCAGATATTTGCTTTCTCCACATTCCTTATATAGCATTTTTTTCCTTACATTTTGTTGGAATATACATAGATAAATTAGACATTGTATTCTTGGGCTGAACATTTTTAGTGAAAAAGTGCAAAGACGGTCTTAGTTTATTCTATTGAACTGCCTTTCTGTCTGTTTGGCCTTGTCTTTTGAAGTGCTTCTTTGTTGGGCTAGCAGAAAATGGAAGAGCTATAGGTGTTTCTGAGACACGGATTACAAAACAATGTTCCCAAAATTGAAAAGTTTCTACTGAGTAGTAGTATAATCCCACGCGATCGAGCAGTTTGCGCATTTGATGGTGTTGGAATTCTGGACGTGGTAGCGGTTAGGAATAGCAATTTGTATTATCAAGAGGTCAATGGGCCAGTATATATACACAAATACATGTTACAGATAAGAAACCAAATAATATCTAGAATCCTACTCTAACACATATATATCTCTAACACCCTCTTAAACTCATGGTGGATCAACAACACTGAGTTTGGAAAGGTAGAAGCTATACTGTGCTCGAGTCTAGGCCTTCGTAAAGAAATCCACTATCTGAAGCTCTGAAGGCACATACTGAGTAGCAATCACCTGATCATGCACACAAGACCTCATGAAGGTAGCATCAACACCAATATACTTTGTGAGCTCATGCTTCACAGGATCACGGGCAATACTGATAGCACTTATGCTGTCTGATAAGAGAGGAGTCAGTGTAGTGACAGAAACACCAAAATCCTCAAGTAACCACCGTAGCCAAGTAATCTCTGCTGTCAAGAGAACCATAGCTCGCAACTCAGCCTCTGCACTCGAACGGAACACTGTAGTCTGTTTCTTCGTCTTCCAGGCAATGAGAGAACCACCAAGAAAAACACAGTAAGCAGAGATAGACTAGCGATCAGAGGGATCGCTGGCCCAAGTAGCATCTGAATAAGCTGAAAGTGGAGCGAGTGGAGCGTGGAAAGAAGAGACGGCGAGAGATAGTTCCACGAAGGTATCGCAGAACTCGAAGAAGGTGGCTGTAGTGGACCTGAGTGGGAGCGGAAACGAACTGACTCAGAACATGAACTGGATAAATGATATCCGGACGAGTAACAGCAAGGTAGACAAGACTCCCAACAAGATGACGATAGCGAGTCGGATCAGAAAGAAGCTCGCCATCAGAGAGCCGGAGATGAACGTTGAGCTCCATGGGAGTCTCAACAGTACGCTGATCAGTGAGAGAAGCGCGATCAAGAAGATCCTGAATATACTTCTCTTGGGACATAAAGAAACCATCTGGAGTGGAAGTAACCTCAATCCCAAGGAATTAACGAAGAGGACCAAGATCCGACATAAGGAATTGTTCACTCAAACGAGTCTTGACAAAAGTAATGTACTCAGAATCATCTCCGGTGGTGATCATATCATCAACATATAGAAGAAGAAGAAGAGTCCGACCACGAGACGAAGTGTGGACAAAAAGAGTAGGATCATGATTACTAACTGAGAAGACAGCAGCAGTGACTACAGAGGAGAAGCGCTCAAACCAAGCATGAGGGGCTTATTTAAGGCCATAGAGAGAGCGACGAAGACGACAGACCATACCCTCATGAACAGAATACCCAGGTGGCGGATGCATGTAGACCTCCTCACGCAACTCGCCATTAAGAAAGGCATTCTTGACATCAAGCTGAGAAATGGACCAATGGCGAACAGACGCCACCGAAAGAAAAGTGCGGACAGTGGTCATGTAGGCCACAGGAGCAAAAGTCTCGTCGTAGTCACGAACATGCTCCTGCTGGAAACCACGAGCAACAAGACACGCCTTATAGTGCTCAAGAGAGCCATCAGAGCGAGTCTTAATCTTATAGACCCACTTACATGTGATGGGACGAGAATGAGATAGAAAATAAACAAGGTCCCAAGTACCAGTACGCTCGAGAGCAGCAATCTCCTTGGCCATGGCATACTGCCACTCAGGGTGAGTAACAGCATCCCGGTAGAAGACAGGCTCATGGGTAGCTGCACCAGCAAGACCAAAACGGGTAGGAGGCCGAATCAACCGACGATCGCGGAGACCGTAGCGAGCAGATGATGGCCCATCGGAGGAAGATGGAGTATCAGGAGAAGATGAAACATCAGGGGAAGATGGTTCATCTGGAAGAGCCTCAAGACGAGGTCAACGAGTGTAAAAGAGAGTGGGAAGAGCCTGAGGAGCCACAGGAGGAGGCGACAACGGCGGAGAGGCCCTAGGAGGTATATGTGGAGACTCCGTGGGACGGGTGGACGAAGGCAAGACAGAGATGGGTGTATCTGAAAAGGTCAAAAAAGACAGGGACTCCACAGAGGAAACCGAATGAGAGGCATGACGTGGGTAGAAGGGACGAGACTCATCAAAAGTCACATCCCGAGAAATCCGCATCCATCGACCAATAGGATCACATCACCGATAGCCCTTGTGCTCGGCACTGTATCCCATAAAAACACACTCAACATACTGAGCAGTTAGTTTGGTGCGTTCTCGAGGTGCAAGAAGAACGTAGCAAACGCACCAAATGCAATTAAGCGAAGGCGAGTAGTGCAGAGTAAGATCACCAGACGCTCAGCGGGATCTCACTCAAGAAGCGAGAAGAGAAATTTGAATGTTGACGCGATAGGTGACAGTGGAAATGGCCTCGGCCCAAAAGTGAGGTGGGATAGAGGCGGCAATCATCAAGTTACGAGCCGTCTCAAGGAGGTGACGATGCTTACGCTCAGCAACACCATTCTGAGCATGAGAACCAGGACAAGAGAACTGGGCGAGGGTGCCCTGCTCAGCAAGAAAACTGCGCAGGTAATGAGAGAGGTACTCGCCAGCAGAGTCAGCACGAAAGACACGAATAGGAGTGGAAAACTATGTGCGAAGCATAATAGAAAATTGTTTATAGATAGACATGACCTCTCTACGAGAAGACATAAAATATATCCAAGTGTAGCGAGAGAAGTCATCTATAAAAATGATATAATATCGATGGCCCCTTTTGAAAGGAAGGGAGTCGGACCACAAACATCTGAATGAATAAGATCAAATGGTCGCTGAGACACAGACTCACTATGAGAATAGAGAAGCTGAATCTGTTTTCCTAACTTACAGCCCTGACAATCTAAAGATACGTCTCCTGAGACAGACCCCAGAAGATCACAATGGACTAAAGATGACAGACGAGATCCACACAGATGACCAAGACGGTGATGCCATTGTTGGAAAGAGCTGGTAGACGAAGTGGCGAAGCGGAGAGACTGGTGGCGACAGTGGCAGCGGAAGAAAGGTGAAGTCAGTCAAGCTCCTAGAGACGCTGTGAGTCAAGGCGCCGAGGGCCAGAACCAGCCAGAGCCCCCGTATGGCGGTCCTGAACACAACAAAAGTTAGAGTCAAGAATGACCCGACAACCAAGGTCAGTAATCTGTCCAGCAGAAAGAAGCTGCATGGTTAGACGAGGAACATGAGCAACAGAAGGAACATAAAAAGATGAGTTGCTAAGAGGTCCTCGACCAGAGACAGAAAGAGAGGTACCATCAGCAGTAAGCACACTGACGGGGGAATCAAGTGGTGTAACAAAAGACAGAGTGAAAGAATCAGAAGTCATGTGAAAAGATGCTCTGGAATCAAGGATCCACGGGGAGGTACCTGACTGTGTAGGAGGTGGCTTCTCAGTGCCCGAAGAGTCAGTCGCAGAACCTGCAGAACCTGTCGAGGGAGAACCTAAAGCGGCAAGCAGGCGTCGTAGTCTGGCTATCTCCTGTTCAGTGAGAGAAACTACGGAAGTAGTCGATGCAGGCGTCGATGTAGAAGTACCGGTGCCAGTACTAGGAGAAGAACGGCGTGAAAGATGCCACTGCTTCTTATAGCACTAGGACTCAATGTGGCCGACCTTGTCGCGATGGGAAGCGGCGAGGGCGACCACCGTCGGATGGAGGGCGACCACCACCACCGTGGCGGCCGTGAAGGAGGCGATGTCTTCAAGCGTGGAAGCGATCGGTGTAGCAGTGGGCCGGGCGGCGAGCACGGAGGAGTGACATCGGACCGGCACCACTCGGGCGAGTCTCCTCCGCACGTATCTCGGTAAGGGCGGAAGAGTGACACGGTGGCGTGCAAGAAGCGGGCACGCCTCGCTCGAACTTCGGGGCGGCGAGTAAGGAACTCATAGACACGCTGAAACTCGAGTCAACACGTATAGCCAGCGGACGAACATGAGCAGCGGCCCGGCGGTGCGAAGAGAGTCCACCGCGGGCATGAGAACTCGAGCATAGAAAGCGTCAACAGTAGCATCACCCTGCTGAAGAGAGTGCTCCTGGAGAACTACTGACAGGTAGAGAGCATCTCCAGAGGGTTCGTAGCGCTAACGAAGATGAGTCCACATCTGGACAGCCGAAGAAAATCCCACAACCTCAGAAGAGAACTGAGGTTGGACACTGGCGATGAAGACAGCAGCAGCCCGAGCGTCGTCGTCGTACCACTGAGTGTAGGCAGTCAATCGATCCATGTAGAAATCCAGAGCCTCTTGGTAGGCAGAGGCATCCTTCTCATCAAGAAGCGGCTGACCCTTTGGTACCGTCGAGGATAGCGCAACAGACGTAGGCTCCGTCGGAGTAGTAGGGCACGGCGGGCAGGTGACATCGCTAGAGAGGACACCCTAGAGACGAAGACCACGCATGTGGATGCGCATGTGAGACACGAAGTCGGTGTAATTAACACCGTCAAAGATCACCAAGCAGCAAGGGAGGGAAACGGTGCCCATTGGTAGGTGGCGCTGGACGGCGCGGCGACCAATGTAACGTAGTCTAATAGGCGGCCCGGACGACGCGACGATCAGACCGATATTTTTTTTTCTCGCGTGTGCTTGGGCCGGCTTAAAGGCCGGGCCTGCTCACGGCCTTCTTACGCAGAGGCACGACCGAGCGAGTCGATCGGGGGAACTAGGGTTCCCCCAAGTCTTCGGCGGCGACGATCCTCCAGGCGGCGGCGACCCTCCGGGCGGCGGCGGCCCTCCGGTATATGGCGACACGGAGGCGGCGATGTCCAGCGGTTCGGGCGCAGATCGATGGAGGCCGAGTCTTTGGCGGCAACGACCCCCTTAGCGGCAGCGACCCTCCAGGCGTCTGCGGCCCTCCAGAAGCGCTTGGTGCGAGTAGGCGAGAGCGGAGTGGGCGGCGTTACGAGGCGAGGTGGGTGGCGGCGTCGACGCAGCACGCTCGTTCAACCGCCGCCTCCTCGGCCGAACCCTCGGTGGCGGCGGAGGGCTCTGCGGTGGTGGATCGGTGGCGAGCGCCTCGGCAGAGCGGCGGCCAAGACCGCGGCGCGGATCGGCGACGACTGCCTCGGCGGAGCGGCGGCCAAGACGGCGCGACTTGATGAGTGGTGACGGCAGGGAGTCGCGGTAGCGGTCGAGGTCGACTGGAGGCGTCGGCGACGGCAGGGAGAGCAGAGCCAACGACAGCGGATTGGACTCGGAGGGAGGCCGGCTGAAGCGGCAAGCCAGCGACGGCGGCGGCTAGGTCAGATGAGGAGAGGACGAGTTGCGCGTCTAGGAGAGGTAATCTTAATGGGCTCTGATACCATGTTAGGAATAACAACTTGTATTATCAGGAGGCCAATAGGCCAGTATATATACACAAGTACAGGTTACAGATAAGAAAATTAAATAATATCTAGAATCCTACTCTAACACATATATATCTTTAACATATATATCTCTAACAGTAGCTTCTGGCTGAGAGATCAACTGCCTCTACAGTGACCTTTTGTTTGCCTACCCAAAGTGCTGATCTGTTAAGCCTTCAGATAAGAGTCCTTGGAACCTTTTGGTCTTCAAGAACACGTTTGCAAAACTAGTTACTTGAGTGAGTCATTCAGCGAAGTCAAGTTTGTAGCTTCCCTGCTAGGTAAGTTGATCTTTCAACCATGGACCATAACGAGAGTCACAAAATATCTTAACCTTTTCCTAAAATCTAAGCTATCCTGTGGGCTTATGCATACAGTCTATACACTAAATAGACTTTTGACTCGATGCAGTGACATCAGTGGTTCCTTGTTTCTACATGTACCAGTACCTGTACCAGTACCAGTCTTGACCAGTAGAAACATGTTCCTTTAATTTCCAGCATTAGTTTTAGATCTTTCATGTTGACATTTTGTTGTTGTGAGTAGGATTGGATTGCTCTCCAAGAATCAGAGACTATTGATAGTCAGATACTGACAAGATTAGGGTGTATCCTAGGATCCTGATTGGGCAGGAGGAGAGTAGTATACTGGTGGTTCCATGTTGACCAATCACCTATCCAATCCTTGCATTATTTGCTTAACGAATCACCTCGAAGACAACCGCAATTTTGTTTTGGAAAAAGGAATCTCTTACGAGTCTGAATTGACCAGATACTTTTTTGTTGTTGATTGTGACTAGACCTGGGCATCGGATCAGGTCGGTCTTGTTCGGGCTGGCTCAACACGGTCTAAAGCAGGACACAACACGAAAGAGGAGGGTCTGGCCGGCACTGCACGGAAGACAGGCCTATCGATTAGGCATGAGCGGCACAATACGACACGCCTGTCTAGGCCGTGCTCGGGCTTGCACCACATGAAATAGGCATGTCCGGCCCGAAGACGGCACGGCCCGCGGCAGGACACGTCGGCCCGAAGGCGGCACGGCCCGCAGCACGAGCGCATGGCACACAGCCTTCCGTGGCACAGGGGTGGTTGTTGCCACTGCCATTGCCATCGCAGACGTATCACCGGCCTGGCACACGGAGACCGGAGAGTAAAAGAGAGAGAGAGGCAGAGAGGGAGCACAGACAATGATGCTCATCGTGCGCTGTCGTGGCCAGCACACGTGCGCGACCATCGAGCGCTCGTCGACCTCGCCACTGACACCATCGGCGTGCACGGCGTCCTCGCTACCAATGCCATTACACGCCCGCCGTGCCGAGCACACGTGTGCCACCTCTTCACATATGCCAGCACGCACCGCCATGCCGACAAGGCCACGATACGCACGACGAGTCCCGGTCCTCAACGCTCACCGGCCGCGCCGAGCTCGGCGCCCCGCCTCCACACTTGGGTGTAAGGTTTTTAACGAGACAATAACTTTGTAGCTGTAACAACAATTAATGAAATTTAGTTCTCCCCCCCCCCCTCAAATATTTGTATTTACTTTCCATTACAATTATACACAATTAATTTAATTTTTTTCTATACCATATTTTATTTTCTCATTTTTTACCTTCTCCTTTTTTTTTACCTTTTGCTATTCCCTCAGCTTCTCTCATTTTCACGCCTCGTTTTTCCCTTCCCCCGCTTCTTTCTTTTTCCCTCTCTTCTCTACCATTTCGCCTTTCCCCCGCTTCTTTCTTTTTCCCTCTCTTCTCTACCATTTCGCCTTTTCCCCGCCTTCCCTTTCCTCTTTCGGCGCCGAGAGGAGAGGAGTAGAGGACAGAGAGGTGCACATCGAAGTGGCTCTGCCTCTGCAGCGTCGCCTGGGGACAGGCTAGATCTGGTGACTATCTAAGCGTCGTCCCCGTCGTCGGGGACCATAGCCTCTGCGGCGGAAGCACATGTGGCGCTGGCTTTTAGAAAAAGGTCAGTCAACAACCTGGAACCGTCTGTTTCACAGACGGTTCTAACAACGAACCGTCTGTGATATCTACATATCATAGACAGTTCTAGAGAACCGTCTGTGATAGTGACATATCACAGATGGTTGTCTGTGATTATTTTATCACAGACGGTTTGAACCGTCTGTGATGAGATGTCTTCTATGACCTGTTTTGTAGTAGTGTTATATGCATTCTTTTTGTGGGGGAGATAGCATCTAGCGCGATATCGGCAAAAGAGAAGCATCTAACATTATACTTCTCGGTGTATTAGAACCGATCTTACGTAAAGATTGTTTGATTCGGGGGGTCTCCTAGAGATGAAATCACGCAGAGCGATTGACACGGGATTTTTATACAGGTTCAGGCCTTCTCCGGGAGAATAACAACCCTACTTCTGTGTGTGTATGGTATTGACTGTATTCTTGACAATCAAGCAAGAAACTAAGACTATTACAAAGAACAGTACTTGTGTTTCTCCTTGACCCGCTCTGTTTCGCCCTCCCTTTCACCCTCTGATTGATGCCTCTATATAGCCGTGAAGGAGTAGCCGTTTTGTCCTGCGGAAGAGGCGCCTAATTAATCCAGTAATGGGCGCATGATGGCACTAATTACCGGTGCATTGGCTTCTTCACGCCGTCTGGCAGTTATCTTTCAGAGGTAGTGGAGTATTTAAGCACTATTACTACACGGAATAATAGTGCATGTGGACCGTCCGGATTCCTTAATCAATTGGACCCACTCGCTTGTAGGTTTGATTATAAGGTGGTCGTGGTTGACTTAGTCGTAGCAGAACTTACGACTGGGTACAAGTCGTAGCAGAGCTTACGACTGGATAATAGTCGTAGAAGGACTTACGACTGGGTAATGGTCGTAGAAGGGCTTACGACCAGGTAGTGGTCGTAGAAGGACTTACGACCATGACATAGTCGTAGTAAGACTTACGACTATGGGGGTGATTGTAGGAGAACTTACAATCACTTGGTAAGCCTCCCCCTTATGAATATAAGGGGTACTTCTGGGGACTACGTGACATCATATTTACCCATAATAAGAATTATAGATAAAAGATAAAATGAGGATTATCAGATCCTCGTCATCTAGCCCCCCAGCTTCAAGTGAGAATAACTTACTTGGTGAAGGATTTGCAAATGGTCCTACGACTATGAAAATATCGCGGAACCATGGTCGAAGGAAAAAACTCTTCAACATTTGAATGCTACTTTGACCAGGAATTTGCTTGGCCAGAAAGGTTGCTTACGATTATCAAATAGTCGTAAAAACCCCTACGACTGTGAGGTGGTCATAGTAGGGCAATCGGAGAAAAACCCTTTCCGATTGTTACTTCATTCGACCAGAAAGACTTGGTCAAGAAAGTAATTTCGCTTGGAGGTGACATAACGAACCTAATTTTCTCGAACAGACCGTATGGGGAATTGCAAACGACTCCCACAGATCTGTGAGTGCAGCACTGGCCGTCGGGGGAAAATGGGCAAATCCCCGTCTTCCAAGCATACTATGAGTGCGGCCTCCGACTGCCTGCTCACCCCTTTCTTACGATGGTACTCGAGCATTTTGGAGTGGAATTAGTGAACCTAGGTCCTAATTCCATTACCATGCTGAGTGTCTTCGTAATACTGTCTGGCGTTTGGGGATTAGGCGGACCTCGAGCTTTTCCAATATTATTATGGGATGGCTCGACAAACCGAATCGCCGGAAGTCTGTGATCAAGCTCCACGACTTGAAGTCGAGGGAGTACATTCAGAGCTTTACTCGGTCTTCATGGCCGGGATGGAGAAAGAGGTGGTTTTACTGGAAAGTCACCACAGAAGACAGTCTTTCTTTCGCGGGGAAGGCTGCCGAGAAGAAATCTTCATGGGATTCGACTCCTGAAGATATCAGCCGGATTGCCCCCTATATTCAAGCCATCAAGGACTTGAAAGAAGAAGGGCTGACCGGATGGTATGTGGTGAAAGATTTTATCACACGCCAAATTAGTCCTCTGAAGAAACGAGCATCTCCTATGTGGAGATACTCGGGGAGAGGAGACCCAACCAGGGACTACGACGAGGGTAAGTGAACCTCCGACTTAGCTTTCGGTTTGGTCTTTCTCAATATTGTCTAATATTTCTATCTGTTTACACAGATCTTTCACAGGCAGAGATTGACGCTAAGGTCAAACTCATCTGTGAGAAGTCTCCGCCACTCCGCGTGGCGGTTCCTCGAATTGTTGCGGCTTTGCCCGCAGATGAAAAGATAGAGCACCTAAAGGTAATCAAAAAGTTGATTTTTTTCTTTAGGACTTTATAGTTGTAGAAGAACTTACAACTAGTGGTGATCGTAGAATATCTTATGATCAAGAAAGTGTCGTAGAAAACTTACGACTTGGCACTAGTCGTAGAAAAACTTACGACTGATCAGTAATTCTTCTTTTTCTGTTTTGCTTTACAGAAAGTAGGCATGGAAAATCGTCAGGAGGAAGTCGCACTGATGACCATTGGCGCAGGGTTGTCGAAAGACAAGGCCTCGGCTCCTCCATCTAAGAGACGTCGACTTGCAAGATCTGCCGACAAAGGAGGAGCAAGCTCGAGCTCTGGTCTTTCGACCAGACCCTCTACAAAGCCTGCGGCAGCCATAGCCATAACTGAAGCCGAGGCTGCAGCTATCGAAGCCGAGGAGGTTGAAGCAGCTGAATCTTTTAAGCGCAAACCTCGCAAGGCTAAGGTACCCTTCTATTATGACAAGGAATCTTTCGCAGTTGCTGCCACTCCCTCCTAGTTTTGTTAGGCAACTGGAAAAGGAGATCTGGAAAGATTTTATGTCTTTTATGAAGGACGATGCTGCTCCAGCACAAACCAGAGAGTCAGGAGACCAGAGCTATGGTTCCTGCTCAAACTCTACGACCAGACGTGGTCGTAGCTGGGCCCATTGTTGAACCTCGACCAGACGTGGTCGTGGAGAAGAAGAAGTCCTCCGTTGGGAGGATTGCTCCTAAATTCCTGGTTAAGACCAGGGTGCAGAGGTATGTGAAATGTACTAAAGTGTAAGAATAACATTTACCTTTTTCCTTTTCACAACCTGATTTGCTTTTCTTTATTTTAGTCCGACTTCTTCAGCCCCCGGGAATGCTTCCGTTGAGAAGCCCATTGTCACCTCTTCAGTTGCTGGAGAGGTAACAATGGAAGTGGTTGAAGGATCTCCCTTGACCCAGGTGGCTCCCGAAGTGGTTTCTCCAACTGCTGAGGTTGTAGCTACGACTACTGGGGTCATAGCTACGACCACTGAGAGGGCAGCTGCGACTACCGAGGTCGTAGCTACGACCACTGAAAGGGTAGCTACGACCTCTGAAATGGTTGTAGAGACCACAGAGGCAGCTGTAAAAGCCTCTGGTCAAGGTGAGGTGACTCTGTTCACCGTGCCGGAAAGGAAGTCGTGGCAGACATTCCTTCCGGTGTCCAAAGAGAAAGTGCAGCTACAGAATCAGAGGATGAAGAATATTTCACCTTCTGTGCTGACTTCTTTGGGCCTGCTTCCATCATAGGGTCTGTTGCTTTCAGATCTCACGACCGAGTCCCCCATCCCAAGGATATTCCAAATAGAGGAAATACCTTCGACAATGAGCGTCTTGAGAAAGTTTGGTGGGATCAAGTCGCGAGGGTAGACAAGCTGCAGAACCCGGAGATGGTGTACTCGACCTTCGCTAGGTCGACCATGAATGTAAGTATTTTTAGAATACTTATACATGTGGCTTTCCATTTCTTCTCACTGTCTTCTTTTTGCAGAAAGCTCTGGAGCAAATTGCCGTTGTCGGTGAGTATCATCGACAACTTTTAGAGCTACGACAAGAGAAAGAAGAACTCTGCATACAGGCAGAGAGATGGTAAGTTACTGTTATTCATAGTCGTTTTCGACTTGACTACTCGTATAGTGTTTACGAGAGTTGTCATGGAAAAACTCATGACAAAGTACTAGTCGTAAAGAGCTTACGACTACTTACGACCAGGTGGTGGTCGTAGAAAGACTTACGACCATGACATAGTTGTAGAAAAACTTACGACTAGGTCGGTGGTTGTAGAAGGACTTACAACCAATTGGCTGATGTTCATCTCCACTTTTGTCCTCTGTAGGCTAAAAAGCGACACAAAGACCTTAGATGACTCACTCGATTATGAAAAAGAGGTGTCGAGAAAGCTAAGGGAAGAAGTAATAGTCCTCTCGGATAGACTTCGAGAAGCCATCTCTGCATCTAGAAGATTGCAGAAAAAAATAAACAAAGTAAGTGCTGAACTTAAGACTGCTTTTGTCTTTGACCTTTACCCAACTCTCATTTCTTTTCCAGAAAAAGAAGATGAGATGAGGAAGCTCCGGACCGAAGTTGAAGAAAAGGCTTTGGTCATTCAGGAGTTTTCTCGCATTACCAAGAATAAGGATCAGGAACTCGAGAGTTTGAAAACTCGAGTAACAGGTAAGCAATTCTTTACCTGTTGTCATTTTCGAGTATTTTCCCTTTTCTAATACTAATTTCTTGTTCATAAATTGCTGCCGAATTGAGAAGCCTCGAGGCTGAAATCAATGAGAAGACTCTGATCTACAATGAGTCCGTCCGCATTGCTAAGATGAATGCAGAGGACATAAGATCATGGGAGAAAAAGCACGCTGAAACCATTGCTTCCCATGAAGAAGAGGTCAAGAAATTGGATTCTCAACTAGTAGGTAAGAAATGCTTTTACCTACAATTATCTTTGTGTTATCTTCCTCTAGAAGTTTATTTTTGTTTGACCGGTTTTATTCTTTTCAGAACAAGTGGTCGAAAACAAGAAACTTCGCGAGGCTTCGACTCGTACCCAACAGGAGATGGAATCAATGAAGACTAGTCTTCAAGGCAACATCACACTCCTGAATAATGTACTTGGTGAGCTACATTCTGAGGGAAAAAATCCTCGAGAAGATACTGTAGCTGCTCACATAAGTACCATTGGGGAACAAGTCGGAAACTTGCAAGAAATGGTGACCACTCTGAAGGCTAATCAAGCCGAATCAATAAGGGAGGCAGTCGAAGCTGCAGTAAGTTACGCTTTGGTGAAACTTAAAGCTCAAGACCCCCGCCTTAATGTGCAACCAATCGAAGCCGACTTCGACTGCCCTGAATCAGAGGCAAGTCGTCAGTTGGCAAAAAGGTGGCGGAGGAAATGCAGCTAGGCACTCCCCCTTCAGAGTAATCTAGTAACGACTTTGTAAGGCAGACAGTTTCTGTTGACGAGAAATATATGATCCAATTTGTTTCCTGCAAATCATCTTGTCGAGTGGTTAGCAACCCGAAAGATAACCAACGAATGAAAAATCAAGGACTGAAGTTAAATTAATAACTTTATCCTAGGCCATCTTGTTTCCTGTAAATCATCTTGTCGAGTAGTTAGTAACTCAAAAGATAATAAACGAATGAAAGACTAAGAATTGAAGTCAAATTAATAACTTTATCCTAGCCCCCGACTATTTGCTTAGCTTGTTTAGACAATCTAAGTAAATAGTGTGTGAAATGGTATTTCTGAAAACAGAGAGAGGTTTGTTTAACTTATAGTTTTTGTTATGGTTGTCAAGCACTGGTCGAAAGAGTAGAAACGGCTCGACACTAGGAAGTTCTTTCTAGTGGGCAGGACCACGTGCCGAGAGGAAAGGCTTCGACTAGGTGATGTTATCATCTCCGACGAGTTTAATCGAACCAAGAACAGCAACTTGAGTTAAGCAAACGTCTTAAGAGGGCTTTAATAATTCGTTCGCCCTTTTTTAGTGGACTCGATAAGTCTTTTCCAGTAGCAAAAGTGGGAGACTGAGCAACGCTATGAAGTTCCTTCTAGTGGGCAGGACCACGTGCAGAGAGGAAAGACTTCGACTAGGTGTATCTCTTCCTTCGACCAGTTAAAACGAAACGAGTACACCAAAGGTGGTCGAAAAAATATAAGAAAGTGCACTCTACTTAGAATATTTTTCGAAATTACTGAAAAAAATAAACTAAGATGGGAAGAGTTGGCTTTGAGAACATTTCGACTAGATATAACCCGAGTTCTCTGTATTGGCAACAAAAGTGAGTAACAAGTCGATGCTAGGAAGTCTTGGAAAAGCTCGAGGTCCGCTGGAATCCCCAAGTACGCCTCGCACAGGTACACGAAGACACTCAGCATGGTAATAGAATTAGGACCTAGGTTCACTAATTCCACTCCAAAATGCTCGAGTACCATCGTAAGAAAGGGGTGAGCAGGCAATGGAGGTCGACTCACGGTATGCTTGGAAGACGGGATTTGCCCATTTTCCCGACGGCGATCTTCGCCTAATAGCCGAATCCATTTCACCAGAGCCTTCTCTGGAATCTTCCCGCGTCGACCAAGACTTTGATCTTCGCTGCATCCATCTCCGACTCTTCCCACTCGGAAACTTTCTTGGTCATTTCTCTCGGAAACAAAAAGTTCTGGATTAGGTTGGCGGCGGAGAAGACGAAGTTGAGTCTGAGGCGGAGAAGGCGAAAACCTAAAGAACGATGGGAACAATTTGGGGAAAAGGTAAAAAAACTCTAAGTCTAAATCCCGGTAAGTTTTATAACCGCATGATTACCGCCGCTTCGGGAATCGTCTCATCGACAGGTCTGTGGGAGTCGATTGCAATTCCCTAGATGGTATGTTCGAGAAAATTTAGGTGCGTATTGTCACCTCCAAGCGAAATTACTTTCTTGACCAAATCTTTCTGGTCGAAGAAAGTATCAATCGGAAGGGTTTTTTTCTTCGATCCCCCTACTACGACCACTTCACAATCGTAGGGGGTTTTACGACTTTTCGATAGTTCTAAGCAATCTTCACGATTGCAACCGCTTCGGGAACCGTCTCATCAACAGATCTGTGGGAGTCGTTTGCAATTCCCCAGACGGTCTGTTCGAGAAAATTAGGTTCGTTATGTCACCTCCAAGCGAAATTACTTTCTTGACCAAGTCTTTCTGGTCGAATGAAGTAACAATCGGAAAGGGTTTTTCTCCGATTGCCCTACTATGACCACCTCACAGTCGTAGGGGTTGTTACGACTATTTGATAATCGTAAGCAACCTTTCTGGCCAAGCAAATTCCTGGTCAAAGTAGCATTCAAATGTTGAAGAGTTTTTTCCTTCGACCATGGTTCCGCGACATTTTCATAGTCGTAGGACCATTTGCAAATCCTTCACCAAGTAAGTTATTCTCACTTGAAGCTGGGGGGCTAGATGACGAGGATCTGATAATCCTCATTTTATCTTTTATCTATAATTCTTATTATGGGTAAATATGATGTCACGTAGTCCCCAGAAGTACCCCTTATATTCATAAGGGGGAGGCTTACCAAGTGATTGTAAGTTCTCCTACAATCACCCCTATAGTCGTAAGTCTTACTACGACTATGTCATGGTCGTAAGTCCTTCTACGACCACTACCTGGTCGTAAGCTCTTCTACGACCATTACCCAGTCGTAAGTCTTTCTACAACTATTATCCAGTTGTAAGCTCTGCTACGACTTGTACCCAGTCGTAAGTTCTGCTACGACTAAGTCAACCACGACCATCTTATAATCAAACCTACAAGCGAGTGGGTCCAATTGATTAAGGAATCCGGACGGTCCACATGCACTATTATTCCATGTAGTAATAGCGCTTAAATACCCCACTACCTCTGAAAGATAACTGTCAGACGGCGTGAAGAAGCCAATGCGCCGGTAATTACTGCCATCATGTGCCCATTACTGGATTAATTAGGCGCCTCTTCCGCAGGACAAAACGGCTACTCCTTCACGGCTATATAGAGGCATCAATCAGAGGGTGAAAGAGGAGGGCGAAACAGAGCGGGTCAAGGAGAAACACAAGTACTGTTCTTTGTAATAATCTTAGTTTCTTGCTTGATTGTCAAGAATACAGTCAATACCATACACACACAGGAGTAGGGTTGTTATTCTCCCCGGAGAAGGCCTGAACCTGTATAAAAATCCCGTGTCAATCGCTCTGCGTGATTTCATCTCTAGGAGACCCCCCGAATCAAACAATCTTTACGTAAGATCGGTTCTAATACACCGACAATACTATGCATGTTCTGTGTTTTCTCTCTTTTTCATAATATTTAGTTTTGCATTTTCTACACCTTTTAATTGTTGCAGAGTGTATATATCCATGTATGTGGAATAAAAATGCAACCAATGACCTAAAACTTCGATATCTATATCCAATATTTCCCGGACACTACAAGTGTTAAATAACCAAATCTTTTTTTGTGTGCTATTTGATAAATTTCAGTGCTAAAGTTTCATGTTAACGGTGTATTTGTGGTTTATTTTTTGTTATGTCGTGATGTTGGTATAAATTAACGTTAGTTCTACAATACTAGCCTATCAGATTTTAACCCGAGGTGTAGTGAAATCATAGATTCGTCACTGGGCCTAGCGTATCAAAACCGACGGAGTTTTCGCTGGCTGCAAATGCCTGGTCCCAAACATTGGTGCCCTATGTTGTGCCATGTAGATTTTCTATATGCTGATCTGATCAATCATGCAAGTTTTCTTTTATGGTGTGATCTCGCAATCGCTGTAACTAATGATGTACCTAAATAAAACATGGACGTAAGAAAATGGGCGATGCTTCACATGTGGCTGTGTAGCCGCCGCCCCTCGTCAGCAAACCAAATTCACGGTCGACGGCTACTACGCCAAAAAAGTCTGCTACGGACAAGATATGCGACGCAGCCATCAATCTCTCCGATAGCACAGTTATCTCACCCGTCTATTATCTGATGTGTCACTTGAAATTCTAGTTAGAGAAAAAAAGATACGAAGAGAGAATATATTATCTTTTATATAACAGAATAGTAAGTGTATAAAGAAAGAAGAAGTGGTAAAATGAATAATTTTATAGATAAATTGTTAGAGTTATTGTTTTTAAAGTTGTCTGTAGATGCTTCGGAATCTTAAGAGATAATCTATTATGTAGGGGAAAAAAAAAGAGAGCAGACGTTGCTCGCCGGACCCCACTGTGTCGTGTAGGGATGGTCCCAACTCCCAAGCCATGAGATGGAC
This sequence comes from Hsuehochloa calcarea, assembly GCA_036346395.1. Classification (NCBI taxonomy): domain Eukaryota; kingdom Viridiplantae; phylum Streptophyta; class Magnoliopsida; order Poales; family Poaceae; genus Hsuehochloa; species Hsuehochloa calcarea. Next base: position 29,577,074 of record CM070616.1, read on the forward strand.
ATGTCAACACCCACTCAGCATATAGAAGGGAAAAAAGAGGCTAACGAGCTTCTTCTCCCTATCTGCTTATTTGTTCTGAAAGGTTATTCGCCGACCAAATATTCAACCACGTCCACAGCCACCGAGGGTGTTTTCTCCTGTACACGAATGAAATTTCGCAACACGTACTTGCATAACACATTCAAATAGGGGTTATATATATATATATATATATATATATATATATACTTGCAAGAGTAGTTACTTCCATCTCTTATGTACTACCTAATTTTTTTTGATATATTTCTTTATCACTTTTGGTCTACTCATATACTTAATAATAAGATACTACAATACGAACCGCATAAGTAATTTGCAAAAGAGTTCATAGTTTTTAACATATTTAGTAAATATCTTCATATTCACATATAAAAAGGAGTGTGTCTAAAAAAATATACATACTATTCCTAAAAAATGTAAATATCATATATATATATATATATATATATATATATATATATATATATATATAGGCGGAATCATCAGTCCTCCCACATTCTTTTACGTACATTGGATCAGTGAGCAAGAAAACTGATGGCCAGATCTGATCACGCGGCAGGCAACCCACCCCAACCCCATCCCCCCCGGACGCACCCCCCACCCACTCCCCTACCCATTCCTCCCCATTTCCCCATTCTATCAGCCCCTCCGCCTTCTCTACCGAGAATGTCGCCCCGCCCCTCTCGCTCCTCCGCCTCTCGCCCCCGCCACCTTCTCCACCGCCTCTCGCTCCTCAGCCTCGCCCACCGCCTCTCGCTCCTCCGCCTCACCCACCGCCTCTCATGCTCCCCACTCGCGATGCTCTCTCTCCCTCACCTCTCCCCACCTGCGCCGCTCGGATCAGGGACCGCACCAGATATGGGACCGCAGAGAAGGAGGAAGAAGAAGCTGCAACGCCGTGTGCCGAAGCAATCTGCGCCTCCCACCTCTCCCCACCCGCGCTCGCTCAGGTGTGCGCCCGCGTCGGATCTGGTCCTGCACCGGATCTGGGACCGCGGGGAAGGAGGAAACTGCGATGTCGTGTGCCGAAGCAACCCGCGCCTCCCACCTCTCCCCACCCGTGTTGCTCGGGTGCGCACCCTCGTTGGATCTGGTCCTGCACCGGATCTGGGACCGCGGAGGAGGAAGAAGCTGCGTGAGGGGTGTAGCCGGGTGCTAGCTGCACAAAGATGAAGAAGCTACCCGAGCTCCTCTCTCCACCTGCGCCGCTTGGGTGCACACCCACGCCGGATCTGGCTGTGATGGGAAAGTCGAGGAGGAGGAAGAAGCATGGAAGAGGACGCAGTGGCGGCGCACCCGAGCGACGGACGGCGCCCACCCACCCCACGATGTTGCGCGCTAAGCAACCACCGTCAGCTCACTTAGCAACCGCCAAGAAGACAGAGCCCCCCCACCCCCACGATGTTGAATGCACGACGATTGCATTGCAGTCAAGGATGCTCTGACGGTTGCCTCCTTCCAACATACAAAAGCCTAACTCCTCTTTCACATTACCTCCTTCGTGTGCTTCCTCTTCCACAAGAACTAGGTAAATAATTCACTTTGCTCACCTCTATCTTTTTCTCTGTATTTTGCTTCTTCTTATTTTGCTTCTTTCGGCGTTGTGGGTGAGCTCTCAATCCTCTTAGTGCGCATTCTACTAGTTTTCTTCTTGTGTCCTTCTCATCTGTGGGATCCAGTGGGGAAGCCAAACCTTGTGCGTTTGGGTGGTTCGGTCTTTGATTGGTTGTGAGCTTGATCTCTGGGAGGAAGAAGAACCTTTATTTGGTTCATCGGTTTTTGATGCTCAGTGGTGAGACGCATTCGGCCAGTGTGTTCTTGTAGTCTTATGTGGCATATCCAATACCTCAACTTCGTGATTCGGTGTGTCCCAGATTGCGAGGATCGACACTATATCTCCGTGAACCTCATCTTATTTGCTCAGCACAGCGAGGCGTTAGGATTTCTGAGACAGTGTCTTAACGACGTGCCTTGGCTGGTTGTTCCAGTGACTTTATTTGTCACTGGTTTTGTAAGTATCTCTGTTACCCTTTTTGTATTCACTTTGCATATATGAGCTGCAATTATTAAAGTCCTAATTCGATTTGATAGTTGTGCTGAGAGACATTGCAAGTGTATATGTTGGTGGGTGTTAATAGCTCTATGATGCTTGATGCCATATTATGAAATTGAGTTGTTAACTAGGATCAGACTTGAGCTTATATAGAATTGCTTACTATTGTTATTTTGTTACTATCAGTATTGCGATATACTCTACCATCCTGTCTATTGGTGTTTTTGGTCGTGACCGCATGAGCTTGATCATCTGTTGTAATCGAGATATTCTTCGCACTCTACTTTCAGTTTATGTTATGTGCAAGCATTTTGCTTCCTGTGCTTTGTCATATGCTCAATTCTCTATTAGCTGAAAATTCAATATGCTGGAATAGTGTCTTTGTGCACTCTTAATCTCATGATCTTTTATTGACTGAGAGTTTAATTTGTGGTATTGAGATAAAATTTGACATATTAGTAAAGCATTAATTTTTGAGCTCAAAGTATAATTTAGAGTTAGGCTATTCAGAATGTTTTTCCTACTAATTCATGATCAATATTTTATGTTTCCTTTGTGAGGTGGTAGTGAGGAACATCAGGGGGAATGAATGTGGAATTTATGCCAAAGGCTGGCTTCGGTTGTTTTGCTTTGGCTCTGTTGTGCTGGGGCTGTGCTACCCCTTGTCCAGGGGTGTTGGGTTGGATACACCCAATGATGCTTTGATTTAGGGTGGGGTTTAATGCGATGTGCACTGTGGTATTATACTGCGATTACGGTAATTGCAAATAGTGGGCGTTGGATTCTAATAATGCTGAATGATAAAACCTACGGAAATAAGACATCGCCGATTTACTTAGGTTGGTCTAGGTATCCTGGGGATCAAGGTGCCGACTAATATGGTTAGCCTAGGTGACTTGAAAATCAAGGTGCCTGTTAACCTAGCTTAGTGTGGGTAGTCTCGATACTCAGGGTGCTGACTAAACTATGCCGATCTGGGAACCGCAATGATTCCTATGGTACTATGACGTCAATCTTCTTCTTCACTCTTACTTTAATGGGTTTGCTTTAGTCTGATTGGTCTTTTGGTCTTTGTGGTCAATACATGCAGGGTTTGCGGAATGATCGAATAATTGTTTTGAAGGCCGGCGGTATATGGACAAGAAAAGGCTTCATGGCTTGCATGCAACAGAATTATACAAATGCTCGTGTCTGCACTGGTGAAGATCGCTTCATTGAGATGTACCACAACCAATAGGAATTAATCATGGTGTACAATTTGAATTGAACAAGTATGGTAGGACTGTAACTTACAATTTGAGATATTTCAATTTAAGCATGATAACTGAGAAACTTTCACAATGAATGACACTAGGGAGATTGGTGAGTTGTAACAATATATTTTATGGCAAAAATAATTTTCTGTTGCAACGCACGGACACATGACTAGTACTACTTAAAAAAGGAATTGGTGGTGGTCCGTCCTCCCTCATGCGATGTGAGCCGTTAGATTTATCTTTCTTCGTGAGATGTGAGCCGTTGGATCTCGTTCTTTCTCGGTTCCTCCCGTGCGTACTGTTGAACACCCATAGTCTCCTCTCCACCCCCATACCTCAACTGCCCAAGCTGGTGCACAAGAAGTCCAAAGATTCCACCGATCTTTCCAAAAGCGGATTCGAGGTGGATCACTTGCATTGTAGGTTGAGCACGACGACGGTTGACGAGATATGATTTTTTTAATCCGTAGCAAAGCACGGGCATTGGACTAGTGTGTGTGTGTATAGGGAACATATCTAGTGCTAATGACAATCTTGACCATTGGATCTGGATTGAACAACCAAGATTAATGCGGGCTCGCACCTCTAAACCATTTAATTACTTTGCATGTTTCCACCTTAAATGCACCTTCATTAATGCGTCTTCATTAAACACCATGCATGCTACCTCCTACCTCCAGATTGGTCAAGACTTGGTATGAATTACATTAACACTAGATATATTCTATATATATATATATATATATATATATATATATATATATATACACACACACTCCCTGCATTCTTTTTTTAGAACATGTGCTACAGTTAACATTTTAAATCTCTTCCCATTAATATGCATGGAAGTGACTTGGATTCGCCATGAAAAAGGTTGCCCATCGTTATATTATTTTCATGGTTTTTACTACTATCTAATCAGAAGAAGTAATGTTCTAAGTCAAACAGAATTGAGGTGGTGGCATTTGTACTTAACCGGATCTTTTTTTCGTAAAATAAGTATAGATTACTTGCACTGCCGGATAAGAACTGCATTAATTAATTGAATCCGTACCTAGCTATAGTTAGCATGCAAGTGGAAGAAGAGCAGGGACAAATTCACGGACCAGCTGGAGCTTTTGACGACGAGGTTCAGTATATAGTTCTTAGTTTACTTATATTAAAAAAGCTTGGTATCATTCGATATTTAATTCTTACCAAAATATTTATATCTAGAACCTTTCGATATTTATTTCTCACCAATCACCGTATGATCCACTAGGTAAACGATTTCTGACTACGGAGAAGAGGGGTATTTGGGATCACTACATATAGTATGACCAACCAACCCGGCCAGACAATGACCACAGGATCTAGATCGAACGGTTCAGATCGCGCTCACGCTCTTGGTCACTTGTTGCGCGCCATTTCGATCGATCCATCCTGTGTTGAATGCACACCGATGCCTACGGCTACAAGAGTGATACACACAAGTCATGCTAATCGCCACCGTCCAATTCATATTGCAAGGGACCGTGGAGACATGCGTGCAGCCAATTATTGTTCTCAACGGCTGCACAGTCATCGAGTCCATGCCGATGCCGATGCCGATACCGATACGTCTTGAATTGACCTGACCCATCCAACTAGTTGGGTCGTAGACGTACGTGTCCATCGAGCTAACTAATTGGGGCAGGAAGATATAACAGCACCAGATTCATTTGGCTTTTTCTTAAGGCCAGTAGAACGACCTGGGGTGAAATCTTGCTAATTATCGTAATCCTGCAATGAGTTAATAAAACTCTTGTGATTAGCCCTAAAAAAATCCACGTGACACTATTGGGCATGGTCGTACCTCTTGGGTTCAGAGCCACCTAACTCATGCACATGACACTAAGTCCAAAAGGAAACCAGGAACACGATTCATCCAATCAAGTACACATCATTATATTCCACCGGCGGAGGCCTCCACGCCACACTAATGAGCTGCTAAATTTGACTCACTATATCCTTTCTATAACACTCGAGGAGTAGTTTGTGCCAACAGCAAGATGTACAATCAAATGGTTTGATTTCTTTCTATCGAGTCCCTGTCGAACAAATTAAGTTGATATAAACAATTAATACCTAGTTTGAGGCCTGTTTGGTTTTATTTTTGTGTTGGTTCTAGAAACAATGTATCAGATATAGAATTCAAGTCAAGCCCAAGATGGTTAGATTTTTTTTTAGAACACACAAAAGACATGTGTGTCAATCTGTTAAGATAGAGAAGAAATTTAAAGAAATACAACAACGTGATGACAAGTCAGACTACACAATGCAAATAAGCAGGGAAATTGTACGTGCATGAGAGCGTAGACAACAGAAAAGGGTAGAGCTGATGCAATTCAATATGTGATCGTCGAAAGTGCAAGCAAACTACCATCTAACCCTGCAGTAATTAGCTCTGCATTTTCAATCATTATGCAACTGGACATGATTTGTGTATATATAACTGAAACATCTAGATATTAATATTGGATAGAAGCATATGCTAACTGGTAGTTGAAGATAATATTTTTACCAAAAGAAATCCGAGATTATGCGAGAAAACAATTCTAGCATCTAACCACGCACATACACCATGTAAAGTATAATGCAGAAATAACTGTCAATTCAAAATAAAAAATAAAATAAAATAAACAATTCGATTCACATACAAATTTTTGTAAGTAAAATTCCTACATAATATAATTTAGAATAAAAAATAGGCAAATATTAGCAGTTGGATTTGTACACGAATTCCAACAAATAATAACTCAAAGTTGGAAAATAAAATAAAATAAAATAAGCAATTTGATTTGATAAAAATTCTAAAGTAAAATCCGTAAATAGTTATAATTTGGAATAAAAACTAAACAAAAATTCATAATAGTTTCGTATAAGAAATCCACTAAAAAACAATTGAAATTCAAAATAAAAAATAAAAGAAAATTTGTAATTTGATTTCCATACAATTCCAAAGAATAATCCCTATATAACTAAAATTTAGAATAAATTACATAAAGTCTACAATTTGGTTAGTATTCGAACTCCACTGAAAAATTAACTAATATTATGAATAAAAATAAAAAGTTATAATGAGGATAGCATGAATGGTGTCGGAGGACACCATGAAAGAAAAATTATACAAAATTAGCAATTGAATTTGTACATGAATTCCATCCAAAAATTACTGAAATTAGGAATAAAACTAAAATAAAATTTGCATTTTTAATTTTCATATAATTCCAAAGTAAAATCCCTACACCATTTAGCAACGGTTGCACGTGTATGCGTGTTTGATGTCGTAACGGTCTACGTTAAGCAATAATTGGTGAGAAGTAGAATATAACTATACGGGAGAGTATTGTATTGGAAGGGGTAGTGATGAGGATTAAAACCTCGATATATTATTTTAATACATAAGGGAAGACCATACGACTTCGTGATCGTAACCCATAAGGCTAACGACCTCACTGGTCGTAAGGATTCCAGAGGTTATACAATAAAATCCCTGGTCGGACAATATCTCGTACCTAGTCCTCGACCAGTTGACTGCTCGTAAGGCTATGAACTGGTATCATCTGGATCAGAATCCAGATATATCCTTACCGTGTGATGAATAGAATACGTGCTATATATTCCATACTACGCGACGTTACATAATTCTAAGACACTGGACTACGGTTGAATATCTCACCGACATATAACCGCACAACAGTTGATATCCTGTCAACTGACACCTCTCTCCGACCAGACGCGTTACCTCCTAACAGGCTTCTCTCTAAAGGATAACTTCCACCGCTTCATTAACTACTTAAGGAGGACCACAGAAGACGGAGAGGGAGGGCAGATTGAAGGCAATTGAGAAGATTAGCAGTCAATTTCCATAGCAAGCATTGCATTCCAGTGTAACTAGGATTAGCCTTTTGTTTGAAGACATACATTCTTTGTAATAGCCAGTTCATAGCAATAAAGAGTGACCTCATTCCATTCCAGGAGATACACTCTATTTTTATATATTCATAAGATCGGCGATTTGATCGTCGACAGGTAGCAACTGGGAGTGATCGATCAAGAATTGAGCTTGTGGTTTGAGGTTGCAATAGAAAAACTGTGGTGGAGATAAGAGATAGAAGACACACAGTTCGGTGAGGCAACCAGCGTACGAGGGAATATAAGTTTAAGGTATGTCGTCTATGGTGTATCGGTGTATACATCAGCAAGGTACTCTAATACCAGGTAAACTAATAAGATAGTTTGTCGCACACATAATCAAAGTATTGCTTCGAGATTAAATAAATGTATGTGTGTGTGCATACTATCGGTGATTTACTATCAAACATATGAAATAAATGCTAGTGACATGACACTTGAGAGTATGCAAGAAGAGATATGAGCTTTTTTTTAGACAGTTCGGGTCTTCTCCAGGGAGAGTAATAACCCTACTCTTGTGTTCTTGTATTGAATGGATTTACAGAATGAAACAAGTCATCAAAACTTAATCTAATGACTTTGGTATGTCTCGTCTCTTCTTTTCTCTATCCTCCGGTATTGTCCCCTATAAAGCTTTTGAAGGGGTGGCAATTGATATGCATCAAGAGACAGGAGATGCCTTGACGGTTGCTTGAATGCACACACTTGTTACAATTGCTGTTAGTGAGACATCCTTCTGCATGTTCATCATGCATTTATTGCCAGAGATAGAAAGAACTATATGCGGTTATATTAGAGATAACGTGCACAAGTATTAATTACCACACGTAAGTAAGCATAGTATATAGGGTCCCTGGTCGATAAAAGGTCATGTTTGTGGGTTTTATCGACCGTAGGTTAGTCGTGATTCAACCTGATCGTAGCAGACCTTATGACCATAGGGTAGTCATGACCTGGATTGGTCGTAGCCTTCCTTTGTCATTGCGAGTATCATCGACTATGAGTATATTTGAAGGCTATTTAGAATACCATTATCCATAAATATTATCGATAATTAGTTTTATTAATTGGGGATTATTAAATCCTCGTCACATACATTTTAGAAAAGAGTAACTAATGGAGTAAAAATAGGGCATACAACTACATGATTCATGTTGATGAAGATTTGTTATGTTTCTAACAACCTCAACACTTATTATGCTCAATGATTTTCCTCTATCAATATGCATACTTCAATTGTGTTCCTCAAGTTGTATTTTCTTACCAGCTTCTATTGCCATTTTCCAACGTCTATGTTGTCTTAAAAATCGAAATGGCCTATAACATACATAAATATATTCTAAAACATCTAAGTTATATCATTTGATACTATAAACTTGGAAATAAATTTAACCGCACAGATACGCGGGCCACCCTGCTAGTTGTTAAATAAAAATAGTATTTGTTACAGACAACAACTCATACACTATTGGATCGTTTCTTCACGAAGAGATGGCTAAAATTTGTCCCATATCAACTGACGCCACACATATACAATTGTATATGGACTTAGCTGGCTAGCTACCGAAGTCAGATAAAAGTCGGTTGTACGGAAAGTACAACACAGCCGGTCGAGCCAGGCTAGAAATATATCAGTGACCCGGTCGAGCCAGCTCCCTCCCATTCGCAGCGACTGGGTCTAGTATACAGCCACACACGCGCACGTGAATGAGAAAAAGATTCAGAAAGAGGAGCCTGGTCACCTCGCCTTGCCGGAGAGCACCAGGCAGGCGCATGCGCACCGAACAACACTCGAGCCTGACTCTGACCCCACCCTACAGACGCAGGCAGGGCCACCGCACCGCACCGCAGCCCGGACCGCACCGCACCGCCGCTGCAGAGACACTCGGTTTGGAATATTTCGTCCAGCCGCGTCTCCCCTCTCTCTCAGATTTTTTGAGAAAAATAATATTAATTTGAAAGATAACTAAAAAATAGTCAATTTTTTGAACAAAAATATGTGCTTGTCACAACTGTTGTCATTCCTACCCCATCGCCAATTGAAACAGTACGAAGAGGTTCCTGTCGCCAATTCAATTGGCGGCAGGACAACTTCGTTAGTTCAACTGGCGACAGGACCCTGTCACCAGTTCAACTGGCGATAGCATCCATGTCGCCAATTGAACCAGACACATGGCTCTGTATTTTTTTTTATGTCTAGAGAATCCAGCCTAAAGATTTAGTGTATTTCACAAATTTTTTTGGTAACACCTTGAAGTGTCCGCGTAGTTTGGAATCCGAAATTAGAGAAGATAACGAAATGTGAAGTTGACTATGAGAGATTGGCGGCACAATTTGGAACGCGAGTTCGGTGGCGTAATAACACAAATAGCCCCATTCGGAGCGAAATAAAAAATATTTGGGTTTCGGGTTACCATGCACGTTGTTGTCCCGAACCGATTCATTCGGGAAAAGATTATGTAATATTTAATAGTCAAAATATTTGAGAATAGATATTCAAGTTCGAAAGACTTCATAATTTAATTGTGGAATACATGGCGCAGTTGATTTGGTTACATACATTAGAAATGTCAACATGCACGAATCAACAAACCGAAATACACCTATGATACATGTGCTCCTTTTTGAAATCCAAAAAAAGGTTGATTGGATTGAAATTAGTTAGTCCTAGCGGCCCATCGGTCCTTTCCCCTTGTCTCTGGACTGCCCGCGGTGGTGGCCAGTCTTGAAGTCAGCCATGTTTTGCGAGACAGGCTAAACGATTGAATGATGTTAAGATAGCACAACATAGAGCCAAATTAATAATCAGGATGTATACCGAACATAACTTACCTCTTCGATCCGAACTGCGCTCGGGCGACAAGGAGCGCTAGGACGACCGCCGGTCTCACTAGCAGGAGTCTTCCCCTTGTGCGTCGTGCAGTCACCCCCATCGTACTTAGCTTCCTGTTCGGGGTTCCTCCACCACCACCCTGCTCTCTTGGGCTCCTCCGGTGCCTTTTTAGTAGGGTCGAGTACGTAAGGTGCATACGTTGTAAATACTACGAAACATATACAAAAAGTAAAAAAGTGACATATCTAATTAATTCAATTATTACACGATTAGCGACACATGGGAAACTGATATGCACACAAATAGGAATAAAAAAATTAGGTTCATAATATTTTAATTCAGCTCTACATACCCTATGTACCTACTCTGGATTGCTTATAGAATTTTTAGAGGTGTCTTGCTATTTTCCTAGTTTAAAAAGTTTTTCTCGCATTAACATAATATTTAATGTACACAAATGGAAAACAAATTAAGTTGTGATTATTTTGATTAAGCTTTACATACCCTATTTAACTACTCTGCAATTTTTATAGATTTTTTATAGGTACCTTGTTACTTTCCTTGTTTGCAAAGTGTCTTCAGCATTTTAAAAATATTTACTGTGTAAAAATAGAAATAGAAATTAAGTTCATAATAATTTAATTCAGCTCTACATACCGTGTGTACCTACTCTAGATTTCTTAGATATTTTTAAAGGCGTCTTGCTATTTTTCTAGTTTAAAAGGTATTTTCAGCATTAATAGAATATTTACCGTTCACAAATGGAAACCAAAATTAAGTTAGGGTTATTTTTATTAATATCTACAAACCCTATTTAGGTACTATGCAATTTTTACAGATTTTTTTTGATAGGTATCTTGTTATTTTTAGAGGTGCCTTCCTATTTTCATGGTTTAAAAAGTATTTTCATCATTAACAAAATATTTACCGTGTAAAAATAAAAACCTACAAAGTTTTCTTATTATTTTTGTAGATTTGTTCAAAATCGTACGAGTACTGCAACGTAAATAATATCTATACGATGAACTAAACTATACACAGCTAAAATGATCTACTACATCAAACAGCAGCAATACAACTAAAATAATGTGCTACATCAAACAACAATACAACTAAAATTATCTACTCCATTTAGTTCTATGTCGCTATTTTTATTTGCTGACCTACAAGGTTTCAAATTTAGGTACAAAGTTACAAGAACATTTATCTACAAAAATAGGCTACCAGATCTGCTGCTCCGTCTCTCTCTCCTCCGCTACAAATCGGTAGGGCTTCGCTACATCTCTTCTACCCTCTCCTCTTCTCTCTTCTCTTTTTCCCGGAATTAAAATAATTTTTTCACCGAATTTTAGGGGTTTATATAGCCAATTCTTATCGCCAATTAAATTGGTGACAGGAACTCATTTACTGTCGCTAGTTCAACTCGTGATTTGCACACTGTTCGATGCAAATCGTCAGTAGAAATGGCGACATGCAGTTGGAACGACGACTGACAGTAAATAGGCTCCTGTCGGTGACAAGAGCCTGTCGTCGTTCCAAATGGCGACAGACATCTATTTTTGTATATAAAAAATATGACTATATTTTTGTAATTATCTTTAATTTGACTATATTTTTGTAATTATCTTTTAAATTAACATTATTTTAAAGGAATAAGTCCAGTTTACTCTATCCAACTATCAGAAAAGTCTGGTTTACCCTATGAACTTCAAAACCAGTTATTTAACCCTCTAAATTTGCGAAATCCGGTCACTAAACCCCTCATGGCAGTTTGAAGGGGGCGGTTTTGCATATGTGGCCGCATTTGTGGACAAATACATGCTGACATGCACATGTTGCACACGTGGTCGTATTTGTCAAAGTCAGAGAGAGAGAAAGAGAGAGCAAGGTAGAACTGAGGAAGTGGTGGCCGTGGTGCTGGCGCTGACGGCGACGGTGGACGGCTGTGGGAGAGCGGCGAGGAACAGGAAAAACAGAGCCCAGATAGGAGAGGAAGGCTTGGGCGGCGGCGGTGTGGCAAAAATGGTGACGAGGCGGCGGCAATGTCGACGGTGGCGGAGGAGCAGTGTGGGCTTTCGGTGGCTACGGCTAAATAAAAGCGTCCGACGGGAGCGGGGGTGAGTATCGGCTTGGCAGAAACACATGTAACACGATGGGCAGCTCGGGATGACTATAGAAGGACAGAGATGGCGGCGCAACGACGGTCGGAGGCAGAGAAGAATGTGCCGCGTCGGCGAGATGCTAGGGTGATGGAGAGAGGACAAGGAGAGAGGGGATCGGAGGAGGATGTCATGGAACACGCGATGATGCGCTTAGGGAGGCAAGGGACTCACCAACGAGAGAGATCGGGAACAGGCGACGCGGTTGGACTTAGAGACGATGAAGGCGACGACGACTCAGGGACGCACATGCGAAGGAAGGAGAGGAACACGTAGAACACGATGAGATGAATTCAACAGTGGCGGAGGAACGATCGGAGGACGATGGACGACGGCGGAATGGGCGATGGATTCCTTCAGCGGTTCGACGGCTTCTTCAGCGAAATCCGGCAAGACGAAGGTGAGGCCGACGACGTCGTCTTGGGGCTTCAGAAAAGGAGGACCGCACAAGATTTTTGACGTGGGCAACACGACTTAAATAGGATGGGGATTGGAGGATTGAGATGAGGTCAGCAGCAAGACGTGTCCGGCTCAGACATGAGCAGGCAAACAGGAGGAAGATGAAAAGGAGGAAGGAGGAGGTGGCGACTGATAGGTGGGGCCCGTGGGTCAGAGAGGGAAGGAGGAGGAAAAAGCTGGTTGGCGCATGAGAGAAAAAGAGAAAACGAGCCAAAGGTGTTGGGCAAAAAAAGAAAAGAAAAAGGTACGGTAGGTGCGCCACGTCTAGCACACAGGATGACACATACACGCTAGCTTGGATAAATACGACCACGTGTGCAAAACTATCCCTTCAAACCGGCACGAGGAATTCAGTGACCGGATTTTACAAATTTAGGAGGTTAAATAACCCGTTTTGAAATTTAAACGGTAAACTAGACTTTTCTAATAGTCAAAGGGGGATAAACTGAATGTATTCTTTTTTTTTTTTAAAGCCTCTCTCCCATCTTCTCTCTCCCCTCGCCCCGGTGGTCAATCCAAATCTCACCTCCGTTCTCCTCCTCCTTCCTCGAAACTTCCGTTCCCCACCTCTACAAATCCACAAAACCCTCCTCCGCTTGCCGACTCGTCTCCCCTCCCCTCGCCGTCATGGGCTCCTCCTCCCACCTCCCCGCCGTCCCCGGCGCCGGCGACGACGCTGATCCCTCTCTCTTCCTCTACCTCTCCGACCTCACCCCAGACTCCCCCTCCGCCTACCTCGACCTCCCGCCCACGCCGCACCAAGAGCAGCCCGGCGGCGGGTCGCCGTCGTCTTCCGCGATGGAGGGGTCGCCGTCGTCTTCCTCGACGGAGGACCTCGTCCTGCCCTTCATCTCCCGCATGCTCATGGAGGAGGACATCGACGACAAGTTCTTCTACGACTACCCCGACCACCCCACGCTCCTCCAGGCGCAGCAGCCTTTCCTCGACATCCTCTCCGACCCGCCTTCCCAGTCCAACTCCGACGACAGCAACAGCAACAACAACCACCTCTCCCCCTCCGACGCCTCTGTTTCCACCGCCGCCGCCGTTAACTCCTACGACCCAGCCTGGTTCACGAGCATCGATCCCGACCCGGCCGCCTTCTTCGGCGGCGGTGCCAACTCCGACCTCATGAGCTCCGCCTTCCTCAAGGGCATGGAGGAGGCCAACAAGTTCCTGCCCAGCGAGGACAAGCTCTTTATCGACCTCGAGGCCTCCTCGGGGGAGTTCCTCAGGGGCGTCGAGGAGGCCAAGAAGTTCCTGCCCAGCGAGGACAACCTGCTGATTGGGTTCAACGGTGTCTCTTCCCCCGCAGCGGCCCCCGCGGCATTGGTGAGCGTCAAAAAGGAGGCGGTGGATGCGGTGGTGGCCGCTGCTGCCGGCGGCGGCCGGGGCCGCAAGAACCCGTACGATGACGAGGAGCTGGAGCTGGAGGGCGGCAGGAGCAGCAAGCAGACCGCGGTGCAGGGGGACGACGTCGCCGCGCAGGACATGTTCCACGAGGTGATGATGCCCTCCCACGAGATGTGCGTCTTGCAGATGCAGAACCTGCGGCTCGCCATGGAGAAGGAGGCGGCCAACAACGAGACCGGCGGCGGTGGGAAGGGTGGGAACGGAAAGGCGAGGGGCCGGCGGGGTAGCAAGGACGTGGTGGACCTGCGCACGCTGCTCATCCACTGCGCGCAGGCCGTGGCCACGGACGACCGCCGCAGCGCCATCGAGCTGCTGAAGCAGATCAAGCAGCACGCGCTCCCAAGGGGTGACGCTGCACAGCGCCTCGCGCATTGCTTGGCCGAGGGCCTGCAGGCACGGCTGGTGGGCACGGGCAGCCTGGTGCACCAGTCGCTCATGGCAAAGCGTACCTCGGCCGTGGACATACTCCAAGCGTACCAGCTGTACATGGCAGCCATCTGCTTCAAGAAGGTGTCCTTCATATTCTCAAATCATACCATCTACAATGCCTCCTTGGGGAAGAAGAAGATACATATCATCGATTACGGTATACAATACGGGTTCCAGTGGCCGTGCTTTCTGAAACAGATATCAGGTAGGGAGGGCGGGCCACCGGAGGTGAGGATCACTGGCATTGACCTCCCCCAGCCTGGGTTCCGCCCAACCCAGCGCATTGAGGAGACAGGGCGCCGGCTCAGTAACTATGCCCGTGAGTTTCGTGTGCCATTCAAGTACCATGCCATCGCGGCGGCTAAGATGGAGTCGGTCCGCAAAGAGGATCTGAATATTGATCCCGACGAGGTGCTCATCGTGAACTGCCAGTATCAATTCAAGAACTTGATGGATGAGAGCGTTGTGATTGACAGCCCAAGGGATATTGTGCTCAATAACATCCGGAAGTTGCAGCCGCATGCATTCGTACATGCAATAATGAATGGCTCATTCAGTGCACCATTCTTCGTGACACGGTTCCGGGAGGCTCTGTTCTATTACTCGGCCATGTTTGATATTCTGGACACGACCACCCCAAGGGAAAGCGAACAGAGGATGCTGATTGAGCAGAACATCTTTGGGCGGGCTGCCTTGAATGTCATCGCATGTGAGGGTACAGATAGGGTGGAGCGCCCTGAGACATATAAGCAATGGCAGGTGCGGAATCAGCGGGCAGGCTTGAAGCAGCTGCCATTGAACCCAGATATCGTTCAGGTAGTGCGGAACAAAGTCAAGGGTTGCTACCACAAGGACTTTGTGATTGATGTAGATCACCAATGGCTCTTGCAGGGCTGGAAGGGGCGCATCCTCTACGCCATCTCGACATGGGTGGCAAATGATGCTAGCTCTTATTTTTAGCTGTTTTTATTTTATTTTTACTTGGCTACAAATATAGATTTAGGTATTTCAATAAATATGACTAGGGGCTTATGTTATGTATGAAGATCCATGGCCTAGCTAGTAGTCCTGGTTCGGTGGACTCAGATGACTTGAGGTGCGCCTATCTAGAATTCGACGTTTACTCGTGATTTCAATGGTTAGGTTATTCCAATCATGTGAACCAATTTGTGTAATGCAGGTTATGAGGAAGATGGGTAGCCCAAGATGTGCGAATCAAAAGATAGCAGGCGTGTAGAAATCCATGGTTTAATGTAATGTGAACTAGATGTTTATGCAGTCATGTTGCTGCTTAATGCTATGTAGAATTTAGGTTTAGGTCCTGGTCTGGATGATGTTTGCTGCAACATCATATCACCTGTGCTTGTGATCAATCCAGTCAGTTGATCCGGTTGTAATTGACACTAGTTACTCTGCACTGTGGTAGACAGTAACGTTGTATGAAATTATGATGAACCCTGGGCTTGGCTAGTCTATACTGTTCTGTAAATGAGTGCTATCTTTTCAGATGTCATGTTTGATTCATTCATGATTCATGTTGTGACTGAACCAAATTTTTTTGCCTGCATATTTGAGCTTGATGTGATTCAAGACATTGAGATATCTTAGCTTGATGTGATTCAAGACATTGAGATATCTTCTGAATTGCTGACATGGCTAGCATAAAATTCTTGGAATTGTTCAGTAACCAAGCTGGACCTATTGTCCAGACTCCAGAGTTGATGTGCATTGTGTACATCTGCTTCATGAAAGACAAGAAGAAAAAGAATCAGGATGTTATTATCTATTTTGCAGACAAGACGACTAACGTTGCAAATTGAGATTGTTTAGCACATATCATCCGATCAATTGACATAGCTCTATACCCCTATGGATTCAGCAAAGCAGGTTACCTTTTCTTTTCTTTTTTTTGTGTATGTGCGCGCGCGCGCTATCCTGGGAGGCAGGTGATTAGGATCTTTGGTTTTCCCCACATAGAAAATGGACATTGAATCGTACTACTACTACTACTTTTTGCCATCCCAATAATTGAAGGAGATACGTGTTTTTAGCCTTTATTAGGTGATTTGTGATGATTCCATGTATCCATGATATAATTGCACCGATCATCCCAACACCATCTTACATCGGTTGTGGGGCAAAAGGATCTTCCAAGTAACAGTCATACACAGCTTATATTAGAACCTGATAAGAGTTGCATAGCAGATTCAGTAGAAATACATGAAGAGCATCCGGTGTAAGGTTTCTCGCATCATATAACTGACGATATCATCTATATCAGATATAGGCGTAATCAAAAGCCTCGCGTTAGTAACTGCTGCACCTGAACCCAATCCTAGAAAATGCAGCACAAGATCATGATAATATTTTGTAGCACATTTCGCCGAGGCAGTGAGGCCCAAAATAAAGCGAGTGAAGATCAAGGAATGCTTTTAAAAAACATGAACAACATGAGACATTCAGAGTGCCTGTCGCTGATACTGGAAAAGACAACGGCAAAAAAATGATTTGACCGCAAGACAAGTTGAGCAACAAGCTAAGAAACCGTTGCGCATCGATCGAATCTTTGTGTAATCCAAACATAAATTACTGGGGATGCGATCTTGTGTGGTAGGCCCAGTTGTGATTTGGGTAATCAAAACGAATATGATAGCATACGAGATTACAGTAACTGGGACAGAAGATGAGCTGACCCTGACCTGAAGAAGATATTAAAATGGCTGGCAGGAGCAATCCATTTGTACAATAATGTTACTCATCTGAGCAGATGGAGATGTGTCGAAGTTTTGTCCAGACAGACTTCTTGTGCAAGAATACAATAATTTCTTCGTTCTAGAAGTAGACCTCTGGTTAATTACATTGGTTATTAAACTAACAAGGTCGGTGTCTAAACAAAACTTAAAAAAAAGTGGCTTTGATATGGGCCCAAATGGGCTGCTCCCGTGTTGGTCCCCTTGTGCGTAAAGCCCACGGCCCAATACGTCGGTGCTAGCACTACTTCTCAGGCCCATGTCGGTTGCTTCGGCCCAACATGTAGGAATCCATGACGGCCCAATGGGTCGGTGAATCTACACCGTGCATCGACAGCGGTGGTTGTGCAAATGTGATGCCAAGTTTGGAAAGTGGACAGCGAGACAGTTAGTCAGTTCGTCTCCTCTTCCTGCCTGACCAGGCCTAAGACAAATTCTCTACCAAAACCGCCATTTCAACCGCAACACGCTGCTGATTAACATCTAGACTAGATAATTCCATGACCTTGACCAGCTGATTCAAGTGTCTGAACCTTAATTTGCCCCCATTTGCCGTATCTAAGGCTCATGTCCTGCCTGCTGCTAACTGAGAATCGATTACTGCACATGGCTCCACTTGTTGCATCTACTGACTCACATGCATTATTCACATGCTAATGCATGATGGCTTCAGATTAACAAATGCAAAAGGCTGTACCAGTCAGCACCAAGGTCCTCAGAATCACGATCATGAATCGGATCTGAGATTCTTCAGCAGGATTGTAAATCGTAGGATCGAAAAGATCCTATATGATTCAACCAATGAAATATTTTTTAAAAATTATATTGTATTTTGACACTTCTACATTTTTAAAACTATACTTTTAAAAACTTTTGTTTACCAAAATGTAGTGTAAAAGAAAGATCATTTGTTACTTATACAAAGTATAATGGGCATGAAGAAATCAAAAGTAAAATTTTTTCAATGAAATGGACATATGCAAATAATTGTTTTATAATAAATCACTAGAATCGGTAAAATCAAGTAGGATCGTATGGAAATTTTGATCATGATCCTACACTTTTTTTTTGTTAGAATCATAATAATATTAAGATCCTACCAAATTTAAACTATACCATAGAGACGAATCAGTCCAACCAATCTGCTTCGTAGAAACGTAGAATCGTATGATTGGAATCGAACTTCCAACAACCTTACTCAACACCCTCTCTCACTCTCTCTGCTTATCACCTCCTGTCGCTTCCGGTATGCATGTACCGTATTTACCATGCACATAGTTTGTAAGTATAATTTAAGATACACATCTGTGTATCTTGGCGGACTGTGAACAAGACATCTTGGCGGGTCGAGACGGGAAGTGGCTTCGAAAACCAAGTTCGTTGTTTCCAGAAGCCGATTGTGCTAAGTGATTGGGAATTTATCTGAGCAATAGCGTTAGGGAGGCCCACTTATCAGACCTGAGAGCTCGATTACAAAAGGGAGGTTCCGAGAGTTGTTGGAGACGTGGATGATGTAATCTCTGAACTACTTTATTCTCTATATCTTCTCTGAACTTCCTCTCCCCTCTTTGCTGTTCTTCCCCAATTTCCTCCAGAATATTTGTAAAACTACTTTGGCGCTATCAAAGTACAAGAAATCGGGAGAGGTTGGTAACAATTGGTATTAGAGCCACACAAGCCATGGATCCTCCACGTTATTGAACCCGGGTGCAGATCAAGACACACGAGATGGATCGTCAACTTGCAGAACTAACCAAGGCGATTATGGCGCAAGGAGAATCGCTCAATAAACTGGAGGTCCGGAGTGAGGCTATTCAGGTTCCAGAGTGAGGCTATTCAGGTCACCGTGGAAGTGATTAAACCAGGAGTTATTGAACTACAAAAATGGAAGTCGGAGATGGAGCAATCAGTAGATGGGTTACGGGCGGAGGTCGTCGAACTGCGATCGCAATTGGTTCAATTCACTCGCAACTCCAGTTCAGTGGTTTGATTAGGTGATCGACCACCGATTCTGCCATCATTCGATGTCAAGCACGATCCAACAATGATAATAAATTTTTTGCCATTATGGAAAGGGGAATCACCTGCTAATCGAGGAGAATAAGGCAACCGAGGAAAAACTTCTGGGGAAAATTTTGCTATGCGACCATCCCAGAGCCAGGGTACATCTGATCATTGTGAGTTGTTTTCTCCTTTGCCTGGTGGTGTTGTGCATCATGTAGATATTAGGGTTCCTATCATCATCATCCATTTCCTCCGAAACTTGATTTCTCCCCATTTGACGGTGAGAACCTGAAAGCATGGCAACTCAAATGTGAGAATTATTTTCGAGTCTGTTCTGTGCATCCTGACTTCATGGTGAACATTGCAACGATGTATTTTATGGGAGGAGCTCTACTGTGGTTGCAGTCATCTCAAGCTCACATCCATTTCAGTACATGGGAAACGTTTGCTGAGGCTGTGTGTAGTCGATTCGGTCGAGAGGAATTGCAACAGATTGTGAGAAAATTTAGTCGTCTGTGTCAAACAACCTTTGTTACTGAATATGCAGACAAATTCAATGATCTCATGCATAATTTGTCGGCACATCATGCATCATGGAATCCTGTGTTTTTTTGTTACCCAGTTTGTGGATGGGTTGCATGAGGATATTCGATCTGCAGTGGTCTTACACCGACCACAGAATTTAGATACTGCGGTGGCTTTGGATGGTTTGCAAGAAGAGGTAGTGGACTCCATGAGAAAGGAGCCTCGCCGAGTTGAGTCACCGTCAGTCACCCGTTCGGGGTTATGAACTGTTGTGCCTCTGCCGCTACCGCCTGGGAGAACCTCTCAACTTGTCAAGGCTGATGACCAGAGGAGCATTGAAGGGGCACGAGCAACTCCAGTCGATGAAAAGCTTGTTGCACTTTGAGCTTTCAGAAGAGCCAAAGGCCTTTGTTACACTTGTGGAGAACGATGGTCTCGGGAGCACTGCTGTGGACCGTCAGTCCAACTTCACGTTGTGGAAGAATTGTGGGAATTATCGCACAACATAGAGATGGAGTCTCAACATGAGACAGATGCAAAATCTCAGGTTGAGGCAGACTTAATGTCTATCACCAAAGAAGCAATGCCAGGGGCTGAATCAGCTCACACTATCAGACTCCTAGGAGAAGTTCAAGGTCAATCAGTCACGCTGTTAGTGGATTCTGGCAGTTCTCATTGCTTTGTTAGTGATAGATTTGCACATTCGCTGCAGGGGGTTCAAAAATTGGTAGCGCCTATTCAAGTGTGCATTGCTAATGGCAGTTTGTTGCACTTTACTAAGGATTTTTCTCAGTGTTTGTGGAGTGTCCAGGGCCACACTTTCCACACTAATTTTCGGCTGTTACCACTAGGTTGCTATGATATTATCTTGGGTATGGACTGGCTTGAGCAGAATAGTCCCATGAAGGTGAATTGGTTAAAGAAGACACTCTCTTTTTGGCATCAAGGCAAAGAGGTATGTTTGCAGGGCATCAAGTTCCACCAACCTTAATGTTGTCTGGTTTGGGTCAGCCAAGTATGTTATTCTGGGGATATTCAGAGTTCTGATCCAGCACTTTCTTTGTGTGTGGCATCGACATTTGAGTCCAACATGCCCATGTCCATACAATCCTTGTTGGTAGAATTTGAGCGCTTGTTTGCTGAGCCTCAGGGATTACCACCAAGTCGGCCTTTTGATCATACTATACCACTTATACCTGGTGTTCTTCTTGCCAACCTGCGACCTTATTGCTATAATCCAGCACAGAAGGATGAAATTGAGAACCAAGTGGCTGAGATGCTAACTCAAGGAGTGGTTCAGCCCAGTTCTAGTCCTTTCTCCTCTCCAGTGTTGTTGGTTGAAAATAAAGATTACACATGGCATTTTTGTGTTGATTATCGTCATCTAAATGCAGCCACGGTAAAAAAACCACTATCCTTTGCCGATTATTGATGAGATTCTAGATGAATTAGCAGGTTCTCAATTGTTCACTAGTCTTGACTTGCGAGCGGGATATCATCGAATACGATTGAGGCCCGAGGACGAGCACAAAACAACATTCAAGACGCATCATAGGCATTTTGAGTTTTGTGTGATGCCCTATGGCCTCACATGTGCCCCAGCCACATTCCAAGGGTTGATGAACATTATATTAGCTCCATGGTTGCGCAAAGGAGTATTGGTTTTCATTGATGATATTTTAATTTACAACCGAACATTGCAAGACCATGTTGTTACTTGTAAACATGTATTGGAAACTTTGGAGAAGCATCACCTGAAGATCAAAAGATCCAAGTGTTCATTTGCATAACAACAACTCGCTTATTTGGGGCACATTATCAGCAAGGAAGGTGTAGCAATGGATCCTAAAAATATTGAGGCAGTGAGCAGTTGGCCTTCGCTATCCAATATCAAAGAAGTTCGTGGATTTTTGGGATTAGCTTGGTATTACCGCAAATTCGTGCAAAGTTTTGGCCTACTCAGCAGACCTCTAACTGATATGCTCAAGAAGCATGTTGTTTTTGTGTGGACACCTGACAAGGAAGAAGCCTTTCAAGCTCTAAAGCATCTCTAGTAACTACTGCGGTGTTAGCACTCCCTGATTTCACCAAGTTTGAGCTGGAGACTGATGCATCTGACAAAGGTATTGGTGTGGTATTGATGCAAGCTGGACATCCATTGGCATATCTCAGTAAGTCTCTTGGACGCAAACACAGAGTCTCTCTACTTATGAGAAGGAAAATTTGGCATAATACTAGTGGTTGATCATTGGAGACAATATTTGCAACATGGTGAATTCTTGATCAGGACAGATCAACAGAGTTTAGTGCACCTTGATGATCAACGTTTGAATACATCCTGGCAATAAAAGGCTTTGACAAAACTCTTGGGTTTGCAATACAAGCTGGTTTATAAAAAGGGGCTGAGAATCAAGCGGCTAATGCATTGTCTCGCCGAGCAGCAGGGTTGTCAGGACACCTATTGGCAATATCCACATATGTGCCTAGTTGGTTAACTGAGGTTACTGATGGTTACGAAGCTGATGCCTTGACCAAGTGTCTTATTACTGAGTTAAGTGTTGATGGGGCTCAACATCCGACATATCAACTGAAGGATGGTATTCTTCGATATAAGGGTCGGATCTGGGTAGGAACCAATACCAACATGCAACAGAAGATTATGGAAGCTATGCATGATAGTGCGATTGGCGGACATTTGGGATTTCAAGTAACATATAATCGGGTTCGCAAACTTTTTGCTTGGCCCGGCTTGAAAAAAGGGATTCAACTCTTTGTGACATCCTGCTTGGTATGCAAACAAGCCAAGTCTGAACATGTTAAATATCCGGGTCTTCTCCAACCTTTACCAATACCAGATCAAGTTTGGCAAATGGTTTCATTAGACTTCATCGAAGGACTGCCCACGTCGGCACACTTTAATAGTATTATGGTGGTGGTGGATAAATTCTCTCGGTATGCACATTTTGTTCCATTGACACATCCTTTTACTCGTATCAAGTGGCTCAAGCTTATATCAGCAATATCTTTAAGCTGCATGGCCTTCCTCAGTCATTTATTTCTGATTGGGATCACATCTTTACCATTAACCTTTGGCGCAAATTATTCAAGTTGGTGAATACACAACTGCGCATGAGTTCCTCTTACCATCCTCAAACTGACGCCCAAACGAAGTGCGTTAACCAGTGTTTGGAAACTTATTTGCGTTGATTTGTACACGCGGTTCCTAGCAAGTGGTCGGAGTGGCTTGCTTTTGCTGAGTTTTGGTATAACACTTCCTATCACTCTTCTTTGGACAAGTCACCCTTTGAAGTGCTTTATGGCCATAGCCCTCGGCATTTTGGTATTGTGGATGCATCTTCTTGCACCTCTCCAGAATTAGCAACCTGGTTACAAGACAGGGAGTTGATCACCCAGTTACTACGCCAACATCTGCATCCGACAACATATGAAAGTTCAAGCCGATCGAAAAAGATCAGACAAGAGTTTTTCAGTTGGTGATTGGGTGTATCTCAAATTACAACCTTATGTTCAGACTTCTGTAGCTCATCGAGCTAACCACAAGCTTGCTTCCAGGTTTTTCGGGCCATTTCAGGTGGAACAAACTGTGGGATCCGTGGCGTATAAACTCAAGCTTCCAATGGACTATCGTATTCATCTTGTGATTCATGTGTCCCAGCCGAAGAAGGCCTTACTTCATGGCGAGAAAGTGCTGTCGGGGCTGTCGGATGTTCTGGACCGCAATGTACATGAGAAGATCTTGCGGCGTCAGCTGCACCGATTAGGTGTGGTGCGGGGACGCGGGTATTGGTCAAATGGACTGGTTCCTCTTATGCAGATGCTACCTGGGAGGATGCGGATGAGCTGAAGAATCGCTTTCCTCTGACACTGGTGAAATATCTAGACCCACTATTATGAGTTAATGGAGTGTTTTGGTGATTAATGATAAATCCAATTGCGAGACTAACATTTCTATTTCTATATCTAGTGTGTAGTCTCATTTGGATATAAAGGTGAAATTCAACGAGGTATGCATTCAACTTGTAATCTTATATATATTGTTGCATTCCTTGGATCCAAAATATAAGATGAACTCAACCATAAGTTTAACTTGAATATGTGCATATATTTTCTTTACACATTTGTGTATGCACATATTTAGGAGAGTTTATTCTATATTTTATGGTTTCATTAGTATTGATCAATATTCGTTTTCCACATATATTTAGGATCTTTACTTTGAAACATATCCGTTTGAGTATATAGAACTTGTGTAGTTTTTGTATACTCATGTTTTGAGTACATAGAACTTGTGTAGTTCTTACATACTCATGTCGTGAGTATATGTAACTTGTGTAGTTCATATATACTCACGTTGTGTTACATTTATCTACATTCAATTTATGTGTAATTAAAGTGGTTATCATTAATTACCAATAAAGGAAAGATTGAAGTATCTTGTCCCACCATTATGTGATAATATTTTGTTGCGGTAACTAATGGTAATCACATTGTGGAACTAATATTTTCCATGAGTTGGATGAATAGATTATGTTCCAGAGTGATGAAGACTTTGGATGTCATCATGTGTCAATGACATTAAAGTCAAGAGTTTGGTGTAAAGGATGCATCATGAGTTGATGCTTATCAAGAAGAAGAGATGATCATAGGTTGATCATCAAGACAAGAGAAGACCCATCATGTGTTGATGGAGGTCAAGCAAATGATCATCATGTGTTGATGATTATCAAGTTAATGATCCGGACTTGAAGTGATGATGTGCGTCATCAAGCTTCAAGAAGATGCAAGGCAAAGGTATGACTAGCTAGGGCTAAGGATGTGTTCCTAGTCTTTTAGCGGTCTTGGTGTTTGGTTGGAAGACCAGATTGCTAGTATAAGTTGCCGTACTATTAAGAGAGGTCTTAACTAGTAGTTTGAGTTAGTCATGTGTTGATAGCTCATTGTGTTTGCTCTAGCTCATCTAGGTATGATGCTATTTATTTGCGAATGTGTTTTGCAAATAGTCGAGGCTCATGCGTAACCTTTGTAGCATGTGACTTAAGTTTGCAAATTTTGGTGTAAGTCCATGTACCTTATTCCTTGTGATGAGTATTCTAAAGGTTGGCAAATGTGTTTTGTAACCTACTGAGAATATCATCTTTGAAACTTTGTTGGAATTGCACGCAAATGGGCGAATGTGTTTTGCCATTTGATGTGAAGCCAATGTGTTTGGCTCTGTGGTCTAGCGGTCAAACCGCCAATGGTCACCGGTCGGACTGGTGGAATATCGGTCCGACCGCTGTGCTGTTGGCGGCCCAACCGATTTCCTTTGACTTAGATTCTCTGTGCGGAAGTTCTCATTGCGTTGAAAACAGAAACGGTGTGCGGAAGTTCGGGTCGCGAACGTTTATTCGAGAGCTCCGCTTTGGGACTTAGCCGATTTTGCCTCGGGCGGTCGGACCGGCCACCGCGGTCGACCGATTTGTTGTCGGATCGACCGCCATTAGTTGGCGGTCCGACCAGCCGAAGGCCCAACGGCTAGTTTTATAACTGTTGGAGGCACGGGCGGTCCGACCGGCCATTAGTTGGCGGTCAGACCGGCCATATGCAGATTCGAGGGAATCTTCCTCCAACGGTTAGTTTTTGGGTGTGGGCTATAAATAGCCACCTTGGCTGGTTGGGGGAGGTTGCTGAAGTTATTGTTGAGTTCCATACTCATTCTTTGAGCTAAGAGCAAGCCTCTATTCTCTTTTATGCATGTGTTGCACTTGGTGAGATTAGAGAGCAAACCCTAAGTGCATGTGTTGCCTTAGGAAGTGGATTGTGTATCCACTTGAGCGTTGACACTTGATTAGTTCAAGTGAGAGTTGAGATTTATTTCTCTTGGTGTTTGCCGACACCTAGACGGCGTGGAGGTGTCGTGCTCGGTGATCTTCTCAAAGAAGCTTGTGTGAAGGCCCGGTGTGGTTGTGAGTGGTTTGGTACTCGCCATCTTCGGAGTGGAGGAAGAGCAACCCTAGTGGAGCGAGGTGTTGGTTCGTGTTGAAACCGGTCCAAGTGGTTGGACTTACCTCGGAGGTGTTGGCTTAATTAGTGGAGCCGGTCCAACGTGATTGGGCTTACCTCAACGTGGATTAGGGGAGACCGATTAGTCTCCGAACACCACGGTAAAACATAATCGTGTCATCTTGTTCTTACTTGTGCTTTACTTTGAGCAATTTACATTACTTGCTTTGAATTGCTTATATATCTTGTATGATTGCTCATATTGTATTGTATTCATATTGTTGGTGCACTTAGGGAAGCCTAGTTGTTTTAGGTTTTAATTATGGAAAACCAATATGTTATTAGCTTCCGCATTGTTAATTGGTTTTAGCGCCAAAGAATTTTTAAAACCGCCTATTCACCCCCTCTAGTCGGCCACCTCGATCTTACAACCGGCTTGGGGTCAAGCCGATTCTGAAGGAGGAGGGGATGTTATATTGATGAATTGTGAACATGACATCTTGGCGGGCCGAGACGGGAAGCGGCTTCGAAAACCAAGTTCATTGTTTCCAGAAGCCGATTGGGCTAAGTGATTGGGAATTTATCTGAGCAATAGCGTTAGGGAGGCCCACTTATCAAGCATTAGGGAGGCCCACTTATCAGACCTGAGAGCTCGATTACAAAAGGGAGGTTCCGAGAGTTGTTGCACTACGGGAAACACGTGATTTGCCGAGTGCAAAAATCTTTGCCGAGTGCCAAATTGCGGGCACTCGGCAAAGACCAACTTTGCCGAGCGCCGCACTCGGCAAAATATGGCACTCGGCAAAGACTGTCTTTGCCAAGTGTCAGGCACTCGGCAAAGGTAGGCACTCGGCAAAGGTAGGTAGGGGCATAACGGCATCCAGCGTCGTCCTCTTTGCCGAGTGCCCCCCGTTTGGCACTCGGCAAAGAATCTATTTTGCCGAGTGCCAACCCTAGGCACTCGGCAAACAATTTTTTTTTATTGTTTTTTGCCACCAATTTTTTTTTGAAGCTTTAGTACACTACCACAAACAACATGTTTAACTTTGGGATATTTTCATTGCCTTTTGGCATATTTCTATAGTTTATTTTTTTTGTTGAATTTTTTCCAAAAAATGTCAGTTTGAACTGCAAGTGCATCGAATAATGGATTACATTCGTTCAAAAATGTTATCCTTGTTTCTTAGTGTAAATTTAGGCTAAATCCGGGGCTGTCTCAAAATTTGATCAACGTGCTCATAGGTAAAGCCAACTTGCGTGGGAGTGGTTTTTAATTGTATAAAATGCGAGCAATTTGAAAATCATGAAACTTATCGAGTTATGCGCCGTATCGTATCATTATCAGTGGAAAAAATTTAAAAAAGTTTGAAGCATATTGTCACGTCACGATGCTCACAAACCGGAGATCTCCGTGGATATGTGTGATCACATGTGGAGATCTCCGGTTTGTGAGCATCAGTCGCGACGTTTCAAACTTTTTCAATTTTTTCCACGGATACGATACGATACGGCGATAACTCGACAAGTTTCATGATTTTCGAATTGCTCGTGATTTTATACAATTAAAAACCACTCCACGCAGTAGCGGCGCTGTTCCGTGAGCACGTTGATCAAATTTTGAGACGCTCTCGGATTTAGCCTAAATTTACACTAAGAAACAAGGATAACATTTTTGAACGAATGTAATCCATTATTCGATGCACTGTAGCTCAAATCGACATTTTTTGAAAAATTCAACAAAAAAATAAACTATAGAAATATGCCAAAAGGCAATGAAAATATCCCAAAGTTAAACATGTTGTTTGTGTAGTGTACTAAAGCTTCAAAAAATTAGTGGCAAAAACAATAAAAAAATTGTTTGCCGAGTGTTTAGGTTGGCACTCTAAAAATAGATTCTTTGCCGAGTGCCGATCACGACACTCGGCGAAGAAAATTAACTTTGCCGAAAGTGCCGCAGATCCGCACTCGGCAAAGCCGCCTTATCTTCACCCGCGCCCGGCCGCGTGCTCATTTCTCTCATTTCTCACCTCTCTCCTCACCGCGCCGCCTCCCGCTGGCCCGCCTCCCGGCTCCCTCGTCTCGTGCCCTGCCTCCCGCGCCCGCCCGCCTCCCGGCTCGCCTCGTCTCCGCGGCCCCGCCCCCACGCCCGCCCGCGCCTCCCGCGCCTCCACGCGCGGGCCCGCCTCCCCGGCTCCCTCGTCTCGGCGGCCCCGCCTCCAGCGCCGGCCCGCCTCCCAGCGCCTCCCGCGCCGGCCCCGCCTCCCCGCGTCTCCGCCCCGCCTCCTGACAGGTAGTCACCAAGTGCTTCACCCACACGTTTACAGCGAGCTTTAGTTGGATTTTGTCGTTGTGTACCCAAATAATCAGCTATGCTAATCAGTGCCAGTGGTAAACCACCACATTTAGTGAAGATGCTTTTTGAACCATCGACCAGGGCAGGTGAAGGTGCAGGTTCGGTTTGATAACCATTGACATTTCTCCAGAATAGTTGCTCTGAATCATCACCACCCAGACCCCCCATTGTGTACACATATCTGTCTCCGCGAGAGCTGCAGGCTTTGGCGACCGATCGGTCGCTTGTGGTCACAATTATTCTGCTACCCTTGTCATTTCTAGGGAATGCATGTTCTATATCTTTCCAGAATATGGTCGGCTGCAAGTCATCAATAAAGACCAAGTACCTAGCAAAACATATTGAAAATACACTACTCAGGAGAACTTGCATACAAACTGCACATGTTTTATTTTCATCACAGGCAGTTGTGCAGCATATACCATGAATAAAATTTTAAGCTAAAATATGAGACAATATATAATAAGGGCTACAACATTATAGAATGTAATTTTAGCCAATAATAATATCCTCTTTGCATCTTCCTGTGTGATGATCAGGACTTTGAGAATGTATAGCTGGCAGTTTCAAGCCTCTGTGCAGAATTTTGGAAATTTAAATCTCAGCGTGATTGTTTAGCAGTGGAGCTAGTGATTACAATCTTGCAATTGAACCTCTATATAATCGGGTAAATTGAAAATCTGTTATAATCTGTCAATTGATGAAATCTGTGAATAACCTGGTAAATGGGATTGTATTGGAGAATTTGTGATTAATTGGTAACCATCTATAATCAGTCAGCTTTCAAGTTGTCAAAGTTTACTAAAGTAATTCATGCACTAATTTTTAAAAGCGGCATTATTAAGTTGCATTTCTTATTTAGGAATTAAAGATACAAAATGAAGAGGAGCTAGACATTGTTTGTTATGTCCTAAGATGCTATATTATTTTATTTTTGCTATGTGTTTTTTTATTATATTTTATGTTGAAGTATTTTTGCTAAAATTTCATGTCAATGAAGTATTTATGGCTTATTTTTTTGTTATGTTCTGATGTGGGTTGAAATTAACGTCTTTAAGATGTTAAACTATTAGAATTTGACCTAGATCCGTCTCTGTATGTACTTCTTGGCTATTAGCTTGTGTCATGATGGGATTGTTCGTGTGGTTGGTACAAAGAGTTGTTAGGGTCGTTTTACTGCCCGTTTCTTGCTAGTACTGATCACTTGATCAGGTCGATCGTTTCCAAGCTAGTAGTACGTACTAATAGCAGTAGCACTACCACTCATGCATAGTGATGTGAACCTGCCTTACCATAGGGTTGTGTGTGTATATGATTGATGCAAAACTTGGGCGTCTGCGCGTTGGTACCGTAGATGATCGTTCATGTCATTTGTCCATGTTTGCTAGAATTATGATGCACCTAATATAAACATGGCTGAGGCGTTAGGAGTTTGGACGGCCTTGGAGTGTACTGTGCAATGATGTTTGACTCGTACTAACAAAGCTAATTAAGCTAGATCTATATATACAAAGCTAGCAGTCAATGTATTTAAGTTGTGTCCGGAACGGGCCGGCACATCAATGCCACCCTGGGCCTTCTGATTCGGCAGCACCACCCTGGCATGGTCACCTACGCCTCGGTGACTTCGCCGCCCTGGACGTGGGACCACTTCTACGCCGCCGAGGACAGCGAGTTCGGCACCGTTGCGGCGCGGATCAAGGCCGAGTTCTGGGTGAGTCTTCATCGCACTAAATTGGTCAATACTACGCATTCATTGGTCATTCTTGAAATAATGAAACGATACATGATGTCTCAGATGCGGGACTTCTTCAGTCGCGACGAAGGGTTTGAGGACGGGCGCGCGAGTGCGGGACAAGGTCATGTAGAGGTCCCGACTCTCGGACTGCACCACGAGACGCGGCTCCAGTGCATCATCAACTCTGCGCCGACGTCCTTGGTCAGTGGTGAGGAAGGCCGATGCCGAGGACCGGGGCGCCACCAAGGAGCATACCTCTCGGTAAGTCTGAAACATTATATCGACTCCTTCAATGAAGAATAGGTAGGCTTCATTTCATCTTCGACATATCAATAACTTGATGGTATGCGGCAATGTCTGATTGAGTGCGCGAGCACCGCCTCTGTTTGGAGGCCATTGTGGGATGATGGCTCTCGGAGGAGTGGGCGGAGAAGCACAACATCCATGGGGATCGCCGCTGCAGATGGGTGGGCGCCACACCACCAAGGCAACCGAGCCTCAGCCGCGTACGCCCAGACATGGGTAATCTTCTTTGTGTTTTCATCTTTATTTATTTATTCTAACGCTCAATTCTCATTACTTGTAATCATCTTTGTGTTTTCCTCGCAGTCCCAGGCGCACAAGGCGAGAATGCAACGAGTTCATGGCGACGCCTGGCACACAAGGGCAAGGCGGCGGCCGAAGTCACCTACAACCCGGCGGACGGGCGAGGCGTACACCAACGCGGCGTCCACGGCAAGCTTAGCGAGTACACCTCGGCGCCCGCTAGCGCCATGGGGAGGACTTGATCCGCCACTGACCCGGACAGACTGAGACCTCCGATGAGGTGGGAGGAGGGGAAAAGACGGCCGTCTTGGATGGCGGACGGCCTGATCGACTCGCCTCTGTTCCCACCTCGCCGAGATTCGAGCAAGGAGCACGAGCTCCTCCTCCCATACGCTCTCAGCAGAGCTCACAGCAGCAGATGGCGGAACTCGAGTTAATCTTGTTTTATTAAATGCGTTCATTGCTTTTACACATCTACCTTGCCTTTGCATTGTTTAAACATTACTGGTGGAATGTTGCAGCCGACTTGCGGAGGTTGGAGGCCCATGACGGCCCAAAGTGAGGCCCACCGGCTGGAGATGGAGGCTGTACAAGCCCAGAGGGCGGCCGAGGGGCAGAGGCTGCAGGACATGTTCAGCTTCATGGCGAGCCTTGATCCTTGCAGTGTGGTCGTGCCCGATCGCCGCTCGCTCGGTTGTGGCTCCTCCTCCTCTCTGTAGGGACTCGGTGAGTATATATGGTTGTTTATTCCTTTAGCTTGTGCGGCCCTCCTGTAGATACTCATGAATTCGCTTCTCTTTTGTGCAGCCACAGTCGGCGGGTTCGAACCCGACTCCTCGAGGTGGCCCTTCTCCACAGGCCAGGTTGCCAACCGCCCTCCTCAAGGTGGCGATTCACACTCGGGTGGGGAGGTGGCGATGGTTCCGTTTATTTGTTTCTTTTCATGTTGTATGGACTTGTGTTAGACTTAGCCTTATGTTGGACTACTACTAGAGACATATATATATTGTGATGGATATTGTCATGGATGATGCGAATGTATGTGATGGATTATGGACAATGGATTTGTATGTGATGTATTATGGATGGTGGATGTGTATGTGATGGGTTATGGATGTGTATGTGATGGAATATGGATGTGTATGTCATATATCTGTCTTTGTGTGTTGATATATATATATGTGATTTCTTTGTTTGTCTTGATGGAAAGCAAAAACCAAAAAAATAGCATTTTCCCTCTTTGCGAGTGCCACACTCAAGAAAGAGGGCTTTGCCGAATCTCGTGATCATGACACTCGGCAAAGCCGGAAAGCGAAACCCAAATTCGGCTTTGCCGAGTGCAGAGTATGGCACTCGGCAAAGCCGGGAATCAAACAATTTCCGACTTTGTTGAGCCATGGCACTCGGCACAATTTTTTTAAAAAAGCGAAAAAATTCTTTGCCGAGTGCAAGAGTATGGCACTCGGCAAAGAATTTTCAAATAAAAAAGAGAAAAAATTCTTTGCCAAGTGCCGCTGAGGTGGCACTCGGCAAAGAGGCCGTCAGAGTTGACGTCGGATTTTTTTTTGCCGAGTGCTGACGTGACACTCGGCAAAGGCTTTACCGAGTGCCCGATATGTGGCACTCGGCAAAGAAACTTTTGCCGACGGGTTCTTTGCCGACTGCTTTTTGTCGAGTGCGGCACTCGGCAAAGCCTTTGCCGAGTGCAATAGGGGTTTTGCCGAGTGCCCTAAGCACTCGGCAAAGAGCCCATCTGCGGTAGTGTTGGGGGCATAGATGATGTAATCTTCGAATTTCTTTATTCTCTATATTTTATTTGAACTTCCTCTCCCCTCTTTGCTGTTCTTCTTCAATTTTCTCCAGAGTACTTGTAAAACTACTTTGGTGTTATCAAAGTACAGAAAAATCGGGAGAGGTCGGTAACCCACATCTGCGTATCTTTCGGCTACATGTCGGCACATTGATTGATTTAATGGATCTCGTAGTTAACCGTCGAGGCATGGCCGGCATGATGCATCCACGCCGTGGTCGGGACACGTGTCAAACAGTCGTGCATTTGACCGGCCGGTCAAATCATCAGACGCATGTGCGCGCGATATTAATTTGCTCGCTCATGTGGCTAAAAGTTAGTGGCCAACACAAGTGGATTTGTCATAAACTAACTATGGCCATCAAGATAGCTAAATCTAAGCTTATCTGATGATTGCATGGCCGATAGTGCAGTCAGAGCAATGTATCATCTCCTTAGTAAGGATGAATTTAAACTTATTTTTTATGAGATTTAAAAATATGACGATACGTGTAAGTTAGAAATATAAAATAAAAAAGATTTTGCTTGTTCGCGTGTGTATTAATTTTGAACATTGCGTAATAAAAGAAATTAATATAGAAACCCAAAACTAATCTGTCGATTGCAACTATCATGTGAAGGATAAAAACCGAACCGTCCTTGAGGGGTTTGAAGGATGTTTTAATGCCTAATACCAATTACTCTACTGAAACCCAAAACATTACCACCCGTCATACATCAGAATTCAGAGGTATCTAAAATGGCAGCAGAAAATAAAAGATACACAGAAAAAGAAATAGATAAATAAAGGTAAGGTGCCCATATAATACGACAATCCACTTTCGTATGCACATGATTTGTATACTAATTTTATGGCAGATTGTTCACATAGGAAAATCTACATAGCCAATCTCATCTAGAACTGTTGTTTCCTTGAAATATAAAAACAGCTGAACATACGTTCTCCTTTAATAACATATTTGGTTTAGATGAAATTCTGTTTTAACAGCTGAGTCTTTATGGTTATAACCTCTTGGTAAAAAAAAAGGGTATTGACCTGATCCTTTGTCCTTTGAGGTATCATAACATTTGAGAACATTGTTGAGAAAAAAATGCTTCTCATTGCAATATGATCTTTTAATTCTATTTGTCCAATGTACATGTACCATATCAACATGGTATGCAGTATGTTTCGGATTACAGAACTAGGTGTATCATCTCAACTCAGAAATTACATGCTGAAGATATTTGAATGATTTTGTGTAGCTGATGAAACCCATAAACAGTGACTACATCAATGTACTTCTCATCAGGATTGTACAGATTTTCTCTCACCGCGGCACTTTTTATCCTCTTTGCATGGATGAAGACCTGTGCAAGGTACATAATTTCATCAGATTTTTCTATCCAGTTAACTTAAGCTGTTTAGTATTGACCAGGAGATTTTAATTCAATTACCTTGTATGGCACCCTTGTGATGCCTCCTTTGGGCGATGTTAAATCCAAAGGCCTATCACTGTGGAAGGCAATCTTTTCAGTTGAAATGAAAATCATTCCAGCTATTGGGCCAGCTGTGGTTGAAAGATAACACTGGAAAGCATTCAATAGCTTCTCATCTTTCTTGACTGGAAAGTATTGTCTGAAGACTCTGTCAATGCCGCCAACTTGGAGAACCTTTGCACCCAATCTCAATTTCCCTTTGACAGTTTCTGAAATTTTCGGTCCTAGAGTAACTGCAAGGTAAAAGATTTATTGGCGATGAGGATTGTTGCCTAATTAATGTAACACAGCCTCTAGTAGGGAAAAGTAGATAATAGATTGAATACTTACTGTGTTCTTTGAAGCCCTGCAAATACTTACTGTGCTAGATGATGACCAAACGAGAGGACAAAATGAAGAAATAATAATTCTCTGTATTAGAGATGCGTCTGTCTGGACCTGATCATAAAAGTACCTAATCCAGGTAGGGAGGGCATAAATGGGATTTAAACATAAACGAGAGGGCTGAACACTGGGATGATTAGATAAAGCATAAATGGACAAGCATTCTGCAATTGTCAATTTACAAATATTAACAATTGCAGACGACATCAAAGTCCCTGCCATATTATGAAAGAGCACCAGTATTCAGTGACATAACGCCCCTGCCATCTTTAAGAGTATATTTAGCAAAATGAGCATCAGTATTCAGTGACATACCGCACCAGTATTTGTGAAGGTAACTCAAAAGTAGGATTATCAATATGATTTAAACTTGCAAAATGGAATGCCATGCAAATTGGTTTCTCATTATTCTAACATAACATACAAAATGGAATGCCATGGTATCAATGTTGCTAAGTATTCAGATTCAGATTCGCATACTTTTGCTCAAGTGAACATCTATACAAAATGGAACAAACTTCGCAATACAAGTGAACATCTCCAGAAGAGAGTCTTTATCTGTTTCAATAACATCAGATATTCAGTTTCACATCAATGAGCACTAATGAGCATCAGAGCATCACACCAATGAGCACCAATGAGCATCAGAGCATCACACCAAACCGGCAGATTCACAGAGGGGAGCCGGCGGCGGTGGGGAGCACATTGGGGAGCCGGATGAACCATATACAGATTCACACAATCAACATACAGATGAACCATATATAGATTCACATACCAGATTCACAGAGGGGAGCCGGCGGCGGTGGGGGAGCCGGCGTCGGTGGGGGGAGGAGATGGGAGGCGGCCGTGGTGAGGAGGAGAGGAGGCGGCGTGCGGGGGAGGAGCTGGGAGGCGGCGTCGGTGGGGGAGGAGATGGGAGGTGATGGAAGCTGGCGGCGTCGGGTGGAGGAGATGGGACTCGGCGGCTGAGGGGCAAGAGAGGGGAGGCGGTGCCGGTGGGGGAGGAGAAGGGCGGCGTCGGGTGGAGGAGATGCGAGGCAGATGGAAAGGAACCGAGCCGTCGGTGGGGGAGGAGATGCGAGGCGGCGCCGTCGGGTGGAGGAGAGAGGAGGAGGCAGCGGTGGGGGCGAGAGAGGGGAGGCGGCGCCGGTGGTGGAGAAGATGGGAGGCGGCGATGTCGGGGGAGGCGACGGGAGGCACCGACTGTGGGGGAAAGAGAGGGGGAGGGGAGGGAGGGGAAGCGGCGGTGGGGGCGAGAGAGGGGAGGTGGCGCCAGTGGGGGAGGTGGCAGAGGAACGGGGGAGGCGACGGGAGGCGCCGCTGTGGAGGCAGGAGAGGGGGAGGGGAGGGAATGTGGGAGCGACAGGAGAGGAGGGGAGGGGAAAGGATCGTGAGAGGAGGGGAGGGGTTAGGAAAGGGTGAAAAAAAAAAGAGAGATTCATGTTTATATACTAAATGGCATTTTGGGGGTAATTTTAGCGAACTTTAGTGACAATCAGTTATTATATTCCGCAAAAGCCAAAAAAAGCACCTCTTCCTTGGCTTATGACTTTTAGGTTTAAAATGGCTTAAACTTTTTATAAACTAGATAAAAAAGCCACCGTTTGTTTAGGCTTAGGCTTTTTGGCTTATAAACCAGGCAAAAAGCCTAAACAAACAGGACCTGAGCAGGGCTCAGCCTTTCAAGCTCCACTTAAATTTTAAGTTTTAGTAGAGTAATTTAATGTCCGACCATTGTACTTCCGTCCAGCTCAGCAGAGATACCTTAGCATTGTACTTGCATCCCTACTCTATTTTTTTTATACTGAATCCGTCCCTGAATTCAAGCACATTACTTAGCTGCCATCGATGTTTCTATTATAGCCAATATATTGTGGCAGAGCATGATGTTACCGCGATGAATGCACAAAGCCAAATTCTCGAATAGAACAATTTTTTTTTCACCCGCACAACAAAGCACACGCGCGCGCGCACACACACAGAGAAAAAGCTAGAGTTGGGATTGACGCAGAAGATCCTTCTCGCCCCCGCCGTGGAGGCCACGGTGCTGGTGGGCCCCGCCGTGGGTGCGTGCGTCCTCTGCCATTTCTGCGGACGCACGGTTGTAGCCTTATCTGTTTGATTTCATCTCAAATGTCTCGTCTCATCTCATCTCATCCTCTTCTTTTTTTCCCCCCTCACTCTCTCTCTAGTGTGCTCATAGCTAATTGCTTCATAAGTGCGAACGTGACGTGATGCTGCCGGTGGGCGGCGTCGTGTCGGCAACTGCCACACACACACACGCGCGCGGACATACTTGATATAGTATATGTATCTATGTATCTATGTACATTAGATCAGTGGCGTTGACAGGATTTAAAGTATGTGAAATCAAATATAAAGTTTTTCAATTTTTGTAAGGTCAATTCTCTTAAATGCTATAGATTTCATAGAAATTCTTATAAGTATAGGGCTATTTTTTTGTAAAAAAACTGTGAGGTCAATTAATTCTTATAAGTATAGAGCTGTTTTGTAAAGAGTTGTGGGGTCAACAACTTATGTGTGGTTCCGCCACTGCACAAGATGCAGTGGAGTTTATTTGGTCGTATGTGTAGATGCATGCACTGCCGAGAAAATAAAATACATACTATCTATTGATTCTATAAAGATATTGGCACCGCTTAGAACGCGGGAATTAAAAAAAAAACATAGGAATAGAAAAACCGGAGGAACTAGGGTGGCATGTCAAGTGAAAGGAATTGTGCCGAATTACCCTTCACAGGGGAAAAAAACACAAAAACCCATGAATTCGGTGAGACGTTGCATTGCTCGATAGACAAAAGGAAAATTTCCATGAGGTTGGACCTCATAACCTCATGTTTACCTTCCTTCAAATTTCCCCTAGAACGACCCATTTCATAGGAATTTCATGGAAATCATCAGGGTTTATTCCTTTATTCCAACGGATCACATAAGAAAAAGTTTTCACAGGATTCAATTCGTACAAAATCCCCCCACCCCAAAAAAATCGTCATGGTTTGGCTGAAAGTTACCTCCATTTTGTGACCCAAACCAAGCTACAGACTGTTTCTTTTTCTTAGGGCTAGATGAAGCTAAAACAAAAAAACTGGCTTCAACAGCAAGACGACCAATTAATCGGAGGATGCTCTTGTGAAGGCAATGCTACATTGACAAATTAATACAAGATGATCAATTTCAGCAACTCAACAAACGTCAAATACTCCATAGTCCTCTGATGAATATAGAAAATAGTATATACTAGTGCAGATGCAGAGACCCTAGCAATGTGCTACACCACAAATTTGCATCACAACTACTCGAGCAAGCCGAAAGGGACATGGCCCCCCCTCCTAAATTATTTGAGACATGGAAAGAGATGCCCAGCAAACAAAAACAAACAAGAACTAGTCTGAATTAACTAATCAATCTCACCTCCAATCCAATCTAATCACACACATTAACATACATAACAAGCTCACTTGGATTTGGCATTTGGGCACTATAAATTGCAACCCCCTCCAACCCAAGCCTCGCAGCCATCCTGAACGTCCAGCCACAACCAAAGCAAGAGCTACACATTACACAGCACCTGAGGCTTTAAGCTAGAGAGGGAGAGTCGTTGCAGTTTGCTGCTAGCGACTAGAGAGAGATGGAGATGTGCATGGACGACAAGTGGAAGCTGTCCAAGAAGGGCAGCCGAAGGTCGGCGGCGGTGGCGCCGGCGGCCGGCGGGAGCCCAGCAGGTCTCAAGGGCCCGGCGTCGAGGGCCCCGGCCCGGCTGGCGAGCCTTGTGAAGGAGCAGAGGGCCAGGTTTTACATCATGCGCAGGTGTGTCACCATGCTCGTGTGCTGGAGGGACTAGACAACTCTTAGGGCAATGGGCTAGTATTGGGTGTGCTTCTGAACGGATCGCAGATTGAGTCCTTTCGGCCATGTGAAGAGATATTTGTCATGTTTTTCTCTTCTTTTTTCCAGTACTGTTTTTAGCTTCTGGTTTCGCAAGTCTGAACAAGGCATCAGCACAGATGTTAAATTTAACCAGGGGGCATTGTAGGAGAGAAAAGCCATATAAAAA
Organism: Hsuehochloa calcarea; assembly: GCA_036346395.1. Taxonomy (NCBI): domain Eukaryota; kingdom Viridiplantae; phylum Streptophyta; class Magnoliopsida; order Poales; family Poaceae; genus Hsuehochloa; species Hsuehochloa calcarea. Next base: position 29,615,321 of record CM070616.1, read on the forward strand.
CTGGGGGGAAAACGCATGGAGGAAAATCGGGAAGAATCTGAATGAAATAGTACAAGGGAGAAATTTGTCTGAACTCGACACAACAATGACTTGTAACTAAGAAAGCATACGTTACAGCTCAGCATCCAGTGTGTAAAAGCCCAATATTTCGTCTGCTAGGTTCGGTGAGTCAGGCACAAACAATCGATGGGCAACCAGTAAAGGCATTTGTCGGTGTTTTAGAACTGATCTTACGTGATGATTGTTTGATTCGGAGGGTCTTTAAGACTCAAATCACGCAGAGAGAACAACACATGGATTTTTATACAGGTTCAGATCTTCTCGAAAATAATAACAACCCTACTCATGTGTAGTTATATTGAGTATGCTTGTTACAGATCAAGAGAAAGACTGGAATGCAATGTCTTGTGCTTCTGATCGTCATCCCTTTCTTTGCCGTTTGGTGATTCCTCCTTTTATAACGTGCTTGGGTGACAATCTCTCCAGCTCAAACGGCGTATCAATACTTCAGATGATGGCGTTGTTACCGGAGATTACTGTTGGAGAAGTAACATTCTCACGTCGCCAGACAGTTATCACCAGGACATAGAGATTAATCATGCAGTTATTCCAGAGAATAATGACGTATACTGACTGTTTAAATGCCCTAACAATTGGGCCTACTTGTCTGTAAGTTTGATCGATTATAGGGTGGTCGTAACTGACTTAGTCGTAGAAGGACTTACGACCATGAGGTGATTATAGAAGAACTTATGATCTTGTGCTAGTCGTAGAAGAACTTACGATTATGGGGCTGTCATAGCTGATCTGGTCGTAGAAAGACTTACGACCATGAGGTGATCGTAGAATAACTTACGATCATGAGTTAGTCGTAGAAGATCTTACGACTCTAACTTCTCCCTTATAAAACATTAAGGGGTATACTCAAGAACCATATAATAACGTCATTATCCATAATAAGGATTACAGATAAATAATTAAATGAAGATTTCTAGATCCTCGTCATCTCCCCCCCAGCTTCAAGTGAAGATACCTACTTAGGAAAGAAGAGTTCGATGATCTTACAACGAGAAGATAGTCATAGAAAGGTGGTCGAAGGAAAGACTTTTCGACTAGTATTTCATTTGACCACAAACAGACTTGGTCAAGAAGTTTGCAGGAAACCTTACGACTACAATGTGGTCGTAGTATGGTAATCGAAAGTAACTCCTTTCCGACGAGTGTTTCATTTGACCAGAAAAAGACTTGGCTAAGAAGGTAGTTTGCAGGAAACCTTACGACTACAATGTGGTCGTAGTATGGTAATCGAAAGTAACTCCTTTCCGACGAGTGTTTCATTTGACCAGAAAAAGACTTGGCTAAGAAGGTAATTTCACTTGATGTGTAAAGACAAACTCAATTTTCTCGAACAAACAAATTTGAGAATCTGAATCTACTCTCGTAGACCTGTCTGTTGGAGTGGTTCCCAAAGAGGTGGCAACTGTTGGGTTGCCAGCTCTCTAACCCAAGTGCGTGGTTATAAAAACTTATCGTGGGTACGATTGTAGGGTTCTTACTTTTTCCAATCACTCCAACTGTTCATCAAGCTTTTGTATTCTCCGCCGCCAACCAAACCATACGCCTCCAAGCCTCCTCGCCTTGAGAAATATGGCCAGAGCTTCTTCCCGGTGGGCCGAATCGGAGATGGACGCGACCAAGATGAAAGCTCTGGTCACCGCTCAGAAGATCCCAAAGGAGTTTGTGAAGTGGATTGAAGCTTCTGGACAACATTGACCCTCGGGGGAGATTGGGCAGATTCTCGTCTTCCAGGCGTACTGTGAGTGTGGCCTTTGATTGCATGTTCACCCTTTCCTCCCGCTTATACTTGAACACTTTGGGGTGGAATTAGTGAACCTTGTTCCCAATTCCATCACAATGTTATGTGTATTCGTATACTTGTGTGAGGCTTACATGGGGATTCCAGCAGATTTAGAGTTGTTCTAGTATTTTTACGGGATGACCCGGCTGGCGCGAGTCGCAGGTAGCTGTAGTCTGAAGCTCCACGATGGGAAGTCAAAGGAGTATATTCAGATGCTCATCCGGTCATCATGGCCGAGATGGAAGAAGAGGTGGTTCTACTGGGAGACGAGCAATGAAGACAACCTCTCTTTCGTCGGGAACGTCGTTGAAAATATTTCTTACTAGGATTCGACTCCCAAGGATCTTGGCCAGATCGCCCCCTACATTCAAGCCATCAAGGACTTGAAGGATGAGGGGCTCATCGGTTGGCACGTGGTGAAGGATTTCATCACACGCCGCATTAGCCCTATGAAGAAACGAGCACATCTCATGTGGAAGTACTCGAGGTCGCAAGACCCGACTAGAGATTATGAGCAGGGTAAGTAAACCTTCAATTTAGCTATCTTTCTATTGATTTTGAACTTGGTTATTGAAGGTTTATTTGCTCCTGCAGATCTCTCACAAGCGGAAATTGACGCTCGGGTCAAGTGAAGAATTTAGACTCGCCATTATGTGTTAATAGAGTATTTTGGTGATTAATGATATATATAAATATGAGACTAACACCTTTCATTGATTAATGACAAATCTACTTGTGAGACTAACTCTCTTATCTAGTATGATTTTGTGTAGTCTCGTTTGGATATAGAAAGGTGAAAACTATGGAGGTATACATTCGATTTTATACTATTATATATTGTTGCATTCCTCGGATCTAAAATATAGGTTGAACACCACCAAAAATTTAACTTGAATATGTGCATATGTTCTTATTACACATTTGTGTATGCACACATTTAGGGGGAGTTCACTCTATATTTTGTGGTTTTATTAGTATTGATCCATATTCCATTCTCCACACATACTTGGGATCTCTACTTTGAAATATATCCTTGGAGTATATATAACTTGTGTAGTTCTTGTATACTCATGTTGCTCTATGTTGATTTATCTACATTCAATTTATGTGCAATTGAAGTGGTTATCATCAATTACCAAAAAGGGAAAGATTGAAGTATCTTGTCCCACCATTATGAGTTAATAGTATAGTGTAGTAATTAATGATAATTATTTTGTGAAACTAACATTTTCCATGAGTTGGATGATTAGGTTATGTTCCAGGATGATGAAGATTTTGGATGACATCATGAGTTAATCTTCATCTTGTTAAGACTCGGGATGAAGGAAATCATCATGTGTTGATGATATTCAAGACAAGATCCCGAAGTGAAGAAGATCATCATGTGTTAATGATATTGAAGTAAAGAGCTTGAAGTAAAGGAGATCATCATGTGTTGATGATTATCAAGTCAATGACCCAGATTTGAAGTGAAGATGTGGGTCATCAAGCTTCAAGAAGATGTTCAAGGCAAAGGTATGACTAGTTAGGGCTAATGATGTGTGCCTAGTCTTTTACCGGTCTTGGTGTTTGGTTGGTAGACCGGATTGCTAGTTTAGGCTGCCGTACTATTAAAAGGGTCTTGACCAGTAGCTTGAGAGTGTCATGGTTGATAGCTCGTCGTGCTTGCTCTAGCTCTCGTTAGCATGTTGTCAATATTTGCAAATGTGTTTTGCAAGTAGTTGAGGCTCATGCATAATCCTTGTAGCATGTGACTTTAGTTTGTGAATGTGTTTTGCAAATGGGTTAAGTCCATGTACCTTATTCCTTGTAGCATGATTATAAAAGTTAGCAAATGTGTTTTGTAACTTGTTGATAATCTCGCCTTTAACCCTTGTTTGCATATTGCATCAATTGGCAAACGTGTTTTGCAAATTGAATTGAAGCAATTGCAAAATAATTTTTTTTGTTTCCTGGACCGGACTGACCGCCATGTGTTGGTCGGTCTGACCGGGGTTCCGGTCAGGGTCGCGCGGTCAGCCTTTTCCAGAAGATGTGTTTTTCTGGATTTGTTGTTTTCTCTGTAGAGCGGTCTGACCACAGTTGTAAGACCGGACTGACCAGACCTCCGGGTCTTGGACTCGGTCAGCTTTTTCCAGAAGGTGTGTTTTTCTGGATTTGCTGATTTTCGTTGGAGCGATCTGACCGGCACATGCGGATCGGTCTGACTGCTGGTCAGTCTGACCGACCATTGGTTGGCGGTTAGACCGGATGTCCAACGGCTAGTTTTGTAGCCGTTGGAGGAAGCGTGGTCTGACCGGCCATATGCCTGCGGTCTGACCGGCCTTCGCTGTTTTTCAGAAGAATCTCTCACTAACGGCTAGTTTTTGTGTGTACCATAAATATCCACCTTGGCCGGCCTTGGGTGAGGTTGCTGGAGCTGGTGCCATTACCCATTCCCTTGAGCAAAGAGTAAGCCCTCTCATCTCTTATGTTCATGTGTTGCACTTAGTGACCTTAGAGAGTAAACCCTAAATGCATGTGTTGCATTAGGTAGTGGATTGTGTATCCATTGAGCTTAGACACTTGATTCATTCAAGTGAGCGTCTCCGACTTGTTACTCTTGGTGTTTTCCGACACCTAGACGGCTTGAAGGAGTTGCGCCGGTGATTTTCTTAAAGAAGGTTGTGAGAAGACCCGAGCAGTTATGAGTGGTTTGGTGCTCGCCATCTCGGAGTGGAGGAAGAGCAACCCTGAGTGGATCGATGTGCTGGTTCGTGTTGTGAGAATCGGTCCAAGTGGTTGGACTTACTTCGGAGGTGTTGGCTCAATTGAGGAGTTGGTCCAACGCGGTTGGGCTTACCTGGACGTGGATTAGGGGAGACCGGCAAGTCTTCGAACACCACAGTAAAATATTATTGTGTCATTGTGGTTTGTTCTGTTGTGCTTTACTATTGCTATTTACATTCCCTATATTAAATTGCTTATGTCTTTGTATGATTACTTTCATTCTCAATAGTCTATTATTGTTGGTGCACTTAGTAAAGACTAGTTGATTTATGTTTTAATTATGTAAAATCAATTTGTTGTTAGCTTCCGCATTAAAAATAGGTTTTAGCCAAAGAGATTTTTAAAATCTCCTATTCACCTCCTCTCTAGTCGGCCTCCTCGTTCTTACAAGTGGTATCAGAGCTTGGTCTCTCATTTATTAGACCTAACAGTCTAGAGAATAAAGGATGGCGACTAGTGATATAGTGCATCTTGGTGAAACACTTTTATTTGATGGCACAAATTATACCCAATGAAAAATCCACATGTTATGTCATTTTAAGGTCATGAGCTTAAAAATATGGTGAATTGTAGAAGTAGACTTTTCTTCTCCATTACATCATCTTGCTCCAACTATTGAGGAAGTGAAATGTTTACATCTCGACGCTCAAGCAATTAACACTTTATTTAGTGCTTTAGTGTAGAAGTGTTCGATAAGGTATGCAATCTCGAGAGCGCTCATGAGATGTGGACACATCTTCAAGAACATTATGAAATATCCACCTACACTAGTGAGGAGTGCACAAAAGAATGGATGTCGGGAGAAGAATGCTCAATCTCCAACTCCGACGATGATGAGTCCACAAGCCCCTCCACATCAACTCATTACTTTATGGCTAAAGGTAATAAAGAGGTAAATAACGATGAGCCTTCATATGATGAGTTGATGGATATCTTAGAAGAGCTAAATTAATATTTAGAAAAGGAGAAATCTAAATTCAAAGTTTTGAAGAAAGAGTATGTCTCACTTCAAAATAATTATAATGTTCTAAAATATGAACATGAAACCCTCCTCCAAAATGAGATATATAAGTCTAAGGTGGATATAGGCATTGCATGTAATTTATTAGATGATATGCCATGTATAGCTTCTAACTCTTGCATTTCATCTAAGGCTAGCACATCCACCTCTTGTGATGATTTGCTAGATATGTCTTATAGCTCTAGTGAAAATACTTCTACTTCCACTATGCATGTCGATACTAACCTTGTAAAGGAAAATAAAGAGCTCAAGGTCCAAGTCACAAAATTAAAAGTTGACTTGGAAAGAAGCTACAAAGGGAAGGCCACTCTTGATGATATATTGAGCAAGCAAATACGCTTGCAAGATAAGAGTGGTATTGGCTACACTTCCAAGAAAAGGGAGAATAGCAAGATAAGGCACAACACAATACATACGAAGAAGTATGTCAAGTGTTATGGATGCAATGGGAAGGGCCACTATGCCTCGGTGTGCCCAAGTCAAATGGATGTCAAGTCAAGACACTAAAAAATGAGGCAAGCCGGCAATGAGCAAGAAAAGAAGACAAGTAAGGGAAGCAAAAGCTCAACTTGCTATAATTGCCGGGAAAATGGACATATTGTTAACCAATGTCTCAAAGGTATCACTTCTAAGATAATCATTTATAATGATCATTATTTGCTTATGACTATGTGCTGGTACAACTGCAACAGGAGAAGGCGGAACTCTGCGAGCATGCAAAGAGGTGGTAAGTGTTGGAGATATGCCCTAGAGGCAATCATAGAGATGATGATATTTCGTTGTATCCATGATTTAATAAATGTTCCTTGAATATTGCCTTTGTGTTGATTAACAAGTATGTGACTTGTTTGTGAAACTCTTTACTTGTATGGTTATTCTAAAGTTGTCCCTAGTCGGAGTTCATGTGAGGACACACGTGAATGGTGGATTAGCACATGTATCGGTTGATGACTATGTTTCACAGGTCATAGACATGGAGATGTCAAACCAATAATGTGGACACATGTTTAGAACATGGGGTTGGACCGACCCAACATGAGACATAACAATTATACTTATGGTTCTCTCTACACAATGTGTACGCCTTGTCCTTAGACCTAAGATTGTCGCATGTACTTGAGATGTGAATCGACCTACTTAGGGGCTATCAAACGCTACTCGTAACTGGGTAGTTATAAAGGTAGTTTCGGGTTTGTCATGAAGCATCTTTGCGAGGCATGGTCGATCAAGATGGGATTTGCCCTCTCTATCCGAGAGAGATATCTCTGGGCCTCGGTGATCGGATCCGAAATGCATGGCCATGCTACTTAAGGTTAAGAGTTAACCTAGTAAGGATTCGGATCACAAGATCGAGAAAGAGTGGTCGACTTGGAGCTAAATAGAATATCGTGAGGCAAAGGGATTGGCATGTACATAACGTTGTGTTGGTTCGTCCGATATGATCTTTGTGTACGTTTAGGAGTTGGGACGTCTTGCTAGAGGCCGCTACCAACTATTGACCAAGTATGTATACTCGTGTCATGTCTAAACATACGTGAACCTAGAGGTCACACACTTAAGGGTGAAGCTTAATTCGAATTAGATCCGAATTAGATGGGCATTGAGTCCTAATGGGCCTCTATTAGTAGAAGCCCATTGTAAGGACGTCTATAAAAGGAGGGCAAGGCGCACGAGTTGGGTGAAGTTTTTCGTGACATCCTCAAACCACAGCGCCACCTCTCCACGCCCTAGTCGCTCGCGCGGATCTAGCGATCCGGCGTCGTCGCTTTCTCCGTGCGTGTGGATACCTTTGAGGCGCCGCATCGTAGCGTTTGGATGACGCAAGAGCGGAGTATGCACGTGGGACGCCGCAATGAGGACGAGAAGTAGTAGTACGACTACTCGCCCCGACGTCTTTGCATCAACTTAATCGACTACTTTGCCCGACGTCTTTGCATCGGTTTCGCACTGCGTCTAGTGGTAAGACCGTGATCTATAACTGCAGTGATCTTGGTTTACGGGTAGAAATTTTATTAATTTGCGCTAGTGTAGCCTACCCTTGGCCTTTCAGTAAGTCACTATTACTCGTAGTCGTTTATGTTTCGACCACTTGCAGTGTGCTTATGGGGATTATCATAGGGGAACTTACGACTATGTGCTGGTCGTAGAAGAACTTACGGCCAGAAAAATATCATTAAAAACTTACGACTAGATACTAGTCATAAGAGAACTTACGACCAGAAAATTGTCGTAGAAAAACTTACGACTACGTGATGGTCGTAGAAGAACTTATGACCAGAGAAATGTCGTAGAAAAAGTTACGACTGAGTAATGGTTGTAGGAGAATTTACGACAAGAGGATTGTCGTAGAAAAACTTACGACAAGGTACCGATCGTAGAAAATCTTACGACTGCTTGTCCTATGCTCATGTCTACTCTTTTCCTATGTAGGTTCAAGAGCGACGAAAAGTTCTTGGCCGATTCGCTCGACTACGAGAAGGTCGAGACGAAAAAGCTAAGGGAAGAAAAAGAGACCCTTTTGAAGAAGTTTTATGAGGCCAACTCTACAACTCAAAAGTTGGAGGGACAAATATACGGTAAGTGTTGAACTTAAGACCGCTTATAACCTTCTTTTCTTTTTCCAACCCTCATTCCTTTTTAGAAAAAGAGATCGAGATGGAGAAGCTCGAAACCGAGATCAAAGAAAAGACCATGATTGTTCACGAGATTTTCCGTATCTCCAAAGAAAAAGATCAGAGGCTAAGTCTTGGGAGGAACGATATGCAAAAAGCACCACCTCTCATGACGATGAAGTCAAGAAGTTAGATTATCGACTGGCAGGTAGACAAATATTTTCTGCGACTAGTTTTGTTTTTCTTTAGGGGTCATTCTATCTGACTAGCTTTATTCTTTTCAGAGCAAGCTGTCAAAACAAAACAACTTTGTGAAGCTTCGACTTGTAATCAGGAGGGGATGAAGTCGATGAAGATCAACCTTCAGGACAACATTTCTCTCCTTAACAATGTACTCGGTGGGCTACATGCTGAGGAGGTCTCTCCTCATGAAGACACGATGGTTGCTCACTTGAGTACCATTGGAAAACAAGTCGAGACTTTGCAAGAGTTGGTGACCACTCTAAAGACCAACCAAGCTGATTCGATAAAGGAGGTGGTCGAAGGAGGAATAAATTTTTTCGGTAAAACTTAAAGCTCATGACCCTAACTTTAATCTGCAACCAGTCAAAGCCGACTGCGACTCCTCTAAAGCAGAAGCGGAGCAGTTGATGGGAAATATGCAGTCGATCAGCAAGGAAGTCATGGAGGAGATGCAGATAGGATCTCCCTCATCAGAGTAGTTTGTAATAGGAGCATGTAAACATGCAAAGACAAGTAGGATGATATATATGATCCTTTCTTCTTCCTAAAAAATTAACTTGTCATGTAGTTAGTAACTCATAAGACAATGAAAGGAAAAAGAGAATAAAACTAATAATTGAAGTCATATTAATAACTTTATCCTAGCCCCGACTATTTTATTAGTTTATTTAGTTAGACTAAGTAAATAGTGTTAAATGTATTTTCTGAAAAAAGTGAGGTTTGGCTAACTTATAGTCTGTGATCCCGATTATCATGCACTAGTCGTAAGAGTAGTAACAAGTCGGCGCTAGGAAGTTCCTTATAGTGGGCAGGACCACGTGCAGAAAGGAAAGACTTAGATTAGGTAATGTTACCATCTCCGACTAGATTAATCAAATCAAGTGCGGATTGCTGGTAGACTGCTGAACAGATTAAGCCTTGATTTCTCTTCTCTTTGAGTAGGTTGATGTCATCCGCTCGAAGTTATTCTTGGGTAGAGTAATTGAAAGTTTCGACTCATATTGACTTGATCTTTAGTTCTAGTGGAAGCATGGCTTCGGCACAAAAACTAGAAAAATGTGTTTCACCTGTGGCCCGACTAGTAGTCGTACGAACTTCCCATAATACTGAGGGTAATTCTTGTACCCAAGCCCCTGAGCGCTTGACAAGCTGGTCGAAGACTCGAGTTTTGATTCCCTGCATTATTTGGTCATTCGCTCTTTCGACTGCTCCATTGCTTTGAGGATAGGTAATAAGGCATAACACACATTGATACCCAACTCGTCGCAAAATTCTTGAAATTTTGCGCTCGAAAATTTCTTACCATTATTTGTAATTATTCGACTTGGAACCCCAAACCGAGTAATCATGCATCTCATCATGAACCATTTTACTGCTTCCGTTGTTATCCCAGTCACAGGTTCGGCTTCAATCCATTTTGTGAACGTATCAATGGCGACAAAAAGGAACTCGAAACCTCCTAGAGCCTTTGGGAACGGTCCTAGGATATCGAGACCCCAGGTCGCAAAAGGCTAAGATAGAGGAATTGTATGCAATGTCTGAGTCGGTTGGTGTATCCGCCTGCTATGAAACTGGCATTGTGCACACTTCTTAACCAACTCTTTAGCATCGTAGAGGGCTGTTGGCCAGTAAAAACCTTGTCAAAAGGCCTTGTCAATCAGCGTTCTGTAGGAAGCATGAGTTCCACAAATGCCCCCATGTATGTCGTGAAGGAGGTTTAGTCATTCTCTCTGCGATATGCATCGCATGAGTACCCCTTGAGTGCCTCGTTTGTAGAGGACTCCTTCGACCAAAGTATACATTTTGGCCTTTCGGGATAAACGATCTGTCTCAAGATCATCATCGGGTATTGTACCCTTCTGAAGATACTCATAGATGAGATTCATCTAGGTATCCTCGTACTCTAGAGGGCTTGTCTCAATAGGAGTTGTCTCTGGTGTTTCGACTAGAGACGACTTTTGGAGTTGCTATAAGAAAACTCCTTTTGGTACTTGTGATCGGGAAGAAGTCATACAAGCAAGATGGTCTATGAGGAAATTATCCTTTCGAGGGATAAATTATACCTCAAAATCGAAAAATGCTTTTCTAGCTTTCGGACCTCCGATAAATGCCGAGACATGGTCGGATTAGAGCACTGGTACTCTTTTCGACCTAATTCACGACTAGTTGAGAGTCTCATCTCACAAGTAGTCGCCGATTCGTGAGTGCTTTCACAGCTCGTATGCCAGCCAGCAAACCTTCGTACTCTGCCACGTTGTTTGTGGCCTGAAAGTTTAATTGAATGACATACTTTAAGGTCTCTCCGGTAAGAGATTCCAGAACCACCCTAGCCACTTAGCCACTTAAAGTAAGTGACCTGTCAAAGTACATCGCCCCCGAGCAGGTGGGAGTAGTGGTGGGAATTGGGTCGTGCCGTGCTGGCACGGTATGGACCCATCGTGCTTCGGGCCGCGTCGTGCCATGCCGGCTCGGCCCGGTCACCCCGTCGTGTCATGCCGACCTGCCTTGCCTCCGGCCAGGCCCAGGCATGGCCCAAAGCCCGCCATGCTAGGACCTTGCCTGGACGGCTCAAGCCCAGCCCTAAGTAACTATAGACGCCTGGGAAGACGACAGCCACCGTCGTCGCCCATGAAAACAAAGACACTAGTGCGCCATCTATGCCCGCTCCCCCTCGCCATAGCTTTGTTTTCCTGGACGCCAAATTTCCTCCCACCGAACAGAAGTAGCTCGACCAGCCCAATATGGGAATTTGCCCTTTTGTCATCGTGTGAGTAACTAGGATGATAAGCGCACTACGCTGCGCCCGTAGAGTGGATTGAGTGATCCTGACGTGATTTCAGAAATTACACGGGGTTTTTTTAACGTAGCGGGACCTCGACGTTATTTCGGAAACCACGTTGGCTTTTTGCAAAAAAAACCGACGCGAAGGACCTGGACGTGATTTCGAATATCATGGGGCTTTCCGCAAAAAAGCCGCCATGGAGGACCTTGACGCCATTTCGAAAGCACCAAGGGCTTTTCACAAAAAAATAACACAAAAACCTAGACATGATTTCAGAAAGTACAAGGGCTTTTGCAAAGAAGCCGACATGGCCCTCCCTTGCACCCGGCAATCTCTTTGCATATTAGAAATAGTATATACACAAAAGCAAAACCCACACAACGCCCATTATTTAACGTCAAGCATAAGCTGCTATACCAATTTTACCTTAGAATGGATCATGTCGTATGTTCAGATTTGTGATAAAGTTTTTCCTTTGTTAGTTACCTTTGTAACTTGACCTGCTTTGCAACTAGACCTGCTGAAACAGTGGGCTGGGCCGCCCTGCCTGAAGAAGCCATGCTCAAGCCCACCCCGAAGCCTGGCCCAAAAATAGAGAGGAAGCAACTGACATCTGTTTCAGGCACGGCCCCATCTGTCAGACACTAGTCCAAACACAGTTCATGCACCAGTCAGTGTGTCATCTGGGAAACACTGATCAGCCACATAGGTATAGCCATGGTTCAAAATTTGTTAATCATTTTTTTCGAACCCCCGGTAAATTTTGTAATCGGTTCTGATTTGTATGAATTTTGTGAAATATAAAAGAAATTTGTGCCAAAAAATTATTTTTGAAAATTTGGACCGATATTTTCAGCGATTTTCGGCCAATTTTTTTAAAATTCAGAATTTGGTTTGAAAATTTTGTCCGATTTTAAGCCAAACCGGTCCTACCGGCCCCTGGTAAAATTTTGATATTGGTTTTCAAAACCCTGGGTATAGCACCAGAAATGGTATATGTTCTGACCAGCTATCTGATTTATTCAGCACAAGAATGTTTAAACAATATTTGCGGCAACTGGTTAAAAGCTTGTAGAAACTGTTTCTGCTTACTAGTGATATATCAACCTATTAACAACTGAAACAAGGAATGATACAGAACTGCTGTAGTTTGTTCCATTTAGAGGATCTAAATTGGCAATTCCTGACTCCTTGCAAATGACGACCGCGTCCTTACGTACAAACAAAAAACATTTTGCAGTCATTGTGTTTTCATGGATTGTGGTAAATAACAGAAACCATATTGCATTAAAAAAATACAAATCTTCCTTACAGATTTTCTGTGAAATAAGAAGGCATGCGCATAATTACATATATTTTTTTGGCAAATTGCAGATTCCACTTCCGCGAAATTCCAAAAGAAACTGTAACAATTACACATAGGTCACACGCCCGACTATCTGTTTATGATCTGGTTAATTGAGGTGTATGATCCAATGCACGCGCAAGCGATGCCAATCAATATGATTGTTATGCATAAGGCCACCTGAAAAGAAAGGAGAAATTGCTGCATAAGTATACGGTGTTTAGCATTATCCAGGATTACATGTTCCGTATCTGTTGGTTCTTTTATGTCTGCATTTTGAGTTAATTACCTCCCACAAAGGTACCGAACCCCGCTTGATGGAGAGGTAGCATGCACATGGGAGGATCAGGGCCTGTAAATGCAAATCATCAGGCAAAATAGCATTATAAGTTACTGAATAATCTGTTCTGTTAGTCAAGTATATATCCAGTGCAAAATTCCAGGTCAATCAGAAACTCACCACAAGCATTGTGAAGACAGATCCAAGCAATGCCATCACCAATGCTGCAACACAAATGGGATAGACCATAGCATTAGCATGCATGATGTTTTGGGGGTAAATTTCCTTAAATATGAAAGAAATAACAGACAATAATAATAACTGCTCACCAAAGTATGGAAATGACAAAGCCACAACAACAGTCGAGAGGACAAGTGCTGTCCTAACACACATTCCAACTAGGTAATTCTGCATCTTCTTAGGCAGCGCCTCCTCTATCGACAAGGCGACCGGTGTCATTGTCAAGGCGTACTTGGTATATGGATTCACAATCTGAAACCAAAGGGGTCGAATGTGGCAACGAGCACCAGTGCATTAATTTTGATGCAATGGAAGAACTGTCAGTGGGTTTCCTCGTACCGTCATCCAAATGGCGATTTTGGAGGGAATGTACTGTTGAGGCATGTTCAGTGTGAATTGCGACATGGTGGACTCGCCGAACATCAGAAACCCTGAGACGGCGACCCCGGCGTACACAAGTGTGACTACTATAAAACTGAAACAGTAGAGTATAGTACATGTAATCACATATCACATTTAACAAGTAATTGCCAAGCTATAATTTTGATACAAAGAAGTATAGAACAGTACTGTGGCGTTTCATTGGCCAAGTTCAGAACTTTACCAGAGTAGGAGTACAAAAGGAAATTGCGAGCGTTCCTTCATCGATGAGTATATATTTGGAAAAACTGAGTGCCCTGAGTAGCAGTATCCATACAGGCCAAGTGCCACTGGAAGGTGGGTCAGATTCAGTGCAGTCCCACCACGGTGGAACCCGACTCCTTCCCCAATGCCAACCCAAAACAGGCAAACAATGACTGTTATTGTCGCAACCACGCCTCCCGCTGCGAAATTTCAGTTAAAAGATGGTCATTAAAGGTCCATCACTCTTTCAAATATTAATGGTAGGATGCAATGCAAGAATTACTATTGTTCAGACATCCATGGTTTTGAAAAATCTAACATTGCACTGAAAACTTAGCATCGGGAAAATGGGAGGCAATGCTAGTATTGATATTAATTGTTCAGACAAAAAATGTATGTGAACAGTCCAACATTTCTTATGAAGGTTAGAATTAGGAGGCAACACTAATGTTGTACTTACCAGAAAGATAGGAGAGGAGGCTAAGGTTCCTGAGCCAGACTGATGGGAGAATTGCCAAGGCCATTGTAATGGCAAAGAGATTATGAGAGTTCAAGTAGATGCCGGTAAAAGCTAAATGCGCAGAAGGAAACACTGAAGACAAGCTGTCGCCTAGCAGTGTGATGTACTCCACGCAGCTTGCCTGTAAATATGTGACATCTTTTACTTCTGATGTATAAGAACCAAAGGCTTACTAAACATAGTATCGGAATTCAGAGAATTCTTACATAGAGTTCTAGGTAAAGGACAACCTGCCAAAGAGATGTGAGCAATCAGATATACAGTGAGTGATGTGAATTTTGCAAAACCTATACTATCAAGTGGATATGGAAATGCATACCGATACGAATATTCGACCAGAAACACCGAAAGCAGCTCGTCCTATATCAGGATATGTCTCGATGCTCGGCGAGCTGTCTATGCATTTCTTGAGAAGCAATCCGGTGTAGCATGCGCTACCACCCAACAAGGGCAGCAGGAGGAGGCTTAACCATCCGCCTTGTTTGATTCCGAAACACGTGGTGAGAATTCCAACACCGCACAGGACATTGAGCCCTGCAAATTTAACAAGTAAAGAAACATTCATAAACAAATTAAGGCATTACTGGCATTGGCATTCATGAACCTGAAATTAAATCGAAGAGTTGGTGCGATTCAGGTATAACGTTTTGGATACCAATCACAATGTCAGTTTTCTTTTCAGGTCAGAGAGAAATACTCTTGTAAAACAAGTTGAACCTGATATTGATATGCCTACCGCATCTCATTTGTCAGTAACTATAACTACTATCAATGCCACAAGTTGGCATCTTACAGTTAAAACTGTAAACACAATGTGCTAAATTTGACCAGTCCATACTCCAGTAGAATTGATGACAGATTGGTTTGCAATGAGAGAATTCAGAGCACCATATGGTTTGCAACATGAAAACTTAAGGTTAACTGAACATACCATTGATGATAGATTGGCTATTGCTGCACTTGGAGGACGGTGGTGGAAGCTCAATGTAATTAGATTTCAGGCACGCCCCAGAAGGCCTCGACGACACCGCCGACCCCTGCGGGGCCGCGGGCCGCGGCGGCAAGCTATCCGTCGACTGTCTCACGGGCTGCTGCGATAGTTGCGACAGCGAAGGCGGCAGCAATGGCCTGGTGAGTGGCAGCGAGCCCTCAGGGCCGCCCAATGTGCTGGCGCCCTTCTTCAAGAAGAAGGAGCTCCCGACCTTGAAGAAGGAGCTCCCAAACTTGCTCAGCCTCGGGCTCGCCGCCATGATCGTGCTCACCGTCGGCGACGGGACGGCACTCATCATGTCGATCGACTGCCTGCACGTACAGCGCAATATATACAACAAAAATCTCATCAAAATTGGTTGTAGGTTGTAACATGGACATGCAATCATGCATGGATGGTGCAGATTGCCTAGTTTCTAAAAATTATTCAAGATAAACTTGCATGAATGCAAGATTATCAGGAGGAGCACGGTCGATCGATCGACCTGTAACTCTGTGGCCATGTGCCCCGCTGGTTGCCGTTGGGGGCATCCTGATCATCGGCTTCGTCGTCTTCGCCGGCGTCGCTTCTGTCGGAGAAGGAATCCACGTCTGAAGACGACGGCGGCGAGCCGCCGTCCCGGTCAACCCCGAGGTCGTCGTCCTCGTCGCCTATGAACAGCAAGGATCTGTCGCCATGCCCCATCTCCTCGTCGCGATCCATTGCTGATCTCTACAAAAAAAAAAAAAAAGGTATAGCATGTCAAGCACAGAAAGTAGGTACGTAATCAACCATATTCCATCGAACAAGAAACAAATCTTAATTAGAACAAGAAGGATATCACGATTACCTTATCAATAATTCGCGACGTTTACGCAGTCTCCAACCGCAACAGAGAGATTTAGCAAAGGGCCGGCGAACACGAGGGAGAGAGATGAGGCGAGGAAGAAGCCGGTTTTCTGGAGCTGGTGTTAGATCGGTTGTGGCCGCCTTTATAGTAGTATTTGGAATTTGAGGTCCGAGGAGCCTCACGTTAACCCTAGGAGGAGGAGAAAACCAGAATTGCCCGTGTTTACATGACAATCGAGATGCAATTATATATATATATAGTAACAAACTGCAGCATTAGCGATAATTAACTGGTTACAATGTATGTATAAATCCGGCCAGGTACGCATATAAGTTCTGCAATTTGTTGCGGCGTGTACATGTGACCACATATCTCTAGCTCCGTGCGCTTGCGCCGGCCGACAAGGGGGGACCACATTATTTTCTCTCACTGACAGTGGGTCCCACCCCTCCCCTGTCCTCCGTGTCTCGATGAGACCTCTTCCGATCAAGCCCGTCTCCCTTCCTGTGATCGAGATCCAACACGTGTTTAAATTTCATGTTTGGCGTTGAACTGGGAAAATATTGTACAGCAGCTTGTTTTGATTTTAACTCATACCTTTTTTCGAGGAAAAGTGGGCTTTATTGATTACTCATCAATTGGGTTACAATCTTGAGCAATTAGGGTATGTACAATGGTACAGATAGTTGTTGTATATAGCAACACTCTATATCACCTATAGACAGTACTATAGACATACAATGGATTGTATTTTCACTTGTATTTATAGATGATACAATCTTTTTATGCTTTCATGGACCTAAGATATTTTTCCATTGGTTCTGGTAATACAGTCGGCTACAAGATTGTAGATGTCGGACCCGGATTTTCTAATCCCGAATCCTCTGTGAAAACACTGTGCTATTCCCTGGATCAGTAGATAGCACTCACATGCACATTGCGAATCAATTCATACAAGGTGTAATTTAAGACATTCAATATATTATAACTTTCATATTAACATAGACCACGTCGGGTCAAGTTTTACAAAAGGGTCAGGCAGGCCAAATCGATTACATTACATAAAAGCACGTAGCTACAGCGGAAGCAAAAGGTAGAGCTCATCTCTCCACAGACAAGCGATTGGGATAACCTGTGTACGATGGATATTACCCAACGGGTTAGACAATATCTGTTGTACACAAGTACCAAACGAGTCCACTTAGACTGGGGCGAGATCTAGACTATAGACTAGACCACGTTTCATCGTTTCCTTGTCCGTCGACTTCAGGGTCTTCATAGTATGCGTAGTCCCCTTGATCCACATCATCTGGAGTGTTTGGGGGGAAAGCGAGGGTGAGCACAACTTCTGTGCTCGCGAGCCAACACACAAGACGCAATAATATACATGCATGGCTTAATAAGGAATTGATCGGTTCTTTTATTTGCTAAAGTAATGTTTTTCAGTTATCATAATTACAAATTCCTATGACTTAGCATTTTAAACAAATTGCATTTTGTTAAAGAGAGTAGTGTAATATTAAATAACAGTAGAAGTTCCATCAATCGGAACTCTACACATGCATCATTTTGTTGGAGCTACCTCTGCTCCTCCATACCATTGAGCTCGACGGCTCAGGAAAAATCTAACCTCAGGCTAGATGAGCCGACCTGGTTGTTATTCCACCACAAAAGTTTTTGAACTCAAGTTAAGTTCCCATGTCTGCCTTTGACCGTAGGCACGACTGTTTAAACAGTTTAGACTCTGCAGGGGTTGTATACTGTACCCACAAGAGATAATCATACTCGTTATCCCACATGATTTCTTAGTCATGTAGTTGAGCGATCGTCACAGTAACATTTCGAACTACCACGCCCCTTCTGTCATCTTACCCATATGGGCTACACCCATAATTTGTGCGGGATGTTCACCACAACGACTAGCGCAGCTGGCTCCGGCCACAATGACTGGCGCTAGTTGGCAACTTTACCCTACCATGGTGTCCCTTTCAAGTCGGAACATATCCTGCCGCTTGCACGCTTCCACACACCGACTTGTGGGATGACATTCAGGGTTTAATAATTTTATTAAGCCAAGTTGCACTTTGCAAACTTATGGTTGTACTTGTTTTACAAGGGAGGTCATGGCAAGATTAAGTCCTTAATCTATCTAGGCGGTTCATACAACATACCAACCACTCTCGTGCACAACGGCAACCACCACTCTTTCCATCCGCTCAAATGTGGCACTAGCAAGTTGTTTAGGGTTTTAGGGGAGAAAAAGTCAATTATCACAACACGCCAGTCATTTACATCCAATGACGGCCCTAAACCACTTTCATGATTAAAGGATGATGATCCGGACATTTATTGTCCCGATACTTAAGCAAGACTAGTATGTCGCTTAAGTACAACCTATACTAGTATTTACCACATATTTACTAGGGTGACATGGAACGAGGGATTCAATTTATCAAAGGATGGATAATAATTAATTTATCATCAAATGGGCTGCTAGTCCCAACTGCGGCATACCACCACTACTCCCTAAGTTCGACATGTTGTTGCTACCCTAGATTCTCTACCGCACCTCCTGACAGCCATGCTTTGATGATGGCTTGGATGTAGAAGAGGGGTGGAATGTAGCGAGATTCGGCTGGGGCAGAGAGGAGAGTTGAGTGGGCAAGGAGAGGATGGAGTGGGTGAAGGAGACGAGGGAGTGGGCAAGTTGGTGCTCACCATGGCCAGTGAAGGTGAGGACGAAGGCTGCTATTTATAGCCTTTCGATGGGGTACATGAGACTACAGATCTGCCCCTAAAAGACCCTATACCTATAGGGGTTGCAGAGTCTTTTCCTTCCCCTATGCGTAGCCTTCGGCTTATGGTGGACCTCCCTATTCTTGGTCCATCCGGTTGGTACGCTTTGTCCACCGGTGCTCTCCGCCCTTCGCATCGTGCGGGGTGTCCCCGAGACGAGGGGCCCCGTACACCCTTCGGCGCCCCGAGGTGGCCCGGGGATCTCCTGACTCTTGGATCCGTAGTGCTCGACGGTCCTTCGGAGGCCTTCGCACCGTGCGGGGCGTCCCCGGGCCGAGGGGTGGCCCTAGACACCCTTCGGCGCCCCCGAGGTGGCCCCGGAGATCTCTTGACTCCTAGATCCGTAGTGCTCGGTGGTCCTTCAGAGGCCTTCGCACCTTCTCCGAAGCCTCCCCAAAGGTATGCCTGGTACCCTCGGGGAGGCTCCCAACCACGCCTTCGGCCGTCGGTCCATGCAGGCCTCCTGGTGGCCTTTGCTTGCCCTTCAGGGCCCTCCCGAAGGCGTACTTGGTATCCCCGAAGGGCCCGGGCCGTACCTCTGGCTTATGGCCTTTGGGGTGGGGTGGCTTATGGTCTTCGCTGGATCATTAGGGTCGCCCATACAACAAACATGATGTGGAGGAATAGTCACGAGAGAAGGTGAGGAGGAGGGGTAAAACCATCCAAAATGGTATCGTGGAGAGGTTTTAGACGAATTGAGTGTTACTTTGGCACGTCTAGACGATTGAGTGGTATTTTGGCAAAGTGCCAAACTCATAATGGTATGAGAGCAATTTTCCCAATAAACAATGACACTGGGCTCACCAATTTGCAGCCCGGCTGTAGAACCAACTCGATGGTATAGCAACAAAAATTGGGCTAGTTTTGCAATTTGCAAATCTTTGTGCCCGGATTTTGCAATTGTTACTTCATTCAAATAGGCAGAAGGTGAGAAGAAACATGGGAACTTCAGCATAACAGACACATTCATGGCTAAGTAAACTAATGCTGTAGATGTCAACAATAAATAGTTGGCTAGAATGATATCTCCATTAAAATTAGACATAAGTTACAACAATTAATGCACTTCTATTCTGTATAGAGGGAGAGGAATGCTAGATATGGAAAATTATTTTTGGACACGTAGATTTTAAAAAATTAATCCATTGGCAGAGTGCATGCGTGCCAAGTGCATGGTTTTTTTGTTGTAACAAACGTTGGATTTGTTTCCAGAGCCCTTGTCTTTTAGCTAGAGTAGATGACACGCAGGCTCACACCAGTTCGTCTCTAACCAGCATTGCCACCCATCTATTCAAATTCAGGATACCACATAGTGGTGTCAAACGAATCATGTGATGACCCCCACAACTCACTGGTTAAGACTGCTTGAATCTGTTCAGGTCATATGTTTGTTTCTTAGCGAGGCAACACTGAACTAAATCGTACCTATCAGATTTTAGTTTTATTTATATCCCAATATACTAGGGAGATTATCTTCATTAAGCCATTGAAGTGTACCCATAGCAATCTTATTGTGGAGACTTCACTAACAAACACTCAGAGCCACACACACACTTTTAATTAATTTCCTATTGCTCATTGTTCGATAAAGAAACAGAAACAAATCAACCTTAAATCTAAGATCAAATTTGATGAAGTTTTGATTCCTTCTCTCTACCCAAATGTACACACTCCCACTTTGCGTTATTGTTCGAGTATCCTCACTTTTGCAAATAACCCCAGACTCCCGTTTAATTAATGTACACACCCACTTCACATTATTGTTGAAGTATCTTCGTTTTTGCAGATAGGCCCCCGGTGTCTCTTTTCAGATGACATCACGATGCAGCAACACACAGGCGTTGGCGACCAGAGTCCACCAACCTCCATGTCACGCGGGAGCACCTGAGGAGGGTCCCACCGATGCCACGTGGCACCCGTCAGTAGCGCCCTTGCCCAACTGTACACGTGGCGGGTGCGAGTGACACTTGGCAGATGCATGGCCCATACCTACACTAACAGAGTGACACTTGGGCCCAAGTGAAACGCGGGTCCACCTGTCATTGGAAAATTCTCCATGCGAGACGTGTGATGCGATATTTTTGGCTAACTGGTGTGGTGTACCGCCGTAATCCTGAGCTGCTAATTTTGTAGTATCTCCCATAAAAAGCACTACCGGATGATTGCTCCACTGACACCCCGGTCCCAGGTGCAAGAGAAGACAAATAATGATTCCTTTTCCCTTGCTCTCGGGCGCGCGGTCCTCGAGACCCACCCGTCATGCAGTTAGTTACAACCCCAGAAGGTGCCTCCACACACTCGCCGACAGCATGGGCCCGTTGTCCACAACCCCGCATTTCAGTGAGGAAAACAACAAATTAAATGCCCTGTGAGGCAGTAGCGCACCCTATAAAACACAAGAAACCCATGCTTTGGATACTTAGGTAGTTAGAGATAATGTTGCCTCTAATATATATTATATCATGTTTAGAGATAATATCTTTAATATATATAGTTTTTAGCACACATTTCAACATTGGTATTTTATAATTTTTATTTGAAACGGGTCCACTTGTCAACTAGAGTAGATTAATGTATCATGTCTTGTTTCGTGTTATCCTGTCTTGCTTCGTGTGCACGACGGTCTCTTAAGGAAGAGACGATATGTGCTTTCTCTTCTCTCCCCATGTATGATTTTATTGACGTGGAATAGGTAAGGTTAAAAGGATACAAAGTTGGTTAAAAAATATAAAATCACACTATAAATGCATATTTTTCCCAGAAAAAATATGCATTTAATGTGGAAACATATATCCAAAGGGCATGCGTTTTAATTCCTGGCCGAAGGATATCTCTATCTGTGGCCATAAATGCCAACGCTCCCGTTGGAAAATAATAAAAACTCCAGGGCCATCCTGCAAGATATGCAGCGCAGCCCCCGACACCCCAACGGCCGATCTGGTCCGTCCGTCACAGATCGGACGGCGGGCGAGCACCCGCAGCCCTCGCCTTAGACCTTTAAAACGCTCGCTGTGTTGGTCTCGCTCTTCATCGTTCCACACTACTCTTCCTCGCACGCAGAGCTCACTCTCGCTTCCTCGATGGGTTTTGGGGGAATCCGGCTGGATTTCTAACCTCCTCACGCGCGTCGTTCCGGCCGGCCTCGAGCAAGCGAGCTAGGCTGCGCGCGTCTGGTGATCTGGCGCTCGATTGCTAGGTTTTGGTTATGATCTTGATTTTTCTTGAGCAGAATCGTATCGCTTGTTTCTGGTTTTTTTTTTTGCTGAGGTAATTTCTTTCTTTCTTTGGTGCGAGAGTTAGCTAATCGGTTCTTTGTTTTGTTCGTGTTTGACAGGGGGTTTAGGTATACACAGCTTCTGAAGACTGAAGATTCGATCTTAGATTGATATTTCCTTTGGAGTTGTAGCATCTGGGGTTGAAATTCTCAGGTGTTAGCTTGCTCTTTCAAAAAAATCCCAGGTTCTTGATTTTGGCTGAGGTGAGAGATGGATGATGAGATACCGCATGTTTTTATCTTTCCATGATGATGCATTTCTGAAATCTTGCCTTATTTGTTCCTGATAATTAAAGATCCAGCTATTTTTTGTGTTCCATATATATATTTAACCTCGCAAATCTGGCAGCTTTTGATGTGGTTCGAACTTTCTAACACTGTTCTTGCTTTCTTTCTTTTTTTTACAAGGATTGTTCCAAGACCGCCATGGCTGGCGAAGGATCTGAGCTGCATGGCATGCAGGAGACGATGAGCGAGCTGGGCTTCGTGGGGAGCGATGACGACGACAACAAGGTGGTATGGGAGGATTTAGAGCGCGACGCGCTGCGCTTCTCGTCCGGCGCCGGCGGGCGGGCTGGCTCCTCCGGCCGGAGGGGCATCCTGGTGGCTCCGGCCTTGCAGGTGAGCATGCATCGTCGTACATGCATGCATGACAGCATGACCTCATCATCTTGGCTGGCCACGAACACAAAGTACACCTCACTCGCACCACCACATGTACACACACGTATAAACGTCTCTTTTTACATATGTTAGAAAGATTTTGTGAAAATACGTATCAGACCTCACGTAGCGCGAACACGTGAACAAGTGAGGTGCGCTAGTTCGATCCGAGGGATCAAACCAGACTAGGTGCTCACACACCGGTAGAGCAAGCCACCCAAGCAAACGCTTGGTCCTCTTCATCTCCCTTTCTTTCCTTCTTTCTTTGTTTTGTTGCCGTGTGATCAGTTACAAATGCCTGCGTGAATATTGCATTGTGATAATAACTTGTTTGCTCTGGTCATGTGATTTTATAATGTTACTATATATTTTATCATTGGTGTTTGGATGTGCTGAAAAATATTTTATTTACCCTTTTAATTAAAACCTGCTTAGAAAAGGTTCTAATATATATGTGCATTTATGTCTACTTGTTGCATGCAATTAAAACCGGTAGCTAGATGATTTTCCATTGCATATTTGACCACCGTGATGTCATCGATAAGTAATTTTTTAGCAAAAATTTGTGGCCTGAATTTTTCACTCTTTTTTTTTTGCCTTTTTTCTATTCATTTTGGGCCTATTTAATATATACAGTATTTTTTTGGGTTTTGCCGTGTACATACGCAAATGTTTCTATGGTTATTTGGATGTGTTTGTGACAGGTAAATGTATTTAGCTTAATTAGGATCTAAGGCCTGCATTTATTACTACTTATTTAAAAGGTGCATGCAATAAGCTACTATTGCATGTGGTTAAAATAAACTAATAATTAAGTAGATTATATATATGCGACACATACTTAAACATCCTGTCTACGCCACGTCATCTCTCAGTTTTCGGGCTGACGATGCTGTGGGCTGTCAAAATGGTTTTTTACTTACGTTTCTTTTTCATCAGTTAGCGCGATAAATAATCATCGCCTTCTGAAGAACTATTTAGTAGGGAATGTGCACTGGAAGAGTCTTAAGTAAAATCTTCCACGGTGCAATTAGTCTGCACGTGGGCTCGTATTTGGGTGCCGAATCGTCCCAAAACTACTCCGACGCCCACATGGACAGAAGGAAGTCCTCCCGTTCGACTCGGGCGCTGCAGCATGCGGCGGCGGCGGCGGCGGCGGCCGTCCACCAGCGGCGCACCACGCTCGGCGGCCGCCTGGAGCGAGGATGGCTCTTGCATTTGTGATTCTTTTTCAAGACCAATATGAAAACTGAACTTGGCACAATGGTATTGCCATTTTGCCACTAAAAGTCTTCAAGAACAGATCTTTCCTTGCTTTCACAGTCCTACCGTTGATTTAGGCCTGTTTATGGGCAGCCAGGCCCTATTTTTTTGCCCGTAGGCCCGATCTAAAGCCCAAAAGAAGCATGAAAGAAATAATAAATATTAATATTTTAATCTAAATTTTTTAAATAGTAGTTATTCAGAAGAGAATAAACAATTATTCCCACAGGGGTGAGGGACAAGAGTAAGACCGATGGCCCCCATCCTCTTATATATTGTCCTTTCTGTAGAGCTTTCACAGTCCCTTCATCCCACCTCGAATCAGTTTCCATATACCTCAAGCCATTTGCTTGCTTATGTGCTATGTTAGGTATATATCTTGCTTTTATGTGGTGAATATATTAATTGTTTTTAGATAGAAAGTTACAATTTTGCCAAGTGTGCTACAAGCGTATGGGTGAATCCACTTGGGGGAAAGAAGATTCATCTTTGAGAGGCCACACGAGGACCTAGGAAACCTCTCTGACGATGTCCTATTGTGAATCACTTGAAGGCTTGCTTGAAGAGTCCTGACTAGATGAGACCTCCCTGAGGGTGTCATTGGCTTATTGGCAGACTGAGGCAGGATACAAAGTGGCTAAAGCATGTGTTTTGCATTATAATCAAAGTATAATTAATCATTTTATAATTGCAATTGGCATATTTTTTAACATTGGAGTTTACATATTTCATTACTGGACTTTTAATGGAGTCCTAGGGATTGGTAGCTGAGAGTCAATATACCACTATCAATGGCTATGATGTCGGTCTCGGTGCCCCCTTCTTGTGTTAGTGCAAACCCTTGAAGGCCTTCTTTAAAATGCATGTCTATTCCAGAGTTTTGATTTGAATCATGTGGCCACGTATATTTGGTACCTAAGCATTCCATGAGGCATATCAAAGCTTACCCTTGGGTTCTTCTTAGGGTTGTTCAAGCTTCAGTCAGAACCTCCTAGATCGATCGAACCGTTTCTATGTGTTTTGCATGGGGGTCGGGCTAGCAATCAACCTGCCTAATACATGCATTCTTATTGGTTGCTGGTTGTAGTCAGACAAACTATCCAACCCGCCTTTGCGCTATGATCCCGTCTCACAAACTCATGAACCCCCAAAGTAGTCGTCACTTGCTTACTTTGATTTATCACTGTTACATCCTAATTTTCTAAGCTTTTAAAAATCTTTTATTGGTTAGTAGTTGGAAAATTCAACATTTGGAGTTTATTTGAATTTTTAATTAAAACTTAATATGGACTTTTTGCATCAAAACAATTTAATATGGTTAATTCCAACATCAAAAATTATCAAAACTATTTTATTTGGATTCTATGTGTTTAGATATATTTTCTAGAATTTTTCCTAGTTCATTTGCTATTTTCTAATTGCTATTTGGATTTTCTGGTATTTTCTAAAATGAACAACTAATTTAAAATCTCATAATAGTGTTTGGACCGAAACCCAAACCCTATTCCCATCGGCCCATCACTATGCAGTTCGCTCGCCTGAGCGCGTGCCCGCTCCGCTGACATGTGGTCCCCACATGTCAATCTCTCCCTCTCTCTCGCACCGCACCCGAGCTGGTCCCACCTGCCAGCGTCACCTTCGTCTTTTTCCACGCGCATATGTCCAAGCCTCATCCAATGACGAGCGAGTCCCACCCCGCCACATCATCATCGTCTCCGAACGGGACTCTCGGTTCCGATTCTTCCACACGCCGCCGTCCTCGACGCGAATTCCACGGTTTCTCGACCCTATTTAAAGCTGCACTCGCATCACGAGGATCGCATCCACCTCCGCCACCTTTTCCCTAAAGTCGCCAACCCTAGTACGCTGCCTTTTCACCGGATTTGGAGCTCGAACCCTAGCGCCGTTGTGAGCTTCTTCGCCGGATTCCTTCACCGTCGGTGAGCTTCAGCCGTCGTTGAGACCACCCTCGAGTTCATCGCGTCACGGTCTATCTGATGCACGCGTCCTTTGTCCCGGGGAAACCCTAGTTCGTCGTCGCCGCCTTCAGCCACGCCACTCCGCCGCTCATCTTGTCACTACCGTCATTCTGGTCGTCACTGGTGAGATTTGGCCGTGTCACCAGATCCCCCGAGTCGCGCTCGTCCAGATGCGCACTTCCGACGCCGCTGAACCACCGTTGTTCACCTGATCCGTGGTCGCCGGAGCATCGCCGTCCTTTTGCCGCCGTGGACACCCATGTGTGCTGCCAGCATCAGCGCCGTACTTGTGTGTCGTTTTGCGTTGCGCCGAGTCACCCGCCTCGTAAGCGCTGACGTGGCAGTCCAGATCCAAAACCCTAAGACCGGTTCAGTGAACTTGGTTTACCGTAGACTAAGCCTATGCCATGTGGGTCCCACTTGTCAACTCCACTGTTCCGTGAACTCGTGAACCCGTAAACCAGTAGGCCTTTCGTGGACTCGGTCTATAGACCGTGGGTTCCACCTGTCAGCCACTGTAGCTTTTTCCGGGATTTCTTTTAATTCCAAAAATCTCAGGGCTGATGTCAGCTGACATCATAATCTAGATTTTTCTTTAGGGAAATAACTCAAAAAATTCCAATTTATGGTATTTTCTTGAGTTTTGATATTTCGAAGGTCATATCTTCCAAAGGCTATATCTTTTGAAAGGTTTTGTTATGGTCAGTGCTAGCCACACTGATTATATCGTATGGGTAAAGTGTATAATCTCTGCAGTGTGTTAATCAATCTATTCGAATAGCCGAGTCCGCGGTCATGAACATGCTCGGGGATTTCACACGAAGGGTAGATTTTCATAAAATTACTTGGGAAAGGAGCTGTGTGATCTAAGTCATATGGCTGTGTGAATAACTTGTTTAGACTGTGTGTTCTTTGTGAAAACAAATATCAAATTATTATTGTTTATTTGTTTTAAATATTGTTCTCAATCTATTATTCATATTCAATTGCAAATGTTGCTTTATGCAAAATAACCACAGAAGCAATTCCTTTGGAATAAGCCATCATCTATAAATTGTATTCTGTGGTATGACTTGTGAGTACGGTTGTGTACTGATGCTTGCTTCAAACAATCAACAAAAGTGGATGAGTCTTCACTGCATTTGAGGAGGAGTTCTACAAGGTGTTGATCGTTAGGGTCTTGATCCTAGTCGGTTGCCTATGGTGAATTGATAGGATTCCACTGGAGTTAAACTTTGTTCCATTGCTGCTATTTTATTTATTGTTAGCCCTGCGAAGTTTAATAAATGTAAACTCGACCATAAGGTCAAAACCATTATTTGCTATCCAAATTAGTTGTTTATTCTATTAATCGTCTTGTGTGGATCGATATTCATCTATGTTGATACTGTATGTACTAGCGTGATCCTGGACTAGTGCATTATATACAGAGGGTCCAGAATTGCATTTTTAGGTCTCGACAATCACCTTCAGCTTTTGTGGTATGTCACCAGCAATAAGGAACTTGTCCGATGAGCTATGACTTTAGTGCCAATCATCAATATCTCACTGTGAGCATCTCAGATGAGAAAATGCTTCCTTGGTGGGTGAAAACTTCAATAGCAATGATGACTTCCCCAACGATACTGCCATCTCTAGTGGTGTAGGATTTCCTTATTGGTCACAACTATCTCTAGCGCGGCGGTCATGTCTTCGTTGGAAAGAAGTTTATTTAGCGGGGGGATTTAATGGTAGCCTTGATTTCTCCCACGACACTCTTTCAAGAATAAAGTTACTATTCTTTTTCCACATATGTTGTAATATTCACTACTGCAGAGAATCACTGCAATCAGCATTCAATATAAAACATCTTCCATGTATGCCCGCACATGCGTGTGCACACCACACAACAACAAGGCCTAGCTCACACTTTCTTCCATGCTTTGATAATCCAAATCGCATATTCGATTGTTCGATTGTCTATATTGCATGGGAATAACTTGTTCTGATGATTCTAGTAGGTAGAATGTGGCCATGCAGGGCGGGGTTGTTGCATATTGATCCTGGTAACCTGCTTACGACTAAATTGCGTCTGAACTTGCTCTATTAGGTTTTGGTTTAATGCAACTTTTGTTTGACAACCTTCATTGAGGCTCATTTTAATCACAAACTACTGGATGGACCATAACACAACTTATACTCTTAATTCTGGATTAAAAGACATATGATGTGTCCAACCATGCAAGCGCTCCAACAATTGGTCTTGTACGATCCCTTAATGTTGTAGGGACTTCCCTAAGCACACCACATTGGCTCTTGCAGATTGCATGCCTGGAGAAGGTGTCGACTAGGGAACATATGCCAATATGAAGATCAACACCTTGATGGTGGTCGACGACCTGGTTGCGCCAATCATGGTGTCATATTTGGTCACTCCGGTTAAGGCTACACCAACAACATCACTGCCTCAAGTGGCATCACAACTAATCGTTTCAACCTTGCCATCTTTGGTTGTGCAAGTGCCAATGCCCCTACGGTGGTAGGAGGTCACCGTTGTCACAACCTACTTGTAAGATGTGGTTCAAGGAGACAATAGTGTACCATAATGAGCGTCAGCATGACCGTCTCAATACTAGGGCGCTTCACAAATGTCAAGTGCTTTCCACAGTGTCATTTTGGTTTTTTGCGCCATGGGCTATCGTGGATGCCTTGCTGATTTGTCGTGTTCCACGATGCCAGCACCACATCCTTCTGAAACTGTGAGGCCGCCAAAGACGTCAACCATGACTACCACCATAGCTAGAGGATGAGTTGTCTATAGGGAGGAGTGTAATGTCATGGGTGCATGCCCTGTTATGATCTATTATGAACCTTATTCCCAATTAGTCATTTTAGCATATCTCATTATTGGTTAGCTACATACATACCTTATATGATTGTTTGTTCAGATGATTAGCTCACCTTGTCAGGGATCTCGCTGTTGAGGACATCATCCAATGAGGGAGGTTGTGCATCTTATCTCACTATTCGTTGGTTGCATATATCATTTTAGTCTCTCAAGTCTAGTTCTATCCCTCTCCTAGCCGAGTATCTTTCTCTCTCTCTCAACCCCTAGCATGTGCCCCTAACCTTGTAGTGCGTCACTTTTCTGCTCCAAGTTATCACCGACCGGCCTCCTTCCATCGGTGTTTACCCTGCCATGAGCCAAGTTCATGGCAAGCTCACAACTAGAATATCATTTAGGATTCATTCTTTTACTCACATTGGGTCGGTTCTTAGTATTCTTAACACACATTTATCTTTCTAAAAGATCAACCTGGTTGCGTTCTTACTCTCAGATACGACTAGTTCTTAGTAAATTCCAACTTTTTTTCTCGAGAATGCGTAAAAGCCTTGCCGTCATTCTATTAAGAAGAGGAGCAACAACAAATTACAAGACAGTACAAAGGCTACCAAAGCAGTTTAAGGCCACTTTAGAATCGCCAAAAAGAAAAAACTACCTGTGAAGGGAGTAGGATGACCAGGAGGACCTAGACGACAGTTAGACCTAGACAACCGATTGGAAGACTAGCCAAGCCAGCTAGGATGGTAAAGGGACTACTCAGGTAGATGTAGCACCTCCAAGCAGTGAGCTCCCGCCATGCACCACTGGCTGAACTCATTGCGAATCCGTTGGAGCAGTCGATCAGCTGTTAAGGCCTCATTGTTGAAAACTTTGTTGTTCTGCTCTTTCCAAATCATCCAGGATACTAGGGTGATGCATGAATCAAGCACTCTCCTGCTATTCCCAGTGTCCGAGCTACGAACTGAAATCCAAAAATATTCATGATTGTTTTGGCCCATTGGCAGACAATGAAGAAGCCCAACAAGTGAGAGAAACCGCGGCCATATTTGGGAGGTGATCGTGCACCCAACAAGGAGGTGATCGATAGTTTCCTAGGCAAAGAGGCAGAAGACACATAGCCCTTGATTTTGTAGACCACGACGCTACAGGTGGTCGGTCGTCCAACATCGACGATGGACCGCTAACCACATGAAGTATTTGCATTTCAAAGGAGCCCAAGCTTTCCAAATAGCGTCCGAACAGGCGAAGTTCTGTGTTCCATGGAAGAAAGCCATGTAGGCTGACCTGGTAGGGTAGCAACCCGAGGCTTCCCAATGCCACAAGATAGTGTCCTCTTGTCCAGGTGTTGTGTGAATGGTCTTGAGAAAGTCCCACAGGAGAAGGTATTCCGTGAGGACTTGGGTATCGAGGCGGCCCGTAATATCTATAATCCAGGTCCCATTGATTAAGGCTTCTGTCGTCGTTCTCCTTTATCGGGTGGAGGCCAAAACTGACATCATAAGGGAAAGTTCTAAGTAGGAGATGCTGGTCTTCGCAAGCCACCTATTCGACCAGAACAAAGATCGTTCTCCATTACCAATCTGCACTGAGATGGATGCCTGGAACATTAAACACTCCATATGGTTGCCCGGGATAGAAAGACCTTGCCATGGCCTTGATGGCTTAGCCCTTTGAAACCAAACCCATCTGATGCGTAGCGCACTGCCAAGGAGACAAAGATTAGGGAAGCCTAGGCCCCCATGCTCAATGGGTCTACAGACTGACGACCACGCGACCAAGTAATGTCCACCCGAAACATTATCAGTTCCTTTCCAAAGGAATGCACGACGACGCTTGTCAATAGCTTTGATCGCCCATGGGAGGGGGGGGTGGTCTAAAGCCATGAAGCAGTAGACAGGACATCCGTAAGCACCGTCTTGATGAAAACGAGGCGGCCCCCTTGCGAGAGCATGCCGACTTGCCAACCCTGGAGTAAATTCCAACTTGAGCGATCAAATAATCTATTACCATTCAACCTTGACTGTTTTGTAAAATATTATTACTCTCATTGCGCTGGTTTCACCCATTTTCATTGCTTGAAATTGGGGAATGCTACTAGGGGGGGCGAGCAGGCACCCGTAGGGCCCACTGGCGAGGAAGCAATGCGGTGACATGCGTGATGTAGAACCGATGTGGTGGAAACTATATATTTTTTTAGAAGAAGAGAAAAGGAACATTATAGCAGTGGAACCGGGGGTACTCGGCCTCGCCGAAGGAAGCAACCCTCGCCGCTAATGGGGCGATGTCATGGGCCAGCAAAGCGGCAACATGCTTAGGGTTGGTGACGATCGACTTGTTGGGCCATATATTATTGCACCATTTTTTGTCTCTAATATCTATCAAGCGGGGAATACTTTACTCAAGACAATTCATCTACCAATATATCAGATTCTCTTATTTTTATGTTGTGTGCTCGTGTTCTACTTCAGATCGAAATCTGCTGATATGTATTCTTACTTTTTTTCATCATCTATCTGCCACGGTTATTTATATTCTAAGCATCATTGCATCATATAGCTACCACAATGCAGACTACACACAATGCTTATAGAAGAACCAAATTCATAAGGCATGCTAAAAAGCTGTTGAAATAACCATATGCATTCTGGGATTGCTTTACTTATCACTAAAATTTTGCATGCAATATATGTAAGAATTACAGCACAGCATTTCTCTTTATTGTACTAAAACCCTTTTTGCTTCCTTTTCAGGATGTTCCAAGTGAACAAATATCCACCCTGGATGAAAAGGTCCCTATTGAGGTTGCAGAAACGCCCTTTTCTTTGTATATCCAATCTGAAGCTGCCAAAGATGTTGGAAACTCGGATACAGGAATGCAAGTTGCTTGTCAGATTGTAAAAGAACCGTCATACAAAGCCTTTTATGGAAGCAACAAACCTGCCCAACAGATTGGACTAGGGGATTCACATGATAAATTGGCAAGCTCATCCTCACCCCAAAGAGTCTGTACTGGTAACTTCTCTGATGCCTTGTCAAGAATAAAGTTATGCAGCAATAGTGCAAAAGAAGGCACTGGACTCAATAAGCTGAAGCTTCAGGAGCAAATAAGTCGTCATGAAAACATTGAATACAGGTCAGAACTGAACAGAGATGCCATTGGGGGTTTGGCGAGTAAAGGAAGTCCAGTGGTCAAATTAGGAAAGCAGCTTGAGCAACGTTTGGTTACTGCTGAACCATACCACCCTGTTTCTCCCGTGTCACGAGGCATTGGTTCCCGCAGTTCGTCTTCCCAACAGACTAATGCGGTCACTTCATCAGGAGTGGCCAAATATATTGGAAATTCAGATAGAGAAATGCAAGTTGCTTGTCAGATTGCAAAAGAACCATCATATGGAGCCTTATATGGAAGCAGCAGCCCTTACCAACCGACTGGATTAGGTAATTCCCATGATAAATTCACCCCACCTTCATTTCAAGGAGTCAATACTGGTAACATCTCTAATACCTTTTTTTTTTTTCAGGAACGAATTTGCACGCCGGGAGTGCCGAAGAAAACACCGAATACAACCGGAAGAATCTTCAGGGGCAAATAGATGGCTATAAGAACATTGAATTTGGCCCAGGGCTGAACAGGGATGATTCTGGAGGTTTAGCTATAACAAGAGGTCCGCTGGCCAGATCAGGAGTGCAGGTTGAGGAACGTATGGTGAAGGCTCTTTCTGCTCAGCCATACTACCCTGTGTTTCCTGTCTCTCGCAGTGCAAGCTCTAGTTTGTCTCCCCAACACCCAAATGTGGTGAGCCAGAAGCTAGAACGTTCGGAATATCGTCCAAGTGTATGTTACCCCTGTTCTCCACTGCAACCAACCATTGAAGCCAGGGCCAACTCTATCATACCCCATGTCGAAGAGCCACGTAACCAAGAAAGTTTCAGTTTGGCAGACAGTACTCCAGATATGCCTTGGCTTCACCACACTGCCGTTTCCACCAAAGATTATGCTGATGTTGCCGAAATATTCTCCACTTTGGATCACCAGTCTGCGGCCAACAACAAACAAATGCAATTTGCTCCTCAGGTTGTAAAACAACCAGCACACCAGTCCCTGCATGGAAGCAACTATCCCAACATACTGACTGGACCTGGTGATTTCCCGAAGGAGCTCCTGTTCAGTTCGTCCTCATTTCACGGAGCTAGTACTGATGGCATCTCTGGTGAATTGCCAAGGATCAACTTGCAGGGTGAGACAGTGGTAGGGAAAGCTGATTTCAACCAGCTGAATATTCAGAGGCAAATTGATCGTCATGAAAACACTGCATTTCACTCTCTTGGCACCAATTCCGAGTTTCGAAGCCCGCCAACTCTTCTGCGTCGACAAAGCTCTGAATTATCACAAATGAGTAGAGCTGCTATCAGACGTTTAGCAAGCTCTGGGAGTTCATCAATCAGACCAGGACCACAGGGTGAGCAATCTACCATGATGAATCACGCTCGCTCTTTCGACCCAGTATCGGGAGTTGTTGGTGCTTCTCTGCCAAGAAGCCCTTTCTCCTCTATGTCAGAAGGTTCTAGTTCCAGTGGTTATCCAAACATGATCAATCATGGCATGGGTTTCATTCCAATATACCAACCGAGTCCTCTTGCTGTTCAAGAAAAGGGCACTGATGAAGCTACAAATTCAGACATGTTGATTGCTCAGCTGCTTCAGAAGCGGCATGGGAAAGCAATCGCACGTGAAGCACAAGCATCGTGTGTGGATGATGAGCCCTCTGTTAGGAGGGGTTCAGCTGAGGATTTTGTCAAAATAACAAGGCTTCATGAGGAATTCTTCCGTGCATATTTCCATCCTGATCATATTCCAGCCCATATCATGGATTTGTTGGATCAGTGCTATGGTGTTGCTTTGGAAATGGAGTCTCATTCAGCACCTGGTCCTAGTACTCTGAGGCTTGCTCGTCACAATGAACCTTCTGGCTTCAAAAGATCTGGTGCAGATTTTACTCAAATCCATGATTCTGGAAAGCCAAACAGTGAAGAGTTCAATGGTGCATCGTTTATGGGGTTGTTCAACAGCTCGAGCAAAGGAAGTCATCGGCTTTTTCACATTAAAGGCCATGTGTTCCGCTGCAGGTATGTGACTCTGAAGTTGTAGCCAGTGTGCAACTAAAGAATTATCTGCATGTCAAGAAATTGTAACGATGGCCAAATTGTTGCTTTTCTATTTTCTTTTGCAGTGTTGATCAGTGTGGGAGCCGCTTTATACAGCAGAAGCTTCCAACAGCGACGCATGGAGAGAAAGCTATGGTCTTTGAAGAAATCATGCCTCACGTTGCCGAGCTGGTGACTGACGTCTTTGGAAATTATGTGGTGCAAAAGGTTTTCCTCCAATTGATTTCAGCTCTTTAACCTTTGAAGATGCAGGCAAATACTAGAATATTCCCCACTTATATTTATTTCCTCTTCCATCAGCTTATGGAGCACGGAACTCCATTTCAGAGAAGGAAAATTATTGAATGCCTTATTGGAAGTGCATCAAGCCTAAGCTTCCAGCAGTATGGGTGTCGAGTAATCCAGAGGGTAATGTGCATTTGACGTCTAATTCCATTTCAGATTACCTTCAAATAAAAATTCCATTTCAGACTATCGCACATATGATTTGTTTCATAGGGAATGTTATATCACAGTCTAATAAATATTTTTAGGATAAATCGGTCGAATTCACACCTTTGATTTCTGCCCTGAGGCCCCAACCCTAGAATTAGGGTGGGCGGCGGTGGGCGAGTTGTGGTGGTGACACCGCGAGCCATGGGATCGTAGGCGGGGAGTGTGTGGCGGCCCGTTAGCCGAGGAGGGTCTTGGGCGGCGATGGAGGTGGCGGATCTAGAGGTAGTGAGCAGCTAGCAGCTGGAGACATAAAAGAAGGCAATTACAGTGGTCGATGAGGCGGTGGAGTGATGGGAGAGGAGGAGGTGGGTGGCGCCGGCGCCGAGGGCGGCGTTGGTAGCCGCCCTCGGCGCCGATGAGGCGGTGTGCGAGATGGGGTGGCGGCGGCGGTGGCTAGGATTAGGGTTAGGGTTAGAGCCTTAAGGGTTGGGTGGGAATATATAGGCAAGGGATGGGACGGGATGATCTTTGCATCCAACGGTCGAAAAAAAAGGGACCCGGCGGCGTGCGGGAGGGGAAGGTGGTGGTGTCGGCTGGTATTAGGGTTAGTGGTTCGCGGGTGGGGGTGGGAATATATATATGGAGAGGATGTGATGATCAGCGCATCCAAAGGTAAAAAATTTCGACTAATTTGGGAGAGAGAGCAATAGTGGCGGAGGCCATTCTAGGCTCCGGCCGCCCCGGGGCAGCAAATTTCTTCAGGGCCTACCTATATGTGTCAGCCCATTTGGTACTTGGCCCAATTTTTGGCCCATCCTAAGCACTACTTGCATTCAATTTTCCTCGTAATGCACCCATTGTTACCACCATCTTTAGGTCAAGTTTTCTCATTAGCATCTAGTGCTTCTCTCCGGTAGCCAGCTAGACCCCAAAATTCTCACCACACTCTCATTCTTCATTCTTCCGTTCTCCTCCAACGGTCAGAGCTTCCAACTCGAACAGGCTAATGCGAGAGGCTGATCTTTCTCTCTCCTCTGACTGCTTTGTTGCCATGCTTTCTTTGTTGATTTAACACTTGCATAATTGTTGAATGGAATGGGACTCCCCTCTTGTTTTCCCCTCACGCTCCGACACTGAATTAGATATTGAACTAATCTTGTTGCTTAGTTCTTTCCATGTTTGCCGTGCGTGCATTTGCACAGGCATGAGATAAAGTCGTCAGCTAATTAGTTTCAGTTCTGTTAGCTGATACTGTTAGGATTTGTTAGCTCGGTTTGATTGTTTAGCTGATACAGTTTGATTTGTTAGCTGATTTGGTTAGCATAATCATAGGGATTGTGATTTGATTAGCGTAATAGTAGGGATTGTGATTTGTCTTTCTTTTAGTGTTTAAATAAGAAAGAAAAGCGAAAAGCTGTAGAAGTTGGTGTGGCACAAAATCCTCTCGCGTTTTAGACGCTGATTGGAGTCTCCAGAGAGATTGCGTGCGTTGTGTGTTCGTGTTCGTGTTAGCGTCGAGACCTTATCTGTTTGGTGTCGACAATTGGTATCAGAGTCTTGGTGATTTCTGTGAGCCGGAGAGGATGCCGAGGGAAAGGAGCCATGGTGACAATTGGTATCAGAGCCTTGGTGATTTCAAGAAGGACTTCGAGGGGCTGAAGATGGAGGAAGGGGAGACCCGTTGAAGATTTCTCGGTCACGGTGGACGAAAGACACATCGGTTGGTCGTCGAGCACATGGGGCATAGCGTGCACGAGGCCAACTGCAGCTTCAAGAAGGACGGGGTCAAGATGGAGGACGGTAGATGAGATTGTCGTTGTTCGCATGTTTCTTCGACACGGTAGATGAGATTGTCGTTGTTCGCATGTTTCTTCATGTGGCCCTGGCGCGCTACATGCAGCTCGTCACCTCCATCAAGTAGTGTGTGGACTTGAAGACCCTAACCATCGAAGACCTTATCGGGAGGTACAAAACCTACGACAAGCGCGTCCGAATTAGTTTCGGCGACCCGAAGGGGAGTGAGCATCTATTGCTCACGTGCACGCAATGGGAGACCCTCACAAAAGAGAAGAAGAATGGAGAAGGGTTAGGCAGTGGCGCAAAGAAGAATCTTGATTGCAGTGGTGGCCGCAGCAAAGCTAGTGACCGACTGACCGTGGCGGCGGCCATGGCGACGAGGAGGACAACAGCGACTCCGATACCCGTGAGCGCAAGTTCAACAAGAAGAAGATCAAATGATATCAATGTGACATTCGAGGGTATTTTGCCAACAAGTGCCACAAGCCGAAAAAGGAAGATGCGCATTTCGCTGCGGCGGATGACGAACGGCGCTACTCTGAGTTTGGCGAGAAAGTACTCAAATAATGATAACAAGATTAAGGGGCTGATTTGTTGAATTAATCTTGTTGCTTAGTTCTTTCCATGTTCGCCGTGCGTGCATTTGATAACTCGGTTTGATTGTTCAGCTGATACGATTTGATTGTTTAGCTGAGACAGTTAGCATTATCATAGGGATTGTGATTTGATTAGCGTAATCATAGAGATTGTGATTTGTCTTTCCTTTGGTGTTTAAATAAGAAAGAAAAGCGAAAAGCTGCAGAAGTTAGTGTGGCGCAAAATCCTCTCACGTTTTGGATGCTGATTGGAGTCTCCGGAGAGATTACGTGCGTTGTGTGTTCGTGTTCGTAGTCCTCATCTGCCAACATTAGACAGCCCCTTGCTTCACTAGATGGCATCAGCACATATGCTACTGCTTGAAAGAAAGTGCTGCTTTTATGTCTAATCTGGCCTCTATTTTGTTGCCCGTATGTGTTTAATCCACACAATTAAGCTTTTCAGTTATCTCCCTGAACTGGAGCATTATGTAGTTGTATTTGGTTGGCTGACAACGTACAACACTTTTATATACATATTTCTTGTCTCTTGCTTTTCTTGTGCAGGCAGTAGAAATTGGCAGTCTTGATCAGAAGATACAGATTGCCAAGCAGCTCCAAGGCAGTATCACTGCATTAATACATGACCAAAACGCAAACCATGTTATCCAGAAATGTATAGAACACGTGCCACACCAGCACATACAATTCATCCTGGAGAGCATGTATGGCCATGTCACGGAGCTATCGGTCCATCCATATGGGTGTCGCGTCATCCAGGTTATTTGATCTTCTACTTCTTCTTCTTTTTATTTTCTGCAAGTTAGATTTTTTTTTTTGTAACATGCATTCAGAAATATGAATTCCTTGATGTCCTGTCCTTTTGCCAGAGAATTCTGGAGCACTGTCATGGTCCATCGATTCTTGAGATTTTTCTGGCAGAGATTATGGACGAAGTTTACCGGTTGGCGAAAGACCGGTATGGGAACTATGTTGTGCAGGTCTGTCTCTTTTTTGTATTGCCTTCTTGATGTTGTTCATTACTCAACAACAACTATGCATAAATTGTTCTAGGATCTAGAAAGATCCATCGACACACCAGGTTTCTGGGATCTGAATTTATTCACATCACTACATGTCATGTCACTGATGGATGATGACTTCTTTCCACTATTTGTGCCAAATCTATGTTCCCATTTACATTATTTGTTTGGGTTTCTTTTTGCAGCACATTTTGGAGCATGGAAGTCCTCGTCTGCGATCTGCAGTTATAAGGAGATTTGCCGGGAGGATTATTACCATGAGCCAGCAAAAATTCGCTTCTAATGTCATCGAGAAGTGCTTAGTGTATGGCAGCTATGAGGAAAGACAGATGATCATCAATGAAGTCCTCGCCACGGATGGTGAAGACGAGGCTCTTAAGGTATTTTAATGCTCATCTGAACATCTGATGCTTAAGTGACTTGATCAGCAGCCACTACGTAAACTTGAGAGAGATGAACAGAATTTAAAATACAGAAGTAACTACAAACAAAACTGCTCCTATAAGGAAGTAATTCCTTCCAATCTAGTACGAAGCTAGTTTTTTAGCCACACTGGCGGTGATGAATCTAATTAGCTGCATAAAAAGTATATTACACTAGATGTTTCAGGTGAACTGACATTTTCCCATTGGTTCTACGAGTTCAATCAAAAAATGTTTCTCTGTGGATATGCAGGTGTTGATAAACGACCAATATGCTAACTACGTTGTACAGAAGGTGATGGAGACCGGCGACGAGTGGCAGCGCAAGCTGATGCTCGGCCGTCTCAAGGCTCACCATGGCGAGCTCAGGCACTACCCCTACGCGAGGCACGTCGTAACACGCCTGGAGAGGCTCATCCAAGCCGGCGGTACGCCATTGTTTCCCTGGAAAATCCCTCAAATTCTCAAATGGTTTTTGAATAGAAATCAGAGCTTTTTCTCGGGTGCATATATAGCGCGGTCATTTTGTTTGGGTGCTCGCTTAGCTATATGAAGAATTAAACATCAGAGGATCACGTGGAAGCAAACTTTACTCCTTCCTTTTTCAGTGAAAATCCACAAAAAAAATTGTGTAACAATCACTTTGAAACTGCTTTTCAGAGAGTCGTATGACGCCTCCCAGACACTCCAGGCGACCTGGAAAGGAGCACGCAGTGATGGGCTGAGGAAAGGAGGAACTTGTGCTGCTTCTGCCTGCAGTTTACTTAACCCTAATATACTATGGTAAATTTGGCAAATAATCGAGACTGTTGCTGTATTCATGCACTTGCTGTAATGTTAGTCGATAATCGACGCGAAGAAGACCATCTGTAGCATTCTCATTTTCAAAAGGTAATTAGCATTTGGTTTTCAAAATTTTCAAAACGAAATTCAATTGAGTTTCAACCGTACCTTTTTTGGGCCTCCCCGTCTCGGCCCAATTCTCCCCCTGGCCCGGCCCGCTCCGGCCCGCCCGCCCCCCCCCCCGCCAGACGCCTCTCTCCTCCTCCCGACGCGTCGCGCTCCGGCTTGGCCGCCGCCGGATCCCCCGCCTCCTCCCGCCACTCCGGCCTTGGCGCTGCCGAACTCCCCTTCTCTCCCGGTGTGCTCGCCACACCCGGCGACCTCTCCATTGTGTGCTGGCAGACCCACACCCGCCTACCCGCTGCGCCGCCGCGCCACCCGCCGCGCGTGTCGTCTGTTGCTGCGCGCACGCGCTCCTCCTCCCCTGCCGCTTCCGGCCGACTCCTTCCCCGCCGCGCTCGGCTCCTCTCTGCCCCTTCGGCTATAAAGCCCTCGGCCGCGCCTCCTCTTCTCCCCTCCCCACCTCGCCTCCTTCCCTCCCTTGAGTCGAAGCCGAAGCTCCCCCTCCGCCTCGCCGCCGCTCCGGTGAGCCCCCGCCCCCTTCTTCCCCGTCACCGAGAAGTCGTGCCGCTGTCGCCTCCGCCCCCTTCTTCTCCACCTCCGGCCACCGCCGGCTTCCCCCTCCTCCCTTCTTCTTCCCAGCGCCACCGACCTCGTGCCCTCTCCCTCCCTCTCCCTCTCCCTCTCCGCGTGGAGAATGCGAAGCGTCGGCTGCCCGCATGCGTAGCAGCCCTTTTAACCCCCCGTGTGTGACTAACAGGTGGGCCCCACTACAGCCACCCCCCCGGTGAGACTGATAGTGGGCCCCCAACACTGTTCCGTAGACTAGTGGACCGGTGCGCGTGGACTCGGTCCACGCAATGTGCGGTGGACCGAGCACTGTTCATGGGCCACGTGTTAGCATGAGGATTTTCTGGTTTTCTGATTTTCTTTTCAATTAAAAATGCAATAGAAAAGGTTCAAATATTCATATCTCCTTCGTTATAACTCCAAAAATTATTAAACTTGTTCCAAAATTTTCCTAAATTTAAGATCTTACTAATGGCACTGGTCTTATTTAATTTGGAGTTCATTTGTTATGGGTTTTGTATTTATTTACTCTCTTTGTTGTTGTGTCGTTTTCCAATACGTTCGTCCGATTAGGGTTCAAAGATACGGGAGACCTCCACTTCGATTAAGATCAAGAATACCAAGACCCTACTGCCTTTAACCAAGGCGAGTCAATACTTTGATCATTTTGAGTCTACATTTTATGTAAATTATATTTATTTAAAATATCAAAATTGCATACTTTAATTCTGTAATCAAATGTATGTTAAAGCTTAAGGTAATTAAGCACCCATTTGATGATTAATTAATTATTATCCATCCTTTGATAATTAAATACATTATTCTATGTCACTCTAGTAAGCTATGTGGTAAATACTAGTACAGGTTGTACTTAAACGACATGCTAGTCTTGCTTAAGTTCCGGGATAATAAATATCCTAATCATCATCTTTTAATCATGAAAGTGGTTTTGGGCAGTCATTGTGGGTAAATGACTGACGTGTTGTGATAATTGGCTTTTCCTCCCCAAAACTCTAAACAACTTGCTAGTACCACATTTGTGCGGATAGAAAGAGTAGTGGGTGCTGTCGTGCACGAGAGTGGTTGGTAGGTGGTATGAACCGTCCGGATGGATTAAGAACTTAATCTTGTTATGACCCCGTGTAAAACAAGTACAAACGCAAGTCTCCAAAGTGCAACTTGGCTTAGTAAAGCTATTAATCCCTGAATGTCATCCCACTGGTTGGTTAGCGGGAACGTGCAAGCCTAGGACGTGGTCCGGCTTGAAGGGGACACCGATGTAAGATGAAGTTGCCAGTCGTGCTAGACGTTGTGGGTAATCTAGCTGCGCTAGTTGCTGAGGTGAACATCCCGCACAACTTATGGGCGAGGCTCATACGGGTGAGATGATAGAAGGGGGCAATAATTTGAAAAGTTACTATGACGATCGCTCAACTACATGACTACAGAATCATGTGGGGCAACGAGTATGATTATCTCTTGTGGGTACAGTGTACAACCTCTACAGAGTCTAAACTATTTAAACAGTCGTGCCTACGGTCAAAGGCGGACATGGGAACTTAACATGAGTTAGTTCTATTTCAAAACCCTTTGTGTGTGGTATGAAAACCAGGTCGGCTCATCTAGTCTGAGGTTGAATATTTTCTGAGTCGTCGAGCTCAGTGGTGTGGAGGAGCGGAGGTAGCTCCAGTCAAATGAAGCATGTGTAGAGTTTCTGATGGAGGGAACATCTACTGTTATTTAATATTGAAATTACTCTCTTTAACAACATGCAATTTGGTTAAAATGTTAAGTCATAGAAATTTGTTATTATGATAATGAAAAATATTGTTTTAGTAAATAAAAGAACTCGAACCACCCTTGTTAAGCCATGCATGTATATTATTGCATCTTGTGTGTTGGCTCGCGAGCACGAAAGTTGTTCTCATTCTCGCTCCCCCCCCAAACCCTCAAGATGATGTGGATCAAGGGGACTACGCATACTATGAAGACTCAGAAGTCGACGGACAAGGAAACGATGAAGAGTGTTGTAGTCTGTAGTCTAGATCTCGCCCCAGTCTAGTGGACTCGTTCGGTACTTGCGTACAATAGATATTATCCAGCCCCCTTGGGTAATATCTGTCGTATACAGGTTACTCCAGTCGATTGTTTGTGGAGAGATGAGCTCTACCTCTTTTGCTTCTGTTGTAGTTACGTTGCTTTCTATGTAATGTAATCAATTTGGTATGTTTGGGCCTTTTGTAAAACTTGGTCCGACGTGGATTGAATGTCTTAATTTACGCCTTGTATGAATTGATTCAGCAATGTGTCTGTGAGTGTTATCTACTGATACAAGGAATGACACAGTAATTTCACAGAGAATTTGAATTTACAAAATCCAAGTGTGACACCATCAATAAACGTGAGTTGTGTGGAAGCTGTGCATATGAACTCTGCAAGTAGGAGCTCCGTGTTGTAACAAGCCGAGACTATCAAGGCCTGTCGCAGATATGTATGACCAGGGACTTATCCTTTGCTTCGTCGTACTGTTAGCAGGTTTGAGACTTGTAAAAGTGTTTGTGGATTCTGAGTGCTTTGTTTTCAGCTTAATTCCCTGCAATTCTGCATGCTTGTTCGGTGTTACATGGTCCAGATTCTTTGAGAACGCTGCATGCATGCAGATTCAGATTCAGGTATGGCAGCTTTGAGATGCTGCATCTCATCGGAAGAGCCTCAGACAGCTTGGGCGATGAGACCTAGGATCAAAATCCTACGTAAGATACTTTGAAATATCGTCAAAATACGAGTTCGGT
The DNA here is from genome assembly GCA_036346395.1 of Hsuehochloa calcarea. NCBI lineage: Eukaryota > Viridiplantae > Streptophyta > Magnoliopsida > Poales > Poaceae > Hsuehochloa > Hsuehochloa calcarea. Next base: position 29,657,937 of record CM070616.1, read on the forward strand.
CTAAAAATAGCTATCATAACCCGAGGCTTAAACTGTGGCCGGCTCTGCCCCTGCCTACATATAGGGGAGATACAAGGTGATGCAAATCAGGTCCCTTTTGCTGATCAGGCTCAAGCCAGCTGTGGCGTATGTACTGCAGCCGCACTCTGCATACATGGCAATGGAATCGCTGGTAAGCAGCAGCAAATGTTCAGAAAAGAAAAGCAGGGGCAGGGGAAGGGGGAACCAGCCCTACACAATTCCTGCATACGTAGTCCACAGATTGCAACATTTTTCTTCACAGTTTTTGCACTCTGGAGCTGGAGGTGGGTCCCAACAAGGGAAACAAATCCAGCTCAAATAGACAGTGTCCATGATTCTTTTTAATTGGTCCAGATTCCAGAATTCAGCCAAATTCAAACAAAAACAAAGGCTCTACGTGTCAAAGTGTGTTTAGATGGATGAATCAGGTGGTACCTGGATTGTTCGGAATATGCCATCGTCTATGCGTTTGGTTGGAGGAACGGAACAAAGCCGTTCGGGACATACCGATTCAAGTTACGGAATATTGCATAAATATGTTGAACCAACTCATTCGACGAATTCGGTTGAACCACGCGGTCCAGGATGCCCTCGTCCAGTCATGCTGCGTCCGCTGCGTGCGCTCACCACTACCTCACCCTCGCAACCCCCTCTACAGTCGCTAGAGGTGGGAGTCGGGCCACGCCGACACAGGCACGGGCATGGCACACGCCGCTTGTAGCTGGTGATGGGAGGATTGACGTGGCGTGGGCGGCAATGCATGGCGACTTCTTCTTCCTCTCATCTAGCATCGCCCCCACACGTTGTTCTTGCTTCCCTGGTCAAACTCTTGCCACCCCTTCCGCATCACATGGTGTTCCACGACGCCACAAGTGTTTCCCCACAACCAATTTGGCACTTCCACCACCAGAGCACCGCGTCATCGCCGTCTTACACACACGTGGACGAATCCGCCTCCACCGCCGCCATTCTCTCCCTGGTGAGCCATTCTTCCATCCCTCTCTACCAGAGCTTCGCCTCACCACCCTCTTTCTTCCCCCACCACCCACTCCCGCTCTCCCTCCCCGTGGTGCCACCCCCACGGTGAGCCACCCGCGCCGCCTCGGGCTCCCATCACCGGCCCGCAATGGCTCCTCCCCGCCGCCACCACCCACTCCGGTGAATTACAAACACCTCCTTGATGCTCGTGTTCCCCCTACTTTCCTCCCTCTCCCTCCCCAGCGCCGCCGCCCTGTCTCGTGCCCCGCTCCGGCCGCAGGGCGCCACTGTCGCCCCCCTAGTGGGTGCCCCCCGACCCATTTTTTATCTCTTTGGTCGTCGACGACGACTCCCCACTAGCGCCGAGCCCCTTCCCAACAGCCTTCATGTGCTCCTTCTGCTCTGACTTCTGAGATAGAGCACCAACAACAGCTTCCCCCTTCTCTCTTCGAACACCCAATGACAGTGGGCCCCACCAAAATGAGTGATTCTAAATGAGCCCGCCTGAGGAAGTAGTAAGGAAAAAAGGAAGAAAAGAAAAGGATGGAAGAAAAGGGAAAGGGGAAAAAAGAAAGGAAAAGGAAAAAGAGAAAAGGAAAGAAAAATATTATGGAGGTAATCTCACCCCATGTACGGAGGAGGTTATCGTACCAACCTCATCCCCTCAACCAAACACAATCTCATACCATCCTATATCATTCCATACAATCAACTAAACCATTTCATACAACCAACCAAACAGCTTGCCTATTGTAGGATCAAGGATAACCGACTAGAGGGGGGTGAATAGGAGGTTTCTAAAAATTCTAGATCAAATTATACAATTTTGCAAGATGAACTAAGCAATGATAACTATCACAAGATATATATCACAAATTGATTGCAGTAAGTAAAGACAAGAAATAACCGCAAGGGAGACAATGAGGTTTTTCCGTGGTATCGAAGATTTGTCGATCTTTACTAGTCCACATTGAGGAAGCTTGACTCGATCAAGCCGACTCCACAAATTAAGCCTTCCCTCGTAATCACTTGGTTGTTCTTCCTCCTCTCCGGAGTTGGTGAACACCGACCAATCAAAACTGGCGCTAGGCCTCTTCACAAACTTCATGAAGAGATCACCTCGCAACCTCCGCCAAGCCGTCTAGGTGTCGACAAACACCAAGAGAATAGACCTTGACCTTCGCTTGACGGCAACCAAGAGCCAATGGATCAACTAGAATGAAATGCTCTAGGTTTTGCTCACAACCTCACAAATTAGTGCAAAGAGAGTAATTGAGGAGTGAGGAGAGTGCTCTAAGCTCAAGTGTATTGAATGAATGCTCAGCAGCAGTGTCGTTGAGCTGGTGGGGGTGTATTTATACCCCCAACCAAATACGACCGTTACAAGAAGAAACCAGATTTTTCCAGGGAAATCAGAAGTTCCGCCATGTATCATGCGGAACTACCGCCCTTGCATCGAGTGCACTGTAACGGTCATTACAGTGGCTTTAAATGCTCTGATTATAGCCGTTGGATTTTATGTGCGGAACTACCGTCAACTAATTTTTGGTTCATCCGATAATCAGAAGTTCCTCTAATATCATGGCGGAACTACCGCGCTTGCGGAAAAATGGCTAAGTCCCAAAAAGGTACTCTTTGGAAAAAACATTCCGTAAGAAAATCAGAGCTACCAACAATCGGAAGTTCCGCTTATATCATGGCGGAACTACCGCGGTTGCGGAAAAATGGCTAAGTCCCAAAAAGGTACTCTCTGGAAAAAAACATTCCGCAAGAAAATTAGAGCTACCGATAATCGAAAGTTTCGCTCATATCATGGCGAAACTACCGCGCTTGCGGAAAAATGGTTAAGTCCCAAAAAGGTACTCTCTGGAAAAAATATTCCGCGAGAATTTCGGAACTACCGCCCAGCGGTAGTTCCGCGGTTATAACACCGGAACTACCGATTATGCACTAAAAAGATAATTTTGATTTTAAAACCAGAACAAGAGAGCATGCATGATCCTAAGTTGATCCAAAGGCATAATGAAGTGCTTTCAAGCTACCAGATAAGCTCTCCGTTAATAGTATGACATTTATCCTAAAATCCGGTCTTCCACCATACTCCAAAGACCGGTAAAATTCAAACGGGGTCCTAGACTATTTGTACCTTGCCCTTGAGACAAACTCCATCTTCTTCACATCCTTTGACATGCAACTCCTTGATTTGACTTTGTCATTTAGGACTAAACCTTGTAATCACTTCAACAAACATATTAGTCCCATATTCACATAATGCCATTAATTACCAAAACACATTTTTAGGAGCCTAGATGCTTTCAATCTCCCCCTTTTTGGTAATTGATGACAACACAATAAAAATATGAGAAATATTGAGTTTAAAACAGAAAGCTCCCCCTTAACATGTGCATATAGAATAGAAGATAATGCAAAGCACATGTTTGAATTTTAGAAAATTTTGGCGGAGTTTCTGTAGATTGTTGAGACTTGGAAATGAACAATGACAAAGTTTGTAGATAAAGAAATCACATATCATAGTCATTCAACATCAACCATCAACATAAATCCAAGTACAACAAAAAATATCCATATAACATAAGATATCATTACAGGCAGAGTAAATATCCATTGACATCCATACATAATAAAGATAATAGAAGTTCTAGCTAGAAGCTCCCCCATCACACTCTCTCCCCCTTTGTCATCATATGACCAAAAAGCACCTCACTCTACAGGGTTTTGCGGAGGATCACGAGAAGGAGAGTGGAGGCGACAACGCCCAAAATGGACGGGAGGAGGAAAATGCTCCGTAAAGCTGGTGGAGTGGGCATCCAATCTGGAGGAGGTAGCAGCCTCAAATGCATCCAAACAAGTGTTGGTTGCTGCTTGAAAGGCCTCATGAGACACTTTTATCTCCAAGATAGTAGCATAAATCTGATCAAGAGTGGCTTGGCCTTGTGGAGGGGCAGTAGTAGGGGCAGCTTCTGGTTCTTCTGCTGGAGGGTGCTGAAGGTTTGCAGGAATAGGAGGACCCTCTCTAGGCTTGTAGAACTTGTGGAGCGATGGTGTAGCTCCATTGTAGCTAGTTTGACGAATAATCAGAATCATAATATATGGAGCAAAAATGATCGGGGTCAAAAATTGATCCTTTTGACCCGATCATTTTTTGAGGCAACAATCCCCTCACAATAACATCAACCACATCGAATTTTCTCCCATGCATAATACAGTCCATGATGTTCCATACATGCCCCCTTATAGCATCCTAGTTCCCGCTCTTTGGCAATATGGTATGGTTAATTATGCGGTTTACCAAGCTGGGAATAGGGAGAAGACCGGTGATCTTACCAGGGACATATCTCTGTGTGGTGTCATAAAATTCGGTCCAGGCATGAAGAGGAAGAACAGGCCTGTCATAGATCTGCTCATATCTGCTTGACTCTGTATCCAAGGCAAGTTCAAAAGCATGCTTTGTGCAAGAGTACTTGACTGTCCCTGTCATCCAAGTAAGCTGAGAGAAATCTGGAGTGATGTGCACTGTGGCAAAGAACTGACGAATGATTTCGTCACTGTAATTGCATTTCAGTGCTACAAAATCATGGATCCCTGCTCGCTGAAAAAGTCTATAAGTGTCTTCATACTTGTCCAACCCGCTGAGGTGTGACCAATTGATACACTTATGATCAGCAAACGGTTTGTTGGGTCCATAGAAAAGCTCATACACATGCTTCTGGAAGTTTGTGTGAAAGCGAGGATCATCACAGTTGCGAGTAAGCGAATACTGATCTTTATGCCGAAGAAGATCATAGTCACCGCTGTCAGAGATTTCAGGTCAATATGTGGTTCCTCGTGCTCTCCCAACTCATCATCAGATTCTGATTCAGTGCCCTCTTCCAATGCACTTGCCTCCGTCTCTGAGCTCTCAGAATTCTCCCTCTGGTCCTCAATAGCTTTCCGTTCTTCTTCTTATTATATGGGAGGTGTTTGAGAAGATGATTGGCCGGCATGCCCATAGGACTTCTTGACAGTTCCTCGTGTCTTAGGCATCTTCAAACCACGGGAATGAAGTATCAAAGATAGGTTCAAATGAAAGGAGATGAAATTTCTATTCTTGTCAGGAAAATCAGAAGTTCCGCAATTTCAACGCCGGAACAACTGATTGAGGTAGTTCTGCGACTTCAACAGCGGAAGTTCCGATTATCCTGGGCCGATTCTAAGGCAATCAAATTTGTGGATTTTTAGTGTTTTTAATGGATTGAATCCATGAAATTGATGCATATACATCGTATAACACTGAATAAACCTAATTGCCCAAGAAATTTTCACAGGAATCATCTACATTTGTATTTTCCCAAAATTTGACATCTAGGGTTCATGAGAGGGAAAAATCGGGAGGGAAAACGATTTTACCTTGAGGAGACAAGAGGATGAACCCTGGAGAGGCAATTGATTGGACGAGATCGAAGAAATGCTGAAGAAAATCCAAGATTTTTCGGTGGAGAAATTGTTCTTCGGGAGAGAGGAAGAGAAGGCACGGGAGAGAGGGGCGGTAGCAGGAGAGAGAAGGAGGAAAGAGGGGCCGCTTGGGAGTTAATGTCTCCCAACTGTAGAAAAACAGAAGTTCCGTAGTTTAACAGAGGAAGTTCTGGACATCGGAAGTTCCGGACCTGGAAGGCCGATAGTTCCGATTATCCTGACACTTCAGGAAAAGGGTTCTGAATTTGATGATTTTGCAAATAATCCTTAGTTTTGCACTCAACCAAGTATCATTCCGGATTATTATGCAACAAGAAGACTAATGTCTATCTAATAAAATAATTTTTACAAACATCTCACATTTGGAGATTTTTTTTAGAAATGGCACCTTAAAAACGAAAAAATGCAACTTCGGCCCAAAGTGCATGTGACCAGAGTTCAAGCAATATTTGAATAGTCAATAACATTTAACTCATTCCTCAACAAGCAAAAGCGACCTTCATCTAATGGTTTGGTGAAAATATCCGCTAATTGATTTTCGGTGCATATGTGTCTAATTTCAATACCCCCTTTGCACACATGATCTCTTAGGAAATGGTGGCGGATATCTATATGCTTTTATTGAGTGTTGGACAGGGTTGTTGGTTATTTTTACTGCGCTATCATTATCACACAAAAGAGGCATTTTATCAAAAGTTATTCCATAATCTATCAATGTTTGCCTCATCCAAAGCAATTGAGCGCAACAACTACCCGCGGATACATATTCGGCTTCGTTGGTGGAATTTTGTTTCTTGGAAGACCATGACACTAAGGATCTACCTAAGAATTGACAACTCCCTAAGGTGCTTTTTCTATCCACTTTACAACCCACATAATCCGAATCCGAATATCCAATCAAATTAAATTTAGCACCTTTTGGATACCAAAGTCCAATACTTGAGAAATGCTTTAAATATCTTAATATTCTTTTAACGGCTACTAAATGGCATTCTTTTGGTGCCGATTGAAAACGTGCATACATGCAAATGCTAAACATAATATCGGGCCTAGATGCGGTAAGATAAATCAAACTACCAATCATAGACCTATAAAGTTTTAAATCAATAGTTTTACCTCCTTCATTTAGATCAAGATGACCATTTGTTGCCATAGGAGTCTTGATGGGTTTTGCGTCATCCGTGGCAAATCTTTTGAGCAAATCCTTCACATACTTGGATTGACTTATGAATGTCCCATTCTTGAGTTGTTTGATTTGAAGTCCAAGGAAGAAACTAAGTTCTCCTATCATTAACATCTTAAACTCCCTAGACATCATATCACCAAATTCTTTGCAAAAGTCTTGATTAGCGGAACCAAAAATTATGTCATCAACATAAATTTGACAAACAAAGAAATCTCCATCAATAATTTTAGTGAATAGACTTGTATCAACCTTGCCGATTTTCAAACCCTTTGAAAGTAGAAAATCTCGAAGGCGCTCATACCATGCTCTAGGAGCTTGCTTTAGGCCATATAGCGTCTTAGAGAGTTTATACACATGATTTGGGTTCTTAGGATCTTCAAAACCTGGAGGTTGTTCAACAAAAACAAGTTCGGTTATTTTACCATTTAAAAAGGCACTTTTAACATCCATTTAAAATAATTTAATATCGAAGCTAGAAGCAAAAGCAAGTAAGATGCGGATAGACTCAAGTCTTACCACGGGTGCAAATGTTTCATCATAATCTAAACCCTCTACTTGAGTATATCCTTGAGAAACTAACCTTGCTTTATTTCTTACCGCAACTCCGTTTTATCTTGTTTATTGAGGAAGACCCATTTTGTGCCGATAACATTATGCTCCGTTTTCATCACCTTAGATGGTTATTTACACCAGTTATACAAGGTCGGATCTAGATAGCCAATTTTTTTACTTCAGGGTTAAGTGGCAAGCCAGTTGAGTCAGGGCATCTTATCAACATGGCTGCATTAGCATGTTGCTGACTTGTCACTTGTCAGCTTCCCAACGGTTGGCGTTACGTTTGACATGATGAGTGCACAAAAAGGGCAAATTGTTGCCATGCTGTTCAAACAAGTCTATGATAAACTGCATGTGTACTTATTTCCTTTTCTAGGTACAGTTTATACGTACACATCATGTGTAGGGCTACAGCTACCTTCTCACGGTCGCCTTTGTTGTACGAGAAAGACCGTGCACTGCACTGCATGGTTGATATTTTTGGAGGCCAATAAGAGGAGAAGAATTCAGAGTCAAAGCAGGGAAGGTTCCAACCGGGCTTAAAACATGACCAAATCTAACAATTGATTTACTACAAACTTGCAACACATGCATCAAGCAATCATCAACTGGGTTGAACCAGATTGACCGGGACTTGAAATACATAGAAAAAAGATACCATTTAAATACATATAAATACATACTTCAAATGCATATAAATACATACTTACTGCATATACAAAAGATACGAATAACTTACAACCCCTTCCTGCAAATTATAAGTTACTAACCATGCACACAATTGGATCAGACATACTAGGAACCATTTTTTACGGCCATGCACAAGTTTTAGCAGGTGTCACAGCACTACAGCTAAACCCTAAACTGTCAGGCTAATACTTGCTTGCTGAGTATACTAGTACTCAATCTTGCTATTATTCTCCTTTGTAGATCCTAGTCCAGCTGGAAACTATGCTTAGTGAGATGAAGGATACACATGTACCGAGGAGGCCACAGGAGGCGAGGGTGCTCACTGCGAGGAGTCGAGTGAGGTGGACGCCTTATTCGGTGAATGGGATGAGTAGACGATCAATGGAGCGAGGCAGGCAAGTGAGGGGAATTCTCTCCCCGTCGTAATTAAATAAATATATTGAATACTTTAGCCTTATGTGGCTAATTGTATAATAAAGTGCAGTTTTTATCTTATTGTTCTGCTGTGTTAACTCTGGTAAGGCTTACTATTCGTCAGAGCGGTGTTCTACCAGGTAGACAAATAGTAATCCGTATACTTAAGTGTGATTACCCTCCGGGGTAATGACACGGGCTGCCACACAAAGGGTGTAGGGTGAGCAAGTGACAAGCGATCATTGGGTACAATATTATCATCATCAATGTCAAACGGCCATTTATCATCTTCGAGTTGGTCAAGATTGACTATTATGTTTTCATTGTTCTCTCCCATGTTAACCAAATTGTGCTCATTAGCTTCCTTCTTAAATGCATTGTACTCCAAATGATAATTCTCCCTTGGATTGTTGTTTCCAGTTTGTAGTGGTCCTTCAGCAGCAGTGTTGACTAGCACACGATAAGGGTATGCACCTTGTCCCTGCAGAATGAACAAATATATTGACCGGGATACGATGGTAACAGCAAAAACATATATGCTACATATGGAAGACAATTGTAGAATTTTCACAGTGGATTCTAAACTCACGTATTGAATAGTAATTCATATCAATCATGTAAAAAATAAAACATCTCTTTACAACTACTCCGTACAACTTAACAAATAAGGTAACAACATAGGGAGGTATAAAGGTACTGAATAGCTCACTTGTGTCTTGTCTAAACCTGTTTAGTGAGAGATGGGACATTTTAACACATAACAATTCACACAAAAGTAGTTGACGTTAGCGGAGGAATACATATGTGCACAGACAAAAGGGCCCCATGAAGAATTAGGTGGTGGGGTCATGGCAACAAATCTTCCATGTTGAGATAGTAAGATATTTTAACATAGTAACAATTTACACCAGAAGTGGTTGATGCAAGTGGAGGAATACATGTGCACAAATAAAAATGCCACATGAAGAATTAGGTGGTGTGGCCATGGCAAGTTGGCAACAAATCTTTCATGCTCTATTATTGATTAAGGATGATAGTTTTAAAATTTAATGTTTGAACCGGTTTGAACCCGCGGATGAAACAGGAATCGACAGAAGATGCCAACAAGAATCAAGTATCTTTTTTAACCACGCATCATCATTAGGACCCACCAAATTGAGGGCTAATGTTTTTCCCTTTTTGTGAGAAGATTTAGCATATTTCTCTTTTTTATGAGAGCATTTAATCTTGCATCATTGTGAGCTTTTATTATATAATAGATTATCAATTGAAGCTTCTCATGATTTTTTAGCAGCTTTTCTCAGTACTAGTACAAACAATAGAAGAAACATACTGTGCTATCGAGAACTAAAATATCTTGTAAATAACAAAATAGTGTAACTGACCATAATCATATGATGATTTATTAAAACATTTTTAAGATAAATGAAGATAAGAATATTAATAAAAAGATTACCTTTGGTATAGGACATACATAATACTCTACCCCTTTAATTGTTAATTTTTTTGCACTTCCCAGCATTACACTTGCAGATCGACGTTGACCAATTACCATTGGATCTAGCACCCTGGAGACTAACATTAATTGGAATTGTAGCGCCAGCACATTGGGGAATATCATGAAACCCTAATTTCTGAAACCTTTCGTCCTAATTTTCGAGAACTAGAACCTTAATTTTAGAGACACTTTCAGAACATATAAAATTTTGGAAAAATTACACAATCAAGTCCACTGTGTAAGGAGCCTGAAAAAAATCATAATGTTTGGACCTCATTTTCTATATTAGAAAATTCCTACAAACAGTATATTTAAATAAATTTTTGAAAAAAAATCAGAATGGATAAAATTTTGAAAAACTTACACAAGCAATTACACTTTGTTGGGAGGCTCCATCAAAAAATTTATAATTTTTTGAGCTCATTTTCTATATTTAGAAATTCCTCCAAAAAATATATTTAAACGGATTTTTGATATAAAAAACTCCACTACAGTGCTACACTCTCCTACTGCGGTCCCCGGGCGCATTTGGCATGGTGTTGCAGCCCCTGATTGAAACACCTAGCTGCTGCATTCCCCGAGCACAACACGCGGTGGAGGGGGGCTAGAAGTCGAAATTAGAGGTATGGGGCTACATTTGGAATTTATGATCAACAGGGGCCAATAGTGCCCAAGATTCCATCAAACACGCTGACACTGACTGTTAGCAGCCGACATCTGGGGCGCATCCCTCGATCCACTGACCAGGGGCAGTGGGATCATATGTTCACGTGGGATGACCTCATGGACAGCGGCGAGTACGGGAACGTGGCCACAGATGTGAAGGTCCCACCGTCAACCGCCGCCGCCCTCTCAAACGACGATGACGGTGGCTCCAGCACCTCCGCCGTGTCCCCGCCATCCAGGTACCTCGCCACCTCCCTCATCGTCGGTTGCGCGTTCAGAGTCGAATGCGAGCACCACAACCCGACCTTCACGGCCACCGCGGCCTCCCCAGCATCGAACGCACCACCCAGCCTCGCGTCCACCACCTTCTCCAGCTCCCTCGCTGCATACCGCTTCCACGCCCACTCCGCCAAGACGAGCTTCTCTGGCATGGTGGGCGGCTCAATGGGACGCCGCCCGGAGACCACCTCTAGTACCAGTGCCCCGAAGGCGAACACATCCATCACCGTCGTCGCCATCCCTGTCCGCGCCAGCTCTGGCACCAAGTACCCCAGCGTGCCCAACACCCGTGTTGTGCTCGGGTTGGCGTCGTGCTCATACAACTTGGCGAGGCCAAAGTTGTTGAGCCGCCCAGACATGTCGCCGTCGAGCAGTACGTTGATGAACTTCACGTTGCGGTGGAGCACTGTTGGCCTAGGCACCCGACGAAAACTCACACATCGCTTCCTCTAGCTGGAACACACACATTGGACGCTCACAAACGCAAGAAGAATAGATAAACGAGTTTGGTGTTGCTCAACTTCCTCACACTTTTTTGATTTTTTTCACTTTTATTTATACTAGCAAGAAACACTCTACGTTACAAGTAATGCAATGAAGTGCTACTAATGTCGTTGCTTCTAGTGCCTAAGTAATGCAATAAAGTACTACTAATGCTGCTGTTTATAGTCATGATGATGTCATTACATGCAAATAAACAATTCAGTCAAGATTATAGCTAACAATTTCCCCCCTAATCTTGACATCACTTACTTCACAAGTCAAAGTCTGATCTCCTGACGCATCTATAAGGATTTTTGCCTTCTTCTTGCTGACCATGCCACCGGTGACACAACTTACCGACGTCTTTTTCTTCTACCTCAACTCCAATTGTATTTCGCCAGTAACACAACTAGACGATGACGGAGACTCTCACTAGAGCTTACACACATGAAAACTTGGACACCCCTACAAGAACTCATGCGCACACACATGCATCATGCACTGACTCACCTACATGCATGACCATGCCACAAATATACGCATGTATGAAACACACCTCCTACGTGCACAAATAAATAAATAACACATGCAACACTCCTACTGTTCCATATACACATACATAGGACATGGCTATGAAAACGAGCTCAGTGCCTCCGCGTCCACGCGTGCACCTTGCGCACCGCCTCGGCAAGTTCTGCACGGATACCGCTTCCGCTTCACTCACATCGTCGTTGTCGCGCTCCACATGCACTAGGGCGACGAGGTTGCTGGGCGTCTTGTACAGCTGCATCACGGAGGCCTCGTAGACCTTGATGCACTCGTACTCCTTCTGCGCCTGGTTCACCTCCTTTATCAACACCTGTACCATGGTCGACACCCTCGATGACGCTATGCCGGCAGCACCTCCGCCTCTCACACCGCTAGCTGCCATGCGACACCACCATGGAAGCCCATCGTTCCATCATCGCCGCACCTCGCAGGCCGCCAACACCGCGCCACGCCCCGCAGGCTGCACCCGTCGAGAGCCGCCATCACCCGACCGAGCCGAACGCTGCCTGGCCACACCGCGTGTCTTCTTCTCGCACCTCGCCTCCTTGTACCTCGTTCTGATACCAATTGTTGGCCGAGACACCTAGCGAGAACCCACACATCGCTTCCTCTAGCTAGAATAGACACACTGGACGCTCACGAAAGCTAGAAGAACAGATAAATGAGTTTGGTGCTGCTCAACTTCCTCACACTTTTCTATTTTTCACTCTTATTTATACTAGTAAGAAACACTTTATGTTACAAGTAATGCAATGAAGTGCTACTAATGTTGTTGTTTCTAGTGCCTAAGTAATGCAATGAAGTTCTACTAATGCTACTATTTCTAGTCATGATGATGTCATTACATGCAAATAAACAATTTAGTCAAGATTATAGCTAACAAGCACGACGTGACCCACTGCTCGTGCAGGTACAGCAGCGCCGACAGGATATTGTAGAGGATCTTGTACTGCACAGCCCAAGTTAGCCACGCCGCTCGGAGGTCGTTGCCGAAGAAGTTCTTGTCCAGGTTTCCGTTGGGCATATAGTCATAGACCAGGAGGAGGTTGCCTCGGCCACGGCACCAGCCCTGGAGCTGGACAAGGTTACGGTGGTGGAGCCAGCCGATCAACGCGAACTCGGCGACAAACTCCCAGAGCCCCTGCTGGGACTAGTGGGAGACGCATTTCACGATGACCTCAGGGGGGCGGCGTGCCGGGGAGCATGCCGCGGTACACCTTACCGAAGCCGCCAGAGCCGAGGAGCTCACGGTCGTGGAAGTCACGCATCACGCACTTCAGCTCAGCGTACTTGAACCGGTGCGGGCCGTAGTCAGGGCCGTTCCTGAGGGAGGGCCAGCAGGGGCGACCGCCCAGGGCCCACCAGAGCCAAGGGCCCTGATCCTGATACGCCATACTATATATGCATATATGTATAATTGTATATCTTGTATAAGCTTAATTGCTCTGCATGACTGTACAACTACTTACTAGATTGAGGTATTGAGCTAGCCAAGAGCCCAGGACATGGGCCTAAATTATTTAATCGGCAACTAAGGCCCACCAAACTAGTATCAATGACTTTGCATCTAGAAATGTTAGAAGAAATTACTTTCTATGAGTAGTTTGTATCTTTTTGATGTATTAACTAGCTTTGTAGTTGATATAAAAAGTAGCATTATATGTTTATGTTAGAATAAAGGGCCTCCCATTTTGTCTCGCCCCAGGGCCTCCAAAATACCAGAAATGGCCCTAGCCGTAGTCCAGCTCCCAAGGCTCGATCATCCTCTCCTGGAAGATCGTGGACAGGTCAACGTGGAAGGAGATGAGCGGCGTGGCCGGCTTCACCAACGTCGAGGTGCCAAGGAGATGTTGAGGAGCTTCGATCCCCGTCGTAGTCGACCCAGGCGAGGACGGTGTCGCCGAACTTGAGATTGACGGGGTGGTGGAGGCATTGGAGATGAGGGTGTTGAGGTCGACGCCGATGTGGTTGTCGTTGATGTCTCCGAACTCAGCGTCCTACATGGTGTCGAACTCGACGGCAAAGACGTGGTTGGTAGCGCCGGCGTCGGCGATCTTGGCGAGCAGTCTTGGTATCGGGCGCGGCGTGAGGGAGGCACGGGTCAGGACCAACCACGAAGGAGAAACCGTGACCACCGAGCTTGGGGTACTCGGGCACCACGACAAAGGCAAACTCCGTGGAGAAGGACACCGTCGTGCCGTTCTTACCGGAGCCGGAGTCGAGGAGCCGCAGCTGGGATGGGTAGAAGGCATGACCAATTAGCCGGAGGTCTCCTTAGTGAGGCGCAGGATGGCGCCGAGCCGGAGCTCTGTGACGCTGTTCAGCGCTAAGTTCGGGTTGCCGCTAAAGCCGGTGTAGGTGAATTCTTGGGAGGCGGCGAGGAGGAAGAGGATGTTGGAATTAATCCCTCCTATAATAGTTGATTTAATTTTAACTAGAGTCGTAGAAGGTTGTTTCTTTTTCGAAGTCTATTCTGTAATCAACTCATATCCGAGTTGCTTTGTCTGAGTATATATGCGAGTCGGTCAAAACAGCCTATATAAGAGGTGGTTGGGTCTTGTAAGTCTTTACGACAACACCAGATAAGCAATGGACAAGTGAAAAGGGTGCGCAGTTGAGCACCACAAAATTCCTTTGTTCGTAGTCGTTTTGATTTCAAGTACGTATTTTAACCACTATTCACATCAATCACTGTTCATTGAGTACAGTTACTGAGTACTGTTTATCGAGTACCGTTCATCGAGTATTGTTCATAGTCTTCGACTACTTCCTGGTCGAAGGTGGTGATACAACTACACGATGGTCGTAGAGGTGCTACGACTTCATCCTAGTCATAGGCGCTGGTCGTAGATGATACGATTATATCCAGGTCCTGGAGGTTTGACTAGTGGGAGAGTTCCGACCACCTCGTCGAAGGTGGTTCGACCACACGTGGTATCAGAGCCTAGTGCATGAAAATTGGACCTCCAACTCCAGAGAAGAGGAAACCGATGGCTCCCAACGGATCTTCGACAAAGAAGGATGGCCCAAATTCGTTGTCGTACCAGGTTCTCACTTCAGAGAACTATCTGGCTTGGGCTATGAAGATGCGGGTCAACATGCCAGGGGGTCTGGGACGAAGTAGCCGATCTGGTCGATCAAAAGGGAAACATTGATCCAAAAGGAAATGTCATGGAAGTGTCACAGTCCCATTTTTATTAATGGAATTTAGATGCATATCAAAAGCATTTCATATCAATTATGGAGCACGAGCATAAATAATGAAATTGAAAATTTGAGAATAAACACTAAACTTGAACTTCAATTCTAAAACAAATGGGAACAAGTAATTATATTGATGTCCAAAAAATAATTCATTCAAATACTAGAATGAGCGTGTCCGTGTAGCAAATCATCGAGAACACAAGCTTGTCTTTTCTTGCCTCCAGAGCGCTTCCGTGAAGCGCCACCGCGCCATCCTGCTATTCGATGAGCTATTTCCTCTCTTATGAGCGTCATATCATGTTCTTCGGTGTAAGGAACCTATACCCTCAATCTATTTTTGAAAATGGTCCATATAATCATTAGGAATTTGGGTTTGGTTTAACTTCGGCCGAAAACACCTCCTTCGTCTTCATCTCCGACTTGGTGAGTTTTTCATCAATTCCTCTCGGTGACACCATCTATTAGGTCTAATGAAGTAATCCCGATTGTTCATTGCCTTTCTTGTTCATAAGGTTATCCTCTCCTCATTGAGCTTATCGCCGCCGCTTCGGGAGCTCACCACTGACTATCTTCAGAGCACCTTCGGCCCTCTACTTGGCATTGGTAGGATCCCTCTACCTCACAGGAGCTTTAACATGCATTAGTTGGCTTAATGCGCTGTCGAATCGACGTAGCCGCATTACTGTAGCTACCTCACCGCACCTCGCCATCGCGCCACCGCTACGGCCAACCTCCGGCGATGATCCGGCCATCCTCAGCTAAGTATAGGCACAGGGATTCCATTCCTGCCCTTAGATCACACAACCGCGGACCACAGCGCCGGCAAATGCGCTGGGCAAAGTCACGGCCGAGGCTCCTCTTTTTCGACCGGAACTGTAGTTGCTAATGATTAACCAAATCGCGGTCAGATTAGCATTAACTGGTAATTACTGTTAGTAAAGCACGTGTTAGATATCACTTAGTAATTCACTGTTACACTGACATGCGGGCCCGATGTGTTAAGTGCATAGTGACCTGCGGTCTATGGACCGAGACACTGTGCTGTGGACCATTGGTCCATGCGCTATTCCGTGAGCCGAGCCTATGACATGCGAACCCCACATGTTAGTAGATTTAATTCGGGTTTTAAATAAAAATGGAAAATACTGTGCAGCAGGTCCCACACGTCAGCGACTGAGGCTAGATGCGGCTGAGTATAAAAAGTTTGTTATTACATTTTTAAATTCCTAAATGAATTACTTTCATATTGAAATTGTTATAAACTTCAAAAATTCATAAGTAATTCATTTTAACTCCAAATTGAGTAAACTCAATTTGGTTAGTTTACATTTTTTATGTACTTTAATTTGGAATAGGTTTTGAACATGTTACTATTTTAGAAAAATGTGATATTTAAAATACATGAACACTAATGATTTTAATCTGTAAAAATCTATAGAAAATCAAAATGAACTCCAAATGAATTAAAATTTTCACCTAAATTTATATTAAATCCTCATCTCTCTATTGCGATTCTCTCATGCATTATTGAGCATTTTGGATTTTCTCAGTTTTCTCGTTGTTTATTCGATAACGTGCTTTCTTTAGAATCCTAGCTGACCGAGGCGAACGAATATTTTTCTGAGAGCGTATAATTAGTATTTCAGCAAGGTGCAAGCATCACTTTTTAATTTTATTCTTGCATACATGTTGATCTTAGAATTTTATACTTTATTGTTTTGAAATGCAAATATTACTTGCGTGCATGCTATTTTCGAGTATGAATACTTTGTGAAGTCTAGATAGCTATATCCAAATTATTGCAGATTTACCTTGAATTCTGCTTTAGAGATATGCCTACGTTAGTTGATGTGTGATATTACTTATCGTTGGTGAATATGCATAGCCATGCAAGTCAGTAGTCGTGTAGTTTGGTTGACGGAGTTATCTCGTCAATCCTAGGAAACACTGAACAAGTTTTACATTTATTCTTTTGGCTCAGATCTTCGAATCTGGTTTTTAAGTCTAAAGTTTGTTTAATTAAAACTGATTTTGGTCTGGACAAGTGGTTAGTAGTGTGGGTACCTTCGTGCACGATATTCAGATTCAGTGGAAAGACTTGTCCGGACAGTTAAGGACCGAACTTTGAGATGTCACTCTAAGTATCATGTGTACTTCCACACGTGGGTTGGGAGCCGGTTGGGCAAGGAAGGGGAAAGTCGTATTGATTTGAAACACAGGTGGTGTGAGGACATGGGACCGTGAAATCTCATGTTCCCTAGGAACCCAATGTAAGGATATAATATGCAATTGAGTGCTATTTTTATTTTGATGTTGGGTGTTCGACCCAGATGCTAACTCCTTACCTTGGCCCCTCCAACACAACTTGCATGCCCAATTAGTTAGCAGGCATATAGCTAGCACTAAGTGGAATTTTATCATGCATGGGTGGTTCACTTCAATATGGTTTTCTTGCTGAAAAATATCGAGTCTTGATTTCCCCGGCCGACACACCAAAGAAAGTGTGTTATTATTCGGAGGCTTACGAATTGATCAAGTCGTGTGGGTAAATATGTACTCCCCTGTAGGGTTATAAACTATTTGAATAGTCGTGTCCACGGTTACGGACAACGCTTGGGTCTTGACTGGCATCATTGTTAGACTCTAAATTAAACTTGATATGGGACAACTTGGTATCGATGATGGGTTTGTCATGAGTTTAGTTTATCAAAGTGGGGCTGCCACTTTGATATTGTTTGATATATTTTTACCTTTATGTTATTTAACTCTCTTTTGATAAATAGTCTATTGTCAAAACTGCTTTCTTAAACTAGAATGTGTAGCTTGAGTATTGCTGTGTTTGTGCAAAAACTAGAGTCACCATAATATCTCTTTGATCAACTCATAGCATGTATAAAATTTTCTTTTGTGTAAGTCTTACAAGTACAACTTTGTACTTTAACTGATTGTCTATTTGTTCAGGTGAGGAAGATTACAATCTAGATCATTTCCTTAGCGTTGATTTTAGCGACGCTAATGAATAGCACTATTCGGCCTCCACTTAGTTGCCTTTGGGAAGGGCACACATTCCTGGAGTTTTTGCTCTTAATGCTTTATTTTCCGCTGCGTACTTATATTAATGGTTAAATTTGGTCGGTCGACCTCTGTTGTAACTTATGGACATAAGTCTTTGTCCTGTACGGTATTTTGTAATATATTTGCATGCCTTGTGTATGATTGTGATCAATGTTGATGGAGATATGTGCGTGTTAGCCTTGATCCTTGGGAGCTAACACGAGACACATATCAGAAGATTTGAAATGCTACTTGATTTATGTAAGTATGGTCTCAGACTACTATGGTCTCCATATTTACATGGATTAAGTTGGGTTTCAGAATGTAGAGACCTAGAGTTATTTACATATGATCTGAAGGACTATGATCCTATGTACATAATTCAGGGTCCCCGCAGGAAGTTGGCCTGAAGACTGATTAAATAGCGTTGGCACTGATCTACGCTGCTATACCCGACTCAATGTTTTATCTACTTGTTGGGAAGGATGCTGCTCGGGAGGCCTGGGTTGCTCACGATGCACAAAGGTGTGGATCGAGTAAATAAAGTTCGTCTCCAAACTCTCTGAGGGGAGTATGAGACATTGCATATGAGCGAAACTCAATCAGTAGATGAGTTCGCAGGAAAATTGACGATGGTGGTCAATGAACTTCGAGCTCTTGGCGATAAGCTGGAGGGGATTGAGGTGATCGATAAATACTTGCGGGTACTATCCGAGAGGTACGTGCATGTGGTCACAACTTGAAGGATTGGTTATGGCGACTAGAGGGGGTGAATAGGCGCAAACTAAATTTCCCCACTCAAGTATTTATTCTCTTGAACTCTAGTACCATGAGGTAGACACTAGGTTCAAGAACACCAAGAACAGAAAAATCAGAATAGGAATTTCAGAAACTTAGCTGTTAAGAAACCTCAAGAACTCAAGTTAAACTTAACCAAAATTGGTGAAACTTGAAACATAGAAAGATGAGGTCCTCAGAGTTATGATTCCAAAAGGAATTACATAATAAAGCCCAAGAGAGAGACCTATCATGCTTCAAGATCACATTGCATCAAATCTGGAATTTTAGAAACTTGCCCGCTAAAAAATCTAAAGAACTCAAGATCTACTCAACCAAAATTGATGAAACTTGAAACATAGCAAGATAAGGTCCTCAGGGTTATGATTCCAAATGGAATTGCAGAATAAAGCCCAAAGTCTCAACCTTTCATGCAAATAGTTCAAGCTGTATTAAGAACAATAATTTCAGCTCAAGAACACGGTTAATGCAAACACAACTTGGGCAAGAATGAACTCTAATGGATCTTGTTGGGTTGGAACATGTTCTTGATGAACTTCTCAACCTCTTACAAGTCTTAGATCCAATAGAACTACAGCAAGTAGGAGGAGGGGAAGAGAAGTCCAAGTTACAACAAAGAAAAGCTAGAAATTGCAAGAAATAAAATAAATTTCAGAACATGTAAGAACTTGGAACTTTCATTGCTTCAAGAGGAAGGATTACAAAGCCACATTTCATGGTGGGCAAATCTCAAAGGAGCATAAATCCTTTTTCAAGACTTGGTGGTGGAGCCATACCTCTACCCCTTTATTTATAGCCCTATGGGAGCAACCTCAACCCTTGGATCACCTCAAGGGCTAAGATTAGCTCTCTCCACTCATTCATAACCACTTAGGGTTTAGCCAACTCTACCTCTTGCCTAGAATAGCCCTCTTGACAAGCTACAATTACATCCATGCCCTTATGTTGATTTTGGTCAACATAAGCCACCTAGAAGTTCCACGCTGCTCCTCCTTGATGGTCTTCGCCCCTCGTTGACTTGTCACATCCCCGCCTTGTGTCTCAAGCTCCGAACACCCTCGGAACGCCTCGCCGACACTTGGACGCTGCCAAGTAACCCTGAGTCGCTGCAGAGACTCATCTCGTGCCATCTTCATGAAGACTCCATCTTTATGACCGGACTTGATCCCCGATAATCTTCTCAACCACCATGATCGTTCTGGATGACAAGCTCTCCATGCTTGCTCTTGATACCGCGTCGAAGATCATCCAAGTCATCAAGTCAACTGCAGTCAACAAAGATAAAGAAATCGTTTCCTTGGCACAAGCGTCATGCACTTGACCATCATTAGTGACAACATGCATCATAACATCCCATGCAACCTAGGTGAAACTCAAAACTTGACTTTGTAAACTTTAACAACTATCGAACCTCCATCAATAAGTCCCAAATGCTGTCAAATATTCATCACAACATGGAGAGGGCCTCCACATGGTCTCTCACAACTCTTTTGTATTCCATTGATTTTGAGAGCATAAAGCTGGAAGAGATAGCTGGGTCTCTTAAAGCACATGATGGACTATTGAAAAGTTACAAGACTGGCAATGATCAAGCCTTATTTGTGAAAGCTGAGCAGATGGGAGAGAACAAGCAGACCCAGCGAGATTACTCATCAAATCAAGGTGGTTGTGGCTATGCATGGTGCGGCCAAGGTGGTCGTAGTCATGGTCGTGGTCGAGGTGGTCGTCTAGATTTTGTCGGACGTGGCTATAAACCTGGTCATAACAGTGGTGAGTCCAAGCAAGATAAGTCGAAAATCAAATGCTTCGAGTGTGATAAATTTGGACATTATGCTTCTGAGTGCCGAAGTCATATTAAATGCTTTGAGTGTAAAATTTTTGGGCATTATGCTTCTCACTATCGAAACAAGAAGAACAATGCTAAAATTAACTTGTCAAAAGTTCAACAGGAGAAAGAACCAACTCTATTGCTAACTATTAGTGAAGAAAAATTGACTGGGCTGGTCATGCTTGAAGAGGGGAACCCTAAACTACTAAAAATCGGTGAGGAGGTGATCGACACAGATGAGTGGTACCTCGACAATGGAGCTTCTAATCACATGACTGGTCAGTTGGAAAAATTCAGAGAACTAAACCAAGAGTTTCATGGGCAAGTTAAATTCAGAGATGGTTTTGTGGTATTCATAGAAGGCAAAGGCTCAATTCTACTCCAATGCAAGAATGGAGAACAAAGACTATTGTCAGATGTTTACTACATCCCAAGACTTTGCAACTATATCATCATCCTGGGTCAATTGACAGATGATGTTTGTGATATAGCATTGCAAGGCTCTTTTCTATTTCTACATGACCGAGATGGAAAGCTTCTAATAAAAGTTTCTCGTGCACCAAACAGACTATATAAGATTCAACTGGATACATGCAAATCGATATGTTTGAATGCAAGTCTTGAAGACCCTGCGTGGCTATGGCATGCGATATTGGGGCATGTGAACTTC
Organism: Hsuehochloa calcarea; assembly: GCA_036346395.1. Lineage (NCBI taxonomy): Eukaryota > Viridiplantae > Streptophyta > Magnoliopsida > Poales > Poaceae > Hsuehochloa > Hsuehochloa calcarea. The sequence goes on from CM070616.1 coordinate 29,679,283, forward strand.
CAGTCATTGAAACAAATATCCGACAAGAAGATGGTCCTTGGTCTGCCACATATTGATCATCCTACTCAAGTTCGTGAATGTTGTATCCTTGCCAAGCAGACAAGGTTACCTTTCCCAGCACATACAAGTCACAAAGCCTCTCAACCATTGGAACTAGTATACATTGACATATGTGAACCAATTACACCTACTACTGATGCTGGAAATAGGTACTTACTCCTTCTAGTGGATGATTTTTCAAGAGTAATGTAGGTTTATATGCTTAAGAAGAAGAGTGAAGTGAAAGATGTGTTCCAGAATTTTGTCAATCTGGCTGAAACTGCAACTGAAACTGAGCCTGAACACAAGCTAAAGGCTTTGAGATCAGATCGAGGAGGAGAATTCCTATCCAGTGAATTTGAATCAACTTATGAGTCGATGGGCATCACCCGATTCTTCACTGCTCCTTACATCCCCCAGCAAAACGGAGTGGTGGAACGGAGAAACAGGATAGTGATGGACATGGCTCAAAGCCTGTTAAAAAGCAAGTCCTTGCCATGCAAATTTTGGACCGAGGTAGTAAGACATGCGGTGTACATTCTCAATTGAATTCCGACAAAAGCGTTGGATGACATCATACCGTATGAAGCACGGAGTGGGAGAAAACCAAACCTGAAGAACTTAAGAGTATTTAGTTGCTTAGCATATGCTAAAATTATCACATACTTGAAGAAACTCAACGACAGAAGCCAAAAGCTAATATATTTGGGCGTCGAGCCAGGCAGCAAAGCTCACAAACTGTTCAACCCTGGTGACAGTAAGGTTATTATCTCCAGAGACGCTGTCTTTCAAGAAGATCAACAGTGGCAGTGGGAATATAATCAAGAAATGTGAAATTGGGTCGCTTTCACTGTCGATGGAGAGGACACTGATTCTCCTATTGCCTCTTCAACACCAACTGCGTTTCAGTCACAAATCCCGGATACAATTACTTTAGACACTGGCAATGGTAAAGAGATAACTGAGAGCTTGGGAGATTTGTATATGATGGATGTGGAAGAACCGGCTGACTTCCAGGAAGCATCGAAGGGGGAGTATTGGAGAAATGCAATGAAGGTTGAGCTGGAAGCAATTGAGAAGAATAGCACCTAGAAGTTGACTTCTCTCCCACATGGTCATAAACCCATATGTCTGAAATGGGTATATAAACTAAAAAGAGACACCGAAGGGAATATTGTGCGCTATAAGGCCAGACTCATTACAAAGGGATACGTTCAGAGACATGGTATTGACTACGAAGAAGTATTTGCACATGTGACAAGAATTGAAACGGTGAGAGTACTTCTTGCACTCGTCGTACACTCTGGATGCATGAGAAGTTCACCACATGGATGTTAAATCGGCATTCTTAAATGGTGACCTCACTAAGGAAGTCTATGTCTATCAACCTAAAGGTTATACTGTAAAGGGTCAAGAAGACAAGGTTTACAAACTATCGAAGGCACTATACAGGCTAAAACAAGCACCCAGGGCCTAGAACTGCAAGCTAGATGATAGTTTGAAGAAACTTAGTTTTGAGAGATGCAAGTAGGAGCAAGCTCTTTATAAGAAAAAGGAAGGTGGAGACATGGTCATAGTAGGTGTCTACGTGGATGACTGATGTTATGAAAGTTCAGTCGCTCAAACATCAGATGTTGAGAGAGTTCGAAATGAGTGATTTGAGACTTCTTAGTTTCTATATAGGTCTGGAGGTAGAATAACGAAGTCACAACATTTCGATCAAATAGTTAGCTTATGCAAGGAAGATTCTTGATGGGCTGGGATGGCAGATTGCAATTCATGCAAGTATCCAATGGAACCAAAAATCCGATTGCAGAAGGATGATAATGTAGAACCGATCAATGCTTCTAATTATAGAAGCTTGATTGGTTGTTTGCACTATTTGCTACATACACGACCAGATCTCAGTTATGCAGTTGGAGTGGCAAGTCAATTTATGGAGAATCCAACCAAGACGCATGAACAGGCGTTGAAGCATATTCTGAAGTACGTGGCTGGCTCTACTGATCATGGTTTGGTTTATACCAGGAAGCAATAGGAACCACCACTAGTTGAATACAGTGATAGTAATTTAGCTGGAGACATCTCTGATAGAAAGAGCATCACAGGAACTATATTTTAACTTTATGGGAATATGGTGACTTGGTGTTAACAAAAACAAAAGAGTGTAGCATTATCCAGCAGTGAAGCTGAATTCATGGCAGCAACCTCAGCAGACTGTCAAGGAATTGTTGCAAGAACTACAGGGGGAAGATACTGGACCATTCGAATTGTATGTCAACAACAAAGCAGCACTAGAATTAATGAAGAATCCAATATTTCTCGGGAGGAGTAAACATATTGATACACGTTTTCACTTTATACGAGAATGTGTTGAAGAAGGGCTGGTAAAAGTACATTATGTACCCACAGATCAACAGAAGGCTGATATCCTGGCAAAAGCTTTGCCGCGTGTGCAATTTCAGAAGATGTGTGATCAAATTGGTATTCATGTTCTTACTGATGATAGTCAGGATTAGGGGGGGTGTTGGAATTAATCCCTCCTATAATAGTTTGTTTAATTCTATTCGGAGTCGTAGAAGGTTGTTTTGGTTTCGGAGTCTATTATGTAATCAAGTCGTATCCGAGTCTATATGCGAGCCGATCGAAACAGCCTAGTCTTTACAACAACACCAGATAAGCAATAGACAAGTGAAAAGGGTGCGCAGTCGAGCACCGCAAAATTCCTCTGTTCGTAGTCGTTTTGATTTCGAGTACGTATTTCGACCACTGTTCACATCGACCACTGTTCATCGAGTACTGTTCATAGTCTTCGACTACTTCATGGTCGAAGGTGGTGATACAACTACATCATAGTCGTAGATGGTGCTACGACTACATCCTGGTCGTTGGTGCTGATCGTAGGTGATACGACTATATTCAGGTCTTGGAGGTTCGACTAGTCGAAGGGTTCCGACCACCTGGTCGAAGGTGGTTCGACCACAGAGGAAGACAAAGAGGAGGAGAAGGGGAGGCTTGGTTTTAGGGTTTGGCATTGGAGTGGAGATGGAGATGGAGATGGAGATGGTGGTATGGCTTCTTGGGATGGATGGAGGATGAAGGAGTGTTAATGGTATAGTTGAGGTTTTGTAGGGAGGACGAAGATTCAATGAGGAAGAGAGGGAGAGGGGGAGAGAGAGGGGGGGGCAGATAATTTGATTGTTAGTGTGTGCGCAAGGTTTGGGGGTTTTACCTCGCGGGGTAGGGCCGGTCAATTCCGGTTGAAATTTTCAAATCAAAAATTATTTTTTTGGATTTTAAATAAAAAAAGATCAGTTTAAAGCAAAACTCAAGCAAATCCGATTTTTGTTCTGGATTGAACTCTTACGTGGCCGGTAAGACCGATATAACCAATTTTCGACCGAAAATCGGTCACTACTCACCAGCAGAGCATATATGATTGCTAAACTAGGTCTTAACCTTCAATTTTCCATCTTAATCAGGTTGCATTTTTACTTCAGCTACAGGGGAAGAACCCCAATGGTGGGAGGATTTGCAAGTCAATTCAGACGTGGACTATTAGAATGAATAAATGCTTGAGATGGAAGTGAAGCCGAGTCGATTTACCAGGCATTTCACTGACAGCAGAGAGATGATGTATAGCCTTAATTAGCCGATTTTTCGTTTAAGCTTACATTCTAAACGTTGATAGTGTCGTTCCCAGCAGGGGGTCGGCCAGGGCAGGAACACCGGTGTGAATTAGCAAAGGGTGTTGTTGATTAGTGCCCCCGAATGCACGTCAACCGTAACAAGGCGACACTAAAGAACCATATCCAAAGAAGAAGTTGGGACTAATTGTTTGACCCCAGTATTAAACAAAAAGGATTATCAGTGACTAGTGCTAGATTGAGTGTGGGCGTGGGTGTGGGTGTCAACCAGGTTAGGGGGCCGGTGGTGCTCTTCAATTCGCCGCGTGGGCGGTAATCCATTGGTCGTAACTGTGCTGAATGCTTGCAATGGCAATTCTCCTGCTGAAGCATGGAAGACCCCATTGTTACTCATCCATATTAAATAATTTTGATATTGGAATGGTGAAATATGATCATATGAGTCAATTGTGTAATTTAGAAGAAGTTATGGTGCTACCCATTAGTAACTTATTTACATGCTTTCAAAAGTCGATAACGGCCTTTTTTTCATAGGAGGGAGAATGATAAGAATGTCAGTGCAAATTACACATACACATTATATATGTCATAGGACTCTTGTACTTATGGTGATTGTTCTGCTAATCATAATGTGCAAAACAAAGGGAATACTAAAACATATGATAAATATATTTACCATGCATGCACGTTCTTCTCTTCGTTTAGTACACTTTCAGGCCATCAAAAGCCGAGGATGATTTTCTTGAAGAAGGGGAGGATGATGAGGACATCCCTTGCAAAAGTACATCTTCTCCATCTCAAGTTGCTGCATTAAAGTTGTGTGCACTCTCTGGTGCATGTAGCCTCAACCGCCACATGAAGAAAAGATGAACAACTCCACATCAACATGACATCAGCTGATGTCATCGTTTATATTAGCAAATATATAATAGCATCACACATGTCAACATCATGATGAGGTCATCGCACATATCAGTATACTTAGCCAAGAAGTATATGATGTCATCGTTTATGTTAGCAAATATATAATAGCATCACACATGTCAATATCATATGAGGTCATCGCACATGTCAGTATACTTAGCCTAGAAGTATATGATGTCATCGCACATATCAGCATACTTAGCCAAGAAGTATATAATGTCATCGCTTATGTCAGCAAATATATAATGTCATCGCTTAGGTCATCATCTTTATTGGACATCAAGTAATGTGTTGTAAAATTGAACTTTACAACTTGAATTAAGTTATAACTTTAGTTGTAAACAACCTACCATGTGAACATCTCTAGAACACACACATTGGCCCCTTCCCCAAATACTACTCCAACACCAACTAGGCCAATCACTAGAGCTAGATCCAAGTAAATTAATCAAGAGGTGATTATTTTCCTCAATTAGCTATGCATTGGTTTACATAAGAATGGATTGCTACCTAATGCCTCTACTTTACTTGTTATAAGGTTTCATGAAGAAGAAGCTTTGGAGGCAAAGTAAAATATACTATTACAACTTCAAGAATAAAGGAACCAAGAGGAAGAAGATAGTTGACGATCGGCACAGGAAGGAGCAAACAGAAGCCGGTCTGACCAGTTTGCAAACACCGGTCTGACCGAAAGGAAATCAATCCCAATTTGATTGTTGTTAAAAGTAGAGCTACCAACTAGCTTGCTCGCTACACAAAGAATACATTGTATCTAGTCTGAACACTGCATCAACTGACGCTCTGTAGCACCGATTCAAACATGTTATATAACGAGGGGTACCCCTCCCATGTAAATCAGAGTTGAATTTTCAGAAATAATCACTTCTTTGTTCTAAGGTTTGAGTGAAGCATTTTCACCCCCTTAGAATTGGAAATTATCTAAGAGTTCTTGTCTCCATCATTCTTGTGGTTGACTCGGTGATTGCTAAAACATGTTTACTCCATGTGAGTGAGTAGGCAAAGGATCGAAGCGTGTGGTTGGGTGAATCGAGTGTCGCAGGTTGCTGTAATAGAGACGGTGGTTAGCAGTGCCATTCATCAGGTTGCACGGATCCAGTTATCTCCAAACCTACACTTTTAAGATCGGACAACAATCCCCGCATCACGACACGACTTCGATCGAATTGTGCATGGGAAATCTAAGCTTGCCAAAAATTTCAGTAAATCCACATTGCAAAACAAGGAGTAATCGTTAACGTGTTGCCACTTGATCAGGCCATTAATAGCTACAGGTCAGCTCTTTTATCACATGGATTAGTTAAATAAGTTGAAAATGATTTGGAGAGGCAAGAGCTAGAGCTATCTGGATGCCTTGTAGCTAGTATTGTCAATTCTGGTTGAAAACCTTGGCCTTGTTTGGAAAGTCCAAATTCTAACGCATCCACGGGATAGGATGGAAATTTGGGCTTCCTTAAACCCCATTCCATTTCCAATTCCAACCAATTTCAATGCAAAGCTTGTAGCCTAAAATGAGGAGTTGTTGCTTGCACTAAAGAAAACCACTCCTATTGGAGAAGTTCCTTTCTATATGCTTCACCAGCAAGGCAAATAATTGCATTATTCCACCTGATCTGATCTGTTTCCATTTTTTTCTTGTAGCGACAGATGATTTTTCATATTTCATTTAATACAAGACCAATGGAAAACTCTTATTTGTAAAAAGAAAAATGGGAAAAAAATACCAAAGACAAAAACAAAAACAAAAAATTCTGAAAAGACAATATATTTATCTTTCAAAAAAAATGACAGGCAATGACAACTAAACCATCTCCCACGTGACGTACGGCTTGCTTGGAATAGCTGTTGCTTTCCTGAAAAACGGCTTCGACTATCTTTGAAATTTGAGCAGTTAAAGAGGTTTGGTGTTTGGCTATCTGACTTTTAGACAGGCTGGTTGTAGCTTCCGAGATGGGAAATGTTTTAAATGCCCCTGAGGACAGTAACGGCTTATTTGATGTCGTTTAACACAATTAACAATATTTAACGAGAACTAACGATAATTGACATGTACAACTACCGCAATTAACGACAACTACCGTGATTAACAATTAACGCAATTAACAGTAATTATTACAATATAGAATTATTACATAAATAATTACAATAAATAATCATTACAATGAACAATTATTACAGTGAATAATTATTAAAAAATAATTATTACATAAGTATTTATTTTACAACAGAAAAATAAAATAAAAAGCAAAGGAAAAAAGAAAACAGAAGGCCCTCCAACTAGGGTTGGGCCAGCGGCGGTGGTGGGGGAGAACGGGAGGGCGCTGCGCGCAGGAAGGATGAGAAGAAGGCGGATGGGGTGGCGCCGCTCGAGGGAGGAGGGAGCCGGGGAGGAGGGAGGAGGTGGGGCGCTGGCGCGGATCCAAGGGAGGAGGGGGTTGGTGGGCCACCGACGGCCGTGTGGGGGAGCAGGAGGAGGGGCACAGCTAGGAAGGAAGATGAGCGCGACGCGGGGGAGGAAGAGGCAGCAGTGGGCGGACGAGTGCGGGAGGCAAGGGTTTCGGGCGCTGGGTTGGGGGATTTTGTATGATGGCAAAAGTGTGTAATTTACCCCAACCGGGGTAAAGTTGGAAGGGGGGGTGGGAAACTGCGGGAAGTTGTCCCTCGACAGCTTCCGGCTTGGGAAAAGCCGTGGGAAAAAGCCTCCCGTTTGGATCGGCTTTCGGCTTTTCCAAGCGAAAAGTCGAAGCCGAAGTCGTTCCAAACAGGCCCTTAGACCTAGCTTAGGCTCCACATGCACCGAACCGAAAATTCAAAATGGAAAGGAAATTCATAATCTGAGCCGTCGGTTGAGCAATCAATGGTCCGAATCGAACCCGTACCGCCTCCCAGAAACAAGAAAGGTTCAAAATGGAGACCAAATTTAACCACAGGAACATACAGTGGGATACCCACTTCCATGAATGAGATTTGTTGTCGTATTGGAGCCTTTTCTCATCGTATTTATAGGAATGACCGTGCCCAATTTTTTTTTGTAAAGATAGCCCCCTGCCGCGCGACCACCGTGTGGCAGGCCCTCCCCGCCCGCTACATCGCCTCCTACCGCACGGCCACCGTGCGGTGGCATTGCCACATGGCCGCCGTGCGGTGGACTTCCTGCGCCTGCCATGTGTCCCATCCCTCCCATGGCCAGCCCGTGCCGTTCCCCCGTGCCCCCTCCGCACAGTCCTCCCCCTCCTACCACGTGTGTGGTCCGATTCTCAGGAGAAACAAAAATCTGAAGGCAAAAAAACCATGGTGGATTCCACCTATCGTTCAGAGAAGCTCCGAAGTCCCAGGCCCCTCCACTGATTCCACCGTTTGTCCTCTCCTCCTTTCAATTCCATCGCATCACTGTCTATGAATTTCAATTAGCTCGCGCAAGATTCCCTCCCGCAGTGGCTATAAATCAGAGAGCGAGGGAGCGCGATTTCATTTCACAGTCGCTCGCTCTCTCTCTCTCCTTCGGTTGCTCCCTTACTGTGTTGATTATATTTTCGAAGGTATTTTAGCATTATTAACCATCGTCACTAGAAGCAAATTTAGTGTTTATTTTTATCTCCGTCGATTTTCCCTTGTTCGTAAATTCTTTATTAATTGCGTACTTAAGTAGTTGTATTTTTCCAGGTGCACCTATTAAAGGCATTCTGAATTTTTTGTATGAAAATTAGTTTGATTTTATTAGTCGCATTTAATTTGCCGCATTTGAACTTTATTAGTCGTTGGCTTTGTTCTCTAATCATATAACTCTTAGGATCTGTGTGTGTGTGTGTGTGTGTGTGTGTGTGTGTGTGTTAAACGGGATATTACACGAGTAACTCAATGCTTCATTGCTATGTTAAGCCAATGTCACTGTAACCCCCCACTGCACATGATGGAACGGTATGTGCATGCTTTTTTAATTGTCAGTACGTAGCACAGGTTCATTTGCGGTAATCAGTTAACCCTAATTAATTTAGTCATATTTAGATAGCCATATTTACTTTTGTACCCACAAATTAGTGTACATTAATTTGTAGTGTTAGTTTCATTGCAATATTTAATTTGTAGTATTTTATGGTTATTACCCACAATATGTGAATGAAGTTGCTAGTTATTCATGCACTTAATTATTCATGCATGCACTGTTGGCCATGCATGCATGCACTGCTATTATGGCTAGTTATTCATGTATGCATGCAACATGCAAGCAAGCAGTTAGCCATGCATGCACTGCTATTATGGCTAGTTATTCATGTATGCATGCAACATGCAAGCAAGTAGTTAGCCATGCATTCATTAAATATATCATCCATTGTATGTGTATGTCCACATAGGATTTATGGAACAATATGTGTATGTTTTTATTGTCGATGACGTAGCATAGGTTCATTCGCAATAATCGTTAGCACTAATTAATTTAGTCATGTTTAAATAGTTGAAATTAACTTTACTAGTAAATTAGTGTACATTAATTTATAGTGCTCATTTGGTCCTAATTTTTAATTTGCAGCATTTTATGATCATTATCAACCTTCTCACAAATTTTCCATCTATTCCATCTGTGGGCGGTGTTTGGCCAACCTATCCCGGTGCGTGTACGTAGCGTCCCTCGCACTTGGATGAGGCGATTCGGTCATTACCGCGAGGTGCACTGACGAGGTCGTTAGGACGCACCTCGTTGCTTACCATCTACAACACTTTGGTTGGGTCCTGTTTCCAACCACACAGGGCGATTTGTGCTACCCCAGCTTCGCCCGTGTCGCCGAGTCTTTGGTTGACGTAATGCCTAGGCTGATGCCTCAATATAGCTGGGGATCACTTGTCCTTTCCGCCACATACCGGGGGTTGTGTGACACTTCGTGGCGTAGCACCGGTGGTACCCCCAACCTGGCCGTCAGCTACATGCTCCTAAAGCTGTAGAGTTGGGAGCATTTCCCTATTAGGCGACCGTACGCCGTTTTCGGACGACCAGATAAATGGACCCACCATGGGCTTACGGTGGACTACTGTCTGTCTACGTTGTGCCAAGGACATACCATCGAGGTGCTACTCGTTGTTCCACAACGAGTTCGAGTTGTTACACGAAAGCGACATTGTATGATATCAATGGTATCAAGAGTTTGTGCACACGATAGCGCCGCACTGACTGTCCATGCAATACATCCAGGACGCGCGACTGTGGACGACGACCTGCCACCTAGTGTTCACACATATAGTGGAGTCTTACGTGTCGCAGTGCGTAATGCGATAGTTTGGTGTGCACCAGGTCATGCCCCCGCAATGGCAGGCTCCTGCCGCGAGCCGTAACACCTGTGAGTCAAATTTCATCTGAGTAATATTTACACTTATTACGTTTTCTTTTCTAACATCAATCCTTCCAGAAATATAGGTGATCGAGGGCGGGTGGGCATATTCAGGACTGGCGACTAGTCCAGCACGAGTGGACTTAGGCATGGACGGAAAGGGCGCACCTGGATGTCTTGCATGAGTAGCATCTGTACGACGTTCGGACGTACGGTGATTACATGAAGTGGTACGTTCCATGGACGCGCGCAAGACTCGCCATTCCTCCACCGGAGTGCCTAGAGTAGGTCACGCACCAGCAGAGCCTCTGCCGCTCGTTCGATCGTCTGGCGCTCTCTGGCGTGGCGGCCAGAAGACACTTACAACCTCTGGTTATTTCATTGATAATATTTGTACTCTTCGTTAATGAACATGTTATGTATGTCACTATAGTTGGAGCGGGTGCAGCACATCGCAAGCGCATTGGAGTCTGCTATCCATAGCCTAGACACAACACCGGCGAGGATGCTAAAAACTTTGAAGTACATCTTCGCATAGTCGAAGAAGATAATAAAAAACTTGAGTTACGGTCGTTCGACGGAAGACGCCCTGCGCATGGGACACCAAGTGGGGGGCATGCTCAACCACTAGGTCACAACGACCTAGCGAGTCCAGAAAGCGTCGTAGCATTCCCCGTCAGTCATCCGCAGGCTAGATCGGCGGGGAGGTAAGTTATGTACAAATCTACATTCTATTTTTTTGTTATGCCTTACGTCCCGATAACATCTTGTTGTTCTCCCACCGCAGATCCGTCAGGATGAATCACTTCTACCACCCGCGTTCGGTACACAAACTAGCGTTCCCCTTGGTCATCTGCACAGCACATCCAGGAGGTACGAGATTCTCAGTTTACATCTAGAGTGTTTATTTATACTAACATCATTCCATCTTCGAGCCTTTAGTTCATCGTGGAGGTCACGACCGGTTCACATCAACTGATGATGATGATACGAGCCCCCCAGCTCCTACCAAGGAACAGTACACACCGTTAGGGTTTGGACCATGGTAGGGGTTTGGAGCGTACATAGGGCAGAGCTCCTCCGGGTGGGCTGGCACACTGTATGTCCAAGCCCAGAGCTCATCCGGGTTGACTGGCACACCGTACGTCCAAGACCAGAGCTCATCCACATAACCAAAGTTGCTGGCATCATACATTGGGGCGGACAACCCGTGAGTGAATTTATTTAGTCTGTCATTCATGAATTCTTCAAAGATGGCCCCCAGCTTGGCATGCCTCATTAGGATGACATGTGCGCTTACCAGACTTTGCTGGGCCAGACTTAGCCTACTGGTGCACCTCCGCCTACTCAACATACTAACGGTCTCCGTACACCCTCCGATCCGACACGCGCTCTCCGGATCGGCTCACGTATCCCACAGGACATGCTCGACGCAAAACATCCAAGTGCACACAGAGGCAGCCGCAACGAGCAGATAGTAGTGGATCAGATGAGTGAACCATATTGTATCCCGTGTTATGCTATTATGTTTTGGTATATTTGTATTCATATTTTGTTTTGCTATATTTGTATGTGTATTTTGGTTGTTATGTCTGTACCCATGTGTTATATTGTATATCGACATCTCCAATGGAGTTGTAATGCGACTTTTTCCATACATTCTAAGTCAAATAAAATCATCAAACCCTAATTTATGAAACCTAAAATCCAAATTTTTGCGATAATTCCGAACACATCTAAAATTATCAAAATATTACACAACCAAGTCCTTGTGTGAGAAGCCTTCCAAATAAAATTCATAATTTTTTGAGCTCATTTTCTATATTTACAAATTCATACAGATAGTACAATTATATGAAATTTCGAGACAAACTCAAAACGAATAAAATTTTGGCAAATTTACACAACCAAGAACATTGTGTCGGGAGGCTCCACATAAAATTTAATATTTTTTTAACTCATTTGCTATATTTTTAAAATTCCTACAAACAGCGTCGAAACCATAATCGACTTAAACCCTAATTTCGACCTATCCCTAATCTCGGGACACGTGGCTGGAGCAGGAGGGCGACCATGCGGCAACGCAACCACACGATGATCGTGCGGTGGCACCACTGCACAGTGGCCTTGCGGCAGGAGGTGACGTGGTGGGCGGGAGGGCCTACCGCACGGCGGCCATGCGGTAGGGGGCTATATTTGCAAAGAAAAAAAATCAGGGACGGTCATTCCTGTAAATACAAGGTGAAAAGGCACCAATACGACCAAAACTTCTGGGGCTGACTAGCTATGAGCAGCATGCATGGCCATCAGCAAAAGGGAACAAAGTATTAGGGTCCTTTGTTGTCGGCAAGAGATGCTTCCTAGGCCGTCCATTACCGAATGAACGAGCTGGGGCACTTGGTATATTGGATGTCGTAAGCCCATTGTAAGATCGAGTAGGCCGACTAGAGGAAGTGAATAAGCAATTTTTAACTTCTTTTGGCAAAAACCGATTTCTAATGCGGAAGCTAACAACAATTCGGTTTTACACGATTAAAATCTAAATCAACTAGTTTTGACAATGTGCACCAACAAGCTAATACTATTGACATTGATAGCAAACATACAAAGACATGTAAGCAATTTAATTCTAGGAATATAAATTGCACAAAGTAAAGCACAAAGAACAAACCACAATGACACAATGATGTTTTACCGTGGTGTTCGGAGACTTACCGGTCTCCCCTAATATACATTGAGGTAAGCCTAAACGAATCAGACCGGCTCCACAAATTAAGCCAAACACCTCAGTTCCACTAGTGGTAGCTCTTTCCCGCTCCGGGTAGGTGAGCTCCAACCTTCACAACACCCCGGGCCTCTTCACAATCTTCTTTGAAGAGATCATCGAACACGACGCCTCCACGTTGTCTAGGTGTAGATAAAGACCAAGATTAATAAGCCAATCCCTTGCTTGACTTTCACCACGTGCAACGAATGCATAAACTCAAGTGGATACGAAATCCAACTCTAGATGCAACACATACAACTAGAGACCTCTCTCCTTGCTCACAAGGTGCAACACATGCACAATTGAGGGGAGAAGCTCACACTAGCTCAAGTGAGTGAAATTGGATGCCAAAGATTGTCTCTCAACCAGCCAAGGGGGTATTTATAGCCCCCACAACAAAAACTAGCCTTTGAGAGCTGAATTCAGCAAAACTCAGCAAATGTGGAATGCTGTTGTTGAAATCCGGTATTACCACCCCTTATGAACAACGGTCGAAAAGGGTGCATTAAATGCTCAAACACTAGTTGTTAAAGTTTTTAGTGCAGTAATACCACAGTAAAAAATCAGGTATTATCGTTCTGCGGTAGTACCACTCTTCTCGAGCGGTATTACCACTGTTCAATTTCAACACAGACGACACTCGAAAAAAGGTCATAACTTTTACTCCGATGTCGGAATTGAGTGATCTTGGACTTATGGAAAACTTATTCATAGGGCTACACAACCCATCTATTTGATTGATCTCAAACATATTTGATCAAATAAAAAAATACAACTCCAAAGAGCCACTGCCATAGTCTAAGTCCAAAAAAATAGCAACAAACAATCTCAGACCATGCCAAGGGAAAATGCATGAATCTCAATAATTTGCAAAACGCATTTGAAAACTTAGATCATGCCACAAGGAGTAGGTACATGCACTTCAACTATCTACAAAATACATTTGCAAAGCATAGTCACATGCTACAAGGAACAGATGCATGAGCCTCGGCTATTTGCAAAACACATTCGCAAATAATAGCTTCATACCACTTAGAGCGAGAGCAAGCAAGATTGAGCTATCAACACATGATGAGACTCAAGCTACTAGACAAGACCCCTTTTGATAGTACGGCAAACCTATACTAGCAATTCGGTCTTCCAACCAAACACCAGGACCGGTAAAAAACTAGGAACACATTCTTAGCCTTAGCTAGTTATACCTTTGCCTTAAGTATCCTTTTGAAGCTTGATGACGTACATCTTCACTTCAAGTTCGGGTCATTATCTTTATATGCATCAACCCATGATGCATCCTTCACGTGTCCTCCATCAACACATGATGGATCTTCTCTTGACTTGATGATCAACTCATGATCATCTCCTCTTCAAGATCTTGATATGCATCAACACATGATGGGTCCTATTCTTGAACCTAGACTTGATGACAATCAACTCATGATGTCATCCAAAGTCTCCATCATCATAGAACATAACCTATTCATCCAACTCATGAAAAATGTTAGTCCCACAATGTGATTCTAATTAATTACCAAAATATAGCTATTACTGTCAGGTACGGTACTACTATCAATTATAAATCGGTACTACCGCACGGTGGTAATACCGCTCGGCTAGATCGGTATTAGCGATTTCTAGAGGATCAAAGTCACAAGAAAAACACCCTCTCTGGAAATAACATTCAGCCATGTAAAACTTGGTATTACCGCACATCGGTAATACCGTTCAAGAAATGTGGTCATACCATTTTTAGATTTCAAGAAAATCTTCCAAAAACATGTTCTCCGAAAAACCCATACCGCAACTAGACTTCGGTATTAACGGCTTGCGGTAATACTGCTTATCAAATGTTGTCATACCAATTTTGGAATTCCGAGAAACTCTTTCAAAAATATACTCTCTGAAAAATTCATACCGCCTACTAGACTTCGGTATTACCAACTTGCGGTAATACCGCTCATCACTTGTGGTCATACCGATTTTTTTGAGCAGTTTTCCATAGGCAAGAACAAATGAAATGTATGACTCTAGTTGATCAAGATGGCACATAAATATATCCTCAAACTACTAGCCATGATCCCTCTATTATTTTTGCATTTTCATTACCGTGTCACCATCCATAAACTGGGACTAAACATTTAAAACAACTTAGAACACATATTGGTCCCATAACATAATTGCAAATAATTGAATATAAAGTAATATGAGTATATATAAACCACACAAGTTTTGTATACTCAAAGGATATATTTTAAAGTAGAGATCCCCAATATTAGTGGATAAGGAATATAGATCAATACTAGTAAAACCACAAAATATAGAGTGAACTCCACCTAAATGTGTGCATACATGAATGTGTAATAAAAACATATGCACATATTCAAGTTAAACTTTTAGTGGAGTTCGGCCTATATTTTGGATCTGAGGAATGCAATAAAATATAAGAATATGATGTCGAGTGCATACCTCCATGATTTTTATAATTTCATCCAAATAAGACTACACAATAGGCATAGCAATAGAAGTGTTAGTCTTACATATAGATTTTTCATTAATCACTAAAATACTCCATTAACTTATAATGGTGGGTCTAGATTCTTCACCCATACCTGCCGATAAGCGTGAACGGATCGAATATGAATCGAACAGTGATCTTTATGTATTCGTATTCGTATTTTCTAAACGAATATGAATATGAATCGAATGTTGTAACGAATATGAATCAAATACCTACTCAATTCAGTAGGATTCAGATATCCTCATAATTTACGTAATTGCGAAATATTTATAATACTTTATCCTCGTACATAGCACACATCATCATTTTAGTTTATCTATTTCACCTAAAAACATGAATTCATATTAAACTAAACATATTCATCCAACTAATTAGTCATACTGCAATAAAATATGTATATTGTTTTATCGAATACGAATACGAATACGAATAGTGCGGATAAAATAACATTTCGGATGGTAAAAGTCAATACCATATTCGTTTCCATATTTTTTATGTGAATACGAATACAAATAGGGAAGAAATTGTTAATCGAATGGAAAAATCTAAATCATATTCGCTACCATGCTACCAACCAAGTTCGGATGCCAGATAAAATGGATAATTCGGATTCGATTGACACCTCTACCTGCTGGCAATTGGATGGGCTCTTGTTTGGATCGGCTCCTGGCCGTACCTTGTCCGTATGTATGACGGTATCAGTGGATGGGTTACAAAATAGAGTTTTTGGCCGTATTGGCGCGTTTCCTGGACAAATTAGCAAAAATAGCACTCGTCGTGCGTTATTTGCGAAAATGGACCCTAAATGCGCACGACCACCGTGCGGTTTTCCCAATGGGCCAACACGTAGCCAAAACCGCACAGTGACCGTGCATTTCTCCCAACACCACGCATTTCTCCCAATACCGCACGGTTCTCCCAACACCGCATGATCGTGCATTTCTCCCCCAAAACCGCACAACCAACGTGCGGTGCTATCCTTCTCCACCACCTGACCGACTTTTTTTGCCTTGGCCGACTTATTCATTTGAGATTTTGCTGATCAATGTACAGATACATAATGAAAATACACATGGAAATAATCTAAGTGAATCCTTGAGATTGTGTGCAGTTCGTTTACTAATTTGTTGAACATGATGAACATGGCATTTATTTGACTATCATGCAATGAATATATTGGTAGTTATTGGCACTGTTGGGACAAGGATTAACTGAATCCTCAAGATTGTGTGCAGCTCGTTTACTAATTTGTTGAACATGATGACCAAGACATTTGTTTGACTACCATGCAATGAATATATTGGTAGTTATTGGCACTGTTGGGACAAGGATTAGCGGAATCCTCAACATTGTGTGCAGTTCGTTTACTAATTTGTTGAACATGATGATCAAGGCATTTGTTTGACTACCATGCAATGAACATATTGGTAATTGTCCTTCAGACTAGCGTACCTGTGACATCTGTAAGCAGTAGATGCAGAGTATTATGATTGTGCATTTGTAAGTAGTAGTACCTACTAATTGTTGAACATGATGACCATGGCATTTGTTTGAATACCATGCAATGAATATATTGGTAGTTGTCCTTCGGACCAGCGCACCCGTGATATCCAGACATCGCGATGTGACCGAGAATCCCCCCTTTATTCCCTTTCCTTTCTATCCCCTCCTTGTCTTTCAATCGCATCCGTGTGTAACTACACTACACAGATGATATGCAATTTTGTTGCGTTATATTTGTATGCATATTTTGTATGTTATGTGTGTATTTTTACGCTATATTCACATGAAAACAAAGAACCAGGAGTGTCGACATTTCAAATGGAGTTGCAATGTAGCTTTTGATAGATAAAATTGATGACATTTCGGACTGCACATTACATGCCACGCGGGGTTTGGTTAGATGCATTACATGATACACGCGGGTTTATTGGAATCGAAATAAAGGACCGTGTAACACCCGAGGTTCACGTTCACAATACTCTAAAACACCTGATCGTATCAAATAATATTTTTCAGATGATAACACGTAATTTCATTCCAAAAATGTAATATCACATGTATTACTCAAACTCCACAGGCTCAGGGTCCTCCTCCTCCTCGACGTTCTCCTCAATGTCCACCCCAATGATACACTCCTCGAGGTCCTCTGGATCGTCACTGAGCCAGCAATGTCCCTGCACTGGAGAGTCTGAAGAACTCTCTCCTCTGGTAGCTGCAATCAGACCACGGATCTCGTGAACTGAAGGACCAGTAGTCTCCGGGCGACACACCTTCTTGCATGCGGCCATCCAATGGGGTACATCTCAAAGGCACCTGGCTGGCTGTGGGTCTGGAATCGCTCCACGATAAGGTAAATCATCCTGAGTTGGTGGAGGTTGATGCTAAGCTATCTTTAGTTGGGCGAGCTCTCTCTCTACAGCATCCAATCTCTCTTATACTCGCTCCATCTCATTGGCCATGAATACATAGGCCTCGTCCTACGGCTTGATCAAGGACGTCATGTGGGAGATGGTGGTGTCCTGCTCCCCCTTAGTGGATCTGAACCAGTTAAAGACCTCCCCTTCTTGTGGTAGGGAAAGTAACGGAACGCGGTACGTCCCAGTGAACTGATGTGGTGGAACCCCAGACGGATGATGGCCTCCCTGGCAGCATCCTGCATCCTGAGCTTGTCTGTCTCCCTCTCTACCATGAAGCGGTAGGGTGTGTCTCCTCGTAGATGGCTTTTGGAGTAGATGGTGACCTTGACGTGCCACATTTCCTTAGCGTACTTGTTGATAGTGAAACCATGATACTCCGATCGGTGGACGTAGCCCAAACCCTAAAGTATGCACCACAACTCTGCACAAAAACCTCCCTCCTTCTCAGCATAGGTGTTCATAAAACGTATCTAAAAAATTTTGAAATTAAGAGAAGATCGGTATCAAATTTAAATAATAAAAGTAAAGATAAGAAAAAGATACTAAGATAGAAAAAAAATAGCAAAGAAACTTAATAGTTCATAAATTAATTTTAGAAAATATAAATCCTTAAGGCCCGCACAAATAAATCTTCACATCTAAGTAATCCACAGTCAATTAATTACGATTAAAGTAACTAATTAACTATGACCTATTTTATTTCAACTAACTAAATAACAACAATTTAATAAGGCCTAAACGATAAGGATTAAATTAATTACGAATAAAATAACTACAACTAATTAACTACATATTTAATAAAGATAATTCATATGAGAAAAAAATTACCAATTAATATGACCCCTAATGATGGCACTAAACAGTCTTTAATCGTCTACGAAGAAAGCGACAAAGCAAGCAAAGAGTGCGACCGCAGAGTGTAAGCGAAGAGTGCAAGCGAAGATTGCGAGAGTGCGAGCGAAGAGTGCACGCGGCTCAGAATTTATAGCGAGAGAGAGAGGAAATTGCACGCTAACGACGCATCGGTAATGACAGGAGGGAATCAGGCGCAGCGTTCAGATCGGACGAGAGAACACAATCATCATGTTCAACAAGTGACACGAGTGATCAGACGTTGGCGTGGCGCTCCGCATCTGCTGCGAGGATGAGAGAGCACAATTATCATGTTCAACAAATTAGTAGATACTACTGTTTACAAATGCACAGTCATAATCTCCGCATCTATCGCTACGGATGTCATGGGTACGCTAGTCCGAAGGATAACTACCAATATATTCATTGCATGGTAGTCAAACAAATGCTATGGTCATCATGTTCAACAAATTAGTAAACGAACTGCACACAATCTTGAAAATTCCGCTAATCCTTGTCCCAACGGTGTCAACAATTACCAATATATTCATTGCATGGTAGTCAAACAAATGCTATGGTCATCATGTTCAACAAATTAGTAAACGAGCTACACACAATCTTGATGATTCACTCAGATTATTTCTATGTGTATTTTCAGTCTGTATCTGTACATTGATCAGGAAAATCTCAAATGAATAAGTCGGCCACAGCCAAAAAAAAAATCGATCGAGCGGTAGAGGGCAGCACCACCCGATAGACATGCAGTTTGGAGAAATGTACAATCACCGTTTGATTACATGTCGGTCTATTGGGAAAACAGCACAGTAACCATACAGATAAAACTCTATTTCTACTAATACCACACGACGAGTGTAATTTTTGCTAATTAATCAGAAAACACGCCGGCCAAAAACTCAAAAAAAAATAGCGACCCACTACGTACTACTCTTCCAGCCTATTGGAATCTTGCTTGATTTCCTCAGAAGAGCACTATAAAAAACAAAACAAGGCGATCACTTCACAGTTCACGCGCTCCTATAGAGTCTAGACTAGACTGACTGCATGAGTATGACAGAAAGGAAAAACAAAAAGGGAAAGAGTACGCGAAAAACAAAAACAAGGGGAAAAGAGTACGCCGACCATCCTCAAGAGAAGCAGCAAACGGATGTGCTCCAACATTGGGTTTTCAGCTCACAAGTGAACGCACACAATATACCAGCAGTCTCGCAAAGAAAGAAGCAAACACCACAGCACTATGCACTCAGATTCTCCGAGTGGTGAATCTTCAAGTCAACGGGTGCACAGCTCAGCTTAGATAAGGAAATGAGAGCATGCCACATGAATCATGTTACAGTCAGTACTGTCAGGGTCTCACCACCAACACACTCCAGTCACAAAGCAATACCAACTCATATGTAGAATCAATCGGGTATATCCATCTTGTTGAGACGAGAGCATTTTTTTTCTTTACGCGATCGAGACGAGGGCCTTGTTCAGGGAAATCAACTCAGCTTTTGTACAAAAATCTCTCTTCCTACCAAGAAGAATACAGCTAACGGAGGAGAGTTCAGGAGGAGCATCATTCTTTGGATGGCATGTCCGGGGAGAACAAACATGGCCTCCAAAATCAGCTCCCTGATAAAACGGCCCGCTTCTGGTGAAATATCGGTGCCTCCAAAATTAGCTCCCTGAGAAAACGGCCCGCTTCTGGTGAAATATCGGTACAAGCAGGAACCGCAAACTTATTAGCGTCTGGTGGTTCCAATGCATATTCTCCATGAAATACTGCTGGACTGGGAGTGGCTGGGTGCAGGCTAGAAAGGTTCGTACTGTTGCTTCTGACGTCGTTCCAAGAGATGGAAGTTGCATCATGGATGCCCGGCCTGCACAAATCACCAAATATCTAGTAAAAAACGATATTTTTATTTGACAAAGTAATTTACCATCACTGAGTTATGAAGCAATAGAGGTCTTTCCAACAAAGTCATTCAACAAAAGCTAAACATGGTTATTAAGGCGGTAAGGCGAGGCGGCCCACCTCCCTCACACCTTTTAAGCACTAAGGCGAGAGGCGAAGGGATATCTTATACACATCCTAAGGCGCTAAGACAGCAAATAAAATAAGCATTTTAGCAGTACATATGTTACATGTATGTATGTATGTGTAATTATGTAAGGAGATGTTACATGTATGGAAGATGGAAGATGGTCTCCCATGCTCCCCCAACGCGCCGCCGGGCCTCTCGTGCTTCCCCCTCCTGCCAGGCTCCGGCTCCCCGATGTCGCCCCGACCTCTCTCCCGCCTGGATCCTCTACTCGCAGCGTCGCCCGAGCTGTCCCGAGGTCTCTCCCACCCGGATCCAGCACACGGGGCCTCCTCTGCTCCGCCACCCGCTCGGATCTGGCTCTCCAATGCCGCACGGGCGACGGCAAGACGACGGGAAGGCGGGGCGACGCCTTGACCACCGGGCTGCACCTTACTGCTTAGGCGACGCTTAAGCTTCGTCTAAGCAACGCCTTAATAACCCTGATGCTAAATAATTCCCACTAGCATGTTGAAAGTAAATTCGATCCGTTCAATACATTGCTTAGTTTTCTGACAGACGTCCGGCATTGTTACCGGTAGACAATGTTCATTAAGACGCTAGTCGGGCGGCAGACCAGCACCTAATCGCTGATTAGGTGAGCCTAAGCAGCCGCCAAGTCAGGATAAATCGACTAGGCAGAAGGGTGTCGCCTAGCGCCTAGACGGCCGCCTTTTAGAACACTGCCAGTAGAACCGTTAAACTACATATCAACAGTTGGGTGGCCAACCCATATACCATAAAGGACTATCAAATTCGTTATGAACTATTCTGTTGGGCCTTTTTTTAATTGCTGCACGCAGAACTACTAAATATTGGTAAATGGTACTTTATCTGCAAAGATGCCAGCCGATTCTTTTCACCGTTTCTAATACCAGTTACTTTCACATGCTTCAGAGAGAATGCACTTTTAGGGGGGTGGGGGATACATAGTTAGATATGTATATTATGTAGGGTGTTATTTGCTATTATCCAATCTTGTACATATTATATATTGGCCTTTTAGCCTATTGGAATAGAAAAAAATGCATTATTCCTAAATGGTATCGGAGCCATGGAAACACTAGCCATAGAAACCCTACCTCCATGACCAACAGGCGCCGCCGCCGTCACTAACCCTAGGCCAAGCCTCTTCTTCTCACTGCTCTTCTCTTCCTTAGATCCGGTCCAAGCCACCCGTGCGAGCAGCTGAGGCCACCTCCATCCGAGCAGCGAAGGCCGTGCGGCGTCTCCACCCGAGCGTCGCCACCACGCCGGCCTCCACGCCGGCCTCTAACGCCGGATCCGGTTGTGCGGAGCCTCCAGCGCTGGACCCACACCGGCGTCTTCTCTGCCGACGTCTTCTCCACCCTTCACACCCCCGAGCTTCGCACCTTCTTCTGTGCCCGAGCCTCCTCTGCTTTTATTTCGTTTTGGTGGAGCCGGCGGCTCCGGCTTCAAGCTTTGGCTCCAGTTCCTCCTCACCGGCTCTACCTATCTACTCGGAACCAGTGGTTTTTCCTAGCTCTGGCTTCTCTTGTAAAAAAACAGCAGCTGATGTCTTCTACCAGAGGCTCCTTCGCCATCCCGCTCCCCCAGTTCGATTCAATGGGGCGAACTTCTGGGAGTGGGTTGTTCACTGAGTATCCATCTCAACAGCCAGCATCTCTAGGGTCATCTCACTGGCGAGCATCCATATCCGCCTCGCCCTACAGCGCTAGCTCTTCCCGCTCTCTCTGCTGGTAAGGATCAGGTGGCTCGGGAGGCCGCCAATGCAGCACTGTAGGAGGCCTTAGGGCTCTACCAGCCTAAGTTGCACACCTACGAACGCTGGCAGGAGGCCGGGGCTCATGCTACCGCCGCCATCTTAGTGAGTAGCATGCCCGTGACCATCTCCATGGATGTGGCGGAGCTGCCGACAACGCAGCTTATGTGGGAGCGCCTCCGAGCTCACTACCACCCGACGAGTGATGATATGTATCTCTCAGCCGTGCATTAAGCGCATTCTCTTCAGCAGCTCGATGCCGCCGTGGATGATTTCTACCAGAAGCTGTCTGAGGTGTGGCGTCAGCTTGACTCTCTGGGACCGGAAGTCTGCCGGACCTGTCCCTGCTATGTGCGGCTCCGCGCTCACCAGGAGACTCACCGTCTCTACGATTTCCTGACGCGTCTCCGACCTGAGTTCGAGACTGTGCGTGCTCAGCTCCTGACTCGCCACCCGCGCCCAAGGCCCTTACGGGAGTGCGTGCTGAGACTCGTCACCGTGGCGTGGCTCAGATGCAGTCTTTCTTGTCTGCTTCAACACCTGCTCCTTCACCGGTTTCTTCAGTACAGACTGTGATTCCTCCCCCCAACTCCTTTGATGGTTGTTGCTTCTACTGCGGGTCTCCACTTCACCAACTGTCAGTGTGACGGCCATAGGTATCAGGACTGCTACAAGCGGAGGAGGGACCAGGGTCGTCGGGGTAAACGTCCCCCATAGGGCTCTGGAGGTTCCTCTCACTCAGGATTTGACTCCTCTCGCCAGAGCTCCTCTGGTGAGGCCGCACAGCAACTCTAACTGCTTCAGTGCCTCGGTGTCGGCTCGTCCTCAAGACTCCTCGAGTTCTGCTCGTCTGGCTCTTGCTTCTGAGCAGTCTCCCTCGCCTCCGCCTCCTTCCTCGTCGGGTATTTTGTCTTCGTGATTCTTGGACTCAGGTGTTTCTTTTCACATGACACCAAATTCTACCCACCTTACTTCTGTGCGGTCCACAAATTTTCCTTGTATTGTTCAGACTGCAGATGGTACCTCTCTTCCTGTTACAGGCCGAGACACCCTTTCCACTTCTTTTCATGTTCATTAGCTTACTATGCAGCTTATGTCGGCTGGTTAGATCACTGATCACGGCTATTGTGTTGTTCTTGAGTGTGACTCTTATTGTGTTTAGGACCGCCGCACGAGGACTCTACTTAGCACTGGCCCTCAGCGCCGTGATTCGCAGCGTCGCTGGGAGCTCGACTAGCTTCATCTTCCTTCCGCTGTCTTCACCAGTCATTCAGCCACTACCACTACCTCTGGTCTTGCTGCGTCCTCCACTACCTCTTTCACTCAGTGGCACAATCGTCTCGATCATCTCTGTGGCTCACGTGTATCGTCTTTAGTCGGTCGTGGTGTTCTTGGGTCTGTTTCTGGAGACCCCTCTTTATATTGTATAGGTTACAAGCTTGGCAAGCAGCTGCAGCTCCCCTATCCCACTAATAACTCTATTTCTACTTGTCACTTTATCTTGTTCACTATGATGTTTAGGGCCCGACGCCCTTCGTTTCGAAAGGGGGTCATCACTATCATATGATCTTTATTGATGATTATTCTCGTTATACTTGGATCTACTTCATGTCACAGCGCATCCAAGTTCTCTATTTAACAGATGTTCGCCACCATGGTTCGCACTCAGTTTGAGTTGGCCATTCGCATATTTCGTGTCGACTCTACTGGTGAGTATCTCTCTGCTACTTCGTTTCTGGCTGAGCAGGGCACTCTTTTTAAGTACTCTTGTCCTGGTGCTCACGCTCAGAATGGTATCTCTAAGCGTAAGCATCGTCACTTGCTTGAGACCGCTCGCGCTCTCATGCTTGCTTCTGTTCCCCCTCACTTCTGAGCTGAAACTGTTTCTACTGTTGCTTTTCTCATCAACCTGCAGCCTTCTACTGCTCTTCAGGGTTCTACTCTTGTAGAGCGTCTTTATGGTCGAGCTCCAAAGTACATTCATCTTCACAGTTTCGGCTGTGTGTTTCGTCCTTCTTCCACCTCGTAAGCACACCAAGCTGACTGCTCAGTCAGTTGAGTGTGTTTTTCTTGGCTACAGTCTTGAGCATAAGGGTTATCGTTGTTATAACTCTATTGCTCGCAGGATGAGGATTTCTCAGGATGTCACTTTTGACGAGTTCCGATCTTACTACCCTCGTTCCCCCACTGTCAGTCCAGATTCTCTTCCTGAGTCGATCTCCTTTCTGATTTTTCCTAACACTCAGCTTTCCACCACTGTTTCGCCTCATCCTCCATCTACTCTGCCTCACCTCCAGCTCCATCTGTTTCGCCTCCGTCGGATTTTCCTTCCCGCTCTTTTGTTGAGGCCCCACCTTTTCCCTTACACTACTCTCGCCGTCCTCAGCCTACTACTTCCTCTCTTGAGCCTCCGTCTCTACTGGACCCTGTTCCTAGCCCTCCCTCTCCATCCTTGTTTGGTCCAGCTCCACATTCTCCTCCCAGACCACCTGAGCGCTACGGCCGCAGATCGCCGCTTGAGCCTACGACCCATCAGAAGGTCTGCTGCCACCCCGAGTGGCACCGCGATGTCTAAGGAGATTGCTGCTTTGGAGCGTACTAGCACTTGGGATCTTGTGCCCTTGCCTGCGCGTGTTACTCCTATCACGTGTAAGTGGGTGTACAAGATCAAGACCCGCTCGGATGGCTCCCTTGAGCGCTACAAGGCTCGTCTTGTGGCGTGTGGTTTTCAGCAGGAGCATGATCATGACTACGATGAAACTCCCGAACTCGTCGCTCACATGACCATTGTTCGCACTCTCCTTGCTGTGGCATCTGTTCGACAGTGGCCCATCTCTCAGTTGGATATTAAGAATGCATTTCTCAATGGCGAGTTGCATGAGGAGGTCTACATGCAGCCGCCCCCTGGGTATTCTGTCCCTGATGGTATGGTTTATCGCCTTCGACGTTCTCTCTATGTGCTCAAACAAACCCCTCATGCTTGGTTTGACTATTTCTCCTCTGTTGTCACTACTACCGGCTAATCCACCAGTGATCACGACCCTGCTCTCTTTGTTCACACCTCTCCTCAGGGTCAGACACTCCTCCTACATGTGGATGATATGATCATTACTGGAGATGACTCTCAGTACATTGCCTTTGTGAAGAGGCGTCTCAATAAGCAGTTCTTGATGTCTGATTTGAGTCATCTTCGTTACTTCCTTGGGATTGAGATCATTTCTGCGCCCGAGGGTTACTATCTCTCCAAGGAGAAGTACATTCAAGATAACCTTGCGCTTGTCTCACTGATCAGCGTGTGGTGGATATTCCTATATAGCTTGATGTTCACCTTCGGCCTACTGATGGTGAGCCTCTTGAGGATCCCACTCGCTATCGTTATATTATCAAAAGCCTTGTCTATCTTGGAATTACTCAACCTAACATTTCTCACCCAGTTCACATCCTGAGTCAGTTTGTCTCTGCTCCCACTCAGCTCCACTACAGTCATCTTCTTCGTGTTCTTCGATATCTTTGTGGAACCATCACTCGACGCCTTTTCTTTCCTCGCTCCAGTTCTTTACAGCTTCAGACGTACTCCGATGCGACCTAGGCTAGCGATCACTCCAATCGCCAGTCTTTTTCTGCCCATTGTGTTTTCCTTGGTTTCTCCTTGATTGCCTGGAAGACTAAACAAACTGCAGTTTCTCGTTCATGCGCTGAGGCTGAATTGAGAGCCATGGCACTGCTGACAGCTAAGATCACCTGGCTTCGGTGGCTTCTTACGGATTTCAATGTCTCTGTTTCTGCACCGACTCCACTTTTATCAGATAGTACTGGTGCGGTCAGCGTTGCTCGAGATCCCGTGAAGCATGAGCTTACCAAGCACATTGGAGTGGATACTTCGTACATGCAATCGCAGGTGCAAGACCAAGTTATTGCTCTTCAGTATGTGCCTTCGGAGCTTCATATAGCATATTTCTTTACCAAAGTACAAACTCGAGCTCAGCATACCTTCTACCTCTCCAAACTCGGTGTTGTTGATCCACCCTGAGTTTGAGGGAGGGCGTTAGATATGTATATTGTGTATAGTGTTATTTGCTATTGTCCAACCTTGTACATGTTATATATTGGCATTTTGGCCCATTGAAATAAAAAAGAGGCATTATTCCAACACATATTAGCTAAATTAGCATGCCTACGTAATTCCCATAAGTATCACTGTACTTTTGTCCATTCTTTAATTTTTCATGCAAAGTCGTACTGTTCTCATACGTGTACATCAAACAAAAAATGTCTAACACAGTGTAAATATATGTTTAGAAACACCCTTATAAATTATACTGCTAAACTACCAATTGTGGTACAAAAAGGACAAATATATGTTTAGAAACACCCTTATAAATTATACTGCTAAACTACCAATTGTGGTACAAAAGGACAAACTAGCTTGCATCAACACTCGACTCTACATGTATGGCGAAGCAGCTCAGATACATGTAGCACTATCAGGGATGTAGGGAGATATCTATACCTAGGAATATCATTTAGTAATTTACCTATTAAATATATAATAGGTCAATGTTTCTTGGGGTTTTTTATTTATTGTATTTTGACTGTTTGAGTAGTAGAATAGTGAGTGTGATTCTTTGGATAAGGATGATATAGAGGCAACAAAGGTAGGAATTTAGTTACAGGCATACCTAATCTGCAAATAGGTACGGACAAATGCTCTTGTGTGTAACTGTGCATTACTTCCCATGTTCTAACTTCTAACCAAATTGCCATATTTGTAATATATCATAACCCTGTCATGCAGTGTTGCTGATGTGGCCAAATATGGAAAATTCCTTCTCTTGGTCAATAGCCTATTTCTAAGTAGTTCGTTAATCAAACTATTGTCCTTCTTGGTCTACACCCAGACAAAACTTCCTCTTAGCAATAAAAAACAAACAGTATTGACGCTTACTGTTCATTGCATAGGTAAAATGATGAGTGCATGTCATATACCTAGGGCACCACCATGCTCGTTTCTCTTCAAACAGAGTTCTTTACTTTCTCTTAAATGCCACATAGCAGGACAGCGGAAAATCCTTATTATTGCTCAAATTTTCATTTCATATGTAAAAAATGTTAGTACTGAACTGTGAACAGAGGATGTCCTACCTAAAAGGTGAGTTTAACACATATGTAAACAACAAACTCCCAAGTTTCTATCATACAAGATGTCAAAGTGTGTATAGCAAGATGCAAATTCTACATAGATGATTTACTACAATTGTGCACCCTTGTCCTAAGTGCCTAACAGTTTAACATACACACGCTAAATTGCCTAATGGATAGTTATCATTCTTGAATCGTCAACCAGCACTAATTGGTTCTCACAAGCAAAGCATTTCAACATACCTCAAGATTCCGCAAATTGAAGATCCACCATAAATCTAAAATGTTCATAGTTCCACAATTCCCAAATCACAAGCTCACCAGAAGCAACTCCATTCTGTGTATTCTTCCACAAACCACATTATAGCTGAGGAAGTTCCTGTGGGTTTTCCAATGATGCCCTTAATATCATCCCAGCTCTCCGCTTCCGGTCATCCTTCATTTCCTCCTTCAAGAATGACGGATCCTCCCTCAGATCCAAGGCTTTTGAATTCAGCGCCGCTGCTGCCGGCTTCTTATCAATTCCAATCTTGAGGTACACTGGTGCCCTCTCTTTTGGAACAATGTTCTTTTGGTTCTGATTCTGGTCCAAACCTGTCCTATCATCAAGCTCCATGTTATTTGCTCCCTGAATTGCTGGCGCAAATGCCTCAAGCACAGAGAGTTTCTTTCGTTCGGGTGGCATATCAACCTCTGACACCTCCCCATGCGGCAATGCGGGCTCAAGAAAAGGATTTCTCTTGCTCCCAGCCGCTTGTATCTCCTTCCCTTTCTCTGCACTATCCTCAGCAACCGCTGGCCGAAACCCATCAGCACCCGCGAGGGCCAAACGTTGCTGCAAGCTGAGCAGCGACTTCTCAGCCTTCCTCCGCTGCCGCACCTGCTCCACCTTGTCCACCCTGTCCTTAACCGCCTGCTCACTCCACACCTCCGTCCTCACATACGTGTGCTGATCCGGGAACACCGGGAGCCACTGCGGCACGTGCCTCATCCCAGTATCCCTCCCAGCAACCGCAAAGCTCGCCGCCGGCTGCGGCTCCACGCGCGGCACCGGAAACCTGGGCAGTGGCCGCGCGAATGGCACCTCGTCCCTGGACTCGACGAACGCCACGAGGTCCCTGACGACGCCCGAGCTGACAAGGCAGCGACCGGAGGTGGCCGCCCCGGCGAATCCATCGAAGTCAGTGCCAATCTCCTCGAGGGCCTGTATGATGTCGTACTCGTTGGCGAGCGCGCGGCCGGCGAGGTTAGCGTGGAACGCCGCGGCCTTCCCGAGGTGGAGGACATAGCGGAGGATGATGTCAACGAGCGTGTCCACCGCCGAGCGGTGCGCACAGTCGAAGCCCGCCGCCTCCAACGCCCGCGCCACCGCCGCCCGCGCCACCGCCCTCCCGAACTCGTCCCCGCTGCTACCACCGCCCCGGCCGACACCACTCATACTTCCGCTTCTCCTTCTCCCTCTTCCGCACCACTCATACCGTCGAGCACCTCGCCGGCGGAGTGGTCCCAGATCCGGAGCTAGGGTCAGATCTCGCCGCCTTGTACGCCAGCCGAGCCACCATCCGGGCCGAACCGGGGAAGCTAGGCGCCACCGCGCGTCGAATTCCACGCTTCGAGCTCGAGCTCCCGGGGGATTCGAGTTCGAATTCGACTCCGATTCGGTCGGTGCGAGCGCCCGGTTGTGGGGAGCGGGGAGCGGGGAGCGGGGAGCGGGGATTGGGCGGGAAGCCTAGGAGGAGGAAGGGTTAGGGTTTGGGGGGAGGAGACCGTTGGGGATTAGGGTTTGAGGCGCTCCGCAGGTGTGGGTTCGGATCCGAGCACGCGAGCGAGAGAGGGAGGGAGGTGGGGACGGATGGATGGATGGATGGGGACGAAGGGGTGAGCTGGTTTATATTTTGTAGAGGGGGGTTGTGGGTGCGCGGCGACACGTGGCGGAGGATGGTTGGTTCTGCGTCGTGGACTCGGATGTCGCATTCTGAGTTTTACTGACTCCCTAGCCTCCAATCCTGCGCAAAGCCCGGGCCAACCGGCCCATGACGCAAATGCAATACCAAGGTTGCAATGGATGGGAGGGTACGAGAAACTAAGGGTGTGTTTGGGTGTGCTTAGTTTAGAGTTTAGGGTTTTGTTGAACGGAGTGATTTTGAACTATTAGGTATGGGAAATAAATTTGTTCAAATGTTTGATTAGTTAAATAAAACTAAACCATTCGGGATGAGATGGTTTAAGAAAAAGGAATATTTTATGTTTATGTTGTATCATCCTGTTCGGAAAAAAAAATCCGAACCACACCGTTCACTCGAATTCCAAAGCGTTTGGTGACATGACGACTTGATTTACGAGCTTCAACTGATCATATTTCCTAAACCGAGTATCCGATTTGCGATCCGATTGAACTGTTGTGTTCCTTGTCATTTAATCAACAAAACAAGACTACTCTTGGCATATTTTAGTGCAAAAAATATCATACAGATCATCCTATCCCACCAACCAAATATCATCTTGAACCATCTAGGATCATCCTATTCCACCAATCAAATAAAATCATGTATCATCATATCCCACCAATCAAATATCATACTTGTATCATCTCATCCAGCACGATCGCATTCTACCTGTACCATCCTATCTCATTCAACTTTATTCCATCAACCAAACGCACCCTAAGGAACGATGCTTTCGTGGCTGAACAAACAGCCAGAGACACAGGAGCATGGCATGCTCCATCCCAACACGACTGCAACCCACATTAGGCGAACTGCTCAACATCCGTGTCCCGGTGAGCATGTCGGCATGCGGTGGTGCAATGTCAGGCATAGCAAATTGGATCTGGCGATCAGCGTGCTCTCTTTGCAGCGATGGGGAAACTGCATAAAACGTCAGATGGAAGTGATGTCAAGTGTCAACGCAAGCTTTCTGCACACTGCCATTTTTCAATGAACCATTTGTTCAAGTAAAAAAGCAGATTTATCGGAGGTTTAAGCAGTGATGTTGTGTGTTCGAACAATTAACTGACCATAAAAGAAACTTGTGCTATTGTTGCCTACAATATATAAATTATACGAGTTTTTGCAACACAAAGTATCGCCACTATTATCCTCAAGGACTTTGTTTAATTATTAGGTACTATCTTTACTACTATATAATTTGGAGTTTACACTGCCCCCTCCCCTCCCCTCCCCTCCCCGCTTTCCCCTTCTCTCGCCCTCTCCGCCTTCTCCGCCCCCCTCCCACTCCCCTTCCCTCCCCCTGCCAACAACCGCACCGCACATGACCACCCCCACCCCGCCCCCTCCCTTTCCTCTCTCTCCATCAGATCCCACCCGCGCCCCCTGCGCTCCCTCTGTCGCACCACCCTCCCTCCCTCTCGTCTCTCTCACCACTGGCGAATCTGGCCTTTCCCCGGGCGTCGCCACCACGCCGCCCTCGCTCGCTGCCGCAACGTCCTCAACCGCCGCCGACCCACCCTCGCCCCTCGCCCACATCCGTCGCCCCTCACCCATCTCCCCTGAACCGCCCTCGAACCTCTGCGCCGCTCCCTGTCCTCCTCCACCGAGCCGCCCTCGCCCGCGCCTTTCTTGGCTTCAACTGGTTTGGTGGTTCAAATTGAGGATTTGTCGGCCTAGTACTTCTCCGGCACGGCCCTCGTGCCGTCGCAGCGCGCCGGCGCCGCCACAGCGCCCGACTATGCCGCCTCCGCCGCGCCTCCCCCTCTAAGGTTTGTGACCCTCGTAGTAACCCTACCCCCGTCTCCCCCGCACCACCCCCAACCCTAACTCCCTCTATGTATCCTTCTCAGTTGTGCGACCCCCGCTTCTCCAGATGCGTCCCGCCATCGTCCGCCACATCGTCCGCTCTCTCCATCGACGGCATCTTGAGACAGGATTGCTACAGGACGAATGGAATGAAAAGGTGAACAATTTTCCGATCTTTTGATGCGTTTATTGGGTTCTTACCCATCTGTATCTCTTCTGATATATGCATCTTGCAGATTTCCAAGATGCCTGAGCTGAGGGATGGCAGGAGGACAGCCCTCGCGGACCTCTCTGGTGGTGGGTTCTTTATCAGGAGTGTGGCCTCGCCTGGAGCTCTGGCGGTGAGGGCTGCTGGGAAGCCGCTGCCACGGTGGTTCGTAACGCCCTTGAACAACAAGGAGAACGTGCCACCGGTTTGGGCTGTGAGGGCTACGCCGCCAAAGAAGAGGAGCCCACTTCCTGATTGGTATCCAAGAACGCCGCTCCGTGACATCACAGCAATTGTAAAGGTGTGGGAGAACTTCTTTCAACTTGTGAGATGGAGTTTAATATTTATGATGTGAGTAATTTAACTGCGTGAAGTTATAGTTGGTTGATTGGTTCACTAGCTAAGTTGTTTAGGATTTGCATCGTGTTGTTTAAGACCTTAAGATAAGGAACAATGTTTATTTTCTTCATCAACGCTGATCCTGGAGTCGTTGTTGGCTGGTAATTGGAGTACAATGTTACCAAAGTGGGCTTGTGGAATTCCATGACAAAAGTCTGAGTAGGATTCAGTTATATGATTTTGTGCGATATTAGATTTTACCAGTACTTGTTTATAGGTGGTGTTTCATGACTGTTAACCAATGGTCAGAAAACTACAGTAATTTGATTCTTCACCTGAAGGTGTTCTTATGGTACTTGATAAATTTTGAATCTTCTTATTACATTGTAGGGCCTTAAATTTTAGAGATTTGCATGTGAATGTGTTGTGTCGAGCCATGCGAATGATCTGATAGGTTATGTAATAACTGGAAGCTGTATTAGGAAACTGATGGTTATTATCTTACATAAAAGTGTTGCAGGACTAGGAGGAGACTGTACTGCTAGACCCATTTGACCATTTCCTTTTCTTCCTGCATGCTCTCATGGTTACAGGCGCCACTTCACCTCGAGCTAATGGGGATAGAAGCGACTTTCCAAGCAGCATGAGCTAGAAATAGGAGTTGAGTGCGGTTGACATGTTTTCAAACAGAAAAAAGAAATATAAAATTGATTGAAACACAAAAAAAAGAATCACTATTCCACCAATTGCTTTTGATGTAGTTCGCTAACCATTAAGGTATTTTGATCTCATTTGCTAATACTTGATAGCATCTTCTACAAATTTATGGATTATGTTCCTTCATTGGTGATTCCTTCAAGTTTATGTTTTTGCTGGATGAATTATTATTCTACTAACATGTATGATCATAGCTCATGTGTAGGGTTGGTTAAGGCGAGTCAGCTATGATTGATTCATATGTGGTTGGTTTGCCTATTGGTGGTTCTTCCTTTCATTTGGCTTATCAGATTGTTGCTTTGTGATTTGGCAGGAGGTGGTTCCATTCTACTTTTATTATGTTAGTAAAAAAGTTTAGAATTGTTTGTCATTCTATATAACATAAGTAATTGGCAACTTTGTGTTTTGTTTCATTTCAGGAGAGAAACTGCATGTCGCATTTTTTATGCAGTAATGCACGTACACCTCATGTTTCCAATGCAAGAGGATGCATCTAGAGGCTAGGTGCAATAATTCGATTTGCATTACAAAACAGTGCGCTTTCACTCAGTGCTAAAGTCATATCTGCAACTCATAAAAACCTTGCTGGTACCAAGTACAGTTTTTTAAACTAACTGTCTGCTCTAGAAGCTTAAGCTGTTGAAGCATGTTGATTTTGCTCCTAGGTTAACAAGCAAATTTGTATCTTATGATGGTGTAGATCAGAAGCATTTGACATTAAGTTCACATAAATATAAGTAATTGCCATTGAATCCTATGATAATGGACCCTTATAATCTGCACTCCGAGTTGGCGTGATGTGCATGCACAAGCTGTTTAAGCAATTACATTGTAAATTTGATGTTCTTCAGACATGTATGGGATTTTACATGGATGCAGAGCAGTGCAAAAGAAAGTTATGTTAGAACTGTGTATGAGGAAAATGTGTGCTTTCAATAGAAATGATTATCTTGTTGGTAGTATTATGAGAAAGTTTGACCTAATAAGTTTTGATATCGATGACTATCTTTTGTATTATTCTGAATGTCTTTATATGACTGTTTCTGTATACACTGATCTCCAGATAAAGCATTTAAATGTACCTATCAAGGTTAAAATTTTGGAGTGGAATGCCGGAGGCTTGCTGTCAAGAATTGAGGTATGAGTCTACTATACTGCATTACATTGTCCAATTTTGCATTTTTATGGCTAAAACTTACTTCACTCCTCAGGCGTTCCACCCTAAGCCTGAGATAATGACTAGACTAAGAAATTTCATAAATCTAAAGAATAGTGTAAGTTCAGCATATTATGTAAATATCATTTTGTATCCCATAGAGGCACTTGAAATCCACATCATGCATGTTGTTCCAGCCTTGGTATATCAGCATGACTGATGGTTTTTAATCTATTGTACCGTCTAATTATTAATAAAGTGATTGTGATTTGTGGATTATACAATTTCTCCTACACAGGTTGTTCGACAGATCCAGGTCTACATTACAAGGATTGATGAAATGACTACCGAATTAATAATTAGTGAAAAAGAGGGCATAGGTAAGTTTACTACATGATCTATGTTGCCTCTTTTTTGAAGCATTCACCATCATATTCTTTGCCAGGACAACCTTTGTATTCTTGGTTGTGGGTGTTTAAAGTATTATATTCTTGATCTATCAACTTAAGTGCCTCTATGGGATACAAAATGATATTCTTGGTCTATCAACTTAAATGCCACCCGACTAGCGCCTAGGGGAACACTGGTTAATTCTTGAGTATTGTTGTGGTAGTAGCAAGTAGAGACCAATGTTGTAATACCTATTCGTAGCTCATTTTGTAGTACTGTACAATGATGTGAGTTGCCTTTACTATTATTTGAAGGGACATAGTATTGCAGTGTGTTGTAGTTTATGATTTGATTTTGGTTGTTTAGGTGTACTTTGACAGGGTTGTTTAGGACTTAGGAGATATACTAACTGCATTTCTATCATGAACAGAATGTGCAATGCCACCAAATTTTATTTATTATCCTTCTGTGAATCTGTGATTAATCTAAGAAGGTATGCATTTGCACTGGCCTTTTCTTGAATCATGTTGTTTACCAATTGGATATGTAGTTGAAAGCTATTTGATCACCATTTCTCTACCCTTAAACCTTTGATCTTATGTATGTACTCTGAGTAATAAGTTCTTAGATGATTGACTGGGCTATTTTTGCATGTAAAATGAGTGGCATCTTTGGTTTCATTTGCATCACTTTTGATGGAGATATTTTCAGGATTTCTGAAAATGGTGCTCTAAATACTTGTTTTGAAAAAATTGAATACTTTTTTGGTTACTGTTGCTTAGATTTATAAACTGTCAACTTTTGTTTTGAGGATGTGGAAAAATGGATTGTCTAATTGGTCGTATTGAATTGATTGATTACCTGTGAAAACAAATGTTATCTGATATTTATAGCTTTTGATACCCTGCAATACATTTGGTTGAAGTGGACGCGAGAATATTCAATTGCACTGGTTTTATGCTCAAGTTTAGGATTGAATTCTCAGTGCAAGTTGCATGACTTGAGTTGCATCTTTGTAAGCTGTGAGTGTGGTTAAAACGATGGTAAAAGCATTAGGAATAGGAAACATGACATCTAGAGGTGATTGTGTAAGCACAGGAGAACACTTCTATTACGGGGTTGGCCATAAATGGGTGTTAGATTTAGCCAGAAGATACACTTTTCTTATGCACACCTTATAAAATCTGAAAATTAATTTTTGGTAACATGAGTTGTGTGTGTCTTTCACTCTTTCTATAATC
The DNA here is from genome assembly GCA_036346395.1 of Hsuehochloa calcarea. NCBI lineage: Eukaryota > Viridiplantae > Streptophyta > Magnoliopsida > Poales > Poaceae > Hsuehochloa > Hsuehochloa calcarea. The sequence goes on from CM070616.1 coordinate 29,714,562, forward strand.
TGTATACTTTGTGAGCTCAGGCTATTGTTAGCCAACACTAAATCATGCCAATGTCCCTTAATCCTCGCATGCATCTCCCCCAGTTTGTACTTGAAAGTCTTAAGTAACAGGTACTTTGCTCAATATTTGTCTGGCACTGTTATGGCATAAGGGTTGATTCGCAAAAGGTATGAGTAGTGATTAGAGGTAACATGTACACTTTGAGATCGGTCTGATGTTAGGGTATCAAATTGCAGGTTGATGCTATGTTCCTGTCCTTTGATATGTACAGATGAGTGAATTATTATAAGAAATGGAAAGAAAGCTACCCACTATTCCATAATATGAGATATGAAAGAAAGCTACCCACTATTCCATAATATGAGATATGATGAGGTCATTCAATGTAGCCATTACTAGCATTTTGCATTTGTTTTTATTCTAATTTTGCATCTGTCATTTTCTTTGTGTTTGTAGGGGTTGTCTTTTAATTCGTCATTCTTTTTTCCATAATAATCCTTCAAACTGTGTTGACTTGGGTGGTGGTGTGATGGGTTGTAGAGGATTCCATTCCAACTTCCGTGCCACACAGAGTGGGCGTTCTCTTAATATTGGTGTGTTTTATCATCTGAGTCAAATTTCACATAGTATTGTGATCACTTGTATCATTGTATGTAGTAGGTGATAATACATAGTACATGTACTATTTGTTTGAGCAGATGTGTCCACAACAATGATTGTGAAACCTGGCCATGTTATTCATTTTCTACTTGCTAACCAGAAGGTTGATCACCCGAACAAAATTGACTGCGCTAAGGTAAGTTTTGTCTCCATGTTGCTAATGAAAACAATTGTTTAAGATGAAGGACAAGAACCATTGGACCAGGCTTTCAAATATCTATAATTGTATCTTTGTTTAATTTTGTAGGCTAAGCGCTCACTGAAGAATTTAAGGATAAAAACAAGTCCAACAAATACAAAATACAAAATCATTGGTTTGAGTGAAAGGAATTGCTATTAACAAATGTGAGAATTTTGGAGCTTCTTTAATATGCCCATAGAAGTGAAAATTTCTTGCTGAGTTCGGGATTGTCACACAATGTGTGGTCCCTATAAGAGCATATGACCAGTATCTTATAAATTGAAGTAACCACACTAGATTTTAAAAATATTTAACTATAAATGTTTATTAGCTCCTGGTATGCTTATTTCTTCACATTTTGTTGTGACAAAGGCAGAAAGCAGTTCTGAATTATGAGGTATTTGACATAATTTTCTTTGTTATGTGTTATTTGGACTTCTTTTTTAAGGTTCTGTTGCAACGCACGGGCACCCTACTAGTTACTCGTTAAAGTGGAAAGAAATGGTTACAATATGCACCTGGATTGCTCGCTTTGGCTGAAGAGCGGCTTCTTGTGGACCTAGCAGCTTTGCGACCTTCAACATTATCACAGATATTGAATAAGCAAAAGGACATGGTGCTGGCTGGGTGTCATGTTATCATCCAAAGTGCATGCACAGAACAAACAACAATGCAAAGCCATGCTCATATCAAACTTAGATTTCGACATTATTCACCTGCTGAATTTTGCAAATTAGTTTAAATCAAGGGACTGCACCTTGGTAAATATTTAACACAAATTAGAGAATTTCATTCACCTCATATAACAGGTGAAGTCATCCACCATGCGGATTTGAAATGCAAATCGTAATATAGTGTAACTACTAACATTTAGAGTAAGGCAAATGAAGTGCAAACCTCTATCAAGATCTTATCGCCCTTTCCCACAGGTTCATCAAGTTTAACATCTCCCACAACGGAATTTCCAACAAAGTTTTTATCACGTTCTCACACATCAGTCGCTAAAAGCCTAAATCCAAAGCTGAACTTAAAAATACTGAGCATTCTGATTCAACAAATATAAAAGAGATCACCTCTTTGCCATGGTCAGAACTGCACCAATCATCTCTTCCCATATTTCTTTTCCAAATTGTTTGCACATCTAGTCTAGCCTCATCTCCTCATCCAGTGAAACCCAGCTAAATAGAGGCACAAAAAAAACAACTAATAAGACTATTGCAATTGCAATTGATTGCAATGCAAGAACATCTTAGACGACATTCATTGCATTATCTAACATGCAACAAATCATATCAATGCACACACACGTACCCTCCGAGTCTATATTTAGCCCGATGTCTACCATAACCAGCACACTGCTCGTCAGCCCCAGAACCAACTAAAAGGACTCTACATGTTGACTTGTACTTGTAGCGACAACCGTCTTGCATGCTGCACATACTTCCATCCACCCAACCATCACTCACCTTTTTGTACTCTTAAGAAGATAACCTCAAACAAAAGGGGGAATTGATTATTTACCTTTCGCATAGATGGCTTTTGAAAATATACACACGCTCCGATGTAATTGTTTATATTGTTATGAATATTGTATATGTATTCAACTATTCATGAAGCCCAATGAGCAATATATATAAGGAGTACAAATGGGATATTACAAGAGAATATGTTTTACACATATAAAGAAATACAAAAGGCATGTAAGGAAATATAAAAGAATTCCTATTCTAACAACCCCCACCCCCTCAAACTCATAGTGGATCACACACACTGAGTTTTAAGAGAAAATGTAAATATTATATCCTAGTCTGTGTCTTCATGAAGAAGTCAGCAATCTGTAACTCTGAAGGCACAAACTGTAAAGCAAGTACTCTCTCCTGCATCTATGCGCAGTGTATGAAACATCTACACCAATGTGCTTGGTAAGCTCATGTTTCACTGGGTCACAGGCAATACTGATAACACATGTATTGTCAAACAAAACAGTCTAAGGTCCCATCACAGGCACTCCAAAATCTGTAAGAAGCCACCTCGACCAAGTAACCTCTGCTGTCACTACTGTCATAGCTCTCAACTCGGTCTCTGCACTCGAACAGGAAATTGCAGTTTGCTTTTTTGTCTTACAGGCAATCAGGGAGGAGTCAAGAAAAACACAGTAAGCAGAAAGGGAACGACGATCATATGGATCACTAGCCCAGATCGCATTAAAGTACGCCTGAAGTTGTAGTGAGGTGGAGCTAGAGAAAAACAAACGACGAGAGACAGCCCCACGCAAGTAGCAAAGAACACGAAGAAGGTGACTGTAGTGAAGATGGGTAGGACGAGCCATGAACTGACTCAAGATATGAATAGCATAAGCAATATCAGAACGAGTGCTCATAAGATACACCAAACTCCTAACAAGAAGCCGATATCGAGTAAGATCCTCAAGAAGATCACCATCAGTGGCACGAATCTGTAGGGATAGCTCCATGGGAATCTCAGCAGTGCGAGTGTCAGTCAGACCAGACCGATCAAGAAGATCCTAGACATACTTCTGCTGGGAGAGTTAGTAGCCCTAAGGCATGGAAGAGATCTTAATCCCAAGGAAGTACGTAAGGGAACCAAGATCAGTCATCAAAAACTCCTCACTGAGATGCTTCTTCACATACATGATGAATGGGGAATCATCACCAGTGATGAGCATATCACCCACATACAGAAGAAGTAGTGTCCTACACCGAGATGAAACATGGACAAAATGAGTAGGATCGTGGGAACTGACAATGAAACCGACAACAGTAACTACTTTGGTAAAACGCACAAACCAGGCACGACGAGCCTATTTGAGGCCATAAAGAGCACGACGAAGACGATAGACGTGCCCATCGGGAACAGAATACCTAAGTGGTGGCTGCATGAAGACCTCATGCAAAACACCATTAAGAAATGCATTCTTAACATCCAGCTGCAAGATAGACCACTAGCAAATACAAGCAACTGCAACAAGAGTGCGAACCGTGGTCATATGGGTAACAGGAACAAAAGTCTTATCGTAGCCACGACCATACTCCTGTTGAAAGCCACGAGCCACAAGACGAGCCTTGTAGCACTCGATAGTACCATCAGACCAGGTTTTAATCTTGTGCACCCACTTGCATGTGGTAGGACAAGCATGCACAGGTGTCGGTACAATATCCCAAGTCTCCGTACGTCGAAGAGCATCAAGCTGCTTTGTCACAGTGAGATGTCACTCAAAATGAGGAACAGTCTCACGATAAGAACTAGGCTCAGTGACAGAGAGAGCATGAGCTATCGGAGCAAATCCAAGACGATTAGAACGTCGAAGGGATGTCCAGTCACGAAGGACGTAACGAGAAGCATCATCAGGAGGATTAGATGTGGGTGTCAGCAAGATACCAGGAGAGGAAACTGGTGAAGGACATGGATGCCTGGAGTAGTAAATACCAGATAAACGAGATGGTGTTGCAGGAACAAGAGGCGGTACTGCAGGAGGCAGCACCAGAGGCAGAGGTACAGAAGGAACCACTGGAGACAGGCCAAGGGAAGACTGTGATAGTGGAGAAATGAGTGAAGAGTCAGAAAAAAACAACCATGAAATCGACTCAACGGTGGAAATAGGACAAGGAGCTGAATCTCAATAGACAAAAGGTCGAGATTCGTCGAAGATAACGTCTCATGAAATCCTGATTCGTCGAGCGAAAGGATCATAGCAGCGATCACCCTTATGCTCAAAACTATAACAAATAAACACACACTCAACTGACTGAGCTGATAGTTTGGTGCGCTCACGATGCTGCAGCAGAACAAAATAAGTACAGCCAAAAACACAAAGGTGAATGTACTACGGGGCTCGAGAATAGAGACGCTATATAGGACTGACAACCATAGGAGCAGTGGAATGGTACATATTGATGAGATATGCAGCCATAGAAACAGCTTCGGCCCAGAACTGCAGTGGAACGTGAGAGGCAAGGAGAAGAGTGCGAGCAGTCTCAATCAGATGACGATGTTTGCACTCAGCAGCCCTATTCTGAGCATGAGCACCAGGAGAAGAAGACTGGTAAAGAGTGTCCTGTTCAGAAAGAAACTGTCTGAAAGCGCCAGAATTAGGGATGAAAACGGATCGGATAGTTTCCAACCGATCCGGACGGAAACAGATTCGGATTGTCTCAGATCGGATTTTTCTCGGATAATTTTCGGATCGGAAACGGATTCGGATTTTTTTGTCGTAAACGGAAACGAATACGGTAGGCATGCTATCCAGCGGATACGGATACGGATACGGATTATCCGGATAAGACCGAGTCCGTATATCCGGATTTCGGCCCAATAGAAGAGGATTTTGGCACAAAAGAGAAAATAAGATTTTAATTGATTTTCGAATATTAGAAACTACAACAAATCAAATAGCCTTTTAGAAAATAGCAAATAGAGTTTAAAAAAACCTAGAAAAAATCACAAAAAATCTTTGAATTATTTTGAACTTAATAAAATTAATTCCATGTTAAAGTTGGTTTTTATTTTTTCACAAAAATTATTTTTAATTCCTAAAAAAAATAGGGAAAACCTATTTAAAATCCAAAAAATTCAATATTTTTTTTTTATTTTCACTTTAAATCCAATAAAATCCCAGAAATATCAATAAATTTTATTTTTGACATTGAAAACTAGGAAATTAAATAATTGACTTTATTTTTATCATTTTTTCTTTTTAACCAAGAAAACTCTTTTAAATCTCAAAAAATCCAATAAAATAATAACTTTATTTGCTTTATTTTTAGTAACATACTTTGGGATGTTACACTCATTTGTGTATAGATTAACCATCTAGTCTGATCAATGTTAGTGCGAACTAAGTTTTATGTATGTGATGAACTAAGTGTGAACGTGTAATGACTTGTGACTTTGTGAGTTATGACTTATGAGCTAAATATGGTAAACTAACTGTTATGTTTGTGATGAACTAGTTAATGCAACTTGCTAGTGCCAATGTTATGTGTGGTTGCTGAAAATATGAATAATTCATGAATTTTTGCATCAAATAAACTAGTTATATGTTTTTGTTAATTTTCGGCATACAATTTAAGGGGGTTTTCATGTTCCGAAAAAAAATCCACGGCCGTATTCGTTTCAATTCGTATTCACTCCGTATTCGTATTCGATATTATTCATATCCGTATTCGTATCCGAAGTATTCGTATTCGTATCCGGATCAAAAAAAATATGAAAACAAATATGGCAGAGCTATTATCCGTACGTATCCGATCCGTTTTCACCCCTAGCCAGAACAGCACTCGCCAGCAGAATCACAGCGAAAGGTATGGATGGAAGAATCAAACTGAGTACAAACCATCGTTGCAAAGCTACGATAGATCGTAAGAAACTGGCCACGATTAGACATAGGGAAAATCCATGTCAAACAGGGATAATCATCAATAAAGATCACATAAAATTTATAACCACCTTTAGAGATAATAGGCGCAGGTCCCCATACATCTAAATGAACTATGTCAAAAGGACGAGAAGACAAGGACTCACTAGAATGATAAGAAAGTTGTAGCTGCTTGCCCAGCTTACAACCCTGACGAAACATGGTTGTGTCAATAGTAACACGTCCAAGACGAGACCCACACAAGTGACCTAGACGATGATGCCACTTCACAAAAACTCCCGAGGTGGTGGTAACAAGGGCGGTGGAGGTAGACGTAGAGGTGATAGGAGCAACTGAAGTGGACGGAAGGTGAAGGTGGTCAAGGATGTAGAGACCCTAATGATCCCTACAGTGCCGGCCAGTCACAAGTACTGTCTCTGTCTGTCGGTCCTGGACGAAACAGGAGTGAGTCAAAACCAACCCTACAGCCGAGATCGGTAAGCTGACCCATCGAGAGAAGCCGCATGGTAAGCTGGAGAATATGGGAAACTGCTGGAACAAAAAAAATCAGTGAACAAAAGAGTGCTCTAACAGCTAACAAACAGAGGGGTATCATTTATGCCTTTTATATTTACTTATATATGTATAGCATATTTCCTTGTAATATCCCCTTTGTACTCCCTATATATATTGCTCATTGAGTCTCATGAATACATATACAATATTCATAATATGGTGTGAGAGCTAGGAAAAACAGGATGTTCTACTGAAGTGAGAGATCTGGAGTCTGGTGTCGTGGAAAGAGGCACCAGAATTCAGAACACAAGAAGTACCTGGGGAGACATCTGAGCTAGACTAGCAGAACCTATTGAGCTGTGAGAGAGCTATTGAAGCAAAGCCTGGCATAACTGCTGAACATAGTCACTTCCCTGAGGAGGTCCTAGCGTGCTGGTCTGTCCTCCCACGAGAAAGGGCCTCCCTACCCCCTCTTGGATCGTCCACCCCCACGTGTCTTGTTCCGCTTTTTGCACACCGCACAACTCTGATAGTCGTGCCCGAAGTTCTTGCAATAATTACACTAAACCCTAGTTGATACAAAAATAGGAGCGAAAACAGACACCTGAGAAGGGATTGTAGTCGAAGTAGAAGCCATTAGTGTAGTCGAAGAAGGGGTAGCAAGCATAGTCGGAACAAACTGTGTTGCTAACCCACGGTGAAACTCCTTAGCATGAAGCATCGAAAGAGCCTCGATGACGGTCGGTCGTGGTGAGCGACTCAGCACTTGAGTCCTGACAGGCTCAAATTCTGGGCGAAGACGGCAGACGAAGTCATAAACGCAAAGGCGATCACGATCTGCCTTCTGCACCTTATGACACTCCTGGCACAGTGGAGAAGTCAACTCGTCTAGCTGGCGCTAGAGACTGACCAGGGCTCTGAAGAAGTCATCGACGAAGGAGTCCTCATGGCAAAGCGTCTCCAACTCACGCTGAAGCGAAAAGAACTAAGCATCGTTGCCCTGCTGTTATCGCTCGGGCAAGTACTCCCGGGCCTGATGAGTGGAACGCAGACCAACAATGTCTAACTGGATGGAATCGTCGAGGCTGACCACTAGGATGGCTCGAACACGTGCCTCATCAGCACACCAGCGCTCAAAAGCGTCTATAGCATACTAAAAGACTTCATCGCCAGTCGATGGAGATGTGAGCGGCGACCTCTGCCTCCTTCTTGGCGGCCTCATCTTCTGCAGGAGGTGCAGAGGTATGCTGTCCGGGAGGAGGCTAAACCGGCGACGACGGGCAAGGTCCAGCACCAGTGACATGTCCCCAAAGGCGGAGACCATCTAGCTTGATCTCCATGAGTGAAGACCACAACATGTAGTTCATCCCATGAAGCTTTGTTCCCGAGAATGGGGTCGCAGCTGATGAACAGAAGTCATCGATAGGCGGCACTGGACGGTGCGGCGACCAAAGCAACGAAGTCTAACAGCGCGCTAGATTGAAATCAGATCTACTCGACGGCAACCAGCGGCACCGACGGCGACGAGGCGGCGCCAACGAAGACCTTGGTCGGCGCAAGCCGAGCAATGAGGCGATGGTGCGAGCCGGATTGGCGCTAGCGGCGGCAAGCGGCGAGGTGGCGGTGGCGGCGTTAGGGCGGCGAGGCGGGCAAGCGAATGGCGCTGGCGGCGGCGCCATGGCGGCGTCGGTCTCGGACAACGTCGGCCCGATTTGGGCGGAAACGGTGACCTTCAACGACAGCAGCGTTGGACTAGGGGGGCGGCGGCGAGCGGTAGCCTCGTGCTGCGTCGGCTCGATCCGGGCGGCGACGACCTTCAACGACGACGACAGCGGTGGTAGGATGGCAGCAGAAGGAGCTAAGTTAGTGCACTAGCTCTGATACCATGTTATAAATATTGTATGTGTATTTATAAGGCTCAATGAGCAATATATATAGAGAATACAAAAAAGATATTACAAGGGAATATATCGTCGGCTTCTTTTGAGTTTTTGATGCGATGGAAGATTTCTCTTTCGTGGCCCCATTACCTGTATTTTCGTCAGCTTCTTTTGAGTTTTTGATGCTCTGAGACAAGTGATGGTTCCTTTGTGAACATAATTTTTGTGTTGGGTTAAGTCCACCACAGTAGGAACTGTCAATTTCCTCTCCCATTTAATTAATTTACTCAACGAAGAATCCATCCGGTCATGTTTCCTAACTTCGACAAAACATCCTTCCTTCATACACGTACCATTTTTTCCAAGGTCTTTCAATTGAATGTTGTATATCCCGCAAGGAAGCTCTTCCCAGTAACCAACTTTGGTATAGTCAGAAAAATCAGGATCTGCACGACTCCAAACCATTAACTGTTGATGTTGTACGAGTGAAGAAGAGTATATATATGAGATGGAAATTGGCCAAGAGTTATCACTATTCACACCATGTGTATAATCTGAAACATTAGGTGCAGAACTGCTAGCTTCCCTTAAGTACGCGAATTTTTCAACATTTGAAAAGGAACGACAGATGTACAAACCATTGATAAGATAGACACATAAAAATTAAGCATATCTTACCAGAATTATTCCTTGCAAATGAAGGGGGTGATACTGATGATAATGTAAAATGTGAATCATTAGATGTGGGCCAATGTACCAAGAGGCTTCTTCTTCCGAATGCATCCCAGCCAAACCACATTGTTTTTTAGTCTGTCTGGAAGCTCAAGGTAGCTTGGATGTTAGAAAGATGAACCTACAATGGGAAGTGCAAACAGGACAAACATCACAATTACCTGCCTGCCAGTATATTAAAGCCCATGGGCCTTTGATTGTTGAAAGGATTTGTGGAACTGATCTCCCTACACTCCCACAACAAGGGCATGCTTCATCTCTATCAAGAACATGACAGTCACAGCAACAGCAAGACTCCTGTGAAGACAGAAGTGGTTTGAGTGTCATTCTGATCATCGCCAATGTGAATTCGTCCATATATCTCAGCTTATAGTAAAAATAACAAGTTCAGTGTTAAATTCAAGTAAAATAACCACTCCAGTACTTAGATAAAAGCAACACTAATATGCCAGTCACAAGTACTGTCCCTGTCTGTCGGTCATGAACGAAACATGAGTGAGTCAAAACCAACCCTACAGCCGAGATCAGTAAGCTGACCCATCGAGAGAAGCCGCATGGTAAGCTGGAGAATATGGGAAACTACCACGTTCCACCTTATAAAGTGGTGTAACTCCCCTTCAATTCTCTATATTGGACTAATCAATTTTAGCACGTGCACATGAGCCTTTGAGATTCTTTAGGAATTAAATAGAATTGAAAACTGGGCCCAGCCCGTGTTAATTCCTACATTTCACAGCCAAGGCTGTCCGGGCCTCGTCAGCGCAGGGCCGCCTTGAGCTCATCCACCGACACGCCCTTCACCTACACTCGCACACACAGAAACAACACAGCTTAGCTCGATTAGGGTTTAGGGTTTGGAAAATCACACTGGATTCAATGTATTGCCAACACCGGCGGTGTGGAGGGTTTAGTTCGGGTTTGGGAGGTTGGAGCGGATGTTAGTAATCAGTACCTCGTCACTTCGCGGATTCGCGGTGGCGGTGGAAGAGGGGGCAACGACTAGACAGTCGCCGGAAAGGACGACGGCTATGCCGCACATCGATGACTTTTGGGTCCCGGTTGTCAACGGGGCGATGGTGGGGCGCAGTCGCATGGTCGAGTGTGTGCAGGATTTTTTTAAAAAATATATATTTTAAAAAAAATATTTACAAAATTAGGGAGTCATCCCAAAAATATAAAATTAGATCTCTATTGCCCGTTAATCTGGCGATAGGCTCCTGTCGCCAGTTCATTCTGAACAGTATGTGTGAGTTTCTATCGTCAGTTCAACTGGCGACAACAACCTAGGAATTCTTAAATATAGCAAATGGTCTCAAACAATTACAAAAAAATTTTTGTGGAGCCTTCCAACAGAGTGCGCTTGCTTGTGTAATTTTTTATAATTTTATTTATTTCGTATGTTTCTAAAAAATTAACTTAAATATACTATTTGTATAAATGTATAAATATATAAAATGACGTCCAAAAATTATGGTTCTTTTTTTTGAACACTCCTTATATAGTGTAATTTTTTCATAATTTTATATATTTTGAAATTATCTCTAAAATTAAGGGTTTACACAATCAATTACAATGTATCATAAACCTAAATGCATAATTTTAGAGATAATTTTATAACATATAAAATTCTAAAAATATTACACAATCAAGTCCACTATGTAAGGAGTGTTCATAAAAAATCATAATTTTGGAACCTCATTTTATATATTTAGAAATTTCTACAAACATTATATTTAAATTACTTTTGTAGAAACATACAGAACATATAAAATTATTAGAAAATTACATAAGCAAGCGCACTTTATTGGGAGGCTCCACACAAAAATTCGTAATTTTTTAAGCTCATTTTCTATATTTAAAAATTCCTATATTCCTAACGCCAGTTTAACTCGCAACAGGAACTCTCTGGCGATAGGAGTCTGCCGCCAAATGAACTGGCGACACTGACCTAATTTTGTAATTTTTTAGGGTGACTCCCTAGTTTTGTAATTTCAAACAAAAATTGTGCCTGCAACAAGGGCCCGGGATAGAAGTATATTTTTAGAGATAGCCAAATGGGTGGCCTGGCCCGGCACGGGCACAATGCAGTCTGGATCATCTCTGCACGGTCCATCATGGTCCAGCTAATAGGTGGGCCGTGTCGGGAGGCGGCCCGATGGCCTATCGTGTCGGGCTGGCCCTTTGCCCATTTAGCCCGGTGGGCCTTTTCAGCTCATTTAGCCTATTATGCTTGAAAAATAAAAAAAACCAAAAAAATAGAAAAAAAATGTGTAGAATTCAGAAAATAGATATAAAAATTGTACAAAATGAGATAAGCATATTGAAAATGTAATAAAGTATTTTATTAATATTCAAATAGATGTTTCGTTAAAACCTTTGCCAAGTAAAAACGCAATATGAGAAAACCTTACTAAAGGAAAAAGAGTACAGTCTATAGCTCTATATACATCTTTGTTCTACGTGTCTCTGTCTAGGCATAGATTTTCAAACACTTCTAACAACTGTGAATTTTCCACAGAGTATTGTAATCGTGAATCAACTTGTTCGCGGTCCTTCACATTTAGAAGTATCTCCACCATCTCAGTTGTGAGACTTGTTTTTCTCTCCTCCAATATTCTTCCAAAAAGACTGAAAGCAGACTTAGGGGAAACTATCGAGACAGAAACAGTTAACACATCATGTGCAAGTATGTATAGTACGATGTATATTAACTTATGAGTTTGCCACCATTGCAAAATTTCAAAACCTTCTAAGTTTAAATCCACTGTATCGCTATCCAGATAGGTGGATAGTTCTCCACTCCTTGGTGTCTTGGCTGAGCAGGCGGCACTATAGAAAAAAACGACCTGGACCTAGAGGAAGAGCTACCGAAGATCTTACTACATATATTTGTCTTGCTACTTGAGGCTGGGTCTACTGGAAGTCGCTGTGAGCGGACTCCCCATAAATTATTTTTATACATTTATTAAACCTCGTATAACCGAGAACAAACTTCTGTAAAATAGTTAATATAGTCTAGCCCTGTATCATCACTAAGAAGATCAAGTACACTACCAAATAGGGAAGACAATCGGGCGCGGCGGGTACGGGTAGTGCTCGCTCATACCCATACCAGCGACTCCGAATTCCCCCCACGGGCATACCCGCGAAGTACAATGGGCGAAAAACCTCGCCCATACCCGTTGCCCGCGGGTACCCGTCGCCCGCAGACATGCCGTTTACCCGCGAGTAATGCATCGCCGCCTGTGGGTACACATCGCCCACGGACATGCTCGTTACCCGCGAGCAATGCCTACAACAAGTTCATCATAATTCACATATCAATGGTGCATCACACATTCAACAACTAATAAAGTTCATCACAATTCACATATCATGTTCGACAAGACAACTGATCAAGTTCAACAAATAAAAATACAAATACAAATTGACATAGTTCCTTACACATGTGGGTAGATTACGGGTAATCGGGCGAAGCGGGTACGGATGGAGCTTACCCATGACCATGCCCGTTTACCCGATGGGCAAGGAATTGTGCCCGTTTTCATGCCCGTGAGCAAAAAAAGACGCCCATATCATCATCTATTAGGGTATTCCCCCGCAGGCACGCAGGTAATCGGGCACAATTGGCATCCCTACTACCAAATGCATCGATTTTAGCTCTAGAATATAAAACAAATGTAAATGCATATAGGTAAGGGATTTCTCGCCAAACTCTATAATATTTAAGGTATTTAGTTTTCATAGCAACAATAGCATTGCGTAAAACTAAGTCATTTTCATACATTTTCAATTGAGTAGTTATCTGTAAAATATTATGCACAATGATAGGAGATGTTGGATAGTAGACAACAAACAAAGCAACAGTACCCTCATAAAAAATTTCAAAAAATTGTAGTATATTATCAGCAACGAACCAATATTGCTCAGTCAATAGTATACTACTGTCGGTGCTATGATAGTGCATTTGAATAAAAATAGAAAAAGTGCTATTATATGGTTAAAGACTCTTAAGCATCAGGTAAGTAGAGTTTCATCTTACCAGCATAACCAAATCGAACTTTCTTGGACGTACACCCATCGCCTTGCATAAGTTCTTATATTATGCTATTCTTACATTAGAATTATTGAAGAAAGAAATCGCATCGCTAAAAGCTTTAATATACGAACTCAACCTCTTCAAACCATATTTGACTACAAGGTTAATAACATGACAAGCGCATCGTTGATATAGCAAGAAGGAAGCGGCGTATGTACTCAACACTGGAGTAAGAATATATATAGCCCTAGAGTTCGAAGCGGCGTTGTCTAAAGTAATTGAGAATATTTTGTCTGTAAGACTAAAGTCTTCCACGACTTTGATAATACAGTTCGCAATATTCTCACCTGTGTGTGATACATCAATTAATTTCAAACCTATAGTTCTTTTCTCCATTATCCAGTCGTCATTAACGTAATGAGCAACTACACTAAGATAACCATTCCTGACCCGACCACTCTACATGTCCAAGGTCAGGGCCACCAAAAATATACATGTACTAAATAGTTCCTTTATTTTATTATTTTACTACATCCTTAGTTGTTGTTTGTTTAGAAACAAAAGAAAATATATGATTATGCGCAGTTCTAATGTAATTTTGGAAAGCAACAGACTCCCCAAAGCATAACGGTAAATCCTTAGAAGCAATTAAACTACAGAGAGATTGATGGGCTACCTTAGGATCGTAGTCCCAGCTACGTACCTTACCGTCAATATTGTACTGTAGTTGCGTCTGCCTCATCACTAGGGATGGCAATCGGGCGCGGCAGGTACGGGTAGTGCTTGCCCATACCCATACCCGTAACCCCGAATTTCCCCCACGGGCATACCCGCGAAGGACGACAGGTTAAAAACCTCTCCCATGCCCGTCGCCCACGGGTATACCTGTTTACCCGTGAATAATGCATCGTCGCCCGTGGGTACCCATCACCCGTGGACACGCTCGTTACCCGCGAGCAATGCATACATCAAGTTCATCATAATTCACACATCAATGGTGCATCACACATTCAACAACTAACAAAGTTCATCACAATTCACATATCATGTTCGACAAGACAACTAATCAAGTTCAACAAAAAAAATAAAAATACAAACTGACATAGTTCCTTACACATGCGGGTAGGTTACGGGTAATCGGGCGAAGCGGGTACAGGTGGAGCTTACCCATACCCATGCCCGTTTACCCGATGGGCAAGGATTTGTGCCCGTTTTTATTCCCGTGGCAAAGAAAGATGTCCATACCTGCCTCTATTAGGGTATTCGCCCGCGGGTATGCGAGTAATCGGGCACAATTGCCATCCCTACTCATCACCAATCCTTGCTTGGCTCGACATCTTGTAGCATGTCTAAGCAAGTGTCTCGTTCCACCTGTAGACTTTGCAGACAAATTTTGCAAATAGTATATGTATCTTATTTCCCTATGCATTTTGCTTGGTTGTCCTGTCGAAATTCCCACACACTCCCGATGTAGACAGCCTCGACCTCTTTGCTCCGGTTGGCATGGAGCTTGATGATGCCGTGGAGCCTGATGATAGAACTCCGCCTTGCCCTTCTAGTTGACTTGAGGTAGCCGCAGACGCCTCCATGGATGCAATTTCCTCCGGTGAAAGTCCGTAACCACCAAGAGCAAAACTATCATAATTGTCCATAACCAAAACTGTAAAATCGAAACTAACACTGTTATTATTTTCATCTTAGCATAACAAGTACTAACAGTAAAAGTATGAAGAAAAAGAATTGTACATCTTTTGATGACTTGTTGTCAAAAATTCTTTTTTTTTTCAAAATTTGGCAGAGTTTTTTTTTTGAATTTTGTCAAATTATATCACAACGAATTTGAACTTGCGCAACAGAATTTCAAAGAGAGATTTGGGGAATAGAGGGGTGTAGAATGAGGAGGGGGTATGGTAGCTATTTAAAGAAAAATTAGGTTTTTTTTTTGCTATTTTCAAAGAGCTAAACGACCAAAAACGGTAAAAAGGGGGGGGGGCAAAAAGCCCAACGGCCGGATTCTTGTCTGGCTGTGTCGTGACCCACGAGCCCGCCTGCCCACGCTGCCTGGTCGCCTACCCGCCCCCTTTCTTCTTCCCCGCCTGCGTGCGTGTGTCGCTTGCGACTCTAGAGCGTAATCATTGCATGCTTGCGCCCAAGCCGGCGAACCCCTTCGTCTGCCTCCCTCCACACCGGCCCGCGTCGCCTCCTCAACTCCCCCCTCTGCACCATTCCGACGAACCACGCCGCACCGCCTTCTCGACTCCTCTCTCAGCACCGGCCCATGTCGCCTCCCCCTTTTCCTTCTCCCTCCACGCCGCCTCCTCCTTTCCTCCTGCTCTCTTACTCCCTCTCCTCCTCCTCCCTCCGCATCGGCAGTCCGACACCACCTTCCTCCGCATCGGCGTCGCCTCGCCTGGCTCTCCCTCCATGTTCACACTTGGGCTAGCTGGGTCGTGCCTAGCACGACCTGACACTGTTCTTACCATTCCGGACCAGCCTGCCGTGCCAGGGTAGCGGCCCAAGCACGACACGAGCCGTCATGCTGGGCCGACATTGACTATAAACAGTGTGGATCGTGCCATATTTGGACTGGACTAATAGTGTTGTACTTTGAGCCGATCTGAGCGGTACGGCCCATCTCGCTAGCTCTAGTACATTTATGTGTGTGTGTAACTGTCAGTGACTATCAGGTTTACACAAAGTGGAAGTGCATAAGCGATCCAAGATGTAAAACGTTTTTCTAACAAATTTGATCCTTCTCATTCGATTAAGGGAGTGTTTGGTTGGACGGCAGAGTTTGTCACAATTTGTCGTAATTTTCGTTGGCAAATTTGAGAGTGGCTTTCCCACGTATACATGGAGATGTGTTTCAAGATTCGTGATGCACTTAGGGGGTGATTGATTATGCACTGATTATCTTCTTCTCTCTCCACCCTTCTACCTTTCTCTCCCATCTCCGGCGACCCGTGCCGCCGCTAGAAATCTCCGCCTTGTCGGAAAACTTGACTTCGCCGAAATCCTCGACCTCGCCAACTAGGATTCGAGCTTGTCGCCTCCGGATGCTCACGTGAGCCAGCGCCGTCCTCCACTGGCCGAGCTGCCCCACCGGAGAGAGAGAGAGAGAGAGAGAGCCTGAGCCGCCAGTCTCCGGATGCGGGCACGCCGTCGACAGATCTGGGCTCGTCGCCCTGGTGCTGGTGATAAGAGAGAGGAGAGAGAGACTGAGTAAGAGAATGAGAGAGAGACCGACGAGGAGAGGGGAGAGAGAGAAAATAGTGGTTTATGTGGGGCCACCGCTGTGATTCCCCCTAACCCACCTAGCTTTTGTCAAAGCGAGATCAACGACTCCGTACGAATTTCAAAGCGGGATCGACGGCTCCGCATGTAAGTCCATGTTATACATGCGGTTTTGCCTTTTCCGCAAGTTTGATCAAGCTAACCTAGTGTTTAGTTGCCTTAGGTGAGTCTGATCGTGGCGTCATAAACCTCTTCTGCTCACTAATCAACTTGCAGGCTTGCACGTCTCACAGTGAATGATGCGTCGATCAATCCATCTTTACAGAAGTAGAACTCTAGACAAAATTAAGACGCCAGAGCACGGTAACACACTGCTGCCTACTTTGCTTAATTATACACAAAATGGCAAGCGAGTAACAACACATGATGCCATTGCCGACGCAGCAGCATTCTATTTCAGCTGGACGAGCCCTGGAGCTTGGACACGAAGCTGGACGCGGCGAACGCGGCGGAGCCGACGACGACGCAGACGAGCGCGGCGACGGCCTGGACGGCCACCTGCCAGGGGTACTCCTCGGGGACGAGGTACACGACGGCGGGCCCGGCGGCGAGCAGCAGGAGCGCGAGGCCCAGCAGCGCGCCGGGCGTGCCGGGGTCGGTGGCCGCCGACAGCACCTCCAGCTCCTCCGCCTTGGACAGCAGCCCGAGCCGCTCCACCGCTGACAGCGACAGCCCCGCGCGCTCGGCGGCCGACAGCAGGCCCGCCTTCTCCGCCTTGGTCAGCAGCCGCAGCTTCTCCACGTTCGTCAGCAGCTTCACCGGCGGCGTCGCCTTGCCGCTCGCCGCCTGCCGCGGTCCCGGTTCGCCCAGCGGGAACACCGTCGTGCCCTGCAGTACCGCACGCACGCGTCGATCGATCAATCGCCACGCTTTGGACACGCACCTGCACAAACATGGAAAGGCGCAATGAATTAATGGTGCTTACTGATCTTCTTGTGCCGGAGGCGGGCTTCGGGTTCTGGGCGGCCATCGCGGTGACCTTGGGAAGAAGGCGGCCTCTGCCGCTGCTTGGCCTGATCGTGGCTGCGGTGACGGTGGTCGGCGACAGTGACGCCATTGCCACCGCTCTCCCTGCGTCCATGGATCCCCTCCTCTGCTACCTATGGTTCTCGTGCAAGTGCAATCATTCGTGGTCGACTCGTGGAGATGATGTGTGCCTGTGTGGACAGCCTGATCCGCCCGATGCACGTGTCACCCCTCGAGTGGTCGGGAATCCCATGTCGGATATGCATCCTAACAAACATTTCCTTTACAAGTTTTCTTTTACAGAAGTCATATCGGCAGTTGACTCCATGGCCCAATGGATAAGGCGCTGGTCTACGGAACCAGAGATTCTGGGT
Organism: Hsuehochloa calcarea; assembly: GCA_036346395.1. Lineage (NCBI taxonomy): Eukaryota > Viridiplantae > Streptophyta > Magnoliopsida > Poales > Poaceae > Hsuehochloa > Hsuehochloa calcarea. The sequence goes on from CM070616.1 coordinate 29,732,578, forward strand.
TCGATCCCCAGTGGAGTCGCTATGTTTTTCTTTTTTGTTCCCAAATACGCACGTTTTTATGGGCCTCTTGCAAAAGCCCATGAGGCCCACAAAAGGGTCGCCTCAACCTCTCAGAGCTTCTTAACACGCAGCCGCCGCAGCGGAAGAACAGCAACAAACAACTCATCAGAAGAGTAACAGAAGGGAAGAGAAACCCTAGCTAGACCTCATCGGAGAAGCAGAGATCGGAGAGAGGGGTCGGTCATGGCGTCGGCGGCGTTGGAGAAGCTGAGGGCGTTCTGGGACTCGCAGGTCAAAGACGAGGAGAAGTGGGCGTTTAACTACGTCAGTGCCTCTCTCATCTCGCAATTAACCTTCGTTGTTCTTTTACATTGTTCTTGTTGCGTCACTGCTATAGGATCAGGATCCGTCTTGTTTGTTGGTGCAAGATAAATCTCCTGCTTATCTATCATCTTGCCGTCGTGCTGGGGCTGTATGTGATCTAGATCCGCTTGTCTACTCCGTTGCGTTCTTGAGCAATCAAGAGGGCAAATAACCCTCTGCAATGCGTTGTTATTTATTAACAAGAGAGTCATTGGCTTGGGATGGTTGGGCTACAGCGAGTCGTCTCGCTTATTCTTGTTTTTATCTATTTTGGTTGTGCATATCGCCGGATGAATGGTCTCACAAACTTGCTGGCAAAGGGGTGATAGGTAATGGATGGTGGTGCTAGATTGTGATTTGGCCATCGGGTGGTACATTGTGCTATCTATTTTCTTGTGCCATTACTGCTATAGGATTAGGGATCCGTCATGTTTGTTTATTACAAGAAACAATCTCGTGCTTGGCGTTGGGGTGGTAGCTGTAGATGGTCTTTTTCTAGTATGCTGCATTCTTGAGCAAACCAGAGGGCAAATAATCTTTTGCAACGTGTTGTTGATAAAAGAGTAAAATTAGCTTGGGATGGTTAGGTTATTTGGGAGTCTTCTCACTGTTTTTTGTTTTGTTTATTTATTTGTTTAACTATTTGGTTGTGTACACTGCCTTCTCTATGGTCTCAGTAACTTGGTAGCACAGGATTAAGTAAAGGATCATTGTGTTAGATTGTGCTTTGACCAGCTTGATTGTGCTGTTTACTGCTTGAGGGTTTGGAGCTTAATTAAGTTATGGAAGAAGCGGATGAGATTAATTAATGCACTCTGTGTTCTCCTGACCAAGTTTTATTGTTGGTCATAACCCTTAAGCACATGCTATTGTTATAGGTACCTGCTAGCCGTAAGTTGATATTTTCCTCTCTTTTTTTGTACATTGTTTAGACTTTAAAGGTGAAAATGTATGGTGCGGGATGGAGATAGTGTTTTGTTGTGTCGCCTAGTGGTAAACTAGTAATAACCTCTGCCTCGTTATGTTGTGCATGCAACTGCACATCTGATGTTATGTCTTCAGCTCCTGGTGGATAGATTCACGTCTGTTTTCCAAAAGAAGAAGAATTGGTTTAAATTATGCTTGGCAGTGATCCTTTTAATCTTATTTTTAAATCCTGCCTGACATTGATTTGTTTTCTTATAGTGTATCCTAACTTCTGAGTTATTCTTGGCATTGAATCTTCATGATGGTGGACCCTAACTCCGAAATGTAAATTATGCCTGGCATTTGAATCTTTGTGTTTTTTGCCCTATGTGTTATTTTTGGTCATCAAAGAGGAAACACCCCCATGTTTATGGAATTGCAGGAGCATGTGTGGAAGTTGCATCCATACAGGTTACACCTAGTTTTGTTCAACCATATGTTTTGGTTCTCAAAATTCTCTGCATGAATCTTGTAAATGTGTTGGACCTTTGATTGGGTTAAAATATGACTAATCAGAGTTTATACTGATATCAAGCCTTCCTTGTTGTTAGGACAATATCTCTTGTTGGTAGATAAACTCTTGATGTTAACTAAACTACAGTTTTTTGTCTTTATTTTTGTATACAGAAGGTGATAAAGGCTGGTGGTCTATTTGCTGGATCCATCTTCCTAATGCGCAACTTTGGTGAATTAATGGCCATCTAAAGAGGACTTGATAGGACAGCAATGGGGATCCAGTGGAGCTGTGTTTCCTTGTTCTCTTATCAGACATGTCTTAGTGTGGGTCATGGAGTGAAACTGCTGACAGTTTTCTTGGCACATGGAATCCAAAGTTTATGTCCATGTTAGATGTTTGCGTGTTTTTTCTGAATTATCAGGCGAATCGTCAAAAACTCATTGGGATATCCTTTTCTTAGGACTTGCTTGAATTCTGAATGCTCCAATTCATGCAGTAATCACCTCTGAGTTGCTATTTATTGGTGATATTCTTGTGTGAAATCTTTCCATCTTCCTGATTTCGAATGGTCGAATGTTTGCTGTTATTGTTTTTCTCTTGTCTGGAACACAGGTCAACAGTTAACTTTATAGTTTATATATATAAGGATATCTCAGCATAAAATGCAACTTTTTTTCTTCTAAAAGCATCTAGGGTGGATAAGCTTGCATCTGTTAGCGACGACGCTAAGCTTCTATTTAACACTGGATCATGGGTACTCTATGGAGTATGGACTGTGCTTGTATGCATGCGTTTCATCTCTATATTTGCATGCATTGCTCCATGCTTCCATACATCAAAGTATCCAACTGGCAAGAAAAGTGGAAACCAGGCACAATCTGCGAGCGTCATGTTTACTTCTTCAGAAATAGTTCCTTGACTGCCTGTTACAAGAAAAATTTCGATACGATCTAGCAAAAAACTTCAGAGCTTGTTGGAGCTATTTGCTTGCTTAAACTCACGATTTTTTTTATAATAATAATAATAATGCTTTTTTTTTTAAAAAAAACTGCAGAACTAGGCCGTCACCCCAAAAAAAATTACAAAAATAGGTCATGTTGTTTTGACATTGTGCTCCCGAGGGGGTTTCTGAAATTAAGAATTTTTAAATATAGCAAACGAGTTATTTTTTTTTGTGAAGCCTTCCAACATAGTGTACTTATTTGTATATTTTTTTTTTGTATATTTTTATCTATTCTGATTTTTTTTCTTCAATATTTATGTAAGTATACTATTTATATGAATTTCTAAATATATAAAATGAGGTCAAAAAATTATGAATTTTTTTGAACGCTCTTTACATAGTGTACTTGATTGTGTAATATTTTCAGAATTTTATACATTCTGAAATTTTCTCAAAAATTAAGGGTCTACACAATCAAGGACAATGTAATGGAAACCTAAATTCAGAATTTTATAGACAACTTCATACATGTAAAATTTTAGAAAAATTACACAATCAATTCTACTATGTAAGGAGCGTTCAAATTTTTTGATCTCATTTTATATATTTAAAAATTCTTACAAATAGTATATGTAAATAAAATTTGGAGAAAAATTTAGAATGAATAAAATTATAAATTTTTTTACATAAGCAAGTACAATGTATCGAAAGGCTCCACAATAAATTTTATAATTTTTTTTAGCTCATTTACTATATTTAAAAAATTTTAGGTTCATATCATCAGTTCAACTAGCGACAGAAACCTCTCCCCATTGTTTAGGGTGGCGATAGGACTGTCGCCAAATGAACTGGCGACGAGAACATATTTGATCACGCCATGGGTTATAACGTGACCAAAGGAGTTAGAATTGAAAATAAAGTTAGGAAGAGACTATCTTTAAAATATTTTTTTAAAAAAAATTAAATAATTAAAAGGATTCACTAGAACAACACTATTTGTATTCTACCGTGCTATTCGCTGGACAAACATATCATGCAAGCTCACATACCCCTTCTCTCTCTATTCAATGTATTGGAGGGAGAGAAAAAACCACAGTATGCATTTGCTTATATTATCAATCAAATACTCTATATTAGTGTAAATGATTATATTATCAATCAAATAATTCATATTAGTGTAGATGCTTATATTATGAATCAAATACTCTATATTAGTGCAAATGATTATATTATCAATCAAATAGTTTATATTAGTGTAGATGCTTATATCAAGGTTCCAGAAGTTGGTCCTAGAGCCACCTAGGCGGTTGGCGGCGCCCTGCCAATATAACTTCCATGTAGTCGGTCGACTAGGCGGGCTGGCTGCCTAGGACCAGCTAGGCGGTCAAAACTGGTCCAAGGCGACGTGAGGCGGCGATGAGAGGGAGGAGAGAGAGGAAGGGGGAAGGAAGATGGCATCTTCATCGTTGTCCCCGTTGCCTTTATGTCGTAGTCGCCGTCGCTAGGTCATAGTCACCGTTGTCGCCGCTAGATCTCGTCGTCGTTGTCATTGCCGCCAACGCTAGGTCGTCGTTCGGCGCTCGGCGAGGTAGGCGCCAAAGGGTTCCGACCATCCCCGCCGTCGAATCGAGCTTGCCGCTGCCAAATAGAGCTCGCCGCAGCCAAATCGAGGTCGCGGGGTTGGCACAACGGTGGCGGGGAAGACGGGTTGACGCGATGCGGCGACGAGAGCGCCACTGACCGCGGGTGGTGGAAGCGGGTTTAGGGTGGAGGCAAGGGAGGCAGCGGATTTGGGCGGTGATGTTCGGAGAGAGAGAGAGAGAGAGAGAGAGAGAGAGAGAGACCATTCTACTAGCGATGAACATGTTGGAAAATCTGTACCACCCGCTGTATAGGCATTAGGCAGAAGTGGTCAGCGCGCAGTCCCCCTTCAGCCTTGTAAGTTCACATTTGTTTTCTCATCTACTCAGTCTATTTGAGTACTCAGGGATATTGGCGGAAAGCCAAAAAAAAAAAAAAACGGTAAGCATTTATTTCTTCCCGTGCCAATCAAACATTTCAATTCTATATGTTAGTTATACAGAGCTGGTAAGCTGAATTATCAGAGCAAGATTCCAGTTCATTCATACTTCGTACGCGTTGAAAGGCATCTAAATCTGACTTCTTATTTTAGCACGGGAGAGCGGCTGCGACAAGCAGCCAATCGGCAACTTCCGCTTCTACCTGAAGTCGAACATGTCTATAATCAGCTGTGACAGAATCAGATGGATTGGAAGTATAGCAGACCATGCTCTTGCGGATACAGATATGGACGAGATAACTGATAGAAGGCAACGGACATGGAGCAACCGATATTGCTGTCACATGTTAGATATGTAGTTGGTATATGGTGCTCTTTGTGTATGTACTTACATCTGTAACTCGTATATTTTGGCATTTAGTCTATCAGAATATATCAATGGTTCATTCTAATATAGTATCAGAGCCATGACTCTCTTTCTCGATCCTTTTCCCTTGCCTCAGGCCGCAGCCGCCGCCCTTGAGCCCTTGCCTCCCGAATCCCACCATCCAGAGCCTCCCCTACTCCCGGCCGTCCCCGGACCGCCCCCACTGCCGCCCTTGCTGTCGGCTCCACACGGCCCCAAGCCACCGTTGTTGATGCTCCGCACGGCTCCCGAGCCGCCGCCGCCGAGATCGGCCATATTGAGGTGGAGATCCTTTGCCTCTCCTCCCGCACCACCTTCACCGGATCGAGGCTCGATGCTGTCAGTGAAGTGCTTCTGGGCCTAGGCGGGGTCCCCACAAGCCCGTTGCTCTAGGGCCAGCCTGGCCTCTCTGGCCCGAGCCAACGCTGCTCCAGAGCTAGCCTTGAGCCGCTGCCGCTGGAGCTCACCTCCCCGCGAGCTACACCACCAAGTGTGCCGTCCTCGAGCCCCTGCCTCGGATCGCCACCGCCGCCCCTGCCCTCGAACTATTGCCTCAGACTCCCTCTCCCGAGCCGGGTCTTGCCGCCGAGCCGCCTGTGGTCGTCGTCGCATCGGGTCTTCGCTTATGGCTATCGCTGGTGGATGTCCACTGAAGGGCTCTGGAGGTTCTTCCTACTCAGAAACTAACGACTCTCTCCAGGGCTCCTCTGGTGACGCCACATAGTAGTTCCTCTCTCTGCTACAGCGCCTCGGTATCAGCTCATCCTCAGACTCCCCGGGCTCTGCTTGTCTTGCTCTTGCTTCTCAGCAGTCTTCCTTGCCTCTGACATCTCCATCGTCCGATATCTTATATATGTGGATCTTGGACTCTGGTGTTTGTTTTCACCTGACACCAAATTCTACACACCTCATTTCTGTGAGTCCCACAACTATTCTTTCCACTGTTCAGACTGCATACGGTACCTCTCTTTCTGTTGCAGGTCGAGGCATCCTTTCTGCTCCTTCCTTCCATGTCCCTGCAGTCTCTCATGTTTCCAAGGTTTCTATGCAGCTTATGTCGGCCGGTCATATCACTGATCACGACAGTCGTGTTATTCTTGAGTTCGACTCTTGTTGTGTCTAGGACCGTAACACGATGACTCTTCTTGGTGCTGGCCCTCGGCGCTGTGATCCACAACGTTTTTAGGAGTCCCATGGGAGCGAGGAAAGGGCAAGAAGGGAATTGTCCCTTCTCGCCCCCTATATATATGGCCCCAATGGGCATGTAAAGGAGGTTCTCCCCGTTCACTCATTTATAATACAACACACTCACTTCTTATGCTTTTTGGGTCCTCTCATCTGATCCTCCTATGACAAAAGAGTACCATATACTTATTGTTTAGTTTCGATGCTACGATAGTTGACACCGTCTGCGAGGATCAGACAAGAAGCTTTGCATGGAAGAGGAGTATAAAGTTAGAAAAAAAAATCAAAAGAGCGAAGGTGTCGATGTCCCCTCCGTCCGAGCGAGGGGTTTTGTGCCCCTTCACACGAGCGAGGTTGCTCGCACACACTAGGCTTCGCACACCGCGCATGGACCCAGATGAAGGTCATGTGGCTGCCTCAAGCGTGGGCAAGACATCGACAGCAGGCCCACTTCGCAGCGGGATTAACCGCATTCATGCCATATTATGACCTCAGGATGTACCTTCGCAATGGTTACTTTGCTCACCCTTGGCGTGGTCTGCATCACTCTCGTGCCACACCAAGACTAGCACCGCCGCCGCTTGCCACATGTGGCCGACCTTGCGTATGGGAAATTTTTTAAAAGAAAATTTAAAAAATAGTTGGCTTAAAAATAGCAAAATGGGTTCCTATCGCGGTTGAATGGCGATAGTTCAATCAGCGACGGATACCACCTTCGTTACATCACGGTCAGAGTTCCTATCGCGAGTTGAACTGGCGACAAGAACTCCTTCCCTATAAAAGTTCAATGAAACCCTAAAATTCGGCACATGATTCATTTGTATTCAGAAAAAATAGGAGGAGGTAAGAGATAGGAGTAGAAGGGAGGAGAGAAGTAAGCGAAGTGCTGCCCATCCGGTTGCCCACTTGTGAGGTAATTTTTTTGAACTGAATGGATTACATAGTTTTGGATGTACGGTTGCGTAGTGCAGTATGTTGTACACAATTCTTTTCGGTGGCTAGTCTTGTTTTAGATATGTGGTTAATCGTGAAAATATTCTTCATGGTGCAGTGCGTCAATTATGTCGAACATCACCAATTTCAAAATTTACTACGGTTCGGGGACTATTCTGGAGGGTCCCGAGGGGATTGACCTACGTTATTTCCAATCGGCGACTGTTCCCCTGACAAGAGCAGAGGGGCGTACATGGGGGCACTGTGATGCGGTGGTTATTTCACACATTCGAAGTGGATCATGATATGTATGATCTGAGATTGAGTTGTCTTGCCCCTCGAGCAACACAACCCACATATTTAGAGTTAGTGTAGTTGAAGGGAACAGAGTCATGACAGTCATATCTATGCGTGGCGAGGGATGGTGGGATTTGATCCTTCTAGCCCAGGCATATTCCAAGCCCATTCTTGCATCTGCGGCTGAACAAGAAGGGGATGGTGATGCCAATGAAGAAGTCGGTCACTCCAGTCACAACGCGCGCATTACAAAGGCCTAAAGCTCCTGAGTTGCCGATCTTTGTCGACGAAGACCTCAAGAAGTAGCTCCTTCAACAAAGTGCACGATGGGCTTGGCGACGAGGGTGAAGAGCTAAAAACCATAGTGCAAAGGATGGATCAGGAATCCCATGACTACAATGCATTGTTAGAAGGTGAAGGATCCGACGACGATGATGATGTGGACCAGCTGACGGTTCCATCCGAGTGGAACACATACCAGTTCGATAACCTCGTCGTTGATGAAGGCTCCTGTGTGCCGTGGGAATACGATCAGAGCGAGGTCAGGCAAGGAGATGTGTACAAATGCAAGGAGGTCGTGCAGGAGGCGGTCAAATTCTGGGCATTGTCGGTGCGGCGCACATTCACATTCGTCAAGTTTAACCCAAGATGCTACGACGTGAAGTGCGAAATAGAGGGATGCCCTTGGCGAGTGTACACATTTTAGTCTAAGTGAGACACCTACTGGAAGTGCTCTATAGTAGTCCCGCACACATGCATCGTCGCTGAGTCAGTGCACTCCCATAGGAACCTGTCATCAGGCTTCATCGCCAACCTCATGTATGGTGAGATCGTGGATAATCTTGATATTGAGCCACGATACATCATTCGTGGGATTGAGGCAATGTTTCAGTACACAATCAGCTATGCCAAGGTATGGAGGGCAAAACAAAAGGCAGTGGAATCAAAATTCGGCACGTTCGAAGATTCCTACCACAACCTCCTCGGGCTACTCCGAGTCATACAATACAGGAATCCGAGCACTCATATCGACATTCAAGACGTCACACATCCGAAGTGGGCCGATAAGAGGGTACAACAGCGAGCATTCTTTGCCTTTGGTCCATGCATCAATGCATCCCGGTACTGCCGTCCAATCTTGTGTGTAGATGACACATGCCCCACTGGAAAGTACAAGGGCTAGATACTGACCGCATGAAAGATCTAGACCCGCCATTATGAGTTAATGGAGTTTTTTAGTGATTAATAATAAATCTAATTGTGAGACTAACTCTTTTGTTTAGTATTATCATGTGTAGTCTCATTTGGATATAAAGGTGAAATTCAACGAGGTTTGCATTCGACTCATACTCTTATATAATGTTGTATTCATCGGATCCAAAATATAGGAAGAACTCCACCATAAGTTTATATTGAATATGTGCATATGTTTTCTTTACACATACGTGTATGCACACATTTAGGGGGAGATCATTCTATATTTTGTGGTTTCATTTGTATTGATCCATATTCCGTTTTCCACATATACTTGGGATATTTACTTTGAAACATATCCGTATGAGTATACAAAACCTGTGTAGTCTTTGTATACCTATGTTTTGAGTATATAGAACTTGTGTAGTTCGTGTATACTCATATTTCGAATATATAAAACTTGTGTAGTTTTGTATATTCATGTTTTGAGTATATAGAACTTGTGTAGTTCGTGTATACTCATGTTTCGAATATATAAAACTTATGTAGTTTTGTATATTCATGATTTGAGTATATAGAACTTATGTAGTTCTCGTATACTCAAGTTTTGAGTATGCAGAACTTGTGTAGTTCTCGCATACTCATGTTGTGAGTATATATATATATATGACTTGTGTAGTTTATATATACTCATGACATGTTACTTTTATCTAAATCAATTTATGTGTGATTGAAATGGTTATCATCAATCACCAAAGAGGGAAGGATAGATGTATCTTGTCCCACCATTATGAGTTAATGGTATGAGGTGGTAATTAATGATAATCATATTGTGGAACTAATATTTTTCATGAGTTGAATATATAGGTTATATTCCAGGGTGATGAAGACTTGGGATGATCATGAGTTGATCATCAAGTCAAGATTCAAATAAAGAATGCATCATGTGTTGATGCATATGAAGAGCTTGAAGAAAAAGAAAATCATCGTGTGTCGATGATGTTCTAGAAGAGGAGATGACCATAAGTTGATCATCAAGACAAGAGAAGACCCATCATGTGTTGATGGAGGTCTAATGAAGAATGCATCATGCATGTCAAGACTCGGGATGAAGAAATCATCATGTGTCGATGATGTTCAAGACAAGATCCCGAAGTGAAGAGATCATCATGTGTTGATGATTGTCAAGTCAAGGACCCGGACTTGAAGTGTTGATGTGCGTCATCAAGCTTCAAGAAGATGCAAGGCAAAGGTATGACTAGCTAGGGTTAAGGATGTGTTCCTAATCTTTTAGCAGTCTTGGTGTTTGGGTTGAAGACCTGATTGATGTATAGGATTGTCACACTATTAAGAGGGGTCTTGACTAGTAGCATGAGTTAGTCATGTGTTGATAGCTCATTGTGTTTGCTCTAGCTCATTTATGCATGGAGCTATTATTTGCGAATATGTTTTTACAAATAATTGATGCTCGTGCATTTAATCTTTGTAGCATGGGACTATAGTTTGCAAATGCGTTTTGCAAATGGTTGAAGTCCATGCACCTTAACCTTGTGGCATGATGCTGTTATTTGCGAATGTGTTTTGCAAATAGTTGAAGCTCATGTTTGATTTCTTATAGCATGTGACTTAAGTTTGGAAATGTGTTTTGCAAATGGTGTAAGTCCATGTACCTTATTCCTTGTGGTATGATTCTAAAAGTTGGCAAATGTGTTTAGCAACTTGTTAGGAATCTTGCCTTTAATCCTTGTTAGGCATGGCTCATCAATTGGCAAATGTGTTTTGCAAATTGAAGTTGTTTTGAAAGCCATTCTTTGCTTGTCGTCGATAATCGGAAGTTCGGCGTTATAATCATGAACTACCGCAGTCGAAGGTCCGTAATCCGCGTAACATTTTTTTCCAGAGAAGCATCCTTTTTGGGACTTAGCCGATTTTCGGAAGCGCGGAAGTACCACCATGTTGGGAGCGGAACTACCGCACCGCGGAAGTTCTGATTTGGCGCGTAACGTTTTTTCCAGAGGGTGCCATGTGTTGGACTTGAGTGGAAGCGGAAGTTCCGCCCATTAGAAACGGAATTTTCGGTAATCGGAAGTACCGCACATTAGTTGGCGGTAGTTTCGGATTTCATTTTCAACGGCTAGTTTCTCGTCTGATATAGCCGTTGCTATGCTTGTCACTGAGGTGCGGAAGTTCCGGACTTTGAACGGCGGAAGTTCCGCATTTGCTGATTTTTCAGCAGATTCTCTCCCAACGACTAGTTTTTGTGTGTGGGCTATATATAACCACCTTGGCCGGTTGGGAATGGTTGCTGGTGTTCTTGTGAGTGTTATACTCAATCCTTTGAGCCTCTTGAGCTAAGAGCAATCCTCTCCTCTCTTATGCGCATGTGTTGCACTTGGTGAGCTTGGAGAGTAAATCCTAAGTGCATGTGTTGCCTTAGGTAGTGGATTGTGTATCCACTTGAGCATTGACACTTGATTAGTTCAAGTGAAAGTTAAGATTTGTTTCTCTTGGTGTTTGCCGACCCCTAGACGGCGTGGAGGCGCCGTGCCCGGTGATCTTCTCAAGAAACTTGTGAGAAGGCCCGGCGTGTTGTGAGTGGTTTGGTGCTGGCCTTCTCCGGAGTGGAGGAAGAGCAACCATGGTGGAGCGAGGTGTTGGTTCGGTTTGGAACCGGTACAAGTGGTTGGACTTACCTCGGAGGTGTTGGCTTAATTAGTGGAGACGGTTTAACGTGATCGGGCTTACCTCAACGTGGATTAGGGGAGACCGGCAAGTCTCGGAACAGCACGGTAAAACATAATCGTGTCAACTTGTTCTTACTTGTGCTTTACTTTGAGCAATTTACATTCTTGCTTTAATTGCTTATATATCATTGTATGATTGCCTATATTGTTTTGTAGTCATATTGTTGGTGCACTTATTTGAGCCTAATTGATTTAGGTTTTAATTGTGCAAAACCAATTTGTTATTAGCTTCCGCATTATATATTGGTTTTCAGAGCCGAAAGATTTTTAAAATCGCCTATTCACCCCCCTCTAGTCGGCCACCTCGATCTTACAAGTGGTATCAGAGCTTGGTCTCTCAATTGATTAGACTTAAACGTCTAGAGAGTAAATGATGGCGACTAGAGAAATAGTGCACCTAGGTGAAGCACCTCAATTTGATGGCACAAATTATGCATATTGGAAAATCCGCATGTCATCTGATTTTAGGGCCATGAGTTCAAAAATATGATGGATTGTAGATGTTGGCTTTTCTCCTCCATTGGATCATCTTGCTCCAACAATTGAGGAAGAGAAATGCTTACATCTCGACGCTTAAGCAATTAATGGTTTATTTAGTGCTTTGAGTGTAGAGGTGTTTGATGAAGTGTGCAATCTCAAGAGCGCTCATGAGATGTGGACTCAAATTCAAGATAAATATGAATTGTCCACTTCCACTAGTGAAGATTGCACAAAAGAATGCACGTCGGGAGAAGAATGCTCAATCTCAAACTACGACGATAATGAGGACTCATAACTTGAATGACTTGAAACCAGTGCTCAAATACTTTTAACGTAACAGGCTATGAAACTCTAGTTGGTGGAATTCTTTGATTCGGCCAAAACAGTGGCCTAAACAACAGTTGAAAACACTAACAGATATCTGCCCAGATTTCAGAACAGCAGTAAAGAACATGGCATTACTTTCACTCTACAGATCCAATTGATATGATCTTTATCAACTCGGAAAGATAATTTCAAGGGATAAAAATCCTAGTTGGGTGGAAGTTCTGAATCTGACTCTAACTAGATCAAAACCGAGGGCAAACCGACAGTTCCAAATTCTCAGGCAGACAGGACAGCGCGAATTAAAAATTCATATCTCCTAAACCGTAAGGTGGAATCAAGTGATCTCAGTGCCAAAGAAAGATAACGACATCACGAACAAAACTCTAGAAGACGAAAATACCAGATTCGGCCTCTAAGTAAATCATAATGGCCCGACAAGAAAATCTGCAAATCACGTCAGCTCTCCTGGACAGTCGCGGTAAAACTTCCATATCTCCTAAACCGTAACTCCAAATCAGATGATCTTGTGCCAAAAGGTTCTAAGACCAAGGGCTACAACTTTCTAAGAGGTGAGAAGATCAGAAAACATACGTAACTTACCCAAATCTGACGAACAAAATTTCTGTACTGCAGGGACGAGGGTGGCGCGTTGGAAGGGAGGAGTTTGGCGAAATTTGGAGGAAAAGGTTAATGGAAGGTTTTAGGGTTTAGGGAGAATATTTATTGCATCCTCATAGCACTCGGAAATAGCACCAAAAATTCTTGATTGTTTGCAAAATTGAAAAAACCCTAAGAAAAATCGATTTATTCTCCCATTAGCTCCTTCTTCGAAACTTCTTCTAGACGATTTACTTTGGGTATTACATTCTACCCCTTAACCACGATTCGACCGAATCTACTCACCGATCTCCCGAAATTCGCATTCGAATGAAATAACGATATCCCAAGCTTGGAATTGCTCAAATCTACTTAACACTCGAGCACACCAACGATGATCCTGCTATCCTATAGGACCCAGACGCTCAGCGATATGCCAACTTCAAATTCTAAATTTTGAAACCAAGAGAATCAATCGGAACTAGTAGTCATCATTGCATCCACACAATGCTAACTCTCTCAAAAGGTTAAATCCCAAAATTTGACATTTCAACACAAATAATTCCATTTTCTAAATAGGCGCTTTATTAATGAACACAAGTATACGCAAGAGGATAACCACTCAATGCCCAAATCAAATACTTTTTTGGTTTTGCAATTAAAATGAATCGAACATGCCAACACTAACTTTCAAATTGTACCAAGTTTACAAATAAACAACACATAACTCAAGCGATTCAAAGGGACATTCACTACAAGGAAACATCTTTCCTTAGTTTCTTTTTAGAGTAAAATTCTACATTGAATTCAAATTGAGATACCAATGTCTTAAAGCTTGAATTGAAGATCCTCAAATTATGCTCAAAGAAATAACATTTTTACACCATAGGAATTTGGTGAGGGATTCCATTAGAAAGCCTATTAATATTTAGGCTTAATTAAAATTTGGGTAAAGCATTAATATTGGGAAAACTATTTTACCTATTTATCCAAAATATTTTATGGATCTTATGAATGAATGTGTTTCATTCTTATTTGCTTCATTTGATAATCTTGAAATGGTTTTGCCTATCTTATGTAAGATTATCTATTTGAACAAGTTTTTCTTTATGAAAAAGCAAAAATTTTCATGTGGGTTTTTACAAGTGGTATTCTTTCAAACAAGCCTTCTAGTCAAAAGGATTTTACAAGTATTATCTTATTTTAAAGACTAGAGTTTTTGTGAAAAATCAATATTTGTTTTACAAGTGGTATCTTGTTTTAGAGGTTAAAATGTTTATGAAAAATCAAAAGATTTTAAGTGGTATTTCAATTGTTTTCAAATGCTTTTGATTATATTTTAAAACAAATACCATATTGGCCTTATTTCAAGATGTTTTACTCTTCTCGGCCATTCAAAAGGAGTTTTTGAGATATTACAAAATAAAGAGTATTTGAATTTATTTCAAATATTGTTTCAAGTGGTTCTCAATCGTTTAAGTTTAAAAGGGGAGAGTGTGCTATGAACAATAGGTTTGTGACCTATCTTGTGCCTCCTCACTTTCTTGAGAACAATATCTCCATTGGTCATAAGTATCTATTTCATATTCTTTGTGATCAAACTCCTCAAATTGAAATGATCTCTCTTTTGACCTTACCTTATTTTTGACAATCTTACTAGTGGTGTCAAAAGGAAAAAATGATTTCAAGTGGTGTCAAAAGAAGAGAATATTTTAAAGATTAAAGAAAATGATTTCAAATTGCCAAGTTCTTTGCTTTGCAAAAACTTTTTTATTGGCTTTAGATTTGTTTTGGTCTTTTTGGTGTTTAATGCCAAAAGGGAGAGAATTTTATGTTATCAATATATATGTAACACCCCAGCCCAACACTGAGTCTGGAATGCCACTAAACTACTCTCTAAACTAATAATTATCGACACACTATAAAATTACAGCAAGGAAAACATCAATAAACATATCCATGGACCACAAAAGAACATGCATAATTATGGATCAAGTGATAATAATTAAGCAAGGGAAAATATAATCAGGTAAACAATCCAAAATAGCATCAACCAATGAATCCAAATCATTGAAACAAATAGTCTAGTCCAAAACGTTGTCCTAAACTTTATTCAACCTCTAACATGTCCTAGAGTAATCCTGCATTGAATAAAAAGGTTCTTATAGCAAATGATCATGTGATTGAAGTATGGAACTAATCCATGTGCTCTACTCGCTCTCAGTCACGGCGTCCTCGAAGATCACCTAAAGACAACAAAAGAGCAAGGGTGAGTCCACGACTCAGCAAACACATCAATATACAACGAACAATAATAAATCAACAACATTCAATAACTTCATTATCATCATAGGTACTTCTATTGATATTCTCATGCTGTTATCTTCTCTTTGTTTCACACCCATTAATCTCATATATCAATGCAAATCTAATCTACATGTCCACATGCACTTCTTTCACAGATACTGCGTATAGCATGAGTGAATGCTCGACAACATTCACTCTCAAGCCCGTTCCTCCACAAGGATCGGGGACCTCCTCCACTCCCGTGGAGTTGTGATCATTCATGATCACCTGCTCATATGCAAAGATGCTTATGTATGAAAAATGCAAACTCCATCATATACATCATATCCAACTTTTCTTCATGATTGTCAACAAAGATATAAACATACCAATCCCTTGTTTGCAATAAAATAAAATAAAAGCACAACAATAATGGTAATAGAAGATAAAGAAAACAGTGATCAATCATTGATCGCTGTCTACCATGCACTTGCCTTTACTAGTTGCGACGCACGATTTACCTAGAAGATGGCAACAAGCACGACGCCCTCCTACATTAAATACTCAAATTTCAATACAAGCTACAACATCAAGAATAGCAATCAATCGACATCGCTCCTACCCGTCCCCAAATATACCAAGCTTCTCCGGTACCGAAAAGTTACCCATTGCTGTCCTGTTACTAAAAAGAACGTAACTTTTGACTCAAAAGTCCGATCACGACAAACCACCCAGTTATGGATTCTACACAAAATTCCCCTCATTTTCTTAGATTACAAAATCTTCTAATTAAATCATCTAACCCTCCGTTTTTAGCCCAGAAAATCGATCTGTTAGCTTCGGGACAGCGGGTCTTACTAAATTCATAACTTTTGTTTTACCCAACCAAAATTCAAGTTCTTGGATTCTACAGAACCCTTAGACAATTATCTACATCTTTTATGTAGATCAAAAACTCTAATTAGTCCATTTACTATTTTTAATCTGCAGTCTACCAAAACAGCGCCGAAAGACGACAACCTCAAAGACAGCAGTCTTCCAAAATTCATATCTCGAATTCTACTTGTCCGCTCAACATGATTAAATATGCTATAGAAAGATATCGAAATTATCTACAATTAACTAGTAGATGATATTTTCAAAATTCGCCATTAAGGTATCCGAATAAATCGTTCAACAGAACAGCAGGCTAAATAGATCTAATAATCGGCCCTTCGACTAAAAATTATAGAACCCTCTCTAATTAATCTTGATTCTAATCTCTAATTAACCTAGAAAACAGAGAAACGAGAATTACATATCGTTACCCACTCGAATCCGGATCTTGGCTTCTTTTCTTCAAATTTTTCTCTTCTCTTTCCTTTAGTTCTTTTCCTATTCTTCTTGTTTGCCTAGCCGTTGCTCTATTTTTTCTCTTGATTTCCCCCTTGATTCTCTCCTGGTTGACGTGTTGTAGTGGTACACTCGCTAGAAGGTGTGGCCGCTAGCACTGCATGACAAGAAGACGCGCAGAGACAAGGCGCTTCGCCGAGCGCCGTCCACGTAGAAGCAGACGAGCGCGGACGTGGATGGGTCAACCGGTGCGGTTGCATAGATGGCAAGCACCCAAGCGCTAGCTCTATGCTGCATGCGTACACCGCCAGCGACGTGCGAGCGCTAAGCGCTATGAGCGAACACATGCGCGACAACAGACGTGGGCGGCGGTCCGCAGAGAGTGCACGGGAAAAAAGAAACAAACTAATCCAGCTAGGGTTTTCTAGAATCCACTCCCACGATTTATGTAGCTCTAAAAAAACTCTGAAATATCCTATTTTCACGTATCCTCTTTATTTAATTACGCACAGGCCCTAAAGACATAATAATTATTATTATTTTCAGAATATTACAATATATCCCCACATTTGGATGTTTGTTTCATGCCAAAAGGGGAAGAATATTTATGCGACCAATATCCCCTTATTTTGAAGATCAATACATTCTCCTTATTTGGATGATTTATATATTCTCTTTTGTTATTTGATTTATACCAAAAGGGGGAGAATTCTTTTATAGGAGAATGCACTGTTTTACAAGCATATTTTTCTTATATGCATATTGATTAATGCTTTAAATTTCACCATATAACATGCATAGACATAGTTCAATAGCCTAATTTATTATGGTATGTCTATTTATATCCAAATGTTATTATTGATAAATGATTTATCATCAATCACCAAAAAGGGGGAGATCGAAAGATCTAGGTCCGCCATTATGAGTTAATGGAGTTTTTTTGGTGATTAATGATAAATCTAATTGTGAGACTAACTCTCTTGTTTAGTATTATCATGTGTAGTCTCATTTGGATATAAATGTGAAATTCAACGAGGTATGCATTCGACTCATACTCTTATATAATGTTGCATTCTCGATTCAAAATATAGGAAGAACTCCACCATAAGTTTATCTTGAATATGTGCATATATTTTCTTTACACATACGTGTATGCACACATTTAGGGGGAGCTCATTCTATATTTTGTGGTTTCATTTGTATTGATCCATATTCCGTTTTTCACAAATACTTGGGATCTTTACTTTGAAACATATCCGTATGAGTATACAAAACCTGTGCAGTCTTTGTATACTTATGTTTTGAGTATATAGAACTTGTGTAGTTCGTGTATACTCATGTTTCGAACATATAAAACTTGTGTAGTTTTGTATATTCATGTTTTGAGTATATAGAACTTGTGTAGTTCGTGTATACTCATGTTTCGAATATATAAAACTTGTGTAGTTTTGTATATTCATAATTTGAGTATATAGAACTTATGTGTAATACCTCAAAATGCCAAAAAAAAATTAGTGGTTTTTTTTAAATTACACTCTTGAGGACTAGTGCGTAATTAAGAAAAAAAAAGTACGTAAAAAACAGGATGATTTGGATTTTATAAAGGAGTTGGTTTCCTGGAAGGAGTGGTACGTGAGGAGTTGGACTTGCGATGTTAAGAGTGCGCGTGGGGAGAGAAGGACCCGAAAACCAGAAACCCTATTCGTTTTGTTTTCCTTCCTTGCGCCGCCAGCCATCATCACCATCTTCTTTGGCCATCCGCGCACGGGCTTCTGCCGCTCGGCCATTTGCCGACCCAGCGTGAGTGCAACCGTCCGCCACCTCATGCGCCGTGGTCACCCAGTGTGGAGACATCACCGCTTGGTTGCCGCTTTGTGGCCGACGTAGCGCCTGCCGGGTGGATGCGCTGCAAGACGTAGCCGCCGCGTGCATCCTGGCGCGTGCTTGCCCAAGTGCTTCGCCGCGTGGCTCGTGCCGCGTGCGTGAGTTTTTATTTATGTCAACCGAGTCTTTGCACTGCTTTTCTTGTGCCGTGTTAATTTTTTATGCTGCTGCCGCTAATAGTATTGGTGCTGATTGCTTTGCATTAGATAATCTTGTGCATGCACGTGTACTAGCAATGTCTTGCTGCATCATTTGTATGGCCTTGTGGTGGATTCAATAGTAGAAGAGAAAGAAGAGAAATAAGGGAAGGGAAAAGCAAGGATTAGATTAGAGTTTTGGCATCCGTCACATGGTAATGATCTAGTTCTCCTCTCTGTTTTATAATTATTTTAGTAGAGATTTGAGTTGGGATTAGAGGGGAAGTAGCAAGTGTTCGTTAGGGAAACAATTAGTAGATCTGGTTAGTCTGCAGTACTGTTGTACTATTTTTACGGGTAGTACAGAGGCATAATTTGAGAATTTCATCTACTAGAGAGTTGTAGAGAATTTCAATAGCTTTCGGTAGAATTTTTATTCATGTCAATCCGATGCATAAATTGTGAGATATGAATTTTATAGTTCTGCTGTCCGGTAGAGGTTGTCGTGGGTTGACAGTCTGTAGTTATTAGTAGATTAAAAATAGTAGGTGAGTTAATATGGGAATTTGGTCAACATGAATGTTGTAGGTAAGTTCTTAAGGTTCGCAGAAGGTCCAAGTTGGTTGAATTTGGAGTTCGGATGAATACTTTAGAGATGTTTTACTACCAGGACAGTGGGTAGTGCGTCCGGTATATCTAGGTTACTTTGGTCGGTTTGGCGTAAGCACGTGAGATCGATTAGTGTGACGGGTTGGTACTGTGATGATGTGTTTTTGATGATGTTTTTGAGTGTGTTCTACTTGCTTGTTCAGGGACTGTGGCCTCATGCATCGTGCCATAATTTCGTCATCCGACTTCGAAGGGCTAAGAGGCAAGTACATGGTAGAGTGGTGAACAATGGGTTGTTCACCATGATCATTGTTGTTACTTATCATGCTATTTATTATGCTTTTGTTCAGCTTATTCTTATACATGATATTGATGACCTTGAGTGAATGAGATTATGATATTGAGATAATGAGGAGGAGATATTGAGTTAATGAGATGGACTATGTTGATGAATAAATAAAGATGTCACATCATTTACATTCATCATGACAGGGATTGCATGAGCCAGGTCGGTGAGAAAGTCATGTAACTATTCCGGTGAGGTCGGTGAGAAAGATACATGACTAGTCCGGAGAGCTCTAGATAAAATCCTACTTTGGTGGGGACTTCACGGGAGTGAAGGATAGAGTGTGTCATCGACGGGTGAACACTCCGCTATACCGGTATCAGCTGATGAGATGCATATGAGCATGAGCATACTGGTGCATTTGCATATATGAGTAAATTGTTAAATTGTGCAACTTTACCTATATGGAATATGGCTTATTTGTTTGAGAATGAGAATGACATTAACTAAATGGGTGATGATGATAACCTTGATTATGGTCAATAAACTATTGTTTATGGTTTTATTATGTATTTGCTGAGTCTTGGACTCATTCTTGCTCTATTGTTGTTTTTAGGTGACCGTTGATGACGTTTTACTCGGGAAGGGCTAGCGCACTTGGAATCATGCACTTCACCCAATTAGTTGATTCATCGGACATGATAAAATTTTAGAATAACATGAAGATTTATATCTAGGATATGATGATATTGAATGACCTTAGATACTTGGTTTATGTTAGTCTTGGTTTATTATTTTGCTATGCACCTAGGAGTAATTTATATGTGATTGTCATAGTATTTTGCTCGTGTTATTGTGACCCGTGGATGGGTTTTTATCGTGATACGCTTGCTGTAAGTTAATATAAAATGATGTAAATTCGATAATTAGTGTAGTTAGTGGCATTCGCGGCTCTATGTAGGGCCGGGGTGTTACATTATGTAGTTCTCGTATACTCAAGTTTTGAGTATGTAGAACTTGTGTAGTTCTCGCATACTTATGTTGTGTGTGTGTGTGTGTGTATATATATATATATATATATATATATGACTTGTGTAGTTTATATATACTCATGACATGTTACTTTTATCTAAATCAATTTATGTGTGATTGAAATGGTTATCATCAATTACCAAAGAGGGAAGGATAGAGGTATCTTGTCCCACCATTATGAGTTAATGGTATGAGGTGGTAATTAATGATAATCATATTGTGGAACTAATATTTTCCATGAGTTGGATATATAGGTTATGTTCCAGGGTGATGAAGACTTGGGATGATCATGAGTTGATCATCAAGTCAAGATTCAAATAAAGAATGCATTATGTGCTGATGCATATGAAGAGCTTGAAGAAAAAGGAAACCATCGTGTGTCGATGATGTTCTAGAAGAGGAGATGACCATAAGTTGATCATCAAGACAAAAGAAGACACATCATGTGTTGATGGAGGTCTAATGAAGAATGCATCATGTGTTGATGCATGTCAAGACTCGGGATGAAGAAATCATCATGCGTTGATGATGTTCAAGACAAGATCCCGAAGTGAAGAGATCATCATGTGTTGATGATTGTCAAGTCAAGGACCCGGACTTGAAGTGTTGATGTGCGTCATCAAGCTTCAAGAAGATGCAAGGCAAAGGTATGACTAGCTAGGGTTAAGGATGTGTTCCTAGTCTTTTACCGGTCTTGGTGTTTGGGTGGAAGATCGGATTGCTAGTATAGGATTGTCGTACTATTAAGAGGGGTCTTGACTAGTAGCATGAGTCAGTCATGTGTTGATAGCTCATTGTGTTTGCTCTAGCTCATCTATGCATGGAGCTATTATTTGCGAATGTGTTTTACAAATAATTGATGCTCGTGCATTTAATCTTTGTAGCATGGGACTATAGTTTGCAAATGCGTTTTGCAAATAGTTGAAGTCCATGCACCTTAACCTTGTGGCATGATGCTGTTATTTGCGAATGTGTTTTGCAAATAGTTGAAGCTCATGTTTGATTTCTTGTAGCATGTGACTTAAGTTTGCAAATGTGTTTTGCAAATGGTGTAAGTCCATGTACCTTATTCCTTGTGGTATGATTCTAAAAGTTGGCAAATGTGTTTAGCAACTTGTTAGGAATCTTGCCTTTAATCCTTGTTAGGCATGGCTCATCAATTGGCAAATGTGTTTTGCAAATTGAAGTTGTTTTGAAAGCCATTGCTGCTTTGTCAGGATAATCGGAAGTTCCGGCGTTATAACTGCGGAACTACCGCAGGTCGGAAGGTCCAGAATCTGGCAGAATGTTTTTTTTTCCAGAGAAGCACCCTTTTTGGGACTTAGCCGATTTTCGGAAGCGCGGAAGTACCACTATGTTGGGAGCGAACTACGCGCGCGAAGTTACGATTTGGCGATAACATTTTTTCCGAGAGGGTGCCATGTGTTGGACTGAGTGGAGCGGAAGTTCCGCCATTAGAAACAGAATTTTCGATAATCGGAAGTACCACACATTAGTTGGCGGTAGTTCCGGATTTCATTTTCAACGGCTAGTTTCTAGTCTGATATAGCCGTTGCTGAGGTTTCGGATTTGGACTTTGAATGGCAGAAGTTCCGCATTTGCTGATTTTTCAGCAGATTCTCTCCCAATGGCTAGTTTTTGTGTGTGGGCTATATATAGCCACCTTGTCCAGTTGGGAATAGTTGCTGGTGTTCTTGTGAGTGTTATACTCAATCCTTTGAGCCTCTTGAGCTAAGAGCAAGCATCTCCTCTCTTATGCGCATGTGTTGCACTTGGTGAGCTTGGAGAGTAAATCTTAAGTGCATGTGTTGCCTTAGGTAGTGGATTGTGTATCCACTTGAGCGTTGACACTTGATTAGTTCAAGTGAAAGTTAAGATTTGTTTCTCTTGGTGTTTGCCGACCCTAGGCGGCGTGGAGGCGTCGTGCTGAAGGCAAAAAGCGAAGCGGCGAGGAGATGGAGTAAGTGGGGAGGAAGCGATCGACTGTCGGGACCCAAATATGCAAATCTGGACCCTCTGTGTATTACGCACTAGTCCAGATCACGCTAGTGCACACAGTGTCAACATTGATGAAATATCACATCCATACAACGAATATAAGAATAAGCGAGTACCTTTGAATAACAAATAATCTGTTGGGACCTTACGGTCGAGTTTTACATTTATTAAGCCATGCAAGGTGACAATAAAGAAATAAAGCTGCGTGAAGCGAAATAAACTCGGTGGCTCCCATCAATTTACCACGAGCGGTGGCGGGATCAAGACCCTAACGCTCAACCTTCGAGAACTCTTCTTCAAAAGCAAAGTGACGACTCCTCCATACATTGATTTGTTTAGCAAGAGTGAGTACACACCGTACTATGCAAGTCATACCACAGAATGCATTTATACATGATGGCTTATTCCAAAGAAATGGCTTACGTGGTTATTTTGCGAAATGCAACATTTGCAATTGAATACAAATAATAGATTGAAAGCATAATTCAAAACAAATAGACAATAATAAGTTAACAATTGATTTCACAAAGGACACACAGTCTAATCAAGTTCTTTCACACAATGAACAAGTTATCTCACACGGTGACCCTTCCCAATTGTTTTATGAAAATCTACCTCGTGTGAAATTCGAGCATGTCCATAGCGAGGACGCGGCTATTCGAATAGATTGGTTTAAACACTCTGCAGAGTTTGTACACTTTACCCACGATGAAACCAACCGGATCGAGTTGATCACAACAAAACCTTTGAAACTTCATCTCAAACAATGACACTCCGGTGTGCTTTCTGCCGTCAATTTGTACACACGCCCTTGGAGCGACACACACCATTGGGCGAGGATGCACGTGAGCGATC